>CM042253.1:35834854-37034854 GCA_023566225.1 Romanogobio albipinnatus
TCTGCCCTTGTCCTTTTATTCTTCTTGTATTTTATTTTTAATATTGTTTGTATTGTAATGGATTTTTTTTCTCTAACAGAAATTATGACTACTTCTCAGGTCATGTTTGTAAATGAGAAGTGGTTCTCAAACAGTTTACCTGGATAAATAAAGGTTAATAATAATCTGATCCTTGTTGTGTATGTTTGGCTTTTTATGAAAAAAATATTAATGAAACAATATGCCGAGATTAGCTAAATCATGAAGCGGTTCATAAAACACTATCCCCGGTTTCACAGACTAGGCTTAAACTTAGTCCATGTTTGAGCTGTTTTAACTAAAAACATATTGTACTGAGATAGCCTAAATATATCAGTTTCATTGTTTTTTTTTCTCTCAAGATGTAGTGAGTTTTTTTTAAGGCACGTTTATAACTTAAATGTCCTAACTGAACTACGGCCTAATCCTGACTTAATCGAAGCCCTGTCTGTGAAACCAGGCCTATATTATGTTTATGCACTTCTATAAATACCACTTAAATATTTCATTTTTGGTTTGCCTATAGTACTTATAATTATTTTGTTTGTGCCACCTCCAATCCTGTGTAAAAAGAAAAAGAAAAAAGAAGCAGCATAAAATAAATAAAAGATATAATAAAATATGGCAGCTCTGGTTAAAAAAGTGGTACATGGTAAATGCAGATGCTGTTTTTAAAATGCACATGTATACTACCGTTGAAAAGCTTAGGATCAATGATTAAAAAAAAAAAAAACTTTAATTCAGCAATGCCAGTAAAGACATTTAATGTTATAAAAGATTTCTATTTCAAATAAATGTTTAACTATATAAAAAAACTTATATCAGTTTCCACAATACATTTAGCAGCGCAACAATTTCAACTGTGATATGATTTAATACAATTATATTATTGATAATAAAATAAATAATATAATTCAATAGTAAAAAAAATCTTGAGTGGGCTGATCCTATCAAATTATCATATTTGCATAATTTATGATGGATCATGTGACACTGAAGACTGGAGTAATAATGCTGAGCATTCAGCTTTGACATCACAGGAATTAATTACATTTTAAAATAGATTAATATACATTATTTTTTTAAATATATTAAAATAGAAAACAGTTGTTTTAAACTGTAATACCATCACAATATTACAATTTGTAAATCAAATAAAATGTACCCTTTGTGGAATTTTTTGTTCTTTCAGAAACTGTAGTGTGGCGCAAACGTGTACACAAGAAAACACAAGAGTCACTGTCTGGTTTAAAAACTTTCTCTCAGTAACTCTATTTCTGTATTAATGTACAACCGTTGAAAATTACAGCATCATTTGTTTTTTCATCTTTTTTTAAATTTTCAGATTTTTTTTTAATGATCTAACTATCAACAGCCATTTCCAAAGGGAAAAAAAAACATGAGAAGAAAGCGAGAGAGAGAAGAAAAGAAGGCAGAAGTTATGGCAGGAGCAATGGAGGAAGAACAGAAGAGTTAGACCATTTCGGTGGAGTGTTTTGAGTGTGTGTAGGTGCACGCGTGTGTGTAATGTCAGCTGACGTGGGGATGTGAGAATGCAATGTTTGTGTATGCAAATGCTAAGATACAATCGTGCTATTCTCAAATCCTGCAGCCGAGTAAAGATTTAGAAGCAAAAAAAAAAAAACTGATGAAGGAAAGAATGAACAAAAAGGGAAAAAAATACAGCTTTGAAAAGAGATGCTATAAATGAGAAAAACATTTTGAGATGCAGTGTAGAGTTTTGACAAAAAAAGTGGAGGGGTATCTTTGGAGAGAAGGGGGCAAGACAGTTGAGAGAAGAGTGAACTTGACGTGGACTCGATGGACGGATGTTCAGGTGTCGTGGAAATCCTTCAGCAGCGTCCGTCTCTTCTGCTCAGCAATGTGCATCTGATTCTCCAGATCCTGCAGAGAGAGATAAAAAAAAGAGAGATGAACTTATGCTTTTTTTAAATTCCAGTGTTCCTGTTCACAACTTCCTCCAGACATTGTTCCATCTCTCACCCCTCTATCATTAGCGCTCGGCTCTCCTCTCTCATAAGTGTCTGCTCTCTCCACTTTCCATGACAGGTTCTCGATCTCTGCCTCCAGCTGCGCCTGCTGATACTCAAACTACAGGAAATAAAAATTAGATTTCCAATTACAAAAGACAGATCTTGAGTGATTCACACATTTAACGCAGTTCCTTACCAGTTTTTTGAGAGGTCCAGACTCCATGTAATAGGCATAAGGATAAGTGTACTGCAGTGTATAACGACACTATGGAGAGAGCAAAGACAGTGTGAGTGGAAACACAGATGCTTATTGCATGAACACTTGTTTCTGCAGAATAGGGCAAGATTAATAATAAATAAAACAAATCACAACATGGCCTAGTGTGATTATGAAATTGCAATGGTTACGTTTGAATTAAATTAATATATGTGCCGAGTGTTTCAGAGCGGCACAGTCTTTTACATGCGAGCAGCTCATGATCCAAGTTTTCAGTTCAGTTCACAGTAAGTTTAAGTCACTATAACATGCATTTGGGAATGCAACGTGCTAACCAAACTTGTAAAGAGAAGTGCTTATAAACCATCCATTTTCAAAAAAGAGAAACTTTATGGTTGTCCGCCACAATAAAAGCATAATGGTTTAACTTTTGAAAAAATACATTTTAATTCTTAATATATTATTTTATTAAACACTACATTTTTATCTAACAGTGAAATATAACAATAGTAAGATATCTTATTTTGTTAAATATTTTTATTTAGTAATAATAATCAGAACTAAAGATTTAATTTTATAGTTATTTAGACTCACATTCAGCAGCTCTTGGGCCAAAATTGTGATGCCAACCTGAAACTATTGTTTTATATTGCACTTTACAATAGCAATTTTACTCAGAAAAATATCAATGAGATTTTTCTCCCCCGAAGCATGCAGCCCTAGTGTGGAATACAGCTGGATTCAGCCTGTACCTTGGCCAGTAGCTTGGCAGCATTCTGCAAGTACTGCCAGTCGATCCAGGTACCCAGATTATTCATGACTCGCTCCTGAATCTTCTCCTGGATCCGCTGGTATGTCTGTGCCTCCAGCTGCAAGCTCTTATTGTGGTTCTCCCACTGAACACACACAGATAATGTAAGGATTAATGCTTACATATACACATTTAAAGAAATTACCTGTCAATACAGTTAAGATGAAAAATGGCCTTCTGCAACTCATATAAATACAAGGATATCATTCCAAAATCTAGAGAGCTATCTTCTTTCCCTCAAGCAGCATTCTATCTGAAACTGAATACGATATAGGCAGTTTGCTGTTAGCATGTTGCCAAGCTAACAGAGCATGCATATATTGGGTAACCTAGCCCATTACAAATTCGATTTAAAATTAGAACATTTTATGGATACCTTTCTGTAATGAGTGAACTAGAATTTTGCTGGCTACTTTTTTGGAACAACCTTTTATCACTACTAAAGAGCTCGCTAGGTTTTGGAACAAAGATAATGTTAAGCACTCCATGCCTGTCTACACTATATGAGTGTGGCCTTTGGCCTTTATCTTTTTTTTTTTTTAAAGAGATTTATTATTGAGGTGTCATTTTTGTCTTACCCTCTCAAAGTAGAACAGGTATTTTTTGAGGGCCTCTCTGGCCTGGGCCTGCTGGCTCTGATTCACTATGTCTGGGTTCTCTTTGTAGCGACTGCACTCGTAGTACTCGCTGCCATGAGTCTTCCAATCACCCAGACACATCCAGCAGAAATCTATACACAGCCATAATTTAATTACAATCAAGACCACTTTACCACTCAAAGGGATTACAAGTAACTAAAAATCACTGGGAAAAAACATACCATGTTTACACTTTGAGCATTGCTGCAAAAGAGAAAGAGAGAGAAAAGATATGTTCAGTAAATATGCCCCATTTTATTACCATCCTCAGTCTAAACATACACTGCTGTTCAAAAGTTTAGTGTCAGTAAGATTTAAATAAAAAATATATATATACTTCTGTTCAGCAAGGATGCATTAAATTGATCATAAGCGACGGCAAGGACTTTTACATTGTTACAAAAACAAAAGAAAAAATATATAAAATATATTTCTTGAACTTTCTATTCAAAGAAAAAAAAAATCTAAATGCATTTCAGTTTCCAAAAAAATATTGAGCAGCACAACTGTTTAACATTGATAATACTTAGAAATGTTTCTTAAGCATAAAATCATCATATACTGATTTCTGAAGGATCATGTGACACTAAATGCTGAAGTAATGAGAGCTGAAAATTCAGATTTGCCATAACAGAAATATTATATTTTAAAGTATATCAAAACAGAAAACAGTCATTTTAAATTAAGAAATTAAATTGTGAGAAAACTTCATCATATGATTATAGTACTACAAATCACGGTTATCAATATCACAATATTGTTATAATGTGCTTGAAATGTTCACAACAACGGCCGGATTTTAAATTAATTAAAAAATATGTTGGTTGGGTGACTTAAAAAAAAAAAAAAGCATGTTATCTACATGTTCAGATAAAGTTTTATAAAATGATCAAATCACACATTTCAGCATTTTAACCATTTTTAAGAAAAGGGATGAGTCAAAATGATACATTATTTTATATAGGTTATATTGATTATACTGATTTTACCTGCTCCGTGAATAATTCAAAATACCTCGTCTGAATTGTTGAGATTTTTGGAACGCACATTAGCTTATTTTCCATCTAGTTAAAATGTACAAAACTGCATATAAATTCGGTCCGTTTTTCGCATTGGTCTAACAAAAAGGGTAGACATCAAAATGTAAATCCAGTCTCTGCCAGTAGGTGGGGCTGCTGGGACAACATAAATAGAGCCGTTTCCCTGATAACCTCTGTAAATGGAGGCAAGATGAGCAAGTAGATGCCATCAAAACTTTTCTGAAGACAGTCGGTTCCCTTCAGAGATAGATTCATATTATTAATTCAGTCAAAATTTCAGCACTCATATAAGGTTGTAAAACTGCTCACTGCCTTCCACCATGTTTTCACACAAAACAAAACCGATGCTGCGCCTGTGTGAGACTGTTGCTAACTTGCGCTAACTAAAGTCACCAGGAAATCTAAATGGACAATTCTTATTTTTATGGAATATTGCAGTATTTATTATAAATGATTTGTCCATGCCCATGCACATATATTTTTTTTAAATCAATCTGCCCTCGTAACCTTTATTCAAAATAACCCCTCCCTCTTTTAGCGACATGTCTTTGATGAAGTGTTTACTGGTGCGAGGGCGGGACAATCTGCCACTCACATGACATCACAGCAATAGCAAACCACAACCATCCAACGATCCAATCAACTCCTGATGGACAAAATCAAGTACCGGCCTATATTTTTTTTCTTGTTCGAGAAGTCGTTTCACTGGGATATACATCACAATAGGGAAGAAAAGACTATCACAATTCTATGTCATGCTGACTTTAATGCTGGACAGTATTTACTCAAATCAAGCTAATCAAATAGGGTTTTAACGATATTGAAAATTTAACAGTAATACTAACAACAGGAATGTTATTGTGGTTAGTGACAGTTCCATCACTATTGTTATAATATTTCACACTCTTACTGTATTTTTGATCAAATAAAGGCAGCCTTGATGAGTATAAGGGACACTTTTAAAGAAACGAATAAAGTAGTACTCTCACTCCAACATGCTGGGTGTTTTAATGGAATAGAATGAATGCATGTACTATTCACCATGTGGTTGCAGCCTCCATTCTTCTCAATGCAGATATTGCACTTAGGGCACTGTGGACAAAATCCAAGAATTAGGATATTATTATATCGTAACTACCAAACTTAACTATTTTCCAACAGTATATACTTGATGTGACCATCCTAAATGTATCTGTGTGTGCTTCCTTACGTCTTTAGTGTGTGCACTGATGTAGTTGGCCGTCTCAGAGTCATCTGCACATTTCGTCAGCCATTTACGGATGGTAGCACAGTCTGTGGGGGCGTGATACATCTGTCTGCACTTAAAACTGAAGACAGACAGACAGACCGAGTCAGCCCAAACTCGCATACAATCACATCACATTTATTATGCTAGGAATTGAGGCGTGTGCGCGCAAGTGTAATGGTGTGTAATACCAGAAGACTTCTTGGCAGCGGCTGCATTGGACTCTCCGAGCTCGAGGTTCCTGCACCTGTATAACTATCGGACAGTCGGCACCAGGACACAACTGCAGCTGGAAATGACTCTGCAGACACACACAAACATGAGCAGGTTAAGAGTGATCAATGACCTTTTCTAGAATGTCATAATCATCAAATTTCTGTCAGATAGTATTAATTTTCATGTTATGGCTAATAACCACTGAATGGCCAATATTAAAATAAAATAAATAAAACTCCAAAAACTAAAATCAATCGTTTTAAATTAAATGTTTTATGTGAATCATAATATTATAATTTAATACATACTACCGTTCAAAGGTTTGGAATCTGTAATATTTTTTAATGCATTTGAAAGAAGTATCTTATGCTCACCAAGGCTGCATTTATTTGATCAAAAATTCAGCAAGAACAGTAATCCATTATTAGAATTTAAAATATTATTACCATTTAAAATAACTTTTCAGCATCATTGCCCTAGTCTTAAGTGTCACATGATCCTTCTTCAGAAATATTTCTAATATGCTGATTTGGTGTTCAAGAAACTTTTATTATTATTATTATTATTATAAATGTTGAAAAGAGCTGTGCTGCTTAATACTTTTATGGAAAACGTGATTTGATGAAAAAAAAAGACCAGAATTTATTTGAAATAGAACAAAGTAAAAGTTTTACTTTCAGTTTATCATCAATTTAATTCATCCTTGCTGAATAAAAGTATTAATTTCTTTCCAAAAAACAACAACAACAACAACTGACTGGTAGTCTATAATAATTATATATGGTATAATATAATGTTTTTAAAAATTACTGTTAGATGTAAGCAAAGTAATCTACATATAATAACTGGCGAAATGAGCACAAAGCATTAAATATTGAAATCTCTCAAATTGGCAGATAACAGATATGGTACAGACACATTCAGTGCATCCCTAGACTGACACACCTCCACGTAGTCCCTGAAGAGGTAGCGTCTGTATTTATCTTTCAGCTCCTCGCTGGGCAGCAGAGGAAGAACAAAATCCTCTGGTATGCGAAGAGAGCATTCCTGCGCCATGCAGGAGATCTCTGTAGAAAAACACAATCCATATCAGATAACCATATCACTGTAATCAGCAATAGTAATCAGCACTGTAATCTGCATACTGGGCTCAATGTGTGTGTGTGTGTGTGTGTGTGTGTGTGTGTGTGTGCGCGTGCAAGCACGTATACTCACCTACTCCCACACCATCTTTGACAAGTACAGTGCAATGCTGCTCCCAGCATGCCTTGCAGAAGGAGTGCTGACAGGGTAGAGAGAGCAGAGAGTCTCTCCGGACCAGCTGCAGACACACCCCACACTGCAGTGACGTCCCAGCCTGACAACACACAGACATGTCAATAGAAGGAAGTACTTCTAAGATACAGTATATATATCCCAGACAACCATTTTTTCACAGTAATGTTGGTTTCTTGTATTTCAAATCTCAGATTCGTATAATAAAATAAATTCAACGTGAATCAATATTTTAATGTCCATTATAAACTTGGCAAGTCAAGTAAGAAGCGGGATAAAGTACAGCTGGTCATTATCACAAATCAAAAACCATTACTGACTGTACACTGCATATACCATAATCAATTCCATCTGCAATTTGACAAAGAATAGGTTTCAGGTTGCACATCTTTAATTGCCTCAACATTGCATTTTAAGTTAAGAGAGTCTTGGAAAAACGAATTACTATTTGATCAAATGTTATTGTAAAAAAAGAGCTTTAAAATGACAGTTGTCATGACTAAAGACACACATTATGGGAACTCACAGTGAGAGATCTGCAGGCGCTTGTGGGCTGGGTGTGGGCTTCACAGAGCAACTGTGAAGAGTTGGACTTATACCTTCAAGGACAAGAAAAATATTGAGACAGACTTTTTTTTTTTTCAACGTCAAGATTTTAGGATAAAATGATTTGAATGTAGTGATTATTTTAGCACTAATTCGCTGGAATTTCACTGTTTTAATGACCTCATAGTGTTTTTCCTGTTCACCTAGTCATGTGGTGACGCATTACATGTACAATTACCATTCTAAGGTTTGGGGACGGTAAGATTTATTTAATGCTTTTGAAAGAAATCCCATATGCTCACCAAGGCGGAATTGATTTAATCAAAAATTATTTAAAAACTATGGAAGCTTGTTTTTGCCACAAAATAAAACATTTTAAAAGATGATTGCGACTTTTTCCCTCGCAATTCTGACTTTTCTCAGAATTGTGAGATGTAAACTCAATTCTATCTTTTTTTTGCAATTCTGACTTTATATCACGCAATTGCGACTTTATATCACGCAATTCTGACTTTTCTCAGAGATATAAACTCGCAATTGCGAGTTATACTGTCAGAATTGCGTCATATAAAGTCAGAATTGCGAGTTAACAAGACCAATTATAAGGGAAAAAAAGAATTGCTCAGAATTGCAAGTTTATATCTCGCAATTGCGAGTCAGTCAGAATTGTGTGATATAAAGTCGCAATTGCGAGTTATAAAAGTCAGAATTGAGAGATATAAACCCCCAATTCTGACTTTATAACTCGCAATTGCAAATTTATATCTTGCAATTCTGATTTTTTAAAAAGTCAGAATTGTGAGAAGTCGTTACTACCTTTTTTATTCTGAAAAAAAACAACAACAAAAAACACCTCTTACTGCGCCCAAACTTTTGAATGGTAGTGTAGTCTCTCATATGTCATAAAATAGCATGAGTAATTATTCAAGGATTAGATACTTTTCATGCCAGCTACCCAAGTGTGCATGCTTTGCTGTATTTAATTACCTTTCGAGTATTTGAGTCACTTGCCAGTGAAAATGTACAAGGACCAGTTTGGCTACAGCTGGTGACAACTAAAGGGAGAGAAAACAGCATTGTACTGACAGACTAAACTCAATTGACAGTCTTTGTTTATAGTTTGGAAAGATACATAAATATACAGCTAAATATTGTCAGTCACAACACTAAACCTACTAAACATTTGTCACTCACCTTCAGGGCACTGGCTACATTGTTGACTTCCTCAGATAGTACCTTCTGACTCTCTCTGTATGTCAAGCAATTGAACTGGTACTTTTCCGGGTCAAATGGTTCTTCAACCGCCACGTCATCATCAAGGTCTTCATAATAATCAGGGATGTCGCCCTCTACGATGTCTTCGTCATCTTCGAATTCCTCGTTACTGTCTGAGGCTTGGCTACTCATATCCACAGACATAGCCCTCTGGGCCTGACCTCTCCCTGACTGACAGCTGCTCTCCACTAATCAGCAGCTTCTCCGCTGCTCCTCTCTGCCCCCGACTGGACCACGAATCCCAGGGGGCTCTGTGGCTTTTAGCAGCACCGAAAAAAGCAAAAGAAATCACACTCCCCGTCACTCATGAGGAACCAGAGCGAGGGATGAGCTCAGACAGAGAAAAAAAAATACTGAAAGAGAAAATAAAAACACATTATTTGGTAACTATCATTTACATTATATTTCTCACAATCTTAAGTGTTTAGATGTCTAAAAGCATATGCTTAAATGGACAATGGATTGGTCAATGTATAATCAACCTATAATTTGTATTTTCTATTTTAAATTATTATTATTTTTAATCAGACATTCTGCCATCGTGCTAAAAGGATTTATCTTGTGAAAATGACCGTACCTTTCCCCATTTAATACACAGCTACATAAATAAATGAATGCACATGAAATATTGATTTGAGTTTAAATGATTTCATTAAGTGAGAAGAATGCTGAACTCAATCTCTGAATCCTGGTATTTTTGATATTTGTTATGCGATAATGACCATCTGACTGTAAATTATAATAACAGATAATAAAGTATAATATTAGTATTATACAACTGCTTAAATATATGGACATGAAATATTGATTAGAGTTATTTGAATAGCTTGTTTACTTAAATTATTCTGATAAATATTTGACAATTGAATCCAGCAATTCAACCAATCAGAATCAAGTATTCCACCGAGCCGTGTAATAAGAGTGCAACAGTGGCCGGCCGGCTGCCATTTCAGCTTCCTTAGATCAAGAAGTATTTTTCCCTTTCACTTTTTCCATAAGGATTTTTAAAAAGTCTTCATTAAAAAGTTATAAGCCATGAACCAAACCTATCAGCTACAAGGTGAATAACACCACTTTTTTGAAGCAATAAATTGGACAAAAAGTAAAAAGTATGAAACCGTGTACCTCACAGCTTTAATGAGGAAAATAACTACGCCAGGAATTTTGCGGATAAACAATTATTTAAAAAAATAAGTTGAAATAATGCATACTAACAGTTTCAGCAAAAGCGTGTATTATCGATTAACAAACTGATAGTAGGTCTTTGTTATCATTGAAAAGGAATTCCCCTCTGGAGAAAATGAAAGGGATTTTTTCTTCTTTTCAAAATAAATAAATAATCACTCTATAATAATGAGTGGGTAGTTGTGTCCAAACATTAGATTGGTAGTTTATTTCCAAGAGAAAAGGCAGGATTTAAATGGTGAAAGTGGCCTTGCTAGTGTACTCAACTTCAATGACACTCGCTAATCTTGAACCACTGGTCAAGGAGCTGCTTCATTATTTACAATCAACACACCTTGGACACTTTCTGAAGGTTGTATTGTAGATGTTTGTCTCCGTTTTAACAGTCGCCAAGCATCTCTTTGAGCGTAAGACAATCATAAACTCACATGCAGAGCGGCTTAGTGCTTCGTTTTAAAGGATTACACGGTGTACTGACAGTCCAACCGGACAGCAGGAGCAGGGGAGGCCGCGTGCCCGCGCATCTGATGATCACAGAGATCAGAGCTCTGCGTGTGCGCGCGCGCCTGCTGATGTGATGACAGTCGCCGATTCCAACTGAATAAACAATCACTGCACATTTAACTCAACGTGAGCACGGGGTCGGTGAGCGTCTGCAGCCGTCCGGTCCGGTACCGGATTGGTTGGAACCCCACAGTCATGGGACGACCTGGCCCGGTCCCACACGCGCGGGCACTGTCTATCCCTCACATTCCACCCAGGGATATAAATAGCGTGCGACGCTGGGTGGCACGCATAATATCACACTCAGCTGGGTTAGGGATCTTGGCTAAAGTGCGTAGGTGTCAGGTGGGGGGTGAGCAAAGACTGCAAACTCACGGTACGGACAGTACGGGTTCTGCTTTGTTTACTCCGTATGAATCGGGCCGCGCCAGCTGTTGCTACTCTAGATAAGCACTTGCACATATATACAGCAGCGCGATCGATGCGCAGTCCCTTTCTCCCGCTTTACATATTTATTGTTTCAATAGATATATCCCGCAGTTTGAAAAGCATACAGTCCAATTAAACGTGTTTAAAATAATGCATATATCGTTTAATGTCGTTTTAAATGATTTATTCGCAATCATCCGCCAGCGCGCACTCCAGCTCGGGGATCCGTATGTAAACAAGGCCATTTTGGTTCGCTAGATAAAGCCGCTGCTCTGGTCGTTTAAACCCATCGTACCCAACATACTGACTTTACTCACCTGCCGGACCGCGTCGGGTCACCACTCGACGCTGGCTGAAGAGAGATATTGGGACAGAGTGCCGATCCGTTCGCTTAGATGAGTCTCAGCAGACCTGAAGATCGGAAGTACGGGGGGATTCTAAAGCGGCGTCACTTCCGTGTCCGAGTGAGGCTGTTTTCCTCAGCGATCAGACTCCTGTTACTGAGGAGGGGCCACGAGACACACGAGCTCACATACTTAAAACTGACATTCATAATTGCAGTCAAACACACATGCGCTAATGCAAATGTAGGTCAACAAAATAAGAAACCTGATTTACAATGTGCTACGTGATTGTAAAGTGCAAAGGCAAACAGAACAAAGCGCCCTCATTAAAAGCGCATACTATAAGACGTAGTTGCTTCGTTAACATTAGATACAATAAAAGAGTGTTGAGACTTTTAAAACACGTCCGTTGTCTCGTATGTAGTCCACAAACATAAGGTCATGGGGTCTGTCCCTTGCAATCTTTGTATATATTTTCAGTAGGCTACTTTAAAATATAGTCTAAAATGCCTGTTCAGTAGTCCCTGTTCCAGACAGCAGAGTTTAATTTTGAAGTGACATGATGTGAAGGCCAAGTATGGTAACCCATACTCGGAATTGTCCTCATTTAACCTATCCAGGTTAGTACACACACACACACACACACACACACAGAGCAGTGGGCCGCCATTCAATGCGGAGCCCGGGGAGCGTTTGGGGCTTAGGTGCTTTGCTCAAGGGCCCCTCAGTCATTTCCTGCCTGTATTAAGAATTAAACTGCAACCTTCGAGTTACCAGTCTGACTCTCTAACCATTAGGCCCATTTGGTGCTTCTAATAAAGTGATAAGCAGTTGCAAACATTTACCAAATACACTCTGCACCGAGACCATAAAAAGTCAACACTTTTATTTGATGTGCTTCTAAAAAATTTAATTTACATTGGAGTTCCTGAACATCGTGAACGATGGGATACACTTGGCCTCAAATGGTAGGCTCTTAGCGATAGCTGGGCATGGTTCATGGCTGTGATGTACTGTAACTAATGCCTAATTGATTTTTTTCCCCAGCTCAGTATGAATTCAGAATAGCACACTACCGTATCACTTGATTTCTGCAATATCTCAGATATAGTACAAGTGTTATGGTAGTATGCCATTCGAATTCAGTCAAACTTCCTGTTTCAATAGGAAATACATCAACACAAGGTCCTGAAAAGACATCTTTAATAATGTGTTAACATTCGTATTCAATAGTATCCACTAAATTTGTCTAAAAGATCTAGACAATTTAAAAATGGTGAATAATGTGCTGCTAAAATATTAATTATATAATTAGCTGTAACCGCTTGGAAAGATACTTCCAAATTAAATTTGTTTTCCCAGTTATCAGCCAAATGTACTATTCTGCGCACAACCAGATCAGCAGGTGACACCTACATGAAAGACTACACAACGCCCAGACATGTTCGGGACTCATTCACAGACACAAAAAGCTGCAAAAAAACCATTTGTTTATTTGCATGGTTTTTTTTTTTCCAACAGCATGTTCTATAAAAATATGTATTTTGATAGAAAAGAAATGTAGAGTCTGAAAAGATGACGAAACAAACAAATGCTTGACATCTTCAAAAGAAAATCCCCTGCAAATGCATTATACTGCAATTAAAGAAAAGTTAGGAATAGTAATGTAGAGTGGCTCATAGTTAGAGATAATATATGCTTTTAAATGCAGAAAAAAAACATTTAAAAGGAAGACAAGAAGGCTGATTTATTCACACTTTTTCAAAAGGGAAAAGATGTTTCTGCTCTCCACGTTTCTCTCGTTTAGTTACATGCCTTACAATCTTTTCCTCTTGTTCCTCTTGCCTGTTCTGCGGCCATGAACTAGCCAGAGAGGGTGGGGCTGTCTGAGCCCCGCCTTCTTCCTCCTCATCTGAGGACAGTCCTTCAGCCCCGCCTTCTTTTCCTTGCTTAAGCCCCGTCCCTGATGCGAGCCCCTGCTGCCCATAGCGACGCTTCAGCCTCTCTTTTATCAACAGTCCTTTGACCAGCAGGGTCCAGTTAGCCACTACACGCTTCTCACGTTTCTGTTAAAAGATCCAAACAGTGATGTCAACATAACATTTACAACACACACATTTTTCACCTTCAAATCAAATCAAAAGTACCTAACATCTAAGAAACATTTTAGCTAGGAAGTAGTAAAGTTGACACATTTTTGAACACTAGATGCTGTTGTGAATGAACACACCTCTTCTTCTTTCTTCTGCTGGATATCTTGCTCATTTTCCCAGGCTGCTTTCAGGATTTCTTGGTGTTCTTCACAGACAATATAGCCATCATTACTGAAACACATTGATCCAGTGAAATTACAGATTGTACAGAAAACAATACATTTATGTGTATTAAGAGCTTAGATTAAGCCAGGATTAGGCATTAGTTCAATTAGGGCATAAGTATCTTTTATAAATGTGCCCTAGAAAAAAAACATAACTGGTGTGCATCTTGAAACAAAACAATGCCATTGACATATTTTAAGATATGTCAGTGCAAGTTGCTTTCAGTTAAAACAGCTCAAAAATGCCTTTTAGTCTGGGACTATCTTAAACCTCATCTGTGAAACCAGGGGTATATGTGTCGTACAAACAGACACAATTTATAGACATTATATTCTTATTCCTTTACCATGTATGAAATTAATGAAGCAAGAACTGCCCATTTCATACAGGTGTGTCCTAACCAGATGTGAAACATTTCCACAATGAATGCGAAACTGCTATGAAACATAACCCAATCACAGCTAATCAGTGATGCGTTCCAATTCGCCTCTTTGTACCAAATCATAGTATGTTGAAATAAGTATCTCAAAGGTAACCAGATAATATAAATGCAGATCCATGCACACTCTAATATTGCCCATAATCATTGCAAATATGTGCGAGACTGGCAGTTAAGTATAATATTAATATTATAATGTTGTGTATAATACTATAGACACAGCCACTTGATTGAGCGATGTATTTGTGATGGAATAATTACTTTATCATTTTATTGGAGGTTTACACACATGTTGTACAGTTAATCTGAGCCGTGCATTAATTTAAGTGATGACGGATATTATGGGAGTGGCTTGATGCAGCGCAGGAGATGCAGAGAATTTGATCTTGACCCTTAAGAAACTTTAATACTGTCACGTTACAAATCTGCTTCAAATTGAATTAAAAATTGAATTACAACATTGAAATAAAAATGTAAAGGGTGTACAAATACTGTATAAAATCGTGAATATAAATAATTGGTAATCATGTAAAAAACAAAAAAACATTTATCATTGATCTGTTATAACTTTTATGTTGGTTTGGTCGTTTAGCTGTTTCCTTATAAAGGTCCAGATATTCGTGGGTTTTTTTTGTGTAATTTGCCAAGTTTTTTTTTTATTTGCCAGGTGGCTTTTTTAATTATATGATGTCATTACGTTGCTGTCTTGATGCCAGCCAATCGCTGCATTGCTGATCATGGTTTCGAGTATCGATGCATCTGCCCTCTTCAGGGAAAACAAGAACGCGCAGTGATCTTAGATCATTTAATCCAGATATTTAAATCCAATCCGCAAATTCGTTTGAAGAACCAAATTAGCCAGACATCGGTTATCACGATTAAAAGATCTGGGATCTGTCAAATCATCTCAGATGTATTAAGCGAGGTACGAAGAATGGACCCCTGGTATTAAGATGTGTTTTGGTAGATCAGATCACAAGTTGACGAGGGAGACGTTCCCGTTTACACCTGGTATTTTAATCCGTCTCTTTTGTCCACTTTCAACCACTTCTGTCCTGATTTATTTGAGGGGAGGGGTCTATGGGCAGGTAAATGTATGTACTCCCTTTTTTCGATCTAATGGACGAAATAAGCTCGCACAATTAACATGAACACGGAGAAAAACACGCTTCCCATAATGTTTACGCATAAAGACAGTAGTCAGAGAGCAAATGAGTCTCTGATGTAAAATAAGTCTCTGATGTCCTCAGAGAGTGTATGTGAAGTTTTAGCTCAAAATACCCCACAGATCATTTTTTAGCATGTTAAAATTGCCACTTTTTAAGGGTGAGCAAAAACACGCCGTTTTTGTGTGTCCCTTTAATTGCAAATGAGCTGCTGCTCCCGGCCCCCTTTCAAGAAGAGGGTGGAGCTTCACTGCAGAGTTAGCAGCTCCGATTACCTCACGCAGACACGCACTGAAAATGTCAGAAACTGTTCAGCCTTTTATGTTCAAACCGGATTTGGATAATGATGGAGAGATTCAAGAAGAAGTGACAACATGTAGAAACTGATGTGGAATTAACTATCTAACTATATATTAGCATATTCTGTCATGATAATCTATAAATCACTCATGTGGGAACTGCTGTAAAATGCCTTCAGAGCCAGAGAATATATGCTGCGCAAAGATAGAATGGGTAGTTAAGTTTAATCGTTTGTAATCTTGCTTTTATGACATGCTATTGCATTTGTGTCACGTACTGCAATAAATGTGAAAAGACGGATGCGAAAGCTTGAACAGACTCCCAATGCGCTGTACTACAACTCTTCCTCTTCTCAACATGGCCTCATCCCCTTTGTTGCGTGTTCCTGGCGACAGGGTTTATGTTAATTTTAGGATTAGCGATGTCACTAACCCACGAAGAAGCTTGTTGTAGTCCCTACCAGCCGTTTGTTGTAGTTTTTAAAAAGCTATGTCTTTAAAAGAAAATATCTCCCTTCGCTTTGAACTTTGAGCGTTGCAGATGTTGTTTATGCTCAAACAGAAACATTACACTAAAGTTAAAAAAGTGAAATCATAAATCAACCACCCCTTTAATACCAGGTGTAAACAGGGCCTCAGTTGTGGCTGGATAGGACAAGACATTTACATGGAAGAGAGATGGCTTTTATCGTATTGCACCCGGTAAGGACATGATACAAACACATAAAGACACACAAACTTACACTGCATGTGCAAATCCACAATGGTAATCAAAACCCGTCACTGCTGTAGCACAGTCTATGTTCAGTTTTCGAGCCACTCTGTGCAGATTTGGCAAATGCAGGTGAACACATCCAACTGGTAACATGCACGGCTTAAACATGTACACATTCCCGAACTCATTACGTGGTACCTGAAACACACAAATTCAGATTAGATCTCCAGCAAAGAACAGATCAGTAGATCTCGTGCAATTATGTTCTTAAACTTTATTTTAAAAATCATTCAAACTCACTTTGCCATCAATGGCGATCGGAGGCTGGTACTCTTCAGTTTGCCAGACTCCAAAAAGAGGCAGATCTTTGACACCTTTCTGCTCGGACATCATCCTGGCCTTACGAGAACGGTTGGAAAAACCAAGCACCATCTGACAGACAGCACTTACAGGGTTAATTCACCCAAAAATGAAACTCAGCCCCTGATTTACTCACCCTCAAGCCATCCTAGGTGTATATGACATTCTTCTTTCAGACGAATACAATCTGAGTTATATAAAAAATGTCCTGGTTCTTCCAAACTTTATAATGGCAGTGACTGTTGTCCATTACAAGTGCATCTATCCATCCTATAACTGCTCCACATGGCTCTGAGGGGTGGGGGGGTTGAGTGAGGGATAATAAATGCCTTCTGAATCGAAGTGATGCGTTTGTGTAAGAAAAATATCCATATTTAAAACTTTATAAAGTAAATTATTTAGCTTCCGGCTAATCGCCTTCTGTATTCAACTTACGGAAAAAATGTAACGCCTCTCGCAGTTCAAAACGCTACATCTGAAGACATTGCACACCAGTTATGCACATTAGATGTAGCGTAAGCATTTTGAACTGCAAGAGGCATTACACTTTTTCTGTAAGTTGAATACGAAAGGCGATTACATGATGGATAGACCCACTTTTATGGACTTCAAAAAAACGAGGCAACAGTCACTGCCATTATAAAGCTTGGAAAATCCAGGACATTTTTAATATAACTCTGATTGTGTCGTCTGAAAGAATGTCATATACACCAAGGATGGCTTGAGGGTGATAAAAACATGGGCTAATTTTCATTTTTGGGTGAACTAACCCTTTAATATTAAAGTCATGGCATTTTTATAGCACAAAGGTTAATACATATGAAAAATTAAAACATGTTAAATCGTGACCTTGTACGGTTCTTCTCCTAGTCGAACTGTTCTTGCTTCCTTCAGCCAGGTATCTCTAGAATGGAGTGTCTGGACACAGTCTCTGAAAATAAATACACACCGTTAACAAATGGCCTGCATTGCTATTTGGTTTTAGGGTCTCAGATAAGGGAAACGGAATAAGGCCACAAAAATAAAAAAGAATGCATAGAATTAGATCACCTTTGCCATCATCTGATGCTCACTTGAAGTGTTGTTATTGTTAACTAAAACTATTAAAAATCTTTTTTTTTTTTGGTCATTTAAATAAAGCTGAAATTAAATGAAAAATAAATATGAGCTGAAAAACAAACTTAATTAAATAATTAAAGCCATAAAGAAATATTTTTTAAAACAAAATTCAATTCAAAATATGACTAAATCTAAAATATTTTATAAATAACACTGACTTAATATTTAAAAGTACTATAAAGATATTATAATAACTGATAAGTTTAATATTTAGCAAATATCAAAATGAATATCCATTTTTATACAATTGTTGTGTTGTGATGCCTAAATTCACTTGTAGCATTTAAAATGCATTAAAATTGTTTAATTTATTTAGATAAAACAGTATAGAGCTTAATGAAAGCCTCTTTTAAGGAAAGTCGGCCATTCATTTGGCGGCCATGTTTGCAACGCCTCAGGGCAGATATTTTGAGCATCCAGACTTTACTATCCCATGAAGCCATGAGAGAGGATTTTTGAATTCAATTCATATTTATTTGTATAGCGCTTTTCACAATACATATCGTTTCAAAGCAGCTTCACAGAAAATGCATGTGTCTACATTACATGGTACATCCGGATCACATTCATACTACACACATTCATACTATACAGAACATACTTTTTTAGCTGTCATGAACTATTACTTTTTCAAAACAAGTATCTACTCAAGAGATTATGCAATTTCGGATGCAGCCCAAGTCCTATCTACTTGAATGGGGAAATCCTGAAAACTGTTAAAAGAGCTTATTTTTCAGGCTAGGCCAGCCAATGCGCATGTCCAGACGAACACTGACTGTTTTTATAGCAACTGGAGCTTCCAACGCCAGCTGCAGTAATGCAATGACTATACCAATTGGCTCATTTATTTAGAAGGCAGGACTTTTTCCCGCCATCTAAATATCTAAAGTCTTTGGTTTAATATCAGCCATTTACTGGTTATTGGTCATAACATTTAAATAATTAGTGGTTTATCTGCATAAATACATTTTATAATTCAAAAAGTATGCTTTGTTCTAAAGCAGATTTATTTATCTATCTTTCATATCGATGTTACAATGTTGTGATGCATACATTCACTTGTAGCACACAAAAATATATGGGGTTTACCGTGAATAAACTGGTTCTCCTCTGCAGTACCCCAGGACAGCGGCTGTAGAGGGGTAAAGAGCCTCGTATTTAAGCAGGTGCCTCTTCAGCGCGTACAGTGGATGGCTCTTATATTCTGCTATGGATGTCGGCAATGGCTTGTTCAGTAACTTTTCCTGCATCTGATGATGAGGAGCACAGGTGAGTCTTAATGCATGTCACGTGATGTAGGCATGTTAGTGTGTAAACTACTGTTCAAACGTTTGGGGTCGGTAAGAATCACTTATGCTCACGAAGGCTGCATTTATTTGATCATAAATACAATAAAAACAGAAATATTATGAAATATTACTACAATTTAAAATAACAGTTTTCTATTTTAATATATTTAAAAATGTAATAAGCCCCGTTTCCACCGAAATTACCCAGAACAATTTGTACCAGGAACTTTTTTTCCCAGACCTGAAAAAAAAGCTGTCTGCGTTTCCACTGCAGTCTAAAGTACCGAGAAGATTAGGCAAATTAGTCCGGTGATGTAGGACTGCGCGCAGCGCGACTGCTCCTCCCAGTCAGCGACGGACAGTCATAATTTTTGTGCGACACTGTCTGCAACAATAACAAGTGGAGGAGATGCAAGCAGCGCTGCTTTTGCTGGTTATATATTGGTTTACTAAAGAGGTCATTAACAAATCTGCGAAAAAGAGACGAGCACGGATACTAAAGCGATTCTGAAAGCTCGTAAAGCTAGATTTAAAATATGACAAAGTATGTTATCATCAGCTATTACGGACATTGACCGTGCAATGGCTGAGACGAACGTGCGCCATCGGACAGAAAGAGCAAGACTGATATTTACCGAACGCTGAACGATCCTCGCTAAAGACTTTTAAAAATGCCGGTTGAAATAAAATGCTGCGTGAGCTCAACCAATCAGCATGTTCAGCGCCAAAGTCCCACCCCCGAAAGTTCCCGAACTTTGAAAAAGTACTACCTCGGGAGCAGGGCCGCTCGGAGGGGGAAATATTTACCCGGAACTTCATTTTGACCTGGGGCCCGTTCTTCGTACCTCGCTAACTCAGTTATGCTGGGTACACACAAAAATATTTTTTACATCTTATAAGATTTTCAAAATGTGATAGACCACAAACATGAGGACAAATAATCCTAGATTTAACCGTTTTGCTCCTATAGTGTGTGGTGTGCCATGATGTGACAAAGACAGCACACCTCAGACCACCACACACGAAAAGATTTAACCAGAAGTCCCGACTGTAAACACAGGAAATCTTGCGAGATTTCAGAATAAGCATGGCGGATGATATGCAGGAAGAAATTGCGATGATAGTGTTTGGAATGATTTTCACAGAAAATAAACACAAAAAAAAGAAAATGGTTTGGGTGAAGTCGTGGAGACGGCGGGAACATGGTCTGTACATGCTACAGAGTGAGCTAGAGGTGAGTAATGTTTTCTCACTGCTATGTTTTTTTCATAATTGTTATATTCAGGTGTCTCTTGGAAAAAAGATATTATTCTCTTTGAAATTGCCTTATTAAATAAAGTTGCGCCATGACCGCGTTTGTTATGCTTCCTCTCAGCATGCTTTCTGATTGGATATTATTTTGTTTCACACGAGTGTGCGCGCTTTTGTCCTCGGGGTTCCCCCCACACATCAGGATGTTGAATATTTACGATTCGCAATCCGGACGGCTCCGACGTTGTTCCGAGCAGGTTCGGACACTCTTAACACACTTCACACCACAGGAAAATCTGATAAGATCATCTTTAGAACCATCAAGATAATCGGGACATAGCTAGGATTGTCGGAAGGGGGCAAATCGGCCCAAAATCAGCCCGATTATCTTTTGGTGTGTACCCAGCATTAGCTGGATTTGATTGTTGACGATTTGGCATGATCTTGGATTTTTTGGTTCTTCGACGCTCATCCTGGACTTGCTGTCATAGCAACAGGTCTGTTAGCTTAAACATGCTCGCGAGCAGGCTTATTTCATGTAAACAGGATTAGATTGCATCTTGAGGTGATACTTAAAATCTGTCCCAGCCACTGCTACTTAATTACAAGAGTTCATTACTGAACCAGGGGCAATAATAATCATTTTAAATAAGAAATATAGCTGCAAGCAGCAATACCGGGGCCAAGCGCAAAGAAGAAGACAAGACATGCCAAAATGGCTGGCAATGTCAGATCAACTGCAGCAATGAGCAATTAAAGACCTATTGAGGTGATTTTAGGCAAAATAGCTGTAAAATTATAAATACAGTCAATAATAATGATTTATCACTTTCAACCAATAGGTGGCACAGTTACGAAATTGATATGGTGTGGTCAGAATAAGGGAACAATGACACATGCAAACATTAGTGTCAATATATCAAAGCAGGGTGTCAATATAGTGTCAATGTCATTGCAGAGATCTAGCCTCAAGAGGCCTTTTCATTATAAGTATGGACCACATGGCGGTGCTGTTTTGAAACCTTTAAAGTACCTTAAAGGCAAGGTGCTGATGGCACATACCAGGTTTCGTAATGATACACCAATTAATTTGTAAAGCATAGCATTTTATATCATAATACTGCATTGTAGTCAATGGGAATTTCATGTTTTGTTCTATTATAGCGCCACCAAGTGGCACAATCCTACCATTTTTTTATGTGTCCTCTGAGTGAGCCCATACATGTCTGTGTCAATTTTGGTGAAAATATCTCATTTCGTTTTGGAGTTATAGACATGTATATGAAAAAACACATGAAAAATGACTGACACCTGACTTTGATTGGATATTACACCCCCTTACTATCAATATTTTGACATTTGGGCATTAACGTATAGCTATCGACCTGTTTCCGAACTTCTGACGCTGGTTTCGTCTCGATCGGACTAGCGGTTTTGAAGATAATTACAATGCTGCACAAACCATATGCCGAAACCTAGCAAGTCTGGTATTGTTGGACTTGGCGAGGATTCAGGAGACAAAAAAAGTTACTCCCATGAAAATAAGTCTAGTTCACTCAAAGTTATAAGCATTTGGGGAAAAAAAATTCTCCACTAGGTAGCGCTGTTTCGAAACTTCTTGGGCTCATTCAGGGCATTGTGTTGATGACCCAAACCGAGTTTCGTAACAATCCGTTCATGTGTTCATAAAATACAGCATTTTAGCACGCAATTCAAAATGGCAGACAGCCAAAATGGCCAATATGGTACAATTGAAAAAAAAAAAAACAGCCATTTTTGGTATCTCCAGACCAGTAGGTGGTGCTGCGCCGAAACGCTGCATGTTGCCTCAGGTCATGCTTGTGATGACATGTACCAAGTTTGCAGAGATATTGCCTTAAGTGTGTTTTTGCAACCGCTACTTAATTTGTTTGCGCGTTTATCGAAAACGATTTGACGAATCAACTTGATTTGTAAGATTTTTTTGTCAGCATGGTCTGAAGATGATCTGGTTCAATTTTCGTGCAAATCGGATGAACCGTCTAGGACGAGTTCGCAAAAGTAGGTTTTTCTGAAAATTCAAAATGGCGAAAAAATTTTAATGACGGAAAATGACGTCATAGGGTGCAATCGAATCGGCTTCAGCCAAGGAATCATAAAAAGTTACTCCCATGAAAATAAGTCAAGCTCACCCAAAGTTATAAGCATTTGGGGAAAATTTATCCACTAGGTGGCGCTGTTTCAAAACTTCTTGGGCTCATTCAGGGCATTGTGTTGATGACCCAAACCGAGTTTCGTGACAATCCGTTCATATAATACAGCATTTTAGCACATAATTCAAAATGGCAAAAAGCAGCCAAAATGGCCGATATGGTACAATTGAATATCAGACGACTCGGCATGCCGTCCTGAATCTAACGAGACCACTTTTACACACAACTTGATTTGTAAGATTTTTTGTCAGCATGGTCTGAAGATGATATGGTTAAATTTTTGTGCAAATCAGATGAACCGTCTAGGACGAGTTCGCAAAAGTAGGTTTTTCGGAAAATTCAAAATGGCAGGGAAATTATTATGACGAAAAATGACATCATCCAAGGAATCAGAGGAAAAAAGAATTTTGTTTCTAGCCCTTATGGTTCAAATGTTATTAGCATAAACATGAGTGCAACTTTGGACAGGTGGTGGCGCTAGAGGGATTGAGTTAGAGACTCCAAATTTGCTCTGTTGACACTTCAGACTGTCCTCTATTAGTGTGCCAAATTTCACAACTTTTTACCAAACGGTTCTTTGGGCTGCCATAGACTTCATGGCGGAAGAAGATGATGAATAATAATAATAAGAAGAAGAACGGGAACGGTTTCAATAGGTGCCTTCGCACCTTCGGTGCTTGGCCCCTAATAATATACAAATTTTAAATTGTATATGTATATGAGAATGTATATAATATTATAATGTGTATAATACTATAGACACAGCCACTTGATGGAGCGATTTATTTGTGATGGAATAATTACTTTATCATTTTATTGGAGGTTTACACACGTTGTACAGTTAATCTGAGCCGTGCATTAATTTAAGTGATGACGGATATTATGGGAGTGGCTTGATGCAGCGCAGGAGATGCAGAGAATTTGATCTTGACCCATAAGAAACTTTAATACTGTCACGTTACAAATCTGCTTCAAATTGAATTAAAAATTGAATTACAACATTGAAATAAAAATGTAAAGGGTGTACAAATACTGTATAAAATCGTGAATATAAATAATTGGTAATCATGTAAAAAACAAAAAAACATTTATCATTGATCTATTATAACTTTAACTTGTTGGTTTGGTCGTTTAGCTGTTTCCTTATAAAGGTCCAGATATTCGTGGGGTTTTTTTGTGTAATTTGCCAAGTTTTTTTTTTATTTGCCAGGTGGCTTTTTTAATTATATGATGTCATTACGTTGCTGTCTTGACGCCAGCCAATCGCTGCATTGCTGATCATGGTTTCGAGTATCGATGCATCTGCCCTCTTCAGGGAAAACAAGAACGTGCAGTGATCTTAGATAATTTAATCCAGATATTTAAATCCAATCCGCAAATTCGTTTGAAGAACCAAATTATCCAGACATCGGTTATCACGATTAAAAGATCTGGGATCTGTCAAATCATCTGATGTATTAAGCGAGGTACGAAGAATGGACCCCTGATTCCTGCGGTCAAAACACACAGAGTACCACCCCAAAGTTCCTAGTTCCTAGGGAAAGTTCCTGCGGTGGAAACGCGGCTATATATTCCTGTGACGGCAAAGCTGAATTTTCAGCATCATGACTCCAGTCTTCAGTGTCACATGTTCCTTCAGAAGACATTCTAATACAGGGAGTGCAGAATTATTAGGCAAATGAGTATTTTGACCACATCATCCTCGTTATGCATGTTGTCTTACTCCAAGCTGTATAGGCTGGAAAGCCTACTACCAATTAAGCATATTAGGTGATGTGCATCTCTGTAATGAGAAGGGGTGTGGTCTAATGACATCAACACCCTATATCAGGTGTGCATAATTATTAGGCAACTTCCTTTCCTTTGGCAAAATGGGTCAAAAGAAGGACTTGACAGGCTCAGAAAAGTCAAAAATAGTGAGATATATTGCAGAGGGATGCAGCAGTCTTAAAATAGCCAAGCTTCTGAAGCGTGATCATCGAACAATCAAGCGTTTCATTCAAAATAGTCAACAGGGTCGCAAGAAGCGTGTGGAAAAACCAAGGCGCAAAATAACTGCCCGTGAACTGAGAAAAGTCAAGCGTGCAGCTGCCAAGATGCCACTTGCCACCAGTTTGGCCATATTTCAGAGCTGCAACATCACTGGAGTGCCCAAAAGCACAAGGTGTGCAATACTCAGAGACATGGCCAAGGTAAGAAAGGCAGAAAGTCGACCACCACTGAACAAGACACACAAGCTGAAACGTCAAGACTGGGCCAAGAAATATCTCAAGACTGATTTTTCTAAGGTTTTATGGACTGATGAAATGAGAGTGAGTCTTGATGGGCCAGATGGATGGGCCCGTGGCTGGATTGGTAAAGGGCAGAGAGCTCCAGTCCGACTCAGACGCCAGCAAGGTGGAGGTGGAGTACTGGTTTGGGCTGGTATCATCAAAGCTGAGCTTGTGGGGCCTTTTCGGGTTGAGGATGGAGTCAAGCTCAACTCCCAGTCCTACTGCCAGTTTCTGGAAGACACCTTCTTCAAGCAGTGGTACAGGAAGAAGTCTGCATCCTTCAAGAAAAACATGATTTTCATGCAGGACAATGCTCCATCACACGCGTCCAAGTACTCCACAGCGTGGCTGGCAAGAAAGGGTATAAAAGAAGAAAATCTAATGATATGGCCTCCTTGTTCACCTGATCTGAACCCCATTGAGAACCTGTGGTCCATCATCAAATGTGCGATTTACAAGGAGGGAAAACAGTACACCTCTCTGAACAGTGTCTGGGAGGCTGTGGTTGCTGCTGCACGCAATGTTGATGGTGAACAGATCAAAACACTGACAGAATCCATGGATGGCAGGCTTTTGAGTGTCCTTGCAAAGAAAGGTGGCTATATTGGTCACGGATTTGTTTTTGTTTGGTTTTTGAATGTCAGAAATGTATATTTGTGAATGTTGAGATGTTATATTGGTTTCACTGGTAAAAATAAATAATTGAAATGGGTATAAATTTGTTTTTTGTTAAGTTGCCTAATAATTATGCACAGTAATAGTCACCTGCACACACAGATATCCCCCTAAAATAGCTAAAACTAAAAACTACTTCCAAAAATATTCAGCTTTGATATTAATGAGCTTTTTGTATTCATTGAGAACATGGTTGTTGTTTAATTATTAATGTTGTAAAATTAATCCTCAAAAATACAACTTGCCTAATAATTCTGCACTCCCTGTATGCTGATTTGGTGCTCAAGAAACATTTCTTTGGTTGCAGATTCTACCCGACCTAAAAAGCCTCGGCATCCATCTAAAAATCTATGAACGGGAGCATATTAAAACACACAGGGCAACTTTTTGAGCTATGTTGCCGGGCAATTTTTCAGAGAGATGTTGCTTGGGCACTTTCCCATTGAGAATGGGCAACAAATTTCTATCTGGATATCCAGATAGAAATTTGTTGCCCATTCCCAATGAGAAGGTGCCCACAGCAACATCTCTCGGCAAAATTTAAGTACCACCCATTTCAACAGCTATCTGTCAATATTACATACTGTACATTTAATGCGTCCTGACTGAATAAAAGTATTAATAAAAAATAAAAAAACATTACTGGCCCCAAACTTTTGATCACAAGTGTAAGCGAGAGTGCAAACGTACCTCCTGATCCTCTTTCTGTCCTCGCTCAGTATCTGGAGACTTGTAGAGCTCCATAGTCTCTTCCCACCATTCAGAGTCTATGCGGCGTCGCCGTGATGACGTCAGCCACGTGGGGTCATACCTGCTGCTAAGATCTTTCAGGTACCCCTCGTCATCCATGCCCACCGCGTAAGTGATCGGCTGAGTCGCCTGATTGGAGCAGAGCTGCGGTTGGCCGACTCCTTGATCCACATCAACACACACCCACTTCCCGGTACTTTCCAAATAAACCTCCAGCCACTCATCCACCCCTTTCCCCTCTTTCCTTTTACGTCTTTGTTTCTTCACCTCTTTCACTTCCTCCTCTTCGTCGTCTTCTTCCTCTTCACTTCTCTCCTCCTGCTTGACCTCGCTTGACCTCCGAGGAGCCCCCCCTTTGCCTTTCAACTTTGACTTTCTGCATACTTTCATGGGCCCGTCGGAGTCTTCACTGTCATCCACATTGGGTGGCTGAAACTCCTCTTCACTCTTCTCCTCCTCCTCTTCCTCGCTGCTGACTTCTTTGTATGACACTTTTGAAGCTACACTTCTTCTTCTGCTGTTTTTGGGTTTCAGGCCATCTGCTCCTTCTTTCTCTTTCTTTTTCTTTCTCTTTCCACCTCTTTCCTCTTTTACTGCAGCAGTCGATGGTGGCGGGCGTTTGGATCCAGGGGATATCTTAGGCTTTGGGGAGGGTTTCTCTGATTGATCTTTTTCTGGAGAGCTCTTGGTAGGTGTGGTCTTGTTCTAAAGCAAGGAAAAATGTTCAGTCCATTAAAAAACTAAAAGAATTTGCACAAGCAAAAGAAACACAATGAGAATCCAAAAAGTCACCTTGGTAGCAGGTGGTGGCTTCAGAGGAAGAGGTTGCAAGGACAGCACCAACCGACAGAAGAGTCGCAATGACCGCAGGACCAATAAGAACAGCTAGAAAAAATGACATCACAGGTCAGAACCAAACTCTGTTAAACACCAATACACTATCATTCAAAGTTTGGGGTCAGAAAGATTTTTTTAAAAGAAATTAACTTTAATTTCATCAAAAATATAGATTAGCACAAGCGCAACTGTATTAAACATTGATAATAATAAGAAATGTTTATTAAGGACCAAATTAGCATATTCAAATGATTTATGAAAGATCATGTGAAGACACTGAAGACTGGAGTAATGCATCACAGGACTAAATGATATCTTAAAATAAATTAAAATAGAAAATGGTTAAATTAGTTTGAATTGTAATAATTAGCAGTATTGTTACTGTATTTTTGCAGCCTTGGTAATCATAACAGGCTTTTTTCAAAAACATTTAAAAATCTTACCAACCCAAAATTTTTGAACAGTAATGTAGCTTGTATCTTATATACATGTTTTTTTTTTTTGCATAATTAATCTGCTATGAGGTCAAGAAAAGTAAGATCTCTCTCACATAGGTCATCTCTTCATGGTCCCTTGCTGATAAACAGCCAATTCGTTTTTCCAGCACAGTCCTCATCTCCACTCCCTTCTCCTCAGGTAAGACAGGGTTTAATGTGAACGTCAATTGAAACCTGGGAAGGGGTCAAACCATAAAAATGACAACACAATCGGAGATTATCTATACCAGTGTTTCCCAACCTTTTTTCAGTCATGGCACCCTTTGAAAATTGTCTCCATTTTGTTGCACCCCGTCGCATACGTTACGCTAGGGGTGTAACGGTACAGATTGCTCACGGTTCGGTTTGTATCACGGTTTTAGGTTCACGGTTTCGGTACGGTTCAGTATTTGCTATGTTCAGGGAAAAAAAGGAGTACTGTCAAATAAAAATAAAGAAAATAATAAGAACAAATCATTTAAATACAAGCAGCAGCACAAATAAATACTATTGAGCAAAGATACTAATAAAATAAACTATGCTTTTCAGGTTTTTCAGGTACGTCTAACATTAGTTTTCAGGTACAGAAATTGATCAAATGTAAAATAACATTGCATATTTGACTGTATAAATTAAAGATTAATCCCATTAAACTTACAAAAGCTATTCAATCAAGAGCAGTGAGTGATGTCCTTGTCTTTTGTTGTTTGACAATAAACAGACAGCAGTAAAGGCTACTGCCTCTTTAAGACCTAATGCTCGGATATGCGTCGTCTTTCTCGACTGTATAAAGTTCACTTAAGGTATATACAGACTATGTCTGCTAGAATACTCATAAAGATGAACATGTTGACATACTTTTTGTCTGAATTTGTCTGTTCAAGAGCAAGACTTGAAAGGGAACTCAATATTTGCACGCTGTGTGATGTGTGCACGCTTTCGGATGAGTTCAAATTCTCACAGCGCGCGCGCGTCTTCTCATTCGCGTCTTCTGGCACTACACCCGGGTAATGACGGCGAAAATGACTGGTCATATTCGAACATACGGCAGTATGGTTCCATTGACACTTGGCCACATATGCCTAAATGTGTTTCCGCAAAACAAATAAAAATCTGATCTTTGATTCCCATGCTATATGAAACTTCAAGTTCACATCAATGAAAGCAACAGATATGAGCTGCATTTTATTTATCATCAGCTAATTTCAAGATTAAAGACCGCAACACGTGATCGAGAGGCATCAGCACTGGTAAAATAATTTAGTCTCACTACTTTTGATGAAGATGATTATGTGTTGCGCATCCACTGCTTACATTCAGTTTCATTTGCGGTATTTCGCGCATTGGCTTGCTGAAGAGAAAGAGATACTCTCAGCTAATCATCTGTGGCGATGCATTTTGCAATAGCGATGGTCTCACATTTATTTATTTATTTATTTTTACATTTTGTGAGGAGTCAAATTTACATAGGTGGTATCAACAACCAGATGCATTTACTCTTGTCCAGTTTCATGTGGAATGAGTCTCGAACCACCTCCTGAATTGGTTTGAGTGATTATAAATGCCTCTAAAGCGTTTCAGAGACATTCACACCTGGTCTTATCATGATCAGATAGCTAAACAGTGTGTAAACAGTCTAAGAATCCAAAATTCTGTCATCTCTTCCTCACACTTTCATAGTCCTAAACCTGTATTACTTTTTCTTCTATGGAACAAAAAATGATGGAAAACAAACCGTTTGAGCCTATAGACATCCATTGCATGGACAAATACTGAGACATTTTCTCAAAATATCTGCTTTTATGCTCAACCAAAGAAAGTAAGGGCCCACTTTATATTAGGTGGCCTTAACTACTATGTACTTACATCAAAAAATAAGTACAATGTACTTACTGTGTTTAATTGTATTGCAAACACCTTTGCTGATATTGATGTGGGATACGGGTTAGGGTTAGGGACAGGTGTGGTGGTATGGTTTAAGTTTAAGGGTAGGGTTAGGTGTAAGGGAAGGGTCAACTGTGTAATCACAAATGTAACTACAGAAATTAATTACAGATGTAATTACATGCAGGTATTTTTTAAAATGTAAGTACAATGTAAAAACATGTACGTACATAATAAGCGCATTGTATCAAATGATTAATTAAAATGTTAGCACATAGTATTTAAGGCCACCTAATATAAAGTGGGTCCGAAAGAAAGTCATACAAGTTTGGAATGAAATGAGGGGGAATAAATTATGATATTTAAGTTTTTGGGTGAAATATGCCTTTAAGTGATCAAGTGTAATACTCCAATCCCCCCTACCACCCACGCCCCAAGAAGGTAAATCAGGCTTACCATTTGAGAAGCCCCTCCAGGAAGCCAGTGTTTATGCGTTTTATAGCAACTGTGGTAAAGTGGGCAGGCAGTATTGACAAGGCAATAGCCAACAGGTCAGGCTCACAAACAAGTCTGTTTCGAAACAAACCGCCAGCCAATAAGCAAAGCAAATGAACCTGTTTGACACAGTAAATAAGAAATCAAATTATACACCAGTACAATACAAGTAAACAATTCAAACCAATTTTTTTTAAACCTAAAAAGTGAGTTCATATTATACATTACTACTACATATTATTGATATAAACATTATATTATATTATTTAATTTAGGGCTGTTGATTTAACATGTTAATTTAACAAATTAGTTATGGAAAAAATAATGCATTCAAATAATTTTGCCCTCTACGTCCCAGACGTTCATCTTACATTTCATATAGTTGATTGGTGACGAACATGATGCAGGGCAACAACTCACTGCGTGATGTAGCCTATAGAATGCAGTTAGAATGCCCCTAAAATTCAAGATATCAGGGGCAAAAATGTATGTATGAGTTACACGAGTAACAAGCGAAATATCATACGAGTGCTGTTTTTATTCCAAATAGCACGAGTGCAAATGTGATATTGATTTTGTACAACAGTTCAATAAATAAGATAAATAAGCCAGAGCAGAAATGTTGTGCATCTCTGAGCAACACACAGCGGTGTTTAGTTTATGAATTAATTCTCATTTTGAGCGAATCAATCAGGTGAACCAATGATTCAATGGCCCATTTATAAAGAGAGCCAATAGGTGCGTTTTCTCTGCGCAGCGCCTCTTCAAGTATTTATGTGTAGTTTCAAACCTGTATGGCTTTCTTTCTTTTGCGGAACATAAAATATATTTTGAAAAATGTTGGTAACCAAACTGTTTTGGTCTGTAAGTAAATACCAATTCAGATGCAGCTTCTGAAAAAAAATATTTTTTCTGTTCAGTCCATGGAGGTCAGATACATGGACACACTGGAGAGACACTTTATAGTAGAAAATGAAGTTGTAAGTCTAACTGAAAAGTTTTTTTTAATGTTTAAAACTGTAAAGCTGCTTGCTTTTAACCCTTAAACGCATACCTCGGGTCTTTAGTGACCCAGAACGTCATTCACTACCCTCCTCCTCATTCATTTTTAAAGTTAGGCATCAACCTTCTTAGTATTCCTCAATCAATTCATTATAAACAATATAACAAGAAAAAAAAGAATACAATTATAAAAGAAGGCTGTTTTTCCATTTCTTTTTTTGTAAAAATTGTATAGGGTCGCTAACGACCCAAGGTGTGTAAGAGTGTACTTATATTTTTTTCTGCACAACAATAATTTAATCTTTAATGATGGAATAAGTGCAATTCACCTTTATTGCAGAAAGTGTCAATACACAATGATGATGTGACGTTTCACTCATAGTTACTGCAGACTGAAAATGAAACCATAATAAGTATGATCTGCAAAACTTGAAATTGCTCAGCGATTTACTGCAGAGCAAGTACTGAACACAATCAGATATTACTGTCACTGTCACTTGATGGTGGATCTGGTGAAGAAGTATTGATTTTTGATGATCAAGATGTTGACCCACATCAAGATGTTGGGTCTGGGAACACACTATTGACAGGGCTCAATCCGAGGGCTGTGATAAACGGTTGTTTTTCAAATGCCCTCTGCACGCAATAGGATAGCGCTACAACCAACCACAGCAACAAAGAAGGTGAAGTGGAGTTAGTTGATAAATTAAACTTTTGCCGTATCCGGTCGGCAATACTCAGAACACATCTTCCTTTCTTAAGAATGACTTCAGTGCCGTTCTTTGTTCTTTTTTCAAAGAAAAGTTAAACTCCAAGTCTTCCAGAGTCGCAGCCAAAGCAGATTCGAAAGGCCGCTGTTCGCCAGCTTCTTTGTTTTCAAGTAGCACGCGGAACCGCCGCAACTTGTCATTAGGTTACGCCCGCCCACCGACTCTATACACAATGTGATTGGCCTGACTAGAGTTTGTTTTTTCCAGCTCGCAAGCCAACAGAGAGTTGCTAAACGCCCTGGCTGCAAATTAGATTTACTACCGCTAGGGTGCAACTAGATTTCTAGGCTAGAGGGCCCCCCATCCTAAATTTCATCTATTTTTATGAATATGGTTTCCACACTTAATAAATTGGCTATACTTAATGTTGTATGTATAAACTTGAAGAACAAAATGTTTAAATTAAAAATGATGCATGTACAATAAATGTATGTAAGCAGCTTATGTACTGTGTTAGGAATACTGCCTTATAACCCCAGTGAGCAAGATAAAGGGACTCACTTAAAAGATACAAAGCAAACATATACAAATTCTGGAAATTAGCTTATGTATATGGCAAGAAATGAGAGAAACATTTAGAAATGAAACAGAATATTCGGTAGATTTTATCCATTTTTGCTTTGTCTTTTTATTCTCTGAAATTTTCTGGGGACCCTTTAGGACCTTCTGGAGGACCCCTGGGGGTCCCCGGACCCCAGTTAGAAAACCCCTGGCATAGACAGTGTTGGATGTTTACGAACAGTATACGACTCCTCACGTATTTTGAACTTCTTTTTACCCCAAAGCGAAGAACGGAAAAGAACTATAACGATAAGAGTATATCAGAGCCTTAAGACTTCCAAAAACATTAAAAATATTTTCTTTTGTGTATATTAAGTTGGAAAAAAAGACTAAAACAGAAATATACACACGTACCTTGTGGGTATCCTCCAGCACTTCCTTGTTAAATCGCTTCGTCATTCGACGCAGGTAAGTTTCAAACTCTGCTTTCCTTTTCTCCCTGGAAACAGTTGTCATGGTGTTACAATTTTCCTTTTAATCTTTCTCTGACCATCAAAGCTCCTTTTATAAATGTGATTGCAACTATCTTGTGGACATTTACCACACTAAAGAATGTATCACTTAGCAATCTGCCATAAACAAACTCTCACACACTCACTTCCTCTGCCTCTTGAGAGCCATGTCTGGAGTCTCGATCTCAATCTCCACAGGTTTTGACACAACTGCTAGTTCTGCCGAGTCCACAGGACCCAGCGGTTCTGCCATCTCTGAGAAAGCACAGAGTTCAAAACAGTGTACCATCAGTGTGTATGAGTGCTGAAAAACATGCCAGCTCAGAACACTTAATGATATTGAAATACATAAACACATACAGTCTAAACAAATTTCAAATTATTCACAAAATGAGACTATGTACCTTCCACTTCCTCCCAGTCCTCCTCATCTTCACTCTCTTCTTCCTCTTCGTCTTTCACTTGTTTCGATGGTGATGAGTGCTCTAAGATCATTGGGCTCATCTCCTCACTGTGGTCACTCATGTCCTCTGGCTCTTCGGTTTTAACTTCACTGTCCCGGAAGTACTTGCTTGTCCTCTCGTCAGAGGCATCTTTGACCTTTTTGGACACATGAGACGTCACCCTGGAGTTTTTGCGGTTGTTTTTGTCCAGCATACCATTTTCTGAAACAGATAAGCAGGACATGGATGACAGCAGAACAAAGATGCACTACAGAGATGAAAGCAGATAATTAATTTAATATCTCATCAGTCAGGATCAGTCACCCAAAAATACTACGTGTATATGACTTTCAACCAAACACAATCAAGTTATATTAAAATGTTCTGGCTCTTCCAACTTTATAATAGGAGTGAGTAGTAACTGAGATTTTGAAGCCCAAAAAAAGTGCATCCATCCATCATAAAAGTAATCCATACGGATCCAGGGGGTTAATGAAGGCATTCTGAAGCGAAACGATGCGTTTTTGTAAAAATAATAATATCCATAATTATAACTTTCACATCAGTAACATCTGTCCGCGCGTTCATGAGAGAGTCCAGTTCTGACGTATGATGTAGGAGTAGCCTCTCACGGTTCAAACAAATAGGGCTGGGAAACAAACTCAAGCTCCTCCGACATTTCTCTGTAAAAATTCTCATTTTAGACGTATAATTTGTGACCGGTGTTTGTTTTGCTCTATCCTCTGCGCTTCCACATTCGCCAATACGCCATGCGTCGGGTCAGGGGTCACTCTTTCTCCAGAACTCGACTCGCATACGGAAGCCAGTGATTCTAGTTTATAAAGGACTTGCCACCAAAATGTCTGAAGATCCCTGGGTCAGAGTACTAGCCGACCCTAAGCACTCAAAACACACACATCCCAAATATGTACGCTGGACACGCCCACACATATATATGGGTGACACATTCAATAAACTGATGAGAAGACCGGTGTTCTGTCGATTTGTCCTACCTTGTCAGATTTTGCTACCTCCCATTAAAACAGTAGGTAGCACAATTCGACAGCAAAAAATGCTGCCTGTCACAGATTGTGATACCAGTAGGGCTGCTCGATTATGGAAAAAATCATAATCACGATTATTTTGGTCAATATTGAAATCACGATTATGTAACACGATTATTTCACATGACTTTGGGAATGTGTTGTATTTATTAAAAATACACCTTTCAACAATTCAATTGAAATTGTAACATTTGTTGTACTTTTTGAACTATTAAAATAAATAATATAACATATATTCAAATCAAAGTATAAAAGTATTCACGTAAAAATGATATATTCAAATCAAAGTAAAAAAGTATTCACGTAAAAATGATAACCACAAATAAATAAGATCAACAATATGGTTCGTCTAGATATGCTTTTCAGGTACGTCTAACATTAGTTTTCAGGTACAGAAATGTATCAAATGTAAAATAGCATTGCATATTTGAGTGCATAAATTAAAGATTAATCCTATTAAACTTACAAAAGCTATTCAATCTAGAGCGGTGAGTGATGTCCTTGTCTTTTGTTGTTTGACATTAAACAGACAGCAGTAAAGGCTACTGCCTCTTTAAGACCTAATGATCGGATATGTGTCGTCTTTATCGACTGTATAAAGTTCACTTAAGGCATATACAGACTATGCCTGCTAGGATACTCATCAAGATGGACATGTTGACATACGTTTTGTGTGAGTTTGTCCGTTCAAGAGCAAGACTTGAAAGAGAACTTAATATTTGCGCGCTGAGAGACGTGTGCGCGCTCTCGGATGATACATTATCAGATACAGATACATTTTCTCACAGCGCGCGCGGCTTCTCATTCGCGTCTTCTGGCACTAAACCCGGGCGATGACGGCGAAAAAGACTGGTCATATTCGAAAATATGGCAGCACTCACATGCATTGAACAAAGTTTACAAAGAGAGAATTATTTGAAAAATATGAGGGGAAAAAAGGACGTTTACACGGCACCCCTGCTCTCGTCAGTTTTTGTTTCTTTATTAGATTGTCATAGGTCACTCTGTTTAATTTTCAAGTGGTTAAACAAATTCGTGGTGTTCCCTTGCGTTGCAGCCACTACCATGTAGCAAATCTTGCACGTAGCATGTTTCGGCTCGTCATCTGATTCCTCGAAGCCAAACTGTTCCCAGACAACGGAGTTGGTTTTGCCTTTTTTGCTCACCAAACGCTGCTGTAACTGCCCTCCTTCTGCCATCTTTACTCGCGCCGAGTTTTTAAATTCCAGCGGATGATATGCACACGAGACTCACGACCTGAGAGAGATTTGTGGCTTCGAGAGGGGCGGATGAGCGCGTGCGCGTTTCATTCAGAACGCAAGCCAAAATAAGAGTGTTCTTGCAAAACTGAACATGGCAAAATAATCGTTTTTACTCGATTGTACTATTTTGGTGATCGTTGGGAGGCAAAATCGAAATCGAAATCGAAATTCGATTAATTGCACAGCCCTAGATACCAGCATCATATTCATCTGATTTGAGGCTTTATTAATATCCATACCTACCCCTACCCTGAACCTACCCTTAAAACTATGTAAATATTTTAAATAAATAAATATTAAATATGGATGTAAAATGCTACCTATCAGATTGTGCTACCAGAATCATATTAATGTGATTTGCTTTATTAATATTCATTAATATCCATACCTACATCCATACCTACCCAAAATGTAAATATAAAAAATAAAAATAAAAAATATTGATGTGGGCATGCGCAGTAAGCCCGGTAGGACAATCTGACGGGTAGGATGAAATGTCAGGACACCGGGGGCCTATACCATGAAGCCGGTTTAGCTGGCTAGTCAGATATGTTTAAGCTTAGTTTGTGCCAATCCTGGGTTTTAGGTACCATTAAAGAGGTTTGGCTTTTAGCAGTGTTCATCTCCATAGTAACTTACGCTCCACGGCTAACCTGCTCCAGGGCAGGTTATGTTCTGGATAAGAGATCTCAAACTGAAATTAGACCAATCAGCTGTGAGCAAAGTGACACACCTCTGATGCAATGAAGTCACTCCCCCTTTTTCTACTCCAAATTAAAGGTCACTACCAAATGAAGTACCTATGTAGGTTGGTACCTAGGTCACAGCAAATGTTTTTTAAAGACTAAAGGGTCTGGCTTTTAACAATGCTTATTTATAATAATAAAAATGTTGGTTTATTTATCATTTAAGTAATTATTATACCCTTAATCAATTACACATATAATTTTAGCTAATCAATCATTAATAGGCACTTGGTTAAAATTAATATAAATAGCCTATATAAAGGTCATACAAATAAGCTTTAAAATCAATAAATAAAGCTATAAAAATTACTACACGTGAGCTTAAATGTTCAATTCTCTCTATATCAACTAAACTAACTACATAACTTTTACTTGCATTGATGTAGTAAGATTTTTCTTTAAGTGGTCCTTTTTTATAGACAGCTCTGCAGAAGAGAGAAATGAATCTCAGTTTCCTTGATCCAGCGTGTGATTGGCTGTTCACTGCTGATGTCACAGCTAAACTCCTAAACTCAGGATCAAAGCCTGAGTTGACAGAGAAAGCGGATGATCAGTATCATGGGACCAACAAAGCCTGAATAGATTGGTTTGGTTTTGTCAACTCGAAACTAATCCTGTAACCCTGAGTTTGTTAAACTACCATCATGGTACAGGCCTCGGCTTCATTTGAAATGCATCCGTTAAAAACAAGCAACGCAAGACAACTCAAGCGAGAGTGACTGCACACCTGCAAACTGCAGCTGTCTGCATCAACCGTGCGCTAAATTCAAACTATTACCGTTCATTCATTTAACTGTCCAACTGTAATGCTGCATTTTAACTAATTGGCGACTAGTTTAGATTCTAAGTTTGAGCATTAGAGAGACAAAGTACATTTTTAATGGAGCGTAGATACCTTTGCTTTTTTGGGGTTTGGATGCCGGTTTGTTCTTTGCAATCTGCTTCGGTTTCTTTGTGTCCGCTTTCTGCGGTGTCTCTTTTCTCTTTGCCATTTGCTGTTTCTGTTAGATCGCGGACTGTTTCAGGAGAAATGAGCTCAAATGCATTCAGAGGAAGCGGGATAGACTAGCATTACGCGTCAACTTCTTGTGTAATGTAACCTGAAAAAGACCACTGTTACCCAACACAATCCCGTCCCACCTTTCATAACACTGAAAGCATGCGCTTGCTTGCAGGAGACACGTCACATCCGCTTCTACTAACGTTGTACAGTTGTAATGTGGTTATTTAAACGCTGGGAGGGGATGTTGCACAAACTTAGCAAAGGTGTTGGTTTGAGTGGTCTGATCATAAATGCTGTCATTTGGATTCAGTGGTGATCAGTTAACATTATAGCTTTAATTAAAGGCACCGTATGTAAGATTTTTGTAAAATATCCAAAAACCACTGTTATATATTTTGATGACTTCATACTTGCGATGCCCTCGATTTCCGTTTTATTTAGTACAGGGGTCGCCAACTAGCGGACTAATACGGACCGCGAGATTCGTTCATCCGGACCGCAAAGCCTTTTGCAGCTCAGTAGAACCGTTTGGGTCCTATGACAGTTAACGTTACTATGCTCACTGTTGCTGCGTTCAGACGCGCGGTCACGCATGCAGTGAAGAAGAGACTGATGGTGCGTTCACACCGGACGCGAATGACGCGCCATGCACGCCGCTTAATTCGCGCCGCAGAATGTCTATTCGCTTCTCTGCATTGACTTAAATCACTCACGCGAAACGCTTCATTCGCGCCCGGTGTCTAACCCTAACGCACCATCAGAGCAGAAAGCGGCGCGCAAAAACAATGGCATTTTCGAAAATGAGGAAATTTGACGCTGAAAACCGAGTTTTCCGAGATGAATGGGTGGGAAAAAAATCGCATTTATTGTTCCTGCATCCTGTGTGAGGCCTGTGTGTCTCATTTGCTCTGATTCTGTTGCGGTTGTCAAAAGTGGGAACATTAGCCTAAATCAAATGTTTCTTGCACTTTAAAATTTTTCCAACACTGGTGGCACTTTATATTTGCCTTCATTGACTGTTATTATTTATCAGTTCAGCAGGAAAAAGCACTTTAGTTGCTAGTAATGTTGAAATGAATGTATTTTCAGTGCAGATTTAGAGATGAAGGCATTTTTAGTTCATCATATTTTTGTCACATGGTTACTGGTTGAATTTAAATATTTTGTACCAAAGCAAATTAAAGGACAAAACAGAACCACAAATTAGACAAAAATGAGATCAATTTTGTGAAGGAGTACCTATGTTTGCTTTAAAAATATGAACAGACATGTTTTGTCCATATGAGAATTGTCCATATTATATTTTATATTATATTAACAAATGCTATCTACACTAATTTCTTTAGTCTCGCAATAAACATAAATTATTGTTTTTAGCTATATAAATGTCCGGACCTCGGGCGGTGAGGAGGGTTAATTTACTGGACCTCAAGCAATTTTAGTTGAAGACTCCTGATTTAGTAGAAACCATGGAAATACCAAATACGCTTTAATATATTATATTAGGCTATGTTTTATTAGACAATGGAACAACTGTTTGGAGACATTATGGTCAGAAAGCTAAGTATTGTACAATAACACAGCATTTTCTCCGTTATACAATAATGCAATTTAGCAACACAAGCCATCTAGCCTTTATTAATATGATATTCTAATATCGATCTAGCTTCAGTGTGCAAAAAGTGTCTTAACAAGTGTCTTATAATAGCAGAGTAACGTTAACATCAGTTTCCACACACTCAAATGTATCTAATATAATAAAACAGCGCTGCGTTACCCCACATGCGCATGACCGGAAAAAGCTGAAGTGGCGACTGTGGCATAATAAAAGTTCCGCTGTGTGTCGCGCTCATCTCTCATTAGCAATTTCTTCTGTGACCTTGTTCAGCTCCCACAGCACTCCTCCTTGCTCTGCTTCATACTACATTAACGTTAAAAATCTCATCCATGAACATGATTTCTGCCCGCGTCCCATCCTGTTTCTTTTCTGTCTTTTAGCCTACAGAACATGTTATCTGTCTCTGCAGAAAAGTTAGTTCATGCATTCCTGACCTCTAGACTAGATTTCTGTAATGCATTACTATAGCTGGTGTCCTGCATCCTCAATAAACAAGCTACAATTAGTCCAAAATGCAGCGGCTAGAGTTCTTATAGGTCAAGAAATTATGATCATATAACAGCAATTTTATCATCTCTATGCTGGTTACGTTCCGTATCAATTATAAAGTATTGCTACTGACCTGTAAGGCCCTAAACGGTTGAGCTCCATGTATTTAACTGATCTTCTATCGCCTTACAATCCATCATGCTCTTTAAAGGGATAGTCCACCCAAAAATGAAAATTAGCCCATGATTTACTCACCCTCAAGTCATCCTAGGTGTATCTTCTTTCAGATGAATACAATCTGAGTAATATTAAAAAAGTCCATAGGCTAATCCAAGCATTATTATAGCAGTAATAGATGCTCTGTTTTTGAAATCCATAAAAATGCATCTGTCCTTCGAATAACGTGCTCCACACGGCTCTGGGGTGTTAATAAAGGCCTTCTGAAGCTAATCGATGCGTTTGTGCAAGAAAAATATCCATATTTAAAACTTTATCAAGTAAAGTTCCAGCCGATCGCCTTCCGTGGAAAAGTGTTGAAAGTGCCATCTCGCAATTCAAGATGCGTACGTGACGTCATGACGAGCGTACCTGGTCGCGTTTGTCTTTCGATCAGCAGAGGCACTTTCAACACTTTTTCCATAATTTGAATACGGAAGGCGGTCGGCCGAAACTTTACTTTAGTTTTAGTTTTAAATATGGATATTTTTCTTACATCATGAAGCTTCGAAGCGTTATGAATCAGCGAGTCGAATCATGATTCGGATCGTGTGTCAAACCGCCAAACTGCTGAAATCACGTGACTTTGGCGATCCAAACCACTGAACCGACTCACTGATTCATAACGCTTCGAAGCTTCTTGATGCAGTGTTTTGAAATCGGCCATCACTATATAAGTCGTTATTTAGTTTTTTGTTTGCGAATAACAAATATCTTAATTTGTGTTCCGAAGATGAACGGAGGTCTTACAGGTGTCGAACGACATGAGGGTAAGTAATTAATGACAGAATTTTCATTTTTGGGTGAACTAACCCTTTAAGGGTGAGTAAATCATGAGCTAATTTTCATTTTTGGGTAAACTATCCCTTTAAGATAACAAAACTCTGGGCTTCTGGTACCTAGGAGTCCACTAAAGAAGGAAGAACGTTTTCATATTTGGCACCTAAACTCTGGAACAGCCTTCCTGATAATGTTTGGGGCTCAGACTCACTCTCCCAGTTTAAGTCTAGATTAAAAGATCGCATCTCTTTAGCCAAGCATTCACATAATGCATCTCATAACCTTGTACTCCAGTTATATCAGTGCACGTTTTTGCTTAATGCTTTGAACAGTAGCTACGCTAATTATTTTTCGGTTGTGTTTTATCTCGGGACGCCCATCCCGAGGTCCTTTCTGGATCCAGCCTCTTATGAAGACTTCAGATGACCATCACCTGTGAAGAGATGACTCCAACTCCTGCGAGGACTTCAGATGATGCAGCTCTGCATCAACATGCACCCACGCCCTAATACCCTAATCATTGTTGACAACATGTATTCTTATTTCACTGAGGCTATTGTTTGTGCCTTGAATTATATATATATATATATATATGTTCTGAAACATAACATGGACACAGTCTCCTCTGATAACAAATCACTTTAAATTGTAATGTATAGACACATACATTTTCTGTTTAGCTGCTTGAAACTATATGTATTGTGAAAAGCACTATACAAATAAACTTGAATAGAATTACATTTTCAACCGGCTGTGAGGTGAAAACTACAACTCCCATGATTCCACGCTCAAGCTTGGCATCATCAAGCTTCGCCTTTGTTTTGTATAGGCAACCTCTAGTGGTGAAAAACTACATAGTGTGCCTTTAAATACTGTTGATTCCATCTGTATGCCACTCAGGTGGGGATTACAGCGAGGTGTTATCACACAGGCAGAGAGAGGGAGATAGTACACAATGTGTGATCATGTATGGGTGGTGTACAGTTGCTGTCCAAGTGTGATGCAAATGTTATAGTAGCTGACAGAAAGGCCTTGACGTGTCTGTGACTGTGCATACTGAATACAGAGGCCTTGGAAGTTGAATGCGAATTCTACGGTTTAGATGAACTTGATAGATAAAATCGAAACCTCTGAATGAGTCCATTCAGACATCAGAGTTTCATTCCGATAACAAGAGTCAGAGAAAAAACAAAGTTAGTGAATATCTAAGACTACACAGCACTATAACAGCTGGTAAACATTGGCTTTTTCTGAGTGTGTTTGTGTTTCGTAACAGAGATACATTTACTCACCCTCAAGTTGTTCCAAACCTGTAGGCTATAAGTTTCCTTCTTCTGCTGAACACAAAAGAAGATATTTTGAAGAATGTCGGTACTAAACAGTTTATGGGCCCCATTGACTTCCATAGTATTATTTTTCCCATACTATGGAAGTCAATATTCAAAATATCTTATTTTGTGTTCAGCAGAAGAAATTCTTACAGGTTTGGAACAACATGAGGGATTTTCATTTTTCGGTAAAATATCCCTTTAGTCATCATAGCATTAATATCTAGCTTGATGATGAGGATTATATGGTTCTGACCATGTTCTAGAAGAAAAAAAACATTATATGTGTAGCACTTGTGTTTTTTAAAAACACACTCGTTACAAACCATTTTATAGATCAATTAATGAACACACATAGACAACTGTACAGTTATTATTTTATTATTTGAAAGTTTTCCATTAAGCTTGGGAAGATTTGAGCTGTGATAAACACTTATCAGTGTGCTGTTTCAAACACAGGTATCATAACGTTTATCATATTTATGATGTGATGTGATATTAGCTTGCCATAGAACAGACAATTAGTGTTAATAATATACAGTTCTGTTTATTCATATTAAAAATGGCTGCCGTTTGTATTATATAGGACATTAACCTCATTCAGTCAAGTTCATTAACATTTGGGCCTGACTTTGTGTGTGTGTGTGTGTACGCCTATGTGTATGTACCTGATGGTGCCGATGCAAATGAACAGCTGTTTTAGCATCACTTGGCAGCAGATGTCCAGCCAGTGTGTGTGTGTGTGTGTGTGTGTGTGTGTGAGAGAGAGAGACTTCAGAGAACCGTCTGTGGACTTGATTGGCAGAGCAGAATCAGATATTCACCCAGCAGCCAGCCAGACTCAATGGGCATCTGTGCCCAGACCGATGCCAGGACAGGTGTATGTGTCACATGATTGGCACAGAAAGAGTGGTGTTTGGCACCAAGTCTCTATGACGACACAGTCCCCTAGCCCTGCATGGCTTCCATCCCTATATGAGTCCTGAGCACTCTCAGATAGGAATAAAAAGCCATACGGGGCAAAGAGCAAAGAAAGAGATCTCTTTCAAACATTTACACACATTACTTCCATCTAATCTTTATGCCAATGCACAGAAAACGTGATTCCTTTGTTTTATGGTGTAGCGCGACATCCAGTGGACGTGTCCGGTATTACAAGTTTGCCGTGATCTTTTTTTTTATCGCACTGCAATAGTCGTCACCACTACCGTTGTGACCATTACAGGACAATCTTTCCGATACAGCATCGACAAAAATAACGTCATATCCCTAAACTTAAAAAAATAGCGCTAGATTTTACCCACGGGAGCAAAAATGTGCACGCCAAAGTGTGAAAAGAACCCGCATTTTTTTAAATAACATAATTCACATTCCCCTTACTGTAGCCAAACCGATGCATTTTAGGGTCGATACAGGGCATCAGTCGATACATTTATTATAACACGAATCTCCGGCACATGCACCTGTTGTCCAGCCATTGCGGTGTCTGAGAGTAAACACGCTATTAAACGTTTTTTTCTCTCGGTATTTTACTCTCCGTCCGTGCACGCGCAACAGGAGTAGGCTACAAACCGACGAGACTCTCTGCATAGAAAAAAACTTGTAAAATAGGTTAAGCAAAACTATACATTGTGGTGAAGGTCGACCTATGTTCACCAGCGGCTGACTTGCGGTTCGGTGCGCGACAACTAGCAGCACAAATCTCCACCATGTCATACATGACATTAGGATGACCAACACATGATGATGAAACGACTGGAAACGTCCGTGTGACATTCTTGCAACATTGCTGTTCACTACATACTGGGGGTAGGCTACTATGGCAAGCCAGATTAACATTTATTCATGATAATATATATATTTTTTATATCTCACTAGTTACAATATATTTTTTTATTATATAGTATTACTAAATAACTAATAAAATTATATAACTAATTAAAACATTACTAGCAAGAAACAAAACACTACTAGTAATAACTGGGATACATCGTCTCAGGTATATATTAGGTTATTGTAAAATTGGAATAGATGGGATAGTAATAGCCTAACTAAAAAATTAACTACTAGAACATAATTAATAGGTCAAACTTGAATAGGTACCATCATTAATTGAAATACATAGCCTACTAATTGAAAAAAGAATAGCTGATATATGAACCCCAGATCATCGTAGGTTTCAATTACAAATGACAATGGAATAGTAGGCTACTTGTCACCATTTGGATAGTGACTAATACCAAAGGAATAATTACTAAAGAGATTAATTGAATAGATTATAGTCACTATCAGAATCTAATGAAAAGTGAAAATCGTCGTATTTAATAGAAGACCTTACTGACTATTATGGATTCCTAATCATTTAAAAAAAATACGGCATGAATGTTAAAATTGCGTGCCATACTATACCTGCTTTTCTGTTTTACAGTTCGACGTAGACTCGTTTTACACGAGTTTTGCCCTGTAAGAGATAAGTGAGTCAGACAGAGATAGACAGAAGAGCGCTTGATCGATATTATCAGTGACCGGATGAGAGGAACCATTGCGCAGCAGTCTGACAGGAGAGAGATGATGAACGGCGAAAAGTCTGCCCGGCTGCTCCAGACTCCGGCGGAGGGAAGTCTGCGATAAGGCAGCGGCCGAGGACGTGAAAAGTTAGCGGAACGGCATTCCTCATTCCAAAGCATGGATCGGAACACGTCATCCCGACCCAAATACCCGTGTTTCCAGCTCCAGTGCCTCATTCGGATGATCATGAATAGGTATCGGTAAAAGCGACTGTGAGCCAGCAGGTGGATGTCGCCTCGCCCAATCAGAGTCTCGGTTTCACGGGGCACAGCAGCGTCAGTCAGTCAGCCGGTCGGAGTTTGAGAAGCGTTGTGCAGCTGTGCGCTCCTCCATTCACTCTCGCGCAGACAGAGGCGAGGGGGCCGCCGCGAGGAGGGGTGAGGGAGCCGACAGACCCCCTCCCCTGTAGCCCGGACGACCAATGGCAGGCGAGCAGCAAGAACAGAAAGGACATCATACCTGAGCACGAGACCAACCTCCGTGTGCGCGGGGGAATTTCCCCCCTCATCTTTTAGAGAAGCGCGCGTGTTAATAAAGGGCTGCGGTCGCTGAATAGGGCCTTTTTTAACCCTCTTTTCAAATACCGCCAGAAAGCAGTTTCTTTCTGCCTCTAATAGTACAGGGGAGACATTAGGAGTGGGAGGGCAGTAAAATAGGCATATGTGTGTAGCCACTCTCTTCCTTCATCTTGCCTCTTCATTCTAATGAACACCTCAACAGGACATCCTGCACTTGCCCTGTCTCTCTCCCTCCCTATTTGCTCTCTCCAATCTGTGTGTGTGGTTCCCCTTTTTATACTTTTTCGGTCGTCCGTTCCTGTTGGTTGTCCTAACAACACTCTAGACTCGGACCCTTGAGACAAAAGACAGCTCCAAGTGTCTACTGAGAGAAGGAGAAAAAAACCTTCCACAGCCATTTGGAGGGTTCACTGCCCCCCTTCTTTTCTCCAGCACATTCCACAGCGTTTCCTCGCGCCCTCTCTCCTCTTGCCCCTCCACTGCTGTCTCCCCGGAGCAAAGTGGGGCACATCACAGTGGAACGGAGAGGGAGAGGGATGGAAAGATGGGGTCGAAGGCGTTTTTTTTGGAGGCAGAGGGTTTCTTTTCTTCAGGCGATAGCCTAGACATTCGAGGCAAATGTCAAATGATGTCACTCTTCTTCCATCGGCTGCATGTTGTTTTTGTTGTTTTGCATTGTGCCCATAGAAAAAAAAATAATTATGTTGGCACAGAGGCAGGAATAGCTGCCTTGTACGCCCACTGCCAATTGGGGTAAACCTGAAGCTTTTTTGAAGTGAGTGGTCTTGTGGACTTAGAGGGCACATAAAATCTGCACTTGAGTGCCAGACTGTAGAGAAAAAAAATGTCGAGAACAAGGTAACATGCATCTTCCAAGCATTAGGCATTTTATTTGGAATCCTAAGGAACTAACTTTTAAGTTTAATTGAATTTACTTAAATGTATTATTTATATGGCAATTAACACCACAGTTTTAGTAATAATTACTGGACAGGTTTTATATGGTTTATATGATGTTTAAATGAAGTAAACTTTACAATCTTTGCCTATGAAGAGGAAAACATCTTGTAACGAATTAACATATCGAGAGAAAAAAAGGGAGAAATTCTGACACTCACAATTTCTTTCTTCTGCAGAACACAAAAGAAGATATTTCGAAGAATGTTGGTAACCAAAACAGTTTTGGTGTCCATTAACTTCCACTGTACCGACAGAAGAAAAAAAAAGACATTTCTCAAAATATCTTCTTTTATACTTTAGCAGATTTGAAACAACATGGGTGTGAGTAAATGACAGAATTTTCAATTTGGGGTTAACTATCCCTTTAGAGTTCCCCTTCCATCACCACACAAGAAAAAACACTAAATGGAAACAATAATTCTAATAGCAACTGCATAATTTATTCATACCGCAATGCATGCTGGGAGCTCACAAACCCTAAACAAATCTAGAACATTCTCCAATATGAAACACTTTGTTCAGAGAAATCTGTTGGATCCACATTGGAGGAAAATTGTTGGTCTAATGTGTTTTATAGATTCAAAGCCATTCCTTATTATCAGCTATTCAAAAAGCCCTGCAATACGGATAAATGTGACTAATTTTGATCATAATGCCAAAAGAACAACAAATCTTAATACTTTAGGATAATTCTGATAAAGTTAGAACTCAGAGCAGGTGCAGACAAAAACACACACGCACAGACTTGTAAATGTATAATTGCTAGTACTTTTGATGATCATTCAATTTGAAGAAGCTATAAAATCCCAATGCCTAAAAATAAAACAGGTAATTGTGAATTTTAAAATATATGATTTTTGAAATAGACACATTGTAAAGTCAAATTGTGAGATATAAAAGCACAATTACGAGATACTATAATAACAGTTGTGAGATTATTACGAGAAAAAAGATGCACATTTATTTGAATAAAAAGTAGGTGATCTTTGTGATATCTATGTGAAATACCACACGCACTGATGCACCCAAGAGACACTCTGCCACCTGTAATAAAGACTATGATGAAAGACGCAATTGCCGAGACACAATTGTGCATCTCTTTTAGGATAATAGTGAGTTTAAGAGTTTGCATGCTTGAAGGACCCTGAATTCATTCAGCCAAAGAATGCAGGTGTTTGAAACATTTGTAAGTGTTCAAACAAACCTAAAGAAATTGCGTGGAAGCACCAGGCTCGGTAATAGCCGTATTTACAGAGTGCTGATCAGTAGTTTGGTATCTGTCGAATTACCAGGCAGAGGAGTGTGGTTTCTCTTATGAAAAACACTACCTGAAAGTTGGACACACCTGCATGTGCGATTAGACAGAGGGATTGTGCGAACAGCAGCGTCGGCCATTGGAACAAAAAGAGGGACAGGAAAATCATGAGAGTCATCTGGTCTGCAGCGAGGCTCCCCGTCAGAATTCCACGCTCAGCTCTCTGGACGCCGCACCAGCACAACGATACAATGAACTGCATAATCAACTGGGATTTACCTAACAAAGAACAGCCCGCCACACATGCACGCACACACCAGGGAACAGACATGCATGGCACCTGAAACACACTCGCTCAAATGCAAACGCACAAACACACACACAGCTGAAATAAGCATCTACTAACAGTTTTAGAACCACTGAATCAGCAGCTAGACCAGCGCCAGTCGTAAATGAAAACACAACCGCACACGACTACACAACATACGCACACTTGCACGCTTTAATTAGCAATGCGATGTGATTTATTAACGTAATTTTAAGTGTAGAGCTCTGTGTGTACTTGTGATATGGATGGCTGGGTAAATTGTTTACGGTAGTATGCGTGTGTGTGTGCGCAGTGTGATGTGAATGGCTTGTGTGTGTATATGTGAGCATGAGGTGTGAGTCTGATAGGGGGTCCAACAGCTCTTTGATCATGACAGCCTGCGGAAGAGAAGTTCTGACAGAGCTCTGCAACCCCTCCCACTACACACACACACACACACACACACACACACACACACACACACACACATCTAAACACTATTTTCAGTGCTTTCAATTTTAAATCAGCCTTTTTATGTTTTAGTAATCACTCCCACACTCATATGAAAGTAACCATCAGTGTGCATTATTAAGTGAGAGAGGAGCATGACAGTAACATCTGCTAGATTTCTGTCAGGGTTGAGTTCATAAGACCATCCCCTCATTCATTCAAGGGTGAAATCTCTGTTTCTTAACTTTTAATCCAGAAAAGTTGGGATGCAGTCTTCTACTCCAGGGGTTTTCAGAACGGGGTTCGGGGACCCTTAGGGGTCCTCCAGAAGGTTCTATGGGGTCCCCAGAAAAGACAAAGCAAAAATGGATAAAGTCAACCAAACATTCTAACCGTTTCATTTCTAAATGTTTCTCTCATTTCTTGCCACATACTTTCAAGAATTGTCTTGCTCACCGGGGTTCTTAAAGCAGGACGTAAGCTGATTACATACATTTACTTATGAAAGTGGCTCATATAAAGAATTTCTAATTGAAAATGTTCTTCTTCAGGTTTATACAACCAACATGAAGTATAGCCAATTTAAGTTAGGAAACAATATGTTGTATTTATAATGTCACGCTTGCTATTTATCTAACAGTAAAAAAACCTAAAAACATAGGCTACATAAAAATATATAGATGGATTTTAGGAAGGGGGTCCCTCATAAATGATTCATCATATTTGGGGGTCCTTGGCATCATAAAGTTCTACGCGGACCCTGTTGAAGCAGAAGATATTGTAACTTCTGTTCAAGGTATGGTGAGCTCGGTAGGGTTAGAATTCGATCCAATTGCAAAAGTACAGAGCCCTGAGCTTGTCATGTGGAAGAAACAAGATATCGAGGCCAGAATTTGGCCAACAATCATGTACTGTTGCGGAAAAATCAAGATGTATCGTTTTGTGTGAGGCCCCACACGACATGCAGAAGAAAAATGACCTTTTCATTTGTGATGTTAATCAATTCCATCGTTTGAGTTAAATCATGGTCACATTGTACTAATTTGTTTAAAACAAGGGAATTAATTAGTAAAACGAGCCCACGATTTAGCAAAGACAATAAAAATTATTAAAACATGGCCATGAAATCCTTACTGGGAAAGAACATTTTAATTTGTGGCCACAATATCAGTTTTCTCTTCCACATGTCATGTGTGAGTGTACAGTGATTCAAGATACATCTTGATTTTCTTGAAAGTCATACCAACCATAATCATAAAGTTGGTGATTATACGAGTTGGTGATTTCATATTCATTTGTACAAAACATGCGATTTTTAGAAAAGAAAACTAAAACTCCATTCCTACAAATTAAATTGTATGAATTTATACAACTTTACCACCAATTCGCGAAAAATACCACCAAAGCTTAAAATGGTTACAATTGCCATTTGAGTGTGTTGATCATACAAGTCTTACTAAATATGCTCTGACCCATCAATAGAAATATAATAAGTGGATTCAATCACCTAGTATTAGTCTGTGGCATTTGTTCTGTATAAATTACATGCTGCATCAAAGTGATGTTAAAAGGTACACACTAATTTGACTCATTAAAAAAAAAAAGTTTTTTGAAAAACAAACTTTTGAAGTGATGTACACTTATATTAGATAAGAATGTACATAATGTTCAGTATAGTCTAAGTATAGAGTATAGAGAGAGTAGAGAGAGAGAGAGAGAGAGAGAGAGAGAGAGAGAGACCAACCACAACCCTGACAAAAGAGATAAAATCTAAAGTATGATTATGATAAAAAATTAAAAAAGAATGTGACCTCCAACCAAACTCCAGTGTTACTTTGCCATAAATAGAACCACCAAATTGGCAAATTACTTATCAAACAATTCAAAGAAATACAAATTCTTTCAAAATATCGACTCAGTGACCATGACTTAGAAATCCTGGATATCAAGAGAACTATGCAGACAGTGATTTGAACCAAATAGAGAATGAGAAATCTTCTTGTCTTTCCCAAGTATACCACAACAAGGGAAATATTTCCCCACAATTTGCAGCACTGAATTTTTCATTCTTTCCTCTAAATGACTCAGAGAAACTCTATATGCTCGGAGAGGATGACATGGCAGCCAAACTAGCTGCAAAATATGTACATTATATACCTTACACACCATACAAAATGATTAATCCATTGTATTTGTTTGCTCTAATTGTAATTATTTATAATTAATATTAGGATAGAGATATTATCTGCTGCTTTTTTGTATTATCTTCCTCTTCTGTTTGTTTGTATGTTTTTTTTCTATTATTATGATGGCTGTGTAACTCTCTCCTGTATTTACATATACTTAAAATGCTTTGCCAATACTATATTCCAAATGTCATGCCAATAAAGCATCTTGAACTTGAGCTCTCTCAGAGAGAGAGAGAGAGAGAGAGAGAGAGAGAGAGAGAGAGAGAGAGAGAGAGAGAGAGAGAGAGAGAGAGAGAGAGGAGAGAGAGAGAGAGAGAGAGAGAGAGAGAGAGAGAGAGAGAGAGAGAGAGAGAGAGAGAGAGAGAGAGAGAGAGAGAGAGAGAGTATGCAATCTTTCAAATCAAAAACACAGAGATCCTGACAATCAAGAATATTATGAAGCGCTTACAAACAAACTCTAAGTGCAAAAGTGGAACATACAGAACAATTATTTGGAGGATGGACGGAATCAATAAATCCTGGACCACTTGGAATACTCTCTATATACCACAACAGGAAAAAAACGGGAACATATGGAGGACACGCTTTGAAAAACTGTCCAAAACAACAAATAAATCCTGCTCGAAATGAAATAAAAACCAAATTAGAAATTTGAATCAGAATTTCCCTATCACAGTAAATGAGCTAAAAGATACATTAAAACCAAGCAGCAACCTCCCGCGTCTCTCTGGAAGCCCACACGGAAGTGATTTAAACGGCAATTCACTGACTGGCCGCTAGAGACAGGCTTCAAAAAGGAGTCAAATCTGTATTCCCCCATATTAAAAAGGCCAACTTTACAGCAGAAAAATGTATGTTTACAGGCACTCAGCTCCACCCATGTCCCACCTCTTTGCCCATTTTCAGTTATTCAGGAGTGATGCGCAGACAAGATGGTGGGGGCCCGCTTTAGGCTTCAAAAATGCTCTTCAGAAACCAACGGGTGACGTCATGGACACTATGCCCATATTGTATATTTTTTTACAGTCTATGATTAAAACCCAACAAGGCATGTGGCACTGATGGAATATTGAACGAAATGATCGTTTTGAGTGTAGGATATTTTCCTGACACCGGGAATCAAGTCCTAATTACACACATCTATAAACAAGGAGACAAATTTGAGCCAAACAATTACAGAGGCATATGTGTCAATAGCAACCTGTGGAAAATAATCTGTTTGATTATCAATATAAGATTGCAGAACTTTCTCCAAACCCAGAAAATCCTGGAGAAAAGTCTAATTGGATTTCTGCCAAAGCAGAATATCTGACTACATTAACACCCTCCACACTATAATTGATAAACATGTACACAAAAACAAAACCAAAGTCTTTGCTTGCTTTGTTGACTTTGAGAAAGCTTTTGATTCAATCTGGCACAAAGGAGTCCTCCTAAAACTACTGGGAAATGGGATTGGAGGGAAAACATTTGATTTAATCAGCACCAAAAAAACAATACATTTGCTGTAAAAATAGAGAACAAACAAACTGAATTTCTCTCTCAACAATGAGGAGTCAGACAAGGTTGCCCATTGAGCCTCACTCTATTTAACATTTATATAAACAAATTAGCCAAAGCATTAAATAATTTGACTGCCCCTGGCCCAACCCTGACTGAATCAGGAATTAAATGTCTCCTCTTTGCAGATGATTTAGTCATTCTGTCAAAAACAAAAGAGGGACTAACAACAGCTCCTTGACATTATAGAGACATTCAGTCAAACGTGGGCGTGGGCTCTTAAAATTAACCTAGCAACAACAAAAATAAACCAAGCCTCCAACACATCCATGAATACACCTATATGGGACTAAAAAAAGATCAACAGGAAACTTCAACCTGGCTGTGAATGAACTGAAACCTGCATGATTAAAAATACAATTCAATATGAAATTCTATTTCAAATCTGGCTAAAAATCCTAGCAATAATCAAACCAACTGCACTATATGGCAGTGATATCCCTAAACCCCCCAGATTTTTCAACACCAAACAACTCATGCAGCAACTCTTTATTTATCAGTAACCAAAAAATAGCTCTGAAATTCTATAAAGCACCATAAAATGCAGTGAGCCGAGCTCATACCAGGAGCCGAACCTGCACAGGCGTGCCCTTTCACAGCTGCTGCTGAAACGACATCCAAACCAGCACAGCACAATCTGGCCTAACCAAATTATACAATTACAAACACAAAATTGCATTGCCTATTGGAAAGATGCCACTAAATTATAAAAGAAAATGGAACTCTATTTACACCTGAAAAGAGATTACAAACCAGCAGAACATCTGAGCCGTGTGAAAGAACATCAAGTGAGAAAGACACTAACCAAATATATATTTTGAGAGAAAAATTCAGCTTGATCACAACAGCAAAATATGTAGTATCTTGCCACAAGTTAAGAAATATTCTTACATCTTAGCATGTCTGAATGCATATGCAAAGTTGTTTTTTTAACATTGTCGTAAACTTTTTCTTGTTATTTATAAAAATGTATTCATGCATTTATTTACTCATTGATTTATTTTATGTATTATATAATCACTATTTTGTTCATTGCTCATGTAATGGCCAATGCTTTGGCAATACTGTACAAGTCGTGTCAATAAAGCACATTTGAATTGAACTGAGAAAGAGTGAGTGAGAGAGAGAGCGAGAGAGAGTTTGACTTTTAATCTCTCTTTATTTTATTAACTAGTTACTTACAACTTAATCAAAATATGTATGAGATATGCTATACGATCTATATGCATTTTTTAATTATTCATATATAATGTTTTTTGAATTATTCATATTAGTTTTTTAATTATTTATATATAACGTGCTTTGGCAACGTTGTGCTACAGTCATGCTAATAAAGCTAATTTGAAATTGAAAATTTTTTCTAATTGATATTGATAGAGTTTACCATTAAAAGTTGGCATGAAATGGAAATTCACTTTTATTGAAAATTAATCATGCACGCACGCACACACAGTATATATACATATATATTGGTCTTGTAATTTTTAAATCAAAATGTCATAACTGTTCTAGTAAAATGACATATTTATCTGATTATTGATGTATGCCAGATCATTTAGTTAGCATAAACCTCACCTCTCCACAATTTACTTTTTCAATAATCTCTTTTACTCGGATGTACATCACAATACAGAAGAAAAAAACCTGCCGCAACTTCTGTTAAATTGCGATTAAAATTTGTCACGGTCAGTTAATGCATGTCTTATTTTCTACACAATGCATGGCAAATTTACCCCAGCCTTTTGAGCTCTGAAAACGGGCAGGATCTGTCCCTGTGGAGACACTTGGTTCTGGACTTACATTAGGAGTCCTTAACGGTCCCCTCCAGGATAATTTCCTTCTCTATCTCACTCTCCTTCTGTCTCACTCTTCAATTAAAGGAAGCTTCATTGCCAATTCACCTACTGGAAAAAGTGTTGCCAAAGCTTTCGACGGCAACGGCAATCTGTTAAAGTGTCAGTAGAAACCGTTAATAACATTAACAGGGGCATAAAGCAACAATAAGTACACAGTGGTAGTTATTCTGCTGGACAAATAACAGTTGAACAGTGAGAGGTAATCAATACCTTTCGAGGCCTTAGGCTACTGTCAACTATGTACATCTCTCTCCCACTCTCTATGTCCAGGTTATGGGGTAGCGGTGTGTGTGGATGTGTTAGTCAGTGCGTGCGTGTTTTTGCGTGAGACAGGCAGCTCTTCCCGCTGAGTGGTTGTCATGGCTACAGCAGGGAGATGGAATGCGGTAAATATCTCTATTTCCCAATCAGCCACACTCACACACACACACACACACACACAAACACACAGTTGGTCTTTTGGGAGAAAGGTCAGAACATGCCAGGAGACAGTAAAAGACAGAGAGAAGTAGGCAGTAAGTGTGGCAGTGGTCTACGTTAAATGTTTTGGATTTTTTTCCTTTTCGTTCATTCAAACACACTCAACTTCGAGCAACTTAAAGTATGTAATTTTAATAACAGAAAACTGTAGTTTGGCTGAGTGCTGAGGAGAACATAATAAACCTCAACACCTAACCTTCAGCCAGTTCTGATGCTCGCTGGAAGAACTACTGGAACAAGTCTGTTTGTGCCTAAGGCACTTATTAAAAAAAAAAAAAATCTAATTATGAAGCCAAACTAAAAACAACACAAAATATTGCAATGGAGAAAGCAGGGAAAAACAAACCTGTTCTAAAACATGAATTCCAACCATTTTTCATATTCGATTTGTTGGAATGATCCATTAAACCAGCACTAATCTTGCAAGTCATAGGTGAAGTATTCAAGATCAGCTACGGGTGTCCTGGCATTAGAGAGTTACTGATTGGACAAAATGCATCTGTTAAGTACTTTCTATAGCCATTGTGGTGATCTTAGCAGGTTGTGTACAATTAAGCAGATTTGTTTGCCTGTGTGTGCATGTTATTAGTCGCTAATAGCCGCTTGGGGACTGAAATCTACCGCTAGTATCAGCAGAGAAGTTTATGATTCGTTTTATGAAATTCTGCAACCCAATTAAAGACACTCCATCAATATTAGAGACTTTGCTAATTTTTCTATTCCGTGTAACGAGCAGAGGACAATTCCTATGCTCATCATACAGGAGTTGATTATTGAATTTTCTATGCTAGTCATCCTACACACAAAATTGCCTTCAAGAAAATCTGTGAGGATTTTTTTTTTTAAAGAACATGCATTCATTTGATCAAAAGTGACAGTAAAGACATTTACAATGTTACAAAAGATTTCAAATAAATGGTGTTCTTTTGAACTTTCTACTCATTAAATAACAAAAATTACACAAAAATATTAAAGGTTTAGCTCACCCAAAAAAATGAGAATTATGTCATTAATTACCCTCATGTCGTTCCAAAACTATGATACCTTTTTTTCATCTTTGGAACACAAATTAAGATATTTTTGATGAAATCTGAGAACTTTCTGACCCCCCATAGACTGCAACATTATTACTAGGGCTGTACCAGAATATTCGAATATTCGTTTGATGGGTTGGTATTTGATTTTCAAATTTGGGATTCGAATAGGTCCATCTCCCCCATTTTTTGTGCACACCTGGCATCCCCCTCAAAATGGTTCTCATTCACGCTTGCATATGTTTACACTAAAAAATCTGGCGAAATCCAATACTCTTTTCTTTTTTTTACAATTATTTTATAGCCTAGCAGTTTTTAATAGGATGGACAGTTGAATAGGAACCCAACCTCGTTATACTTAATAAATATATTTGCTTCTCAGCCTTCCTTGCAACGGAGTACTCTCTGTCTAGAGTGCACAACATGAGCTTTTATAGAAGAAGCGCATGTCTGAGCTTGCATTTTGGGTTAAGCTGCGTTGGTTTGACATTATGAAAAATAATAGAATAACAGAATCAAAATGTATTAGTCTTTTTATTCGTTAGGGATGTGACGGTGAGAAAATTTTCCCTCACCGTCACATTACAGTGCTTGTGCACTGAGCGGCTGTGAACGAAGGCAGCTGTGCGCAGTTTACTTTCGGTTTGCCAATTCGGGGGCAGGTTACTTGAATTGTGGGTTCATTAACATATTATTCTTAATGAAAAACACAACAACAAAACAGTACAATGAAAAACTCACTTAAATAGGCGCTTTTACATTTCGCTTTGAAACCAAATCTTCCACAATCATCTTGTCATTCAACTCCTCACTCTTGTGATGAATGAGATCTGACTCCTGCTGCTGATGTGCTGAGACGCTCGTTCGGCTTTTTAGTTTACTTTTTTGTTCAGTTTTTAATTGTAGTTAATCTGTTCTCTAACTGAACAAAATTATTTTTACTATATCAAAACTGGGACGAAACAGACCTGTGTGTTTTGTATCACTATAGTCCAGTGTCCGTTCTCGGAGCATAAAAGCCCTGCTCGCGTGAGGCGTGCCGCTTCTCGAGATTCATGCTTTTATTAGAGAGAAGAATATGTTCAGCAATTTCCCTCTGAAGCTTCGAATATTCGATGTTGATTACTACCAAAGCTTCGAAGCTCAAAAAATGGTTTTCGGACCAGCCCTAATTATTACCACTTTCAAGGCCCAGAAAGTTAGTAAAGACATTGTTAAAATAGTCCATGTGACTACAGTGATTTTGTACACACAAAAAAAAAACCTAAAATAACGCCTTTATTGAACAATTTCTTCTCTTCCATGTCAGTCTCTGATGCTGTTCACATTGTAAACACAGTGCAGTGCTTCCAGATTCTAGGTCAGAACGCCGGCTCTGTATTGGCCAGCTCCTGAGTCAGCATCACACGCATGCACTGTGGTGCTCACGTGAACAGCGCCAGAAACTGACACAGGAGAGAAGAAATTGTTGAATTAAGGCGTTTGATGAAAGAAGTTCTTACGGGTTTGGAACGGTATGAGGGTGAGTAATTAATGACAGAATCAAAATTTTTGGGTTAACTAACCCTTTGAAGCAGCACAAATGTTTTCAAAATTGATAATAGTAATAAATGTTTATTGAGTTCTAAATCAGTATATTAGCATGATTTCTGAAGGATCATGTGACACTGAAGACTGGAGTAATGATGCTGAAAATTCAGCTTTGCCATCACAGCAATGAATTACATTTGAAAACATATCAAAACTGAAATTAAATTTTTATATTTACAGGAAAAAAAATGTTACCGTAGTTTTACCTGAGTTTGTTTCTGGTTATATATCTGGCATATTTTGCTATAATTAATTCTTCTAATCTGAAAAGTTGGCAAAAAGTAGTTACTACCTGTAATCGTGCCACCAAAATCTTGTAAATTTTAATTAAATGTGACAAGAGGCAAGCACAAAAAAGAGAAAGAGAGAAACATACAGAAGGAGGATGTAAAAAAAGCGAGGGGATAGATAACCAGTGGGGAAAAAACAGTGGAACAAAAACCACAAAAGTGAAAACAAATGAAAAGAAAAAGCGGGACTGGTCACCTGGAGATCCCTGGGCTGGGCTGAGCCATGGGGAGGTGGTAGCAGTCGTCATGGAGAGGGGCTCTAGTTGCCATAGTAACAGCTGGGCCGGGGGTCAGCGGCTAAGGGAATGTGTTTGCACACAGAAGTGCATGCTGGGAGGAGAATCCTGCTGGGTGTGTGTTTAAGTGAGCGAGTTTGAAAGAGAGAGAGAACCTTCTCAGTGGTCCCTTCAGAGCTGAAAAACCCCTGTGTTGCCATAACAAAGAGGAGAAATTAGTTTGGGGCTGTGAGGTAATTGTTGAGGCATTTTGTGAAGTTCTTTTGAGGTGCTAGATGAAATAATTTGTTCGATGAAATAGGAGGCACGGTTGTGATATGAGGCTGTTTTTGAGGTATTGCACAAATTCTCTTTATCACAGCTATTCCGTTTAAATACAAAACCTGTTACATATGGCAAACATACACTTACATGACCCCAGTATACACAAGAACATCCTAAAATTGATCTTCCTGAATGAGACCAGAATCTCCATACACTCCCACTCCACAGACGCAGAAGTAGAGAACATATAGTGACCCTTAAATCGAAAGGCCACTTCTGTACCCACACAAACCTAAACTGAGGTTCATGAGTCACAGAGAGATGTCAGCAGGGACAGCACACATGGATGAATCCATGGATGAAGGTTTCTTGATATCTGTGGATGGAAGAATACTGGTTCAGATGAACAATTTTAGTACATTTAGAATTCAATAGAGTGGAATACAGTGTGCTGTTCTGTTCCATCCCTTAGAGCCTAGAACATTCCTTTAATGGCTTTAATGTTGATTACTACAAAAAAAAAAATTATTTGTCCCTCGTTTTCTTGAGGACTGAGGTTATTGTGAGGATTTAATTCACTACAGTTAAAATGAGATTTAAAAAGAAGAAGAAATTAATACTTTTATTCATCAAGGATGCATTAAATTGATCAAAAGTGAGAGTAAAGACATTTACTACAATGTTACATGAAAGAAAATGGGTTAAAAGGATAGTTCACCCAAAAATGAAAATTAGCCCCTAGTCATCCTAGGTGTACATGACATTCTTCTTTCAGACGAATAAAATCTGAGTTATATTACAAAAGTCCAGGCTAATCCAAGCATTAGAATTGGATTTATAGTGGCTCTTTTTTTGAAGTCCATAAAAAGTGCATCTGTCCATCAAATAACGTGCTCCACGCGGCTCCGGGGTGTTAATAAAGGCCTTCTGAAGCGAATCGACGCATTTGTGTAAGAAAAATATTAATATTTAAAACTTTATCAAGTAAACTATCGGCCCACCGCCTTCCATGGAAAAGTGTTGAATGTTGAAAGTGAAACTCAAGATGCGCACATGACGTCATGATGAGCGTACCTGGTCGCGTTAGTCTTTCGATCGGCAGGGGAACTTTCAACAATTTTTCCATAAATTGAACGGGGAAGGCGAAAGTTTACTTTATAAAGTTTTAAATATGGATATTTTTCTTACACAAACAGGGGTTGTGATCATGGCAACAAAGTTGTAAAATTGGATATAACTTTACACAGAATGGTTAGTAATCATGTTAACACACATATTGTTTATGTCTTGTGGCTATACTATTGAAAAAGTCAGTACCTTAACGTTTACAGATTGGCCCCATTCTCTTCAATTGTAAGCGCCGCACTGTAACCTAGAAAAGGAGGGACAAGTTGAATTTGATTTTGTGGTACATTCACTCACTCACAAACACTTTCCAAACTCCACCCACACTTGTCATATTCAAAGCCACCAAGTTCACTGAGTCAAACGCATAGAAACACACACAAACCCTGTCTCACACTCTTGAGGGATGTTGCTCCCAGAGTCAAACTGTCTGCAGGAGATGCAGTGAGATGGAAAACTTTAATCGCATTAAAAGAAAAACCTTCTCCTTTCATTTGGAAATTCCTCAGATTCCCCCTTTCTCTCCCACCCTCGTCCTTCTCCCTCTACTTTCCCAGTTGTCTCTCTTTCCGACCTTCCCCCTCCTCCTCCTTCTCCAGCACTTACAGCCACTTCTATTGCTCCTGAATACCCCCCCCCCCCCCCCCATCTGCTCCACCAGTGAGGAATTACAATCTGCTCCAGTCTCACTCCCTGTTTCGCTCCATCTCCCTCACTGTCTCTCTCTCTCGTTCTCTCTCTCTTTCTTTTCGTCTTGCTCCTGTGATTCTGTTCCTCCTCTTTCAGAAAGCAGGCAGATCAAAGGCTCAGCCCCTCCTCTCTCCTCCAGAAGGTTTTGTCCCCATCTCTCTGTCACTCGCTCTTTGTGGACCTCTTTCCGGTTTCATGCCACGTTCAAACTCTCCTTTTGTCATCTGGCTCCAAAACACATTTACACACACGGACACACAAATACACACGGTCACACACAACGGGGATAAACCACCTGAGGAGTGAGAGGGATTTTCAGTGTGGTTCAAAGTCTTAGTGACTGGGGGATTTTTGGACCTTAGGGGCCCTGAGGAAAGTTCGCTGTTTAGACTCTTACACTCACACAAAAACAACCTGCAAAGTTTCATGATTAAGCTGGGATTCAAAAATAAAATATATATTTTCGTTTTGGAAATGTTTCAGTAACATCAGTGATAATCAGAAATCACATGATTATAGTAATATAACTAAACTCACACACATAAATACAACAAACTGGATGACTATTAAGCGATGCCGTCAGAGAGCCTGTCAACTCAAATAATCACAAGAGGGCAGTGCAGCACAATGTTAAAGGGATAGTTAGAAAAATCTTTCATCATTTACTCACCCTCGTGTCATTTCAAACCTGTATGACTTTCTTTCTTCTGTGGAACACAAAAAGAGAAGTTATGAACAATGCACTAGTTGCTCTTTGCCGTGCAATTACAAGAAACAGAACTTTCAGTCCTAAAACGGACATTAAAGGAACAAAGTATTATGAAATTGATTCATACAGCTTGTGCGTTTTATTCCAATTAATGAGTAGTTTTTAAATTTATTCCAGGGCGATAATTGCTCCACGAACTTGCACTGAAAGGGTATTACTGTAAATATTTTATGTTTTTCAACCCAAGTCAAATCTGAACAAGATTAATTATTATTAGTCATGATTATACACGATTACAGTAATAAATAGTTATTATAAGACATTATTATTATGATGATTCAAAATGGATAGATACTGACAGCATGCTGCCGTCCATAGAGCTTAACTTGTAATGAACCCGGAACATTCCTTTAAACAGGATTTGTGGTTGAGTTTTAAAGTAAGGCTGAAGTTTGTTTTGAGGCTGAGTTAAGTCAAGTCAAGTTTATTTTTATATGTCATTTGCACAGCTTACACAGGGTTCACTGGGCAGTGAGTGCTTGTGACAAGGCTCAGACTGCAGTACAACAGAAGAACAGACGATTGCAAAATACACTGACACAGTATGAAACACAACACACAAGAGCTAATTCAAATAATGTACAAATAAAGCGTCATTCAAAAGTTTGGGATGTTACAATTTTTTTATGTTTTTGAAAGAAGTCCCCATATATTTGATCAAAATACAGTTTTAACAGTAGTGTGAAATATTTTTTACAATTTAAAGTAAGTGTTTTATATTTTATATTTTTCAGGATAATTTGGTCACACGATCATTCAGAAATCATTCTATGCTGCTCAAGAAAAAAAAATATTATTATTATCAATGTTGAAAACAGTTGTGTTGCTTAATATTTTTTTGGAAACCGAACTTTAGAAGAAACTTTATAAGAAGCTGCTTTTTATTTGAAATAGAAATATTTTGTAACATTAAATGTCATTATGTCTTTGCTGAATAAAATTTTAAATAAAAAAGTTTTTTTATTTAACCTTTATTTAACCAGGCAAGTTACTTAAGAACAAGTTCTTATTTTCAACAACAGCCTGAATGTGATGTACAGAACAGAATAGCACAGTACTTTGACAGTATATTACAGTGACAGATTGTGCTAACAAAAATACTATAGTAAACAGCATAATAAACAAGAAACATCAGTAACGTGATAGTTCAGGTTGAGGCAGAGGTCGAAATTGAGGTTCAAACTAAGGTTATGAAGGCGGTTTTTATGTTGAGGTTGAGATTAAGGGGGAGGCTGGTTTGTGGCTGTGGTTAGTTAGGAATGAAGCACGGGTTAAGGACAAGGATGATTTTAGCCTTAAGTTTGAAGCTGTGACTGAGAATAAGCTTTGTTAGTTTGAAGTCAAAGGGATCCAGTCTTATTTTAAAAGAATGTTCTTGGTTCTGTCGACAACATTTATGGAGTATGTCAATTACAACAGGGAATTTTGTCTATTTAATTTTGCTTATGAAATAAGCCATGAAATAAAAATTTAAACGTTAAAATAACATTCCAAAAAATTATATACTTATAATTTGTATTATTCTTTATACTATCAACTTCTAATTTTACAGTAAAACATGAAGTATGAGCCTTTCAAACAGTGAGCAACACTTAAATGTCCTCATAAGTAAGTTTGACAGGATTCACGATACGAGTCTCACACACACATCTGGTTCGTTATCTTTGTGGGAACTCTCAATAGACATAATGGCTTTTATACTGTACAAACTGTATAGTCTATCCCCTTACACTAACTTGACCCCTAAACCTACCAATCACATAAAACTTTCTGCATTTTCTGTATTATTTATTAGCTTATTGCCTGGGTAAAACTTTACAATAAGTCAAGTCAAGTCAAGTCAAGTCAACCTTATTTATATAGCGCTTTTAACAATGCAGATTGTTTCAAAGCAGCTTTACAGTGTTAAACAGGAAAATAATGCAACATAATGTTGAAAACGGTGATGTCATCAGTTCATTTCAATTATCATACAGTGACAGTGTGGGCTTTAGATCAGTAATTTAGATTATATGGTTAATTTAGTTTATTAATTAGATTTATTTTGATGTTTAGTTGAAAAATATAGTGTCCCCAACTGAGCACGCCAAGCCAGAGGCAACAGTGGCAAGGAAACCAAAACCCCATCAGGTGACCTAATGGAGAAAAATAAACCTTGGGAGAAACCAGGCTCAGTTGGGGTGCCAGTTCTCCTCTGGCCATAAGGTTCATTAGTTAACATGAACTGCACCAAAAAAGCATTTATTTATCTTTGTCACACACGGCTGGTCCATCTGCCAATTACAATGACTGACCTGGTGATCCTGGTGACATTTCAATCAAATAGAGAAGAACATGAGCCTGTTTCAAAAAAAGAAAATATTTCAAAAGTGGTTAATTCATTACCTAGATACCAGTAACAAAATAACAGAAACTCTATTGCTCATATTCAGGACACATTTCTAGTATATATAGACAACCACATTTGATCAAATACAGTATTTAAAGTTACACCCCTCACAACATTTCCTGGTATGACACAAATATCCACATGAAAAACATTTAATGGAAAACAAAACGCTTCAACCATACCATCAGAATACTGGCTAATACTAAGAAAGGTGTTATGTATGCTGTTTTGAAGATGACCAACCATTTTTATATCTACACAGAAGTCATTACTCACATATAAAATAGATTAATATAAAATAAATGTTAAAAAAATGTTTACATCGTTTCAATTCTAATTGCCTAGGAAGAAAACAGCAAAAACACATGAACAGTAAATCGTGGTTGTGTAAAGCAGGACTTAGAGAACAAATTGGAATAAAGGGGTGTTTACACTGACTCAATGGGCTGACCGAGGTCAAGTCCAAGCCTCCACGCCTGTTTCCATCTGCATTAACAGAGACAGAAATAAATAGCAAGGGAGCTAGACGTTCGACATATCCCACAGCGTGACTTCTTGAGTACAATTTCATTGTCACTAAATCACTTTTCATATTTAACTGCGCATCAAGCACGATGACATAAAGGTCAATCTTACCAAAACAAACACAACACACAATCAACTGTCAAACCTGCTTCCGTGTACAAACCATCAACAGCACCCACACACACACACACACACACACACACACACACACACACACACACACACACACACACACACCCTTAACCCCCATCCGCTGTCTGGGCCGGACTCATCTGAGCCGTTGCCATGGTGACGGGACATGGAGAGCAGACATCACCTTAGATACCTGAAACAGATAATCTCAACTAAACATATGCACGCACAAACACACAAAACCTTGACCAGGTAACAAATCCACACGCACATAATATGAACGTACAATAGCCCTGCCTAAATGAGTGAATCAAATGAAAAAAAAAAAAAAATGTGTGAATCATACAAGATCATATTTTTCCACAAAATTAAAAACACAAAATATTTTGCATTTAGAAAATTAAAATAAAATATGTTTTCTAACCATTGTTTTTAATAAAATTTTAATATAATATAAATCATCCTGTCTGGACACAATAATTTTTTGTTAATCAGAATAAATTCAATCCAGTGCAATAAATACTACTTATATTTATAAAACATATTTGTATATTTATAATTCTAACTATATAAACTACAATTCAAATTTATATAATGCATAAATGTAATTATATATACATGAAAAAGGTTTGGGGTCGGTAAGGCTTTTTACATTTTTGAAAAAGTTTTATATGCTCAACAAGGCTGCATCTATTTGATAAGACTGTAATATTGTGAGATATTATTACAATTTAAAATAACTGTTATTTGAATATATTTTAAAATGTAATTTAGTTCTGTGAAGGCAAATCTGATTTTCAGCATCACTACTCCAGTCTTAAGTGTCACATGATCCTTCATAAATCATTCTAATTTGATGATCTGATGCTCAAGAAAGATTTCTTATTATTATCAATGTTGAAAGCAGAACAACAAGAAAAATATATAAGTTTTTTGCAACATTGTAAATGACTCTATTGGTCATTTTTAACAATTTAATGCATCTTTACTAAATAAAAGTATTTAATTTAAAAAATCTTACCAAGAGTTTGATGGTAGTGTATATATTTATTGCTTCTGTACACCTTCAACCCTGTCAAGATAAAACTACCTCTCATTAACTCTTCAAAAATGCTCAGTGTTTAGACAGCAAAAATGTCACATTTCAGTCTAGAAATAAAACAGACCAAACCATCTGCAGAGAATGACAGCAGGCACAAAAACCAAATCCTTATCTGGTCATACCTGAAGTAATACAATAGAGACTTCAGGATTATGCCAGATTATGTTTGGATGATATAATTGTGAACAATCTTGCCAGTGATCCTCTTCAGGAAATGGGATTAGACTTCAGAAAAATGACAGAGAAACGAGAAAGAAGGGAACAGAAGAAAGGCAGAAACCAAAGATTAAAAAAAAGGAGAGTTATGGATGACCGAGTTTGACAAGTTACTAAATCTGACAAGAGGGTCATTCATGAAACCTTAAATTTCATGATGTATGAATCGATATACACTCACCTAAAGGATTATTAGGAACATCATACTAATACTGTGTTTGGCCCCCTTTCGCCTTCAGAACTGCCTTAATTCTATGTGGCATTGATTCAACAAGGTGCTGAAAGCATTCTTTAGAAATGTTGGCCCATATTGATAGGATAGCATCTTGCAATTGATGGAGATTTGTGGGATGCACATCCAGGGCACGAAGCTCCCGTTCCACCACATCCCAAAAATGCTCTATTGGGTTGAGATCTGGTGACTGTGGGGGCCATTTTAGTACAGTGAACTCATTGTCATGTTCAAGAAACCAATTTGAAATGATTCAAAGGGGCCTAAAGTGTGCCAAGAAAACATCCCCCACACCATTACACCACCACCACCAGCCTGCACAGTGGTAACAAGGCATGATGGATTCATGTTCTCATTCTGTTTACGCCAAATTCTGACTCTACCATCTGAATGTCTCAACAGAAATCGAGACTCAGACCAGGCAACATTTTTCCAGTCTTCATCTGTCCGATTTTGGTGAGCTTGTGCAAATTGTAGCCTCTTTTTCCTATTTGTAGTGTAGATGAGTGGTACCCGATGGGGTCTTTTACTGTTGTAGCCCATCAGCCTCAAGGTTGTGCGTGTTGTGGCTTCACAAATGCTTTGCTGCATACCTCGGTTGTAACGAGTGGTTATTTCAGTCAAAGTTGCTCTTCTATCAGCTTGAAACAGTCGGCGTTATTCTCCTCTGACCTCTAGCATCAACAAAGCATTTTTGCGCACAGGACTGCCGCATCCTGGATGTTTTTCCCTTATCACACCATTCTTTATAAACCCTAGAAATGGTTGTGCGTGAAAATCCCAGTAACTGAGCAGATTGTGAAATACTCAGACCGGCCCGTCTGGCACCAACAACCATGCCACGCTCAAAATTGCTTAAATCACCTTTCTTTCCCATTCTGACATTCAGTTTGGAGTTCAGGAGATTGTCTTGACCAGGACCACACCCCTAAATGCATTGAAGCAACTGCCATGCGATTGGTTGATTAGATAATTGCATTAATGAGAAATTAAACAGGTGTTCCTAATAATCCTTTAGGTGAGTGTAGAATGAAAAGAAAACAGGAAGAAAAGCAGTCTTTACATGTTATTTACTTTTTTGAGTAGATGTGTGTGTGTGTGTGTGTGTGTGTGTGTGTGTGTGTGTGTGTGTGTGTGTGTGTGTGTGTGTGTGTGTGTGTGTGTGTGTGTGTGTGTGTGTGTGTGTGTGTGTGTGACTAGGTGTTTGCTGTTTGGGAGGGAGTGGTGGATTAAGAGATTACGGTGAGTCTGATCATGTGATTGTCATGGTCCGTGGTGACCCTGCTTACAAACAGATTACCCTGGTAAAGGTGAGGTAGCCTGCTTTTCTGTCTATTTCCTCCTTCTGTCACTTCATCCATCCTTTTGTCAGGACAGCCTGTTTTCTCCTCCCTCATGGTTGGGCTGAAGATTCTCCCTTCTGTGGCTTCATGTTCTGAACCACCCGGAAACTCAAACCTGCACAGAAACACTATTTTTTTCTTATTATTACCCATCCAGAGGAGTCCTCTTCATCTTGAGCTTTGCTTCTGGATTCTCTGACCTGGAGCTCCAGGCACACCTGATCTATCAATGCAGAGGTAAGTAACACAATCCAGCACTCCGATCCCATCTGCTCAGTAACCTACTGAGGGAAACCAAAGTATCAGTATACCAAACTATAAGTATAACAAAATGTTTAGCTCAAAGTGTTAGGTAATTGAGATGAAAAATGGCATGATAAAAGTTCTCTAGCAAGCTAAGTCAATTCCTCAACGCTTCCTCAAAAGCAGGGACTGACCTAAAACCCCAAAACAAAACATTGCCAACTTTAACTGATTAGAAACATCACAGCTTCTAAATGTGTGTAAACAAAGATTTCAGGTCCTTCAGGTTCAATTTCAGACAGCCTACTCAAAGAAAGACACTCATATGACTCAGAAAGATGTCTTTGCATTCAGTTCATTACATATAACTGGCTCTCCTCTGTGTGCCACAGCTATTATCCTGAATGGTTGTGTGGTCAAAATCACTTCAGAGTGAGCACTCCAGTGTAAAAAATGTTACATTTAGAATGGAGAGCCACAAATTCCTCTATAATATACATCATAGTTATAACAGTTATTGTTACTTCTTTTAAACCATAATAAATGAAGACATGATTAGTACAGCTTATTGTAGTAGAAATCACTATACTAACTGTGGTATTTTGCAGTATAAACGGTGTTTAGCACAGATAAAGCTCTCGTGTTTTCTATTACCATGCTGAAAAGATGGTTTGCAGGTTTTTTCAGGCTGGCTAAGACTCTTCTGACCAGTCTGACCAGCTCAAAAACGTCTCTCAAACAAACCTGTCCAGGTTGGGAGACTAGCCAAGCTATTTTAGGCTAGTATGGTTTTTTTGCAGAAGGTATACACGAACAGAACAGTTTGCTAAAATGAATCTACTATAAATAAAATAACCGCCGAGTACTTAAGTAAAAATAAATATGTTTCCCCAGTATTTTTCAAAGTACATCGACAAAGAGACGTATAAATATGTTGCGTCAGTTTTATGAGACGCAGGTGACGCTTGCTTTGCACTCTGGCGCCCTCTGTTGAGAAGTTTATGAACTGCAGACTCGTATTAGTACACTTTAAAGAGTGATTAGCGCTGAATGTGGGCAGCACTGATTAATCTTGTTAGCGATTAATTATCCCAAAGCGTCTCCCTTTGTTTCCTCTGACGTAGCGCCTTTTTAGCTGGTAAATAGGGACTGGTGGTCACACTTTTCCTCTAGCTATTTTTCTGTTATAGTTTTATATCATTATTATTATTAATACTAAAGTCTCTTACAGTTTCTGCACAAAAAGCGGTTGAACATTTGCACAGAAATAATATATAGGGCCTACTATACACACACATTTAAAGGCACATATGTACGATTTTTGGATTAAAATATCCAAAAACACTAGAACAGTGTTATATATTTTGTTGACTTGTGTACTTACATTATCCCAGATGTTTCCAAGAATGTTTAAATCCAGAGAAATAAGCGATTTTAACCAGGACACGGACCGCGGTAACATCATACCCATGTTACCCTCGATTTCCGGTTTTATTTCGTAGAAACTATGGAAACACCAAAGACTTTAATATATTATATGTTTTATTAGACAATTGTTTGGATACATTTATAGACAGAAAACTTTATTGTACAGTAATATAGGCCTACAGCATTTTCTCCATTATACAATATGTTTTCAAATCAATTGCATGCCATTTAGCAACACAAGCCATGAACATGACTTCTGCCCGAATCCCGTCTGGTTCTTTTCCACCGGCTGTGCGGTGAAGACGACATCTCCCATGAATCTGCACTCAATCTCGGCGTAATCAAGCCACGCCTTTGCTTTGAATAGGTGACCTCTAGCGGCGAAAAACTACATAGTGTGGCTTTAACTGTTGTTGACCTTCTGTGACAAAATGCCCCATGAGCAACATGCCCCTTATGTCAGGAGAACGCAGATAAAATAAAATAAATCTTTAGCTGAATTCATTGTTTTCATTATGGACACAAACACATCAGAACAGAAATCTCCAAATAAAATAAGGCAATAAACACCTCACCAAAAAGATTTCTCCAACCATCTGTCTTTCTCTCCAGACATTATCCCTCTCCAAGGCAGCTTTTGTGTGAGTTTTTGGGTGAGAGGCCCTGAAATCTCTTGCTCAGCTCCATGGCTGGAAGAAAGCACATTTCCAACCTCCTCTCCCTTTCTCATCTATTCCTTCGCCTCTGTCTCTTCACTCCTGCATGTGTCTGCGATCCTGCCCGGGCTCCTCTCCTCGCTGGCCAGCCTTTCCTGGTGCTGTGGGGGGTTCCAGATAAAGACTGTTTGGGTCGGCCAGACCCAGCAGCATTTGGGATGGAGTGGGAAGGCCGTGTTGCAATATTTTATGAGGACACGCTAGGACTTTACCCGTATTTCACTGTGCAGGATCGTCCTGTCAATGGTGGCCTACCACAACACACCAGCCTTGACCTTCACCTCCAGAGGGTGGAGGGCGAACTGACAGCCTCATTACCCCAGACAGGAGCGCCTGGATTGGGGGTGCTGCGCTGGGAGGAGTGGGCACCTCAGTGGAACAGGAACAAGGGTAATAAAGCAAAGTATCTTGTGGAGTCGAGAGCACTTCTCCGGGGATTTTTTCCAGACTGGAGCACAGAGGAAGTGGAAAAATGGTCTCAGGTGATGACAACCACAACATATTATGAAATTACAGATTATTATTCTGAATTTTGTTGTATTAATCAATTAGCCTATATAATATCATTTCAGGTTGATTTTGAAGCAGCAGCACAGTCCATAATGATGGAAACCCTGCGGGAGGTGAAGAGACTCCGCCCACAGAGATTATGGGGCATGGCCCCTTATCCTAATTGCTATAACTTTGACTCCACCCAGATAGCGTTAGCCAATTACACAGGACGGTGCCCTGCGGCAGAAATGGCCCTTAATGATGAGCTGATGTGGCTGTGGAAGCGTAGCGGTGCCCTTTATCCAGCCCTCTCTCTGGAGAAGCTGCCTGAGGGAACAAAAGGGGCGTGGCTTTACGCAACCAATCAGATCAGAGAGGCTTTACGAGTGGCGGCTCTTGCAGGGACTACCATTGATCTTCCTGTGTTTCCGCTTATCAAGATTGTGTACACATCCTCTAACGCCTTTCTCTCAGAGGTAATAAATAGTAGGTTGCCATATGTTAATTGAGCCAGTAAGTAGGCCTATATAGTTAATATAATTGTGTGTGTGTGTGTGTGTGTGTGTGTGTGTGTGTGTGTGTGTGTGTGTGTGTCTGAAGAAAGTTTACATTTTTTTGAGATAGTAATAACTGAGAAATAAACTTGACACTGTGATATATTTAAGTACAATAAAAAGAACTGTGATCTATTTACTTATGTTCATATACTATATTACCAAATGTTTTGGGACATCTGCCTTAACTTGCACATAAACTTTAATGACATCCCATTATTAATCCATAGAGTTTAATATGGAATTTTATGGAATATTGGCATTTGTGAGGTCAGGCACTGATGTTGGACGAGAAGGCCAGGCTCGCAGTCTCCGCTCTAATTCATCCCAAAGGTGTTCTATTAGGTTGAGGTCAGGACTCTGTGCAGACCAGTCAAGTTCCTCCACACCAAACTCGCTCATCCATGACTTTATAGACCTTGCTTTGTGCACTGCGAGTCATGTTAGGACAGGAAGGGGCCACAAATTTGGGAGCATGAAATTGTCCAAAATGTCTTGGTATGCTGAAGCATTAAAAGTTCCTTTCCCTGGAACTAAGGGGCCATGCCCAACCCCTGGAAAAAACCCCATCATAATCCCCCCTCCACCAAACTTTACATGGCACAATGTAGTCAGTCAAGTACCATTCTCCTGACAACCCCCAAACCAAGACTCGTCCATCGGATTGCCAGACAGAGAAGCGTGATTCATCACTCCAGAGAACACGTCTCCACTGTTCTAGAGTCCAGTGGTGACATGCTTTACACCACTGCATCTGGTGCTTTGCATTGCACTTGGTGATGTAAGGTTTGGATGCAGCTGCTCGGCCATGGAAACCCATTCCATGAAGCTCTCTACACACTGTTCTTGAGCTGATCTGAAGGCCAGTAGCTATTGACTCTGCAGAAAGTTGGTGACTTCTGCGCACTGTGCACCTCAGCATGCGATTGACCCCACTCTGTGATTTTACCTGTCCTTACAGCAACTTACCTGAGTTGCTGTTGTTCCCAATTGCTTCCACTTTGTTATAATACCACAAACAGTTGACCATAGAATATTTAGTAGTGAGGAAATTTCACAAATGGACTTATTGCACAGGTAGCAACCTATCCCGGTACCACGCTTGAATTCACGGAGCTCCTGAGAGCGACCCATTCTTTCACAAATGTTTGTAGAAGCATCTGCATGCCTAGGTGCTTGATTTTATACACCTTTGACCATGGAAGTGATTTGAACACCTACATTCAATGATTTGGAGGGGTGTCACAATACTTTTGGCAATATAGTGTATGTACATATAAGTTGTAACTACAAATCAAGTCAAAATAGTCAAAATAACAAGATATATTTATGTCAAAGTAACGAGGGTAAACAAAATATAAAGTCACAACCAAAGGATATCAAGTCACAAGTGTGAGATATAAATTAGAAATTGTAATTGTGAGATTTAAAGTAGCATTTACCTTTCTTATATTTTTACTCTGAGGCAGAAAGATAGGGAGATGTAAAAATGGGTGAGAGAAATTATAAAGATAAACAGTCCCATGTTAGAGTTAAAAGAGTCAATCACATTTTTCAAACACGTGTTGCATGTTGCATTAGGTGAATCATCCCACAATTTGGCCTAAAGAAGCACAGTCTATGATACAATAGTTGTCTGATTGTATTCTTGATTTGATTTGATGTCATTTAAACATACAATTGACAAACACTATTGGAGATTTCAGTCTTGCCCCACTCAAATAGAAACAAGATGTAATTGTATGACTGTAAATAGCTGCCCAGGTCTTACCAAGATGGCTGTCAAGTAGACTATGGACTTTGTTGTTACTCAGTACAACATTGTAATTATGTCTGTATTGTACATGTATCAGACGGACCTGGTGAATACAATTGGAGAGAGTGCTGCTATGGGAGCATCTGGAGTCATTATATGGGAAAAATCCTTAGCAGTTAAAACACAGGTAATCATTTAGTCAGTTGTCCATTTACACTACCGTCCAAAAGTTTGGGGTAAGATTTTTCTTTCTTTTTAGATTGAGTAAAATTTATACTTTTATTCAGCAAGGATGTATTAAATTGATTAAAAGTAACAATATAGATTTTTTTTAAATCATTTTTAGCAAAGAATTCTGAAAGAGAATTATCATGTTTTCCACAAAAATATTAAGCAGCACAACTGTTTTCAACATCGTTGAAATCATGTGACACTGAAGACTGGAGTAATGATGCTGAAAATTCTGATTTACCATCAGAGTAATACAATGAACATTTTTCAAACAGATTGAAATAGAAAACAGTTATTTTAAATAGTAACAATATTTCACAATATTACTGTTTTTACTGTATTTGTGATTAAATAAACGAGCCTTAAATTAAGGTGAGACTTTTTTCAAAAACATTAAAACAATCTTACCGACCCCAAACTTTTGAATCGTAGTGTATATCTCAACACCTCTTTGTTTGCCCATCTTAATGTTTTTCATTAGCCATTAGAGACTGCTGTATGACTGAAGATATGTATTTTTACATCTTCATAAATGCCTCCTACAGAAATCCTGCTCGGAGTTTGGCTTGTACGTTCGTCAGGTTCTCGGCCCTTACGCTGTCAATGTGACCACTGCTGCACGTCTCTGTGGAGTCTTACTGTGTCAAGGCCGTGGACGCTGCGTGCGTAAGAAACCTGAGGACCCCACATACCTGCATCTTCCATCTGCCCACTTTATGCTTCTCCCAAACGGGGCAGAAGGTGTCCGGGCCACGGGAGAGCTTCCCACTGCTTACGTGGACCTGTGGAAGAAGAACTTCCGCTGCCAGTGGTTTGAAGCCTTGGAGGGTACAGCAGCAGATCAAGAATCAGGCGCGGTGCTAGAAAACAGGGGGAAAATAACATCGCCAACAGTAAAGACAGTGATTGGGATAAGCCAGACTCAGAGTACAATGCTTCCAGTGGTTCCAGTGACAGTAGTGCCTCCAGTGGCAGTAGTGCCTCCAGTGGCAGTAGTGCCTACCAAGCAGCTGGTGGACAGTGGAAGTTCTGCACTTAAAACTCCCGTAATCCTTCTCTCCTCGCTGGTTCTCTTCAGCTTCATTATGTTTGACGTTTTGGGAGCTGGAGTGTGACAGGACTTTTGTGAACCCCAGTTGGCCTTGACTTTAATTTATCATTGCAAATTTTAACATAAAAAACCCCCAAAGGAATATCTCTGTTAAGAGAAGCTCTTCTGTGAAAGACAATCTCAGAGATGGACTTAAATCTGAATATGACTGAATGAACAGATCTGTTCTGAATCACCTGCACTTGAACACGAACAGAACAACTAAGATAATGTTTTTTAATCTAAATACAAATGTGGTTTTTAAATTAGCTTCTAAAATGCACTGTTTATTATTAATAGGCTCAGTCCAAACAGACTAGCTAAGTGCCGAATAAATTTTTATACAGATATAAAGTATGACATTATTTTGTTTCTGATTTTGATCCAAAAGACTTGAGACTAAAGTCAATTTACCTTATGTCTTCTTTATACCTTCTGTTTCCATCATGAATACCATTTACTTCATACACTACCATTCAAAAGTTTGGGGTAAGATTTCTTTCTTTTTAGCATCTAAAAAGATACTTATATTCCGAATAGATGCATTAAATTGATCAAAAGTGACAGTAAAGACTTGTAAAAAGTTTTCCATTAAAAATAAATGCTGTTCTTTTTTACTTTCTATTCATCAAAGAATTTGAAAGAACAAAAATATCAACTTTTTTCAACATTGTTAGTAATAATAAATACTTATTGAGCTCTAAATCAGCATATTAGAATGATTTCTGAAAGAACATGTGACACTGAAGACTGGAGTAATGATTCTGAAAATCCAGCTTTTAAAATATATTAAAATAAAAAACGGATATATTAAATTGTAATAATATATTTCACAATATTACCTTTTTACTGTATTTTTATCAAATAAATGCATCATTGGTGAGTATTGAAGTCTTCTCTCTAAAACATAAAAAAAAGTCTTGCTGACCTCAAACTCTTGAACAGTAGTGAAGGTATTAACCCTTGCAGCACCACAAGCTCAGACATATTTGCTCATCACATGCTACTACGTCAAACCTGTGTAACAAGACAGCGATATCACAATCATGAGATGACGGAATGCAGCCGGGTCGGGGTGTAACTGGACTCTATCTGCCTAAACTGAAATCTAATCAAATGTTTAGTCTCCATTTTATCTTTGGCATTGAAAAAAACAGAAACCAGTCAAGTTTACACTTAATCTGAGCAGCCTGTACAAAACAACACTGTTCTCCGTCATGAAAACGTAAAGCCTTTCCAAACATTTACTGACAGATATGAATGACAACTACGCAAATCTGCTACTTTATTAAATAAACAAATATTAACTATGGAGGATGATAAAAAAAAAACGACAATGTCCGAATCAATAATAAACGTGTGTATCTACGTGTTTACGTATCTATGAATTCATCAGTGATAAGGGGTGACAAAGCAAAGCCTTTTTATCCACCAGCTTAAATTAATCCTGCTAAGGCCATATGAGGACACAAACAATCTCCCTCTGTCACACACACACACACACACACACACACACAAATAATGTGCACCATCCCTGATAATTTAGCCCCAAATCATAGTGCAGATCTCTGAAAAAGGAGAACTTTGGAAAAGGAAAACTCTCGCAAAAGAACACAAATGTATGTCAACGAGCAACTATTTTAACCCTAATAAGGTAGAACAAAGAGGCACAAAAAATTAAGTAGATCATTCTAGCAAATTTATTTTGGTTAATATAATAATTTAAAATACACATTCATGACAGATTGTTGGACAAATCAGTGTTATAGTTAGCGAGAGAGATAGAGATCCACCCTGTTTTTTCACACCCACCTCCAATTTCTCTGATTTGTGGGGTCGTTTCTAGTGGTAAACACTTCAGACAAAACAATTAAGGGGACATCTGTCATCACTCTCCATATGGAAATTAAGAGTCCAAAATTCAGGTACGCCTATATGGTGCTTGTGTTAATTAAAATTTTTGGCATCATTTAATCATCCTCATATCAATCCAAACATGTATGACTTTCTTAGAAGATGATATTTTGAAGAATATCCTGGCCACCCTTTTTCATGCAATTAATAAATGGAGATTCAAGCTTTCAAACTCCAAAAAAAGACATACAAGTAGTACAAAGACAACAGACCAAAATGTAAGTCATTATTCACGTGTTATGGTATTTTGTATCCGTTTTGAAGCTAGATCTCTCCGATCAACATTCATTGTAACTGCGTGGAAAGAGCAGCCAGCAGAGTCTCCCAAATTTCTCCTTTTGTGTTCCATGGAAGTCATACAGGTTTAAAACAGCATGAGGGTGAGTAATTCATTTCAGAAATTATTTTCAGGAAAACTACCCCTTTAACAATGGTTGTTGTGAAAAGAGGAACTGATCTGGGATGCATAGCATCCATCCTGCAGAAACACGGACGTCCAGGAGGAACAAATATACACAGAGCATGGCTTCCATACTGGCAAATATTGGTGTTACACTTAGGTCTTAAATTTGAGGCCATTACAAATAGGCGCATTTAACACCAACGACGCAATCTGTGAAAACACCCACCAATACGTGCACTCACTCACTTCATAAACAGGGGCAATGGTAAAACCAATCAGTTGCCCAAAAGCCACCAATGACAGAGGGTCCTTCCTGTGGTCATGTGGAGGATGTTGGACGGCATGAATCACAAGGAGGAGTCAATACTGTTTTGCCGGCCATCTTTCTAGCAGGGAGGAGCCACAAGAAAAGGAGGTGCTTACAGATGTGGTCTCTGAGGGGAAGGGCAAGAACCAAGCTGTCTCTAAGGGGACGAGCACTTGCAGAGCCTTGCTAGGAAACATTATAATTAGCAAAATTGTTCCATTGCACAGTACATAGCAGAATGATGGCAGAGGGCGGGGCCACCATTTGCCTCCAAGGGGTGGAGTCCCTACTCGGTTAGGGGGTGTGGTTTGTTGCCATAGTTACTTGCAGATGGTCTCCAAGGCATCAAGGGTTCGTTTGATGTCTCTTATCTGAGCAGCTAGAGTATGTATAGGTTGCATGGAGCGATCCAGCTCCTCACACCGTGCCATGAGTGTGTACATTCCCTGGAAACACATACACAAGCACACACAGATCAAAAAACTACACAAAATAAAACTGAAAACTCCCCTGACTAGATAACTATAAGTCACTCTCACCTTTATACTCATGTCCACTGACTCTCCCAAACTGTCCACAGAATCTCTATATGTCTGGATATAACCCACACTTAATGCAGTCATCTGGAGAGACAAGAGATTTTCATTCATACTCATACAATTATGGTAACTTCATGTGTCTGTATAATTGCATAAACTGGTTGGAATGAGGGTCAGTTACATAAGTATTTGGACACTGGAAAATCTTGAAAGGTGGGTTAGAATTTTCTGTTTTTCTGCAAAAATTTGACCAACATTGTGATTCCTATAACTAAAGATAACTCAGTTCAAATGAAATTATATGCTACCATTCAAAAGTTTCAGAACAGATACATTAAATTGATCAAAAGTGACAGTTAAGACATTTATAATGTTACAAATGATTTCTACTTCAAATATATTCCGTTGTTTTGAACTTTCTATTCATTAAAGCATCCTGGAAAAAAAGCAGCACAACTGCTTTCCACATTGATAATAATCATAAATGTTTCTTGAGCACCAAATCAGCATATTAGAATGATTTCTGAAGGATCATGTGACACTGAAGACTGGAGTAATGATGCTGAAAATTCAGCTACAGGGATAAATTACATTTTAAAATATAATCAAATAGCAAACTGTGGTTAAAATTTTAATAATATTTCACAATATTACTGTTTTTACTGTATTTTTTTATCAAATAAATGCAGCCTGGGTGAACTTAAGAAATTTCCTTCAAAAACATTTGGAAAACACTTGTAAATGTATTTTTTTACTTATTTAATAACCAAAGGGATCACCAATGAACACTTTTGTTATCAAACTGATTAGTTTAGAACTAATCCTTGCAGATTGTAGCCAACTGTATTTGTTTGGGAAACTGATGACAAAACATTTTCATCCCGGTTCCAGACCAGCAAGTATTTAGGGCTGGTGCAGAACCATTTTTTTCTGACCAGGAACTGGCTTTTCTGTGGTAGAAATCTGTGGAGCATTTTGCGAATGGGCCAGGAACCTGCACTGGAATCACGTCAGTGGAAAAGGGGTAAGTGTGAAGTTGAGGGAAGCTGACTTCATGCAGTCAAATGAAAATCACCTTGAGAGCAGTTGACTAAAAACGGTTTAGTTTGTTTGTTTCGAAGTTAGTTTGGAAAAAAGGAATAGTATATTTTGTATGCAGATTGCACTTGTTTTGATATTTTGTGTACTCTTGGGTGGCTGTATTTGATACAGGGTAATACTTACATTCTGTATAGTTCCACTAAGGCTTCGCAGCATCAGTTCTACACTCTGAGCCACATCCTGAGTGTGTTTATGCAGATCTACCAGCACTGATGGATCAATGGGCGGAATATCAGCTGGACGACGCAAAGAGCCACGACCACGTACCACAGGGCCAGAACGGTCCGCTGCAGGGGTCATGCAAAGTTTAAACATTATTGATACTGATGACAAAGGCATTGTAACAGATCAAAACGATTTTTTGACACCCTCATATACTCACAATCCGTGTCCAGACTCGGCCGCGAGCTCAATTTAATTTTCTGTTCAAGATTTTTGGCAATGAAGTGCGTGAGATCTCCATCATGGCTGACAGTTCCCTCCAATTCTAGTGCGCTGGATATGGTGGCTCTGCGTCCTTCCACCTGGCCTCCTCTAGCTCCGCCTCCACGTGCCCCGCCCCCACACGCCCCACTTATCTCATCCAGGCTTTTGCTGTCCTGCATGCCACGCACGACTCGATCTCGATCTGGGACAGAACGCACACGTACCTCCGCCATCACGTGAGCTGGGCATGGAGAATCGTCCAGGTCTGGCAGCAGAGGGGGTGTGGCCTGGTCAGGATGAGGGGCTGGAACAAGGGGAGGGGCCTCATCAGAAGAAATGGAAGTATTTGGCTGGACTTCATCTGACGAATCAGGATTAGACCATTCTTCAGGTTCAGAGTGAGTGGGAGGGTGTTCAGTTGACAGTGCTCCAACCGGCTGTGAATGTGCAGATGAATTCATTCATTAACAAGATCAAGATAAACAGCAACAGATATTTGCATCACAAAAATTAGGCATAAAGTTTAATTTTGTAACTATTAATTAAATGTATTCATTTAATGGAATTATTATTTATTATTAATTAGTATTATTAGGTTAGTATTTATGACTTAATTATTATTTAAATAATATATTTTATCATTACTATTATCATTAGGTTAGTATTTATTATATTTTAATATTTAATAGAATTGAGTAGTAAAAAAAGCATAGATTCAATTCAACGCCTTAAATTTAAATATCATTTAATTAATATAAATTATTTATTCATATTAATTTAATTCATACATTTAATAATAATATTATTATTAACACTAAGTTAGTATTTATTACATTATATATCAGTATTTAACTGAATGAGTACTAAAGAAGATTCAATTTAACCACTTAAACACATTTCACAGAGCAGGATTTTGAATCGCGTTTTTGATAATTCACACTGTGTGATTGTCACTCACACAAACGAGCACCGATTTGCCTATGATTTCGGGTATTTGTCGGCGGGTCAAAATCGTGGCTAAAATCGGGCAGTGTGAACTCGACATTACCTGTACGGAAATAAGTGTCTCTTTCCTTTGCTTGATCTCTCTCTTGTTGACATTGTTCACCTCTCCATCTCTTGTCTTTCTTTCCTCCTCCTCCTCCTCCTCCTCCTCCTCCTCCTCCTCCTCCTCCTCCTCCCCTCTCCATTCTTCTAGGTCTCTTTTAGAGCAGCTGTGTGATACTTCTGTCTCACTGGAGAGTGTGTCCTCGTCTGTTCCATCTTCAGTTGGAATGTGTGTGCATTGGGAGTGTTGAATCAGTAACTCTGTAGGAAGTGATTCTGAGTGACCTGTGTGTGACTGGAGTGTGTGGGTGTCTCTACATGAGTCCATGTGGTGAGGTGTGTGTTTGATAGTCTCTGACAGGGCAGGCGTCTCCATGTGAGGCTCAAAATCAGCCCCATCAATGAACTTTATCCCATGGAGGGTGAAGCCATGAGATCCTGTCCACTCAGAGGCCTTAGAAGAGTCAGAGGATTCCACCCCGTTGCTTGCTTCCTGCGCATCCTGACCAGTCACAGGAGAGCGGCTCATCCCTCCACCTACTGCAAAAAAAAAAAAAAAAACTTCATCAGTGATGTAAAACTAAAGCTTTGTGATGCAAGTCATAATTTGCCTGCCTATTACATGCCTGAATTTTTATAGTATTCTAAGGTAAATGTACCATACAAAGAGTGCAAATGATACATTTCATTACACATCAGAAATAAATCAGTGTATCCCCCCCAAAAAAACACAAAAGGTAGAATAAAAGTTATTAGTAACAGCATCATAAAATATATCTATTCAGACTACACCAAATCGAATTAATATTATATAAACATAAACAACATAGCATATCTGATCCATTTAAGACAGTTCATTTAGTATCATTGAGAAAATATTATAGTTTTATCAATATTTAGATTTTTTTTATATTCTGTTTTAGCCATTTTGTGGTGCTTTTTTACATTTTTATTCGTTTTTTTATTCGTTTTATTTAAAAAAAAAGTTAGTTATTTTAGTATTTAAGTTAAACTAAATGAAAATGAGAAATGTTACCAACTAGTTGGCGTTTTTTTTATTTCTTTTTAATTTAACATTAATTTTATGTAAAGTAACAAAATGTTGTTGTTGTTGTTTTATTTTCAGTTAGCTATAATAACCCTGACGTAAAATAAGTTAATACATTTATTCTTCGTTTATTAAGTAAGTTTGTGAGAATAAACTCAAAACCTCAATGATATTGCAGGTTTGACGTCACGTACGTAAACACTGAGGCATTATAAACTGTCTCAATCAGTTTCCTGTCTGTTTTGACAGCTGTCAGTTCATTCGTTGTTCATCAATTTAATGGATTATTTACTTAGTGACATAATCACTAAAACCCTAAAAAGACAGATTTTATCTAGTGATACTGTACGTGTCTTTGAAAGAGGAACTGAAATCATATGACGCTAAAATCACCAACAGCACTGATTTGGTCTTATAATTCATGACTTACAGACGACGTTTTCTCAAACATTTAGCATCACAGCCAGACAAACCAGGCATATATCAGCCAAACAATAAATAGAAAGATAAGAAAACGGTTTAAGAACGCGACAATGGTCACCTGATGTTAGCTTTACGATAAGCTTTAGCTTTAGTGCTGGCCTCTGAATTCATAGTTATTCCGCGAGATATCAGCGAAAACTCGCGGCTTTATGACAATTACTGATTGAGTGTGGGTTGATTTGTCATTTTTCAACAGGATGTAATGCACTGGATGGTTTATGAAGTTAAATATTTACCTGCAGCTCTTCGCCCAGGATGAAGGTTGCCAGCTGAGTCCGCCCTAAATATTTGTCGTACAGGGAACACATCGTTGACGTTATAGTTCCGCATTACAGACAGAGATCATTTCACGACATAGAAGGCGTGTATTACATTGCATAGAAAAATATTTTGTGTGTTTATGTACTCATACCTTAATATAGTTTCTCAGAGGACTGTGTTGTACAATTAATAAATAACAAATCTATTAATCTATTAATTTATTTGCCGAAAGAGAGATGTCTAGACAGTCTGTCCCCCGACAGACATTTAGTATGCGCATTTCACCACAAGGGGCGGTAGACTCCGCCGAATCCGATTGACTGGTAGTAGCGTTGAGATCTCTCCCACGTCCCGTGCAGTGGGCTGTGTGTATTTTTACCGTTTTATTGGTTTGGATTAGAAGAATTGTCAACCACATCAGCAAAACTTAGGCCAGCGTTGACCCTGTCACAAAACCCCAACCAAAACCAAAACCTCTAAGATCCTGTTATTATCCAAAAAACCTACCCTTGTAATAAAGCCCTCTGAAGTATAGTCAAAGTAATGCTGAGTCAGTCTTCTTGACCCTCATACTCTCTCTCCCTCTTTAGGGGACGGTAGAGTCAACATGAAACATGATTTCTGAGTGGAACAATATTAAAATAAGTGTAGGGCGTGATGTGATTATTATCCATTAGAAATCAATCATTGCCAAATGGCCATAGCAGAACAGAGCATGAAGAACTTCCTAAAAAAAACACACACATCTAACACTTCATATAAAAACTTCCTTAAAAACACTCCATACTTCTTCAAACACTGCCAGTAACCACTTATGAGGAAGCTTTTTGACCAGGGTGTGGAATCATAAGGACAAATTCACCTTCAGTAGTATTTTGAATCTCCATAGAAAATATTGCAATTGCCATAATCTTTATTACATTAATGTGAATGTGAATGTTAAATTAGCCTACAGCATTAACTATTGGCAAGATTTTAAAAAGGCTAAAACAGTAGCCTAAAACTATTTGGCTATTGGTTAATATTTACCAGTAGCTAGTGTGGCCTATTTTTATTTATTTTTTACTTTGTATAACGTATGCTAAGGAATTGTGCTAAATAAGATCATAGTGTATAAAGACCATACCTTTTTTTTTATGTCTTGTCAATATTCAACATGAAAGCAGTCATCTTTCTTAACAGAAATTTATTTATTTTTTCTTACTTTCCTTGTTTCTCTTTAAATCAGTCTCACCCTCTTGCTTGGTTATTTGCTTCGACAATCTCATTTGCTGTCATATAGGCTCTCCAAGTCTATTTGGTATTCAGTTCTGTGAGTGTTTTAAGGGGCAGCCGTATCCAAGGCAACCCGCCTAGTCAATTTCCCAGTGTCCTGTCATTTATATAAGGAGGATGCAATATACACTGATGTGCTCATGGAATTCAAATGCTTGTCACACTGCAAGCAGAGCCCACAGGAAAGTCCAGCACATGTTTGTTTCTAAATATGCAGATGTTATAATTATTATTGCAAAGTCGAATACATGTTCAATAAAGAGCAAGGCTGAATTCTGTTCTTTTTCTCTCAATTTCATGAGTCTTCAAAAACACTTTATTCAAAGGTTCAGATTCCATTAATACAAAACCAGATTTACAGTAAAACAAAGAAACATATAACTCACACAATTCACAAGGTTCAAATCACTGATGGCAGGATTTACCTCTTCATATGTAAAACATAAACATGAAACATCTACTCTACATTTTCTGTTTATATGACAACCGAGCTGCTCCAACATAAAAACAGATCACTGGTTCTGTCTCTGTCATGTGGTGTTAGCCTGACCGCACTTTAATTTGCTCTTCTCTCTCTGTCTCTACTGTACTTTAAATCCTCTTTTCCTTAATTTATTTTTCATTTTTCCATCCTTCTGAATGGAGGCACTTCAGGGCGGACGCCAAACTTCTTGGCAGTCATGCATATGTCCATGCATGTGCCGGAGAAAGAAGCTGCCGTTTTAGTCCAATAATATAAAACACACCCTTTGTGCCTCCCTCGTTCCCCAGAGAAAAATGTTGTTAATCATTTTACGGGGTCTGTTGCATTCTGGGACTTTTCCGAGAGTTTCAATGAATCTCTCGAAACCTAAATGAGTGACGTCAGAGTATTACAGCCTATTCAAATATCAAAAGGAAAAGAACACCAAGTACAATTTTACACTTAAAACGCAAGACAATATAAACACAAAGCACAAAAACACAAGAAAAATAAATACCATGAAAGATAAATAAGGCAATACATTTCAGTACAGATGAAAAAGTGCCATCAACACCGAAGTCTTTTTAAAACAAAGAACTTTTTTCAGATGCTCCCTAACTTTGTAAGATTTGTCTTTTATTTAACATAAGATCATTTGGAGACACTCCCTTACTTTAGAAGATTATCCAGATATGATTAACACAGTCCTCAAATAATCAATCCGTTTTAAACATTAAAGTAAACACTTTTCTTGACCACACCCATTCCAGATCATTCTTAAATTGATTAGCATCAGTCCTTCACATGATTCAGATATTAGTTTTGTTCCAAAACCTAGTGAGCTGCCTCACTGTCTGCATAGGCAACAATCTAACTCATTGTACTCAATATGTTATTTGCAACACTCTACATGGGCAGAAACTCCACACACCACACAAACAGTTTTGACTTGCAATGGAAATTGTAATTAGCATGTTGCAAAAGGCTCAATATTTTAATAAGCATAAAATACTTTACATTTTTAATAATACAATAGACTACTATTCGAAAGTTTGGGGTATGATTTTTAAATGTTTTTGAATGAAGTCTCTTATGCCCACCAAGGCTGCATTTTTTTGATGAATACAGTAAAACAGTTATATTGTGAAATATCCGTTTTCTATTTTAATATTTTTTAAAAAGGCCATTTATTCCTGTGATGAATTACTCCAGTCTTCACTGTCACATGATCCTTCAGAAATCATTCTAATATGCTGATTTTCTTTTGTGCTACTTTATATTTTTGTGGAAATCGTGATATTTTTTCCCCCAAGATTTTTTGATTGGCTAGAAAGTTGAAAAGAACAGCATTTATTTGAAATATAAATCTTTTGTTACAATGTCACTTTTGATCACTTTAATGCATCCCTGCTGAATAAAGGTATCAAAAATCTTCCTGATCCCAAACTTTTGAACAATATTGATATTTTTCTTTCAATGAAAAATACCTTTATTTATCAAAAATATTCTCTTCTCATCCCCTACCTTGCATGTATTTTTTCACTGAGCCTGATGCTTTAAAATGCTGCCGCGTGCAAGCAGCTCATTAGGTTTAGGAACAGTGCAAACGTCTTAATATGACATGAATGTACTATGTATATGCATTATATATGCAATACTGTATATTGCATGTTTTGTTGTAATTATTTGTTTTGAGCAGCTTTGTAAACACCTGTCTATGCGCTCCTCGGCAGCCTCTGTGCTGAACTCTGCATTCTGCTCCGGTTTTTCCGCCCCCTCCCTTTCTCCTTCTCTCCCCCTCCTCTGTGCCTGTGCTGGTCTGCTTTCTTTCTGTCTTGTTTGTTATGTTTGTGATTCCTTGATTCCTTGTTGTTGTGATGTTGGCTGAGTTCTTTGCAGTGTCGCTCCAGTTTGCTGTGGTTGATCAGTGCCATCACATCCTGATACCACGGCTGGGCGGTGCCAAGGAAGGGCGGCAGGGCGGGGCTCCACACGATTAAACGAATTGTAACGGCTGTCCAGCGGAATTGATGCTCTTCTAGCTGACAGTGATAAACACCACCATGATTGAATTCAGTCCGGGGAATGAGGATTCCCCTGTTGATGACAACCAGGTGCTCCCCAGATGTGACCTGAAAGACAGAGGGTTCAAATTTATTTAAAATAATCTCAATATTGATCAACTTTGGGCATGCATATTTTGAGGGTGTGTGTACCTTATGTCGCTCTAAGCTGTTCTCGGCTATGTCTTTATACCAGGTGATGGTGGCATGGTGAGATTTGGGTAGACACTCTAGGTAGGTGCTGTTACCCACGGCAACAACTTGTGTCTTCTCTGCCTCCACCCGAAGATCAGCTAAATAACAATGAATGAAATAATTAAAACAAAATGAAAGAATATTTTAAATGAAATAATTAGGGCTTTCAAATAAAAATTTGTAAATAATATTATTCTTATATACAATGAAGTCAATTTACAAAAAATATATATTTAATATATATATACAGTGAGGAAAATAAGTATTTGAACACCCTGCTATTTTGCAAGTTCTCCCACTTAGAAATCATGGAGGGGTCTGAAATTGTCATCGTAGGTGCATGTCCACTGTGAGAGACATAATCTAAAAAAAAAAAAAATCCAGATATCACAATGTATGTTTTTTTAACTATTTATTTGTATGATACAGCTGCAAATAAGTATTTGAACACCTGAGAAAATCAATGTTAATATTTGGTACAGTAGCCTTTGTTTGCAATTACAGAGGTCAAACGTTTCCTGTAGTTTTTCACCAGGTTTGCACACACTGCAGGAGGGATTTTGGCCCACTCCACACAGATCTTCTCTAGATCAGTCAGGTTTCTGGCCTGTCGCTGAGAAACACGGAGTTTGAGCTCCCTCCAAAGATTCTCTATTGGGTTTAGGTCTGGAGACTGGCTAGGCCACGCCAGAACCTTGATATGCTTCTTACAGAGCCACTACTTGGTTATCCTGGCTGTGTGCTTCGGGTCATTGTCATGTTGGAAGACCCATCCTCGACCCATCTTCAATGCTCTAACTGAGGGAAGGAGGTTGTTCCCCAAAATCTCGCAATACATGGGCCCGGTCATCCTCTCCTTAATACAGTGCAGTCGCCCTGTCCCATGTGCAGAAAAACACCCCCAAAGCATGATGCTACCACCCCCATGCTTCACAGTAGGGATGGTGTTCTTGGGATGGTACTCATCATTCTTCTTCCTCCCAACACGTTTAGTGGAATTATGACCAAAAAGTTATATTTTGGTCTCATCTGACCACATGACTTTCTCCCATGACTCCTCTGGATCATCCAAATGATCATTGGCAAACTTAAGACGGGCCTTGACATGTGCTGGTTTAAGCAGGGGAACCTTGCGTGCCATGCATGATTTCAAACCATGACGTATTAGTGTATTACCAACAGTAACCTTGGAAACGGTGGTCCCAGCTCTTTTCAGGTCATTGACCAGCTCCTCCTGTGTAGTTCTGGGCTGATTTCTCACCTTTCTTAGGATCATTGAGACCCCACAGGGTGAGATCTTGCATGGAGCCCCAGTCCGAGGGAGATTGACAGTCATGTTTAGCTTCTTCCATTTTCCAATGATTGCTCCAACAATGGACCTTTTTTCACTAAGCTGCTTGGCAATTTTCCCATAGCCCTTTCCATCCTTGTGGAGGTGTACAATTTTGTCTCTAGTGTCTTTAGACAGCTCTTTGGTCTTGGCCATGTTAGTAGTTGGATTCTTACTGTTTGTATGGGGGGGACAGGTGTCTTTATGCAGCTAACGACCTCAAACAGGTGCATCTAATGTAGGATAATAAATGGAGTGGAGGTGGACATTTTAAAGGCAGACTAACAGGTCTTTGAGGGTCAGAATTCTAGCTGATAGACAGGTGTTCAAATACTTATTTGCAGCTGTATCATACAAATAAATAGTTAAAAAAATCATATATTGTGATTTCTGGATTTTTTAATATATATTTTTAATATATATTTTATATATACAGGTCCTTCTCAATAAATTAGCATATTGTGATAAAGTTCATTATTTTCCATAATGTAATGATAAAAATTAAACTTTCATATATTTTAGATTCATTGCACACCAACTGAAATATTTCAGGTCTTTTATTGTTTTAATACTGATGATTTTGGCATACAGCTCATGAAAACCCAAAATTCCTATCTCAATAAATTAGCATATTTTATCCGACCAATAAAAGAAAAGTGTTTTTAATACAAAAAAAGTCAACCTTCAAATAATTATGTTCAGTTATGCACTCAATACTTGGTCGGGAATCCTTTTGCAGAAATGACTGCTTCAATGCGGCGTGGCATGGAGGCAATCAGCCTGTGGCACTGCTGAGGTGTTATGGAGGCCCAGGATGCTTCGATAGCGGCCTTAAGCTCATCCAGAGTGTTGGGTCTTGCGTCTCTCAACTTTCTCTTCACAATATAGCACAGATTCTCTATGGGGTTCAGGTCAGGAGAGTTGGCAGGCCAATTGAGCACAGTAATACCATGGTCAGTAAAGCATTTACCAGTGGTTTTGGCACTGTGAGCAGGTGCCAGGTCGTGCTGAAAAATGAAATCATCTCCATAAAGCTTTTCAGCAGATGGAAGCATGAAGTGCTCCAAAATCTCCTGATAGCTAGCTGCATTGACCCTGCCCTTGATAAAACACAGTGGACCAACACCAGCAGCTGACATGGCACCCCAGACCATCACTGACTGTGGGTACTTGACACTGGACTTTTACTGGCATTTTGGCATTTCCTTCTCCCCAGTCTTCCTCCAGACTCTGACACCTTGATTTCCGAATGACATGCAAAATTTGCTTTCATCCGAAAAAAGTACTTTGGACCGCTGAGCAACAGTCCAGTGCTGCTTCTCTGTAGCCCAGGTCAGGCGCTTCTGCCGCTGTTTCTGGGTCAAAAGTGGCTTGACCTGGGGAATGCGGCACCTGTAGCTCATTTCCTTCACACGCCTGTGCACGGTGGCTCTGGATGTTTCTACTCCAGACTCAGTCCACTGCTTCCGCAGGTCCCCCAAGGTCTGGAATCGGTCCTTCTCCACAATCTTCCTCAGGGTCCGGTCACCTCTTCTCGTTGTGCAGCGTTTTTTGCCACACTTTTTCCTTCCCACAGACTTCCCACTGAGGTGCCTTGATACAGCACTCTGGGAACAGCCTATTCATTCAGAAATTTCTTTCTGTGTCTTACCCTCTTGCTTGAGGGTGTCAATGATGGCCTTCTGGACAGCAGTCAGGTCGGCAGTCTTACCCATGATTGCGGTTTTGAGTAATGAACCAGGCTGGGAGTTTTTAAAAGCCTCAGGAATCTTTTGCAGGTGTAATTAGTTGATTCAGATGATTAGGTTAATAGCTCGTTTAGAGAACCTTTTCATGATATGCTAATTTATTGAGATTTGGGGTTTTCATGAGCTGTATGCCAAAATCATCAGTATTAAAACAATAAAAGACCTGAAATATTTCAGTTGGTGTGCAATGAATCTAAAATATATGAAAGTTAAATTTTTATCATTACATTATGGAAAATAATGAACTTTCTCACAATATGCTAATTTTTGAGAAGGACCTGTATATATATATATATATATATATATATATATATATATATATATATATATATATGACCCTGGACCACAAAACCAGTCATAAGTTGCACGGGTATATTTGTGGCAATAGCCAACAATACATTGTATGGATCAAAATTATTGATTTTTCCTTTATTCCAAAAATCATTAGGATATTAAGAAAATATCATGTTCCATGAATATATTTTGTACATCTTATAAATATATAAAAAATGTATTATTATTATTAGTAATATGCGTGGAAAACTTTAAAGGTGATTTTCTCAATATTTTTTGGAACCCTCAGATTTTCAAATAGTTGTATCTCGGCCAAATATTGTCCTATCCTAACAAACCATACATCAATGGGACGCTTATTTATTCAGATTTCATGTGATGTATACATCTCAAAAAAAAATAAAATAAATCTATCTATGTGCACAACATGCATTTCATACCATGGTCACCACATCTTTAAGACTCAAATACTGTTTTTCTAAAGGCTTAAATGATGAATTCCTTTAACCTTTTAGTTTTCACCAAGATTTAAATGAATTAAATCAACAATGAAAAACATAAAAATAAGCATTAAAATAAATTGTTGTTTTATGCAGGATGTTTAACAACAGTATATGTCTGGTTGTCCGTGTCTCTTACCTCCCTGTCTGACACACTGGTTCAGCAAGTTGCCGTCATCATTAACCTGACAAATATTTCTTCTGCAGACAAGGAGGAATGTTTCAGGTCAGATTTATTTCCGATATCCCAAATACAAAAGTGGTTTCAATGTAAGGGAAACTGCTGATGTAACGGATTCTATCAAACAAGCTGCACATACAAGATGCTTTTTACATTTTATAATCAGTTGTAATCAAGGTAAAATATGCGAGTGTGAGATGTGTGTCACCTGTGTGCAGTTGGCATGTATGGGCTGCAAGAGTGCCCGTCCCAAGTGCAGTATGGGTCTCTAGCGAGACAGCATTCAGCGCAAGCCTGACCGTACAGATCACAGTGGAACAGACCCAACTGAACCACACCCTCTGCTGATCCAGCAAACAGCCACTGCTGGAGACAAAACACACACAATGATATGGGCTGTGATCCTGTTTACTGCTTTTTTTTCAGTAAGCAGGAATACTGGGCCAGAAACCCAAACATTTAGACCACATTCCTATATACAGCTCCAGAATTACAGCGCTCTTTCCATCCTAGATCTTGCATGGAAAAAAATGTGTGAAAACTCTCGGTTTCATTTTAAGTATCTTCCACCCTCTCAAGTTGCCATGGCGACAGGATGGGGAACGTTATATAAAAGTGTGTATAGTCATGTACGTTTGCATGTGTGCTTCTATTGATAAACATTGTACCTTTTTCTTGGACATTGTCATGGCAGTGATTGGTGACTTGTTCTGTTGAATGACAGGAGATGAGCAGTTAACGTTTCAAGTTTAAAAAGTCATCCTAATGAATCTGGAATGTTAAAGCTGCAGATGTTTTACCTTAAAAACCTGCAGCTGTTCCAGAGTGACTTCCTGATTTGGTCCATTAGCTTTAGGAAAGTGAATCGCTTTCAGAACCAGCCCAGAATCTGAATACACACACATAAAACTTTCACTGGTGTGTTCTCTGGTAAAGTGTATCCAATTGAGTCATTAATTGTAAGTCTTCTTATGTAAATTATAAGTTGGAATCATGTGAATGTGGACATTTTATATAGGTCAAACAAAAAGGATTTTGAGATTGACAGTGGGCGAACATAAATATGCGATTTGCAGTAATAATTGGTGTCCTTTGGCGAGGCATTATAATGAGGTGGGTCATGGTAGGTGATAGCTCCCTTAAATAGTTAGGGATTTAAACTATTCCATGTACTACAAGAGGTGGAAATGTCCCCGGTTCGAGTCCTGGCTGAGCCAGGAAGGCTTTCTGTGCAGAGTTTGCATGTTCTTCCTGTGTGGGTTTCCTCCAGGTGCTCCGGTTTCCCCCAGAATACAAAAAACATGCAGTATATAGGTGATTTGCAGACGCTATATTGTCTGTAGGTGTGAATTGGAGATATGGGAAAAGACCTGGCAACCTACCCCAGAAAAAATAATTGCCAAGAAAAATCATGGACAGTCTCTCGTGTATGACGAGAGATGGCCCATAGAATCACCAATAGTTGGATATGAATGAATAAATTAATGAATGAATTAATGAAAATCTGTATAGGAGTTTGTTGATTTTAGCCACTCCCACTTAACCAGCTGCTTTGATGTGAACCATGGATGTGTATCCCGAGGAAGGCTGTTATGTCGAAATATGTTGATCAACATTTTTTTAAAGTTTTAATTACCCTTCTTATTAAAGGCGTTTTATGCTTAACCACACGAGTGCCTTGGAATATTTTGTTGTAACACACATACAACACACAATATTTACAAACTATACGGACATCTAAATTCAGTAAACCTGCAGTTTATTTTAATATTGACCACAAACACACACCTGTGCCGATGAACAACACGTCATATTGTCCATCTACCGCCTCCACTCTGTCCACAAGGAGGCGGGTCAGCTTATAAGACACACCCACTCTGATCAGCAAAGGACGACCCCCAAGAGGATGCACCAGCTCCTGCATTAAAGGATGTGTGCGGCTAAAGAAGATAACGTCATCAGGATATTCCCTCGTTGATTTAAAGCCTCCGTATGTGCTGCTGGGACACTGAATATTGACAGAAAGTTCATTATTACTGTCTAAATTACAAGGTAAAAAAAAATTAGACATGCATGTATGAATCATTCAAAATAAGATTTATAAAAATGCATTAAGAATTTTCATTTCATACTAACTTTAAAGTTAGTCTTTTAAAATATTAATAATTTTATGTTTAATCTTTAGCAAATCTCAAAATGAATAACCATTTTTATATTGTACATTATACATGTTGTGATGCCTAAATTAATTTCTAGCATTTAAAATTATTGATTTTATTTTTAGTTTATTTAGACAAAATAGTGCAGAATTTGAATATTGACTCACTGTGCCAGGTCTGGGATAGGGAACTCGGCCTGTATACTCTGTCCACTTGTACTGTTGTCCCTCCCTGTGAAGGAAGTTTCCTTTAAAAGCTCTAATAATATCCTGCATGCGGTACACGCACACAGCGGATCCGTTCAAGACATTGCTGTAAGGAGAGGAAACAAACACAAAATAGATACATGAATTATTAATTGATTGAGAATTAAGTAGACCGCAGCCACTACAAACATGTGAATCAATCACAATGTATCAAAGCAACAACATTCATCTTATTCAATTCTCCTGCATGTTTTTAACCCAGCTTAAATCCAATTAAAACTCAGCTCTGGTGGCACAAATGAAAGTGGCAGTGGCATCTGGTCTAAAGTGAATTAAATCTGGGTCTGCTGTGAAAGCTGGAGTCTTTAAGAGTCTCTGAGAGATTTAACACACTCAGTGGAACAGCTCAACAGAGAGCAATAACACTGTCACTCTTTCCAAACAGCTTTTTCGGAATCCATACTTCATTGTGTACTCCACCCTAAGCAACCCTCTCCAAAACCTTGCGCAGACACACACATATTTTCACAAAGAAAGATGAATGCATATGCAATTTGAGATGGCTGATGTAAAATTGGTTCAACTTCTAATGTGTTTTAAACATCATGGGTGCATCATTAATGTCATTACAGACCTGCTGGAAAGTATGACTCAATAATACTGCAATTTTATCCACACCCTTAACCACATACACACACAGGATTTTCATGACTTTAAAAGTCAGACTTTTACACTACTCTTTTCCATACAATTAAAGTGAAGGGTGACCTGAGGCCATCAAACTCCAAAAAAAACAACAAGACAGCACCATAACAGTATCATTACAGTTGTGACCATGATTTCTGAAGCCATACAATAGCTCTGTGTGTAGAAAAGGCAGAATGTTTATTCATATCATAACGATTTAAAATAACTGTTTTCTATTTAATATATTTGAAAATGTAATTTATTGGTAACACTTTACTATAAGGTTCATTATTTAACATTAGTTAACTACATTAGTTAACAATAACTAATAATGAACTGCACTTATAAAGCATTTATTTATCTTTGTTAATGTTAATTTCAACATTTAATAATGCATTATTAAAATCTTGTTAACATTAGTTAATGCACTGTGAACTATCATGAACAAACCATGAACAGCTGAATTTTTATTAACTAACGTTAACAAAGATTAACTTATGCTGAACAGAGGTGTTGTTCATGGTTAGTTCATGTTAACTAATGCATTAACTATGTTAACTAATACAACCTTATTGTAAAGTGTTACCAGTTTATTTCTGTGATGGTAAATCAGAAATTTCAGTATCATTACTCCAGTCTTCAGTGTCACATGATCGTGCAGAAATCATTCTAATATTATGATTTGGTGCTCAAGAAACATTTCTTACTATCAATGTTGAAAACAGTTGTGCTGCTTAAAGGTACAGTAAGCAATTTCTGGTAAACGCTGTTGATATTTGAAACCACCAAAACAAACACGCCCCTACACAAAAGGATCACACCCCTATCTTGATGCCTCCACCCCCACATTCATGTGCACGCTATGCAACACAGGCAACAACTATGGCGGAATCTGCTGTGCCTGCTGCCCGAGGGTATGATGTCATCAATAAGTAAAAGCAATTTGTGTTACTATGATAATGCAGGTTGAATGTCTAATTATTATTTAGCTCCTCTACTCCTTCGATGGCTAATTAATCCCTTCCATCCCCAGTTTTCATGAACAGCTCCCTACAACAAATAGTCCAAGTAACTAATATATACTAAATGTGACAAGATTAAGGGATTATAGCGATAACTAGAAGGGGAACCAAAAGAAAAAACGAATATATTAGGAGTATGTTATCTCACTTTTCAGACACACTTTGGGAGCCGATGCTTGAAACAGGTGGTGGAGGAGGTTTAGACGTTCCAGGCTTATAATGATAATAATGCAGGTGAACAAACAAGTGAATGACACATGAGTATATTCAAGCAAAAGACAGCATATTTTAGTTCTGTGAAACAGCAAAACCAACGTTACTCATGTATCGAGAAGAAATAAACCAACATCGGTGTCCATTTTCAGGCCTTCCCACACCTTAAGTTCTCTCCAATGCTGGAAAGCTTCTCCGATATTAACGCGGGTGCTACCTCTTGCCTGATCGTAACCGTTCTTTTTGAAGTTATATTCCCCTGGCATTTCCTCTTTTGTATTTTCACTGCCATCAATAGCCACATTTCCATTACCCTTCTAATTGCGCAAATTGAAATTGCGAATTGAAAATACACCCAATGAAAACGCATCAATTTCGCAAAAACTCACATATATCGCAAAAAGGTTTTTACGCTAGCATGAGGTGGTTTTTCAGGCAATTTGAAAAGGAAATTTTCGCAAAACTGCAATGGAAACGGTCACCAGGTACCGTGACGCATTGCTGCCACATACGGCCTACATTTTTTTCCACTCAAGTATTGTCGTAAAAACGAGATCTTATGTCCTTAAAACAACATATATTTTCTCCTAATAAGGACAGTGGCGTAACGTTAACCTAGTAATGACAGTGCAGCCACACATATCATAACTATCTTTAGGCCTATTGTAATTAAGAAATATATTCAAGAAATGTATTAAAACAGAAAGATGCTATAGAACTGGCAGAAACATGCCAGTTACGCACGTCAATCCATTCACGATGATCTTGGTTTGCTTCTTATTTATTAAATATACGGCCAAATAGTTGATTAAACATTGATCAAAATTAAAATACAATTTATACAAAACAAAATTAATTTTAAAGAAAAACTTTCTAGAAAACAAAATTCAGTGAAGTGCTCAAAATCCATGTCCCCAGACATATGCGCATCTGATTATGTAGCATTACTCATGCTGCTCACTTTTCATAATCAACATATGAAATAAAACAAATATAATATTTAAACATAGCATAACTATGAAACTAAATAGGCTATGTTTTACTTAACCCTCTGTCCGACGAAGTCGTCGGCGCCTTTTAATTGATTTTTTTCCTTTATGACAGCTGAAACAATTCACAATACTCCATCATTTTTAGCCATACTACAGATAAGTGCAAGATATAATTATAATAAACAGTAAACTGTCTACTTTTCTTTGTGTACACTCACAATAACAACAAAGGCGTGGATTCAGGGAACAGATTCTTTTGCACTACACTCCAAACATCATTTCAAAAATATATTTTGTTTATTAAAAGCAAAGATTTTCAATTCAAAAGCATTTCTAAATTAAGTTTATATTTCCAACAAACGAAATTCCAAGCCAAAATAACGAATTGGTAAAAAAAAACTTTTAGTTACCACCATCAAACATTTCACTCTTCTCTGTATGTGGCAGCAATGCGTCAGACCTTGCATACGTAAAAGTCGATCATTCTTTACAGATGGCGCGATATGTTTGGACAGAAGAAGAGACAGAGTTTTTTATTAAACTAATAAAAACAAAAGAATAGAAAATGCCACAATTTATCAAGACCTTGAAGCAGATAAGAGAGAGAAACACCCAGAAACACCTCATACGGGCCGCTTTTCAATGCTTGGATAACACACGTCTCCTTCTATTAAAAATAATGGCGTGCGGTGGCTGGGATATACATAAACCTAACAACATACGTAGCATAATTATCACGAGAGGAAAAAAATAGTTTTAGACGCATAACATCAATTAATGGAAACGCCGTCATTTCACAATATTTTTTTATCGACTTTTTTATCGACTGAAATATTGCAAAAGTTTTGCGCAAATCTGTAATGGAAACGCGACTAATCTCTTTCTATAGTCCTTCTGCTAATGTCTATCTTGTGCACTGGGCTCTCTCTCCGCCCCATCATGAGTGTATCCGCCCCTTACTGCTGATTGGCTACAAGTGTGTTTTGGTGCTTGGTTCGATCCACTTTTTAACAGCGTTTTTCAAAAATCGCTTAAGCCGCGTGTTCACCAAAGCGGTTTTATCCAGCAGAAAAAAAACTAGGCGTTCTGCTGAAAACGGCTTTCTCATCAAAATAAGTTAAACATATAATTTTTTTTACTGTACAAGTTACTGTATAAAGAATTCAACTCATTTTCTAAAATCAGTTTAATGTAATTTAAGTTGAAATGACTTAAACATCCAAGTTGATTGTACTTAAAAAATTGAAGGCAGCAACTTTTGTTTTACAGAATAATCTAGAATTTCAAGCAAGTTTGGTATTTTGTGGAAGGTGAGTAAATGTTGACAAAAACGTCTTTTTTTAATGTCAGCGCTTGCTCTTAGTTTAAAATCTGATACGGTCAGTGTGTAAGACTCACCTGGTAGTGGTGAAGAGCCCATAGATGAGGGGGTTCGTTTTGTCCTTTCCACGTTGTATGAAAATATCCTCTACGGAAAAACATAAAATGGTGTTAGAATATTAAGTGTGCTTTGTGAGCGCTTCAGTCAATGCTAATGAGAGAGATGTGTGCTAATGTGAGTGTGTGTGGTCTCTGGTTTCCTTTCAAGGCTGTATAAACTCATGAAAAGAATATTTACCTGGTCACACTCTCATCTCATACAAATAAACGTGTGTAATGCAGCATATTTGCGGTTTCACTTTTGTTCAAAAACACACAAACACCTATATCTTCACAACAAACTTGTGCTGTTGAGGGTACACTAGTTCATTTCTGCATTCTCACATTCCAACCATGTCAGATATGATCATACGCCTTATCAAATCAAGCACACATGTTCAGATAGTGGTTCTCAACTGGTTTTTCTTCAGGACCCAGATTTTACAGTGGATGTCTGGTGCAGCCCAAAAAAAAAGCCAAAATAGTAGTGACCAACTATAGGAGTAAACAAAAAATGTAACATGTGAATGAACTTAACAGACTCAACCATATGCAAAATGATTAGAAATTTATATTTCTGCAAAAAAGGCTTTTCTTACAGTATTTTTGGCTTGTTTCTAGTCCAAACTAATTCTTAAAACAAGAAGCATTTACTAGATAAGGCCAATAGGGTAAGCAAAATCATCTTAATTCAAACAGCAAACAAGATTACTTTGCTTACCCCATTGGCCGATTATTTTGCATATTTTAAGCAAAAATCACTTAATTTTGAGTTATTTTTCCCAAAACAAGACAATAACTTTTGCTTGTCTAGTAAATGCTTCTTAATGTAAGAATTTGTAGATATTTGGACTGAAAACAAGACTAAGTAAGAAAACCCTAGAGCACATTCAATTGATCAAAAGTGACAGTAAAGAACATTATAAAACATTTCTATTTCAAATAACTGCTGTTTTTCACTTTTTTTCAGTTTCCACAAAAATATTAAGCAGCACAATTGTTTTCAACATTGATAATAATAAGAAATGTTTCTTGAGCACCAAATCCGCATATTAGGGATCATGAGGCACGGAAGACTGGAGTAACATTTAAAAAAAGTTACATTTTAAAATATCAATGTAATAATGTTTCACAACATTACTGTTTTTACTGTATTTTTGATCAAATAAATGCAGCTTGGTGAGCACAAGAGACTTCTTTCAAAAACATTCAAATATCTCAGAAACCCCAATCAAAAATACTGTGAAGTCTGATCAAACACACAGCCCTTGACATCAACAAAACACAAGGGGCATGACCCACCAGTTTGAAAACCACAGTATTAAACATTCATGCTACAGCGGACATGCTACTACAAATTTACTGACTCTCGTAAACTGTTTAAAACCGAGAACATAAACTAGATCTGCACTATAAAATGGTTGCAACTTTTATTACTCACGCTCTGCGGTAAACCACACACATACACACACACAGCCGCTCTGTTTGCCCCTCATATTTTACACTCAAACCAACAGAATCCCTTTAATTAAGCATTCACACTCCCTCTTCCCCTCTCAATCCCATTACAATCCCTAATTTCTGTCCCACCCCTCCTCCATCTCTCTCCTCCTTTTCAGATTGTTTTCACCACCCCCCTATTCTCTGGCTCTTCTTCTCTTTCACTTTTGCGGGGACGCTATAGTTGTGTCAATTTCCTCCAACAAAAGCTTTTGTTCTCCTTGAGCACAGATAGTTTTGTCTGTCCTGCACTTGTTGACACTTCTCTATCCTGCCCCTATCCAACCTTATCCCTCCTAACCTCTGATTCTCCTGCTCTCTGCTGTCCTCCCTCATCCCCATCTAGAGTTAGCCAGTAGATTATGTGTAAACAGGATGGGGGTGCTACCGTAGACGTGAAAATGCACACACACAGACACTGACGGTCTTCAAAACATTCAACAGACCACCAAGACAAATTGCATATGCACTGGCTCGCTCATTTTAAAGGGATAGTTCACCCAAAAATGATAACTACCCTATGAATTACTCACCGCCAAGCCACCGCCATTATTACTGCTCAGACAACATATACTTAAATGTTTATCATTTTTAGTAGTGGTTTATGTAACTTCAAAGGGTTTCCTGTAAAATGACAACAGTATTGTGTGTTTAGAGACCACTGTATGTGTGTATGGGAAGCTTTTCAATTTGGGTAGGCCAAATCCAGGCGGAAATCATACCAGAGTAATTTAGTGTAAATAAGTTACTTTGTGTAAAGCAAATGCCAAAATGATGCATATCTCAAGAAAATAGAGACTCTAAGCCTTCAAATGGGACCACATATGAGGTCAGAGCTCCTCCACAGACATTTAAAATTGAAAGTATATACATGAGGTCATTCCTGTACAGGGTCCGCAGAGTTTAAGTGGTTAAAGGTGTTAGCTGTATAATAATAATAATTTGTTACATTTATATAGCGCTTTTCTAGGCACTCAAAACGCTTTACATAGAAGGGGGAATCTCCTTACACACCACCAATGTGCAGCATCCACCTGGATGATGCGACGGCAGCCATATTGCGCCAGAACGCTCACCACACAACAGCTGATTGGTGGAGAGGAGACAGAGTTATGAAGCCAATTGTATATGGGGATGATTAGGAGGCCATGGTGGACAGAGGCCAATGGGCAAATTTGGCCAGGATGCCGGGGTTACACCCCTACTCTTTATCGAAGGACATTATCGTGTAGTGTGTTGTCGAGAGGCCAGGAGGTTGATAGGAAGACTCAGTACAACAAAGGGGTTAGTTTCCCGGATGCCAGACGTGATTTATTTACAGCATTTCAAAAATTGTGCAGTTCACTCAAAGTACAAAAAAAAACAAAGAAAACAAATACACTTAATTTGACTTATAATTAAGCTAAAACAAAAGCAAAATGCTGTGAGCAGCAAAATCTGGCACTAAACAATGCCTAATAGCATATCAAACTTCATGTCTCACCTCAGACAAACATTCAAACACTTTGCGCAGTACATAGAATGCAACCTCCTCCAACAAATTTAAACAATGGTTTAAATAGTCCAGTTTCCCGCCAAACCCTAGTGGGATAAACCATTGCCACGGGGTGGAACCTTTCCCTGTAACCGCCAATCACAGAATTACACAGCAAAACATTGTCAGCCAAATACTATAAGTACATGTTCAAAATTAATTTCTTACATCCTCTTCTTATAATACAAACAAACCCAACATATAAACATAAAACAAACATTTACTCACTTCATAGCACTCACATCTCTCCCCGTGTTGGAAAAATGGTATGACCGATCAGACAGCCAGATCTGGTTACGTGCGCTACCAGATCCCGCCTCCAAACTACCGGTCTTGAAAGATCAGATCTAACATGTGCTATATTATGCAAATTAACCAAATATAGACAATTTAAAACAGACACTAGCTTGCTGTTATCCTTACCCAACATTAACAAATTAAACCATAAATGTTGGTATTATCCCACCAAACATGTACATCACAGCATAAACATGTTCAAACACACAATAAATTCACCATAGCATTATGCTGGCACACTAGTGATGATGTCATTGTCCAGGTTCATCATCACAGACATCCTGGGATTTTTAATGACCAGAGTCAGGACCTCGGTTTAACGTCTCATCCGAAGGACGGTGCTTGTTACAGTATAGTGTCTCTATCACTATACTGGGGTGTTAGGACCCACACAGACAACAGGGTGAGCACCCCCTGCTGGCCTCATTAACACCTCTACCAGCAGCTACCTAGTTTTCCCAGCTGGTCTCCCATCCAGGTACTGACCAGGCTCAGCCCTGCTTAGCTTCAGTGGGAAACCAGTCTTGGTCTACAGGGTGATATACACTCACCTAAAGTATTATTAGGAACACCTGTTCAATTTCTCATTAATGCAATTATCTAATCAACCAATCACATGGCAGTTGCTTCAATGCATTTAGGGGTGTGGTCCTGGTACGACAATCTCCTGAACTCCAAACTGAATGTCAGAATGGGAGATTTGTCAGAATTTTGAGCATGGCATGGTTGTTGGTGCCAGACGGGCCGGTCTGAGTATTTCACAATCTGCTCAGTTACTGGGAATTTCACGCACAACCATTTCTAGGGTTTACAAAGAATGGTGTGAAAAGGGAAAAACATCCAGGATGCGGCAGTCCTGTAGGCGAAAATGCCTTGTTGATGCTAGAGGTCAGAGGAGAATTGGCCGACTGATTCAAGCTGATAGAAGAGCAACTTTGACTGAAATAACCACTCGTTACAACCGAGGTATGCAGCAAAGCATTTGTGAAGCCACAACACGCACAACCTTGAGGCGGATGGGCTACAACAGCAGAAGACCCCACCGGGTACCACTCATCTCCACTACAAATAGGAAAAAGAGGCTACAATTTGCACGAGCTCACCAAAATTGTACAGTTGAAGACTGGAAAAATGTTGCCTGGTCTGATGAGTCTCGATTTCTGTTGAGACATTCAGACGGTAGAGTCAGAATTTGGCGTAAACAGAATGAGAACATGGATCCATCATGCCTTGTTACCACTGTGCAGGCTGGTGGTGGTGGTGTAAAGGTGTGGGGGATGTTTTCTTGGCACACTTTAGGCCCCTTAGTGCCAATTCGGCATCGTTTAAATGCCACGGCCTACCAGAGCATTGTTTCTGACCATGTCCATCCCTTTATGACCACCATGTACCCATCCTCTGATGGCTACTTCCAGCAGGATAATGCACCATGTCACAAAGCTCGAATCATTTCAAATTGGTTTCTTGAACATGACAATGAGTTCACTGTACTAAAACGGACCCCACAGTCACCAGATCTCAACCCAATATAGCATCTTTGGGATGTGGTGGAACGGGAGCTTTGTGCCCTGGATGTGCATCCCACAAATCTCCATCAACTGCAAGATGCTATCCTATCAATATGGGCCAACATTTCTAAAGAATGCTTTTAGCACCTTGTTGAATCAATGCCACGTAGAATTAAAGCAGTTCTGAAGGCGAAAGGGGGTCAAACACAGTATTAGTATGGTGTTCCTAATAATCCATTAGGTGAGTGTATATGTTGGTCACATAAATGCAGCCTTGGTGAGTCTTCTTTCAAAAACATTTTAAAAATCTACCCGACCCCAAAACACTCACACACACATAAACACAAGACTAATCCATCTGAATTTCAGCTAATAACACACCCATTCATCATTAACCACACATTATTTAAAATTCCAAACAGATCATACATAACAAGAATTAATTCAATTCAATTCAATTCAATTCAACAGCTTCAAAATCAGAGCCACAATAACTAGCAGCCTCACCTCCACACACACAAACAGACATTATCTAAACTTATTTAACGGTACACTAGAACGTGACACATTCTGGAGTACCTTTAATATCACATACCAAAAAAACACAACAGTCAAGCTTCATCTGTTCCATATTTCATAAAAACATAAAATTCTTTACAATTCTAGCTCTATTCTTCCAGCAACTCCCATCTGATTGTCAGCTTATGCATGTTTCTTCTTATAATCTATAAACTATTCTTGATTCACATTTACTGTCTGCAGTGTGGTCTGGCTCATCATAACCATGGCAACATGAGGGTCCCAGATGTAGGGGGAGATTATGGGAGATGTAGTTGTTTAGGGGCCGTGGAGCACAATGTAAACATGACACAGAAGAGAATTCTTATAGATTACCACCATAGGGTAAAAGTACAGCTAAGGTGAGACACATATTAGCATTACAGCATATTCATATTATAAAATCATAACACTTTTCACATTCACAAGTCAAAGTAAACATGAAAGTGTTCACCAATCAGAACATTGCTGTTTTGCATGTTCTAAATACTTTGATGGCCAAGAAATAAACACAATTCTCCAACACTTGAACAACTGAACATGCACTGAGCTAAACAAGTTATGTAAACCTAGCTGTTTAAAGATTACCATGTCGCTCGACGATGAATAGTTCTGTTCAGAGCCGCTTGCAGATTTGATAAAGCTGCAGTTAGATATGGAAGTCATTCTTGATTTGTGATTATTGCAGTGTGTGTTTTATATCATATTTGTGTCAAATTGTTTGGGGATGTGCTATCATCAATATAGTCATCTGATAAGTGAGATGAACATTTGAATATGTATGCGTTTTAATGTGTATATTTTATAGACATAATATGAGCATGAGATTATTAGTAAAACTTCAGTCCGCCTGAGGATTCAAGAATTGTTTATTCTATGTGAGGACTTTGTTTACACAGACTGATTGATAAGAAACCGGTTTCTGTCTGAGCGTGTCTGAGTCTGTGTGTGGTTTGTGTGTGTGTGAGTTTACTGATAAACTTTTTCCATAAATCAGGGACGTTTGGGCATATATGACACACACACAGTATCAACAGAATAAATTATATTCTAAAAAGATGTATAAGGTTATCTCAAAGCCTTCTTTAATTTGAGAGATTTGATTAAGTAATCATGTGTGGCATTTGATGTGGCTTGTATATTACTCACGGAGTTTGTCGAAGTGTGTGTGTATGCCGTCAGGTCCTGGTACGGAGCAAACAATTCGAGCTTTCTGAAAGGTGCTCCATTTATGAACCAAACTACGCTGTCCGCCAATATCATTCTAGAAAGGGAGGAAAAAGAGAGATAAACACACTGATATATTACCATAATATATCCCTTTCCTCCTAGTCAAAAAAAAGTACCAGTTAAAAGTACCATGGTATAACTGATTATTTGGAGATGGTAATATGGATTATTATTAATGGACATGTTCCTTGCTAATACCATGTTTTCAGACATGTACCCTGGTAATACCATGTTTTTTGGGAATGTTCTTTGATGTAGACTTAAATACCCGTGTGCATGAATATGGTAATCACACTTTTCTGATGCCATCATTTTACCATTGGTACCACTACAGAACTTTTTGTGAGGTTATCAATAATAATTTAGCAATATCCAAATGATGTTTTGAATGACTTTTTTCCGCCACAGATAAAGGTAATAGGAACTTTTTACCTTTACCTTTTATTTCAGAGTTTATATCTCACAATCCTGACTTTGTTTCTTACAATTCCGAGTTATTTATAACTAGAGATATACACCAATGAGCCAAAACATTATGAACACCTGCCTAATATGCTGTTTGTCCTTCGTGTGCTGCCAAAACAGCGCTGACCCACTGAGGCATGAACTCTACAGAGACCCCAGAAGGTGTCCTGTGATGTCTGGCACCAAGATGTTAGAGGCATATCCTTCAAGTCCTGTAGATTGCAATGTGGAACTGCCGTAAATCAAACTTGTTTGCCCAGCACATCCTACAAATGCTCAACTGGATTGAGATCTGGGGAAGCTAGGGCAACACCTTGAACTATTCATCATGTTCCTCAAACCATTCCTGAACAATGTGTGCAGTGAGGCAGGGAACACCATTGTCATAAAGGGGTGATCTGGTCTGCAAAAATGTTTAGGTTGGTAGTATGTGCCAATTTACATCTACATGAATGGCCGGACCCAGGGTTTCCCAGCAGAACATTGCCCAGGGCATCACACTCCCATCCCATTTACTTTCCCAGGTAAACGGAAGAAAACAGGACAACCTTCTTCCACTGCTCCAAAGTCCAGTTCTGATGTTCGTGCATCACGTCCAGTGAAGACACTTTCAATGGTGGTCAGGGGCATTCATTGCCCTCCTGCATTGATGATCCTTGGGTGCCCAACACCCTCTCATCGGTTTGTGGTTTGTCCATCCTTGGACTACTGTTGGTAAATTTTCACCACTGCTGACCGGGAGTAACACCGAAGCCTTGCCATTTTAGAGATTACTCTGACAAGATCTAAATTGTTATGGCGAGGTAACCGGGTCAAAGTCGCTCAGATCTTTATTCCTGCCCATTTGTCCTGCATTCAACACATAGATAACGAGAACTACCCAGACCATAAAGGGATAGTTCACCCAAAAATGAAAATTAGCCCATGATGTGACTGTTGCTCTGTTTTTGAAGTCCATAAAAATGCATCTGTCTGTCGAATAACGTGCTCCACACGGCTCTGGGGGGTTAATAAAGGCCTTCTGAAGCGAATCGATACGTTTGTGTAAGAAAAATATCCATATTTAAAACTTTATAAAGTAAAGTTCCATCCGATCGCTTTCCATGGAAAAGTGTTGAAAGTGCCTTCTTGCAATTCAAGATGCGCACGTGACGTCATGACGAGCGTACCTGGTCGCGTTTGTCTTTCGATCGGCAGAGGCACTTGCAACACTTTTTCCATAATTTGAATACCGAAGGCGATCAGCCGAAACTTTACTTTATAAAGTTTTAAATATGGATATTTTTCTTACACAAACGCATCGATTCGCTTCAGAAGGCCTTATTAACCTCCCGGAGCCATGTGGAGCACGTTATTTGACGGACAGATGTATTTTTTTTGGTTTTTAAAAGCAATTACTGCTTTTATAAAACTTGGATTAGCCAGGACTTTTGTAATATAACTCAGATTGTATTAGCCTGAAAGAAGAATGTCATATACACCTAGGATGACTTGAGGGTGAGTACATTTTTCAGAAATTCATTTTTGGGTGAACTATCCCTTTAATATGTGGCATTGTTAGGAGATTATATATACTGTGTTTGTATATATATATATACAGTATACACCTTTCTGTTTGAAACTGCATGTAACACTTTTCAACCAGAGGGACAGTCAGAGACAGCACGTCCTATCAGATTCACAGAGATGGGCACATAATGGCCACACAAGTGCAGTTAGGCACGTAGGAACACACTGCTAGATACCTTACAGACGCGGGCGACTCTAGAATAGAGGACCTTCCCAGCAGCCCCTTCTGCCTCCTGAGCGCGCTCAGTGAAGAACATGTAGACCTTATCATCCTCCTCATTATCACTCTCTGACATCGCTGCAACATGTACAAATTCAGCGCCTGGAGAGAGAAAAACAGTTAACTAACACAAAAATCTGTTATTGTGTAAAGATTTTTTTGTGTGTGTGTTTAACCTGCAAAGCACAGTGCTTCCTTAATTGTTGTCAACAACATGCTGTGTGTGTATTTTTGTAAGTGTTTTGTGCTAGCTGAGGTGTATTTGTGGTTGCACATGTATCACCTTGCAGCCATGAAGAGTGATATTGTTCAGTGCGAATCGCATGTCGCTCCCCCAGACTTCGAATAAAAGCAGTATCATGACTTAGAAAGTCAGATGAGATTCCAGCGTACAGCTCACCGTCTGAACAAAAACACACAAAGATTTGGATCAGAGTTACACTGGCATGTTCTTACACAAACAGATAAACTATCGACAAACTGTAAACACACTGTCTTACCTATGATGGAGGTAGCTGTTCTCTGGTGAGGGTCGTACGGACATTTTCCCTTCCCTGATTCAGTGTCTTCATACTGCAGCGTTTGTTCCTCAGCCTAAAAATACCCTTTACATTACCTACAGTTTCAAATTATTTATTTTTGTTTATACACATTATTTGTTTAAGCATGTTTGGATCTGTAGTTAACTTTTTTATATTTACATTTTCTATTCAATCACTTGAGACATGCATAGTACATGATAAATGCACATCAAACTACCTCATGAGTACACAAACACAACAGGAAGCGATTATATGAGAGAGGTGCGTGTTGGGAAATGTAGTCCTTCTTTACCCTGAGGAAGAGGTTGGTAGGGATGAAGGCACAGCGAGGGTTGAATGCTCCAGTTCCACAGGCGTAAAGATGTGTTTGGTTATACTGCTCTAACACACGCAGGAAGTTGGCGCAGTCCATCTATGACATAAACCGGAAACTAGTGCTCATGAACAAAGCCTGTCTCAATACAGACAACACTAATAAACTGTCCAGACAGTGAGGATTGAAATTATTTGATTTGTTTGTGATTAGACACTTAAAAAAAGCAAATAAGCTGTGGTACATAATATCATGTTTTACCTGCAGGTTTTTTCCAGCCATTATACAGTCTTGGATCCGATCTGGATTTGCAGGCCAGTATATCTGAAATACACACACACACACACACACACACACACACACACACACACACACACACACACACACACACACACACACATGAACTTGGTGCAAAAGTATGCATAAAAGCTTCTCTTACTCATAATAAATGTTGATGCATTTGCTGATTTCATCATGTAATATGTGAGGAATTACAGATGAATGCTACCCTGCATTACTCAGATGAAATCATTATGAACACACACTTATGTAGATATGTAGTTATGTAGACAAGCAGGGATGGGCTCATACACACACTATTACTCACACATGCACAAGTACACAGGGCCGTATACATGCAGCACAAGCCAAACAAGTGTTTGAAAAACCATCATACATTAATGGGGGTTAATGCGCAAAAAAATTTACGTATTCTATAAAACTGTTCTCATCGCTTTCGGCTTAGGTCTTTTGTATGTGCTTCATTAAATATAGAGCCATTTTATAGAGCCTCCTTCAAAGGAGTGGGCAAAGATGAGCATAACCAATGTTCATCACATATGCAGATTGATATCTAAATGTTTTTTTTTTTTTTATTCTTCCCACTAACATTTATATATTTAATTCAAGAGGAAAAACAGCAACAATAAAAAGAACTAGCTAGGTTAGATGATTTCCTTAAAAGTCTATAGATATCGCTGACAGTTCGTATTGGGCAATTCCGCGGAAAACTGTCACATCCATAACACCAACACAATGCCATGGTATTTAGTTGGCGTTATGGATGTGACATTTTTGCGTGGAATTACCCTATTGCCTTTAACACTTTAAAAACAAGCGGATGCGATAAGACCTGTTTTCCTGTTTGTACATGTGGCGTCCGGCATGAAGCCTATTGTTTCTTTCAATTTCAAATGCTAATAAAAATGTTTTTTGAATCTGGGACAGTTTTGATTAGATAAAAATCTGTGAGTACAACCTTTTTTAGTTTGATACTGCAGTAATCTTGGGTGAACTATCCCTTTAATAAAAAATATTTTCATTTACTCTTCCTCAAGTTACTTCTTTTTTCTGTACAATGAAAATTAATTGTGACCAGGGACTGTCTAGCTTCAAAAACATACTATAAAAGTACCATCATCTGATATGATTTATTATACAGTAGGGGTGTAACGGTACACAAAACTGACGGTTCGGTACTTACCTCGGTTTTGAAGTCACGGTTCGGTACGGGTTCGGTACAGCAGTTTTACAAAATGGCTTTTTATTTATTTTTATTGGTTTACTGAAAAAAAACAGTGTCTGTCCTTAAATTAATTAAATTATAACTAAAAGTTTATTGAAGATATTGCTGTAAACTATATAGGGAGCCCGCCCTTGCACATTAATATTAAAGGTTAACAACAGACCCAAAACTATTAGCCTAAATTCAGTTGCTATTTATTTTTAGATATAATAATCAACACTCAAATAACAGTACGCAAACATGTAAACTTCACATAAGGCAGTTTTTGCAATAACTTCTAAATCTAATTATAAAATAGTTTTTTCTCCAATTCGTTGTTGAAATATAATCATTTATACACAGTGGCTGTCATTTTCATGACAGGTTTATTTAAACATAGGCTACATTAATAATCCAGACATCACTAACAGCTTAAGTAGAATATAATGAATATATAGGCTAATATAGTGCATATATTTAATGAAAGAGTTGATTTCTCTAGTGAATAAAATTCTGTGGACATTGAATGACTGTCTGAGGTAAATGTGATGCTACATGACATTGTTTAATTTACAGCAGTTATATTGAAGTGCTTCCGCGGTTGAAACACTGAATTAGCGATTACACCACATATGATACGTGACAGTAAGTTGTAATGTATCCTCAACATACCTTCAGATGTTCATTCATGTTTATTCTTTAGGAAGAGATGATCAATTGCGTTCACACGCGGCCGCTTGAACTGTGATCAGTGACCAGTCACGCGACATTAAAGAGCGTCAAAGCGACATTTATCGTTTGAATTTCGTGATAAAATGGACTGAATACTTAATATGTTCGTGTGGGAACTTGAATTGAAGTCTGTTTCCGAATTTATAACAAACAAACTGAAACAAACTGACAGACTGTTAACTGTTAAAGATTGCATTCGGAAACCGTTCGGTGAACCGAAAGCCCTGTACCGAAACGGTTCGGTACGAATACGTGTAGTTATACCCCTATTATACAGTATAAGATCTATTCCACGTCTTCTGAAGCCATTTTTCTCAGCTTGACAGCCCATGATCATTTTGTTTTCATTGTATATGGAAAAGAACAGCATGGACATTCTGTTAAACTTCTAGTTTTGTAAGCAAGAGAGTATATAATGGCAGAATTTAAACGTTCGAGTGAACTGTCCTTTATTTAAGAACACAAGGAATATAAGAGAAACGGCGTGTGTGGGTGTGTACATACCTTGCGGGGGTTTTGAGTAATATCATCCAGGCTGGCAGACAACAGATGGTCCTTCATACCAATGTAAAGGCGACGACCGTCTTCATCCGGCAGCAGAGAGTTCAGATCCCCAGCAGGCACAGAGAGAGACATGAGCCTGCCGCTCTGCACCAGCTCTAAGGCAGCGAGAGGGAGAGATAAAAAGAATTGTTATGACTGAAGACACTCTTGGCTTTTCTGAGTTCAGCTTAGGCTATAGGCCTATATGTAGCATTTCTGTTTTTCCATCACAAATCCTTTATATTTGACAGGCCAATAAAGAAAATTCAATTTAGCTTTATTGTTTATATGGGAAAGGGGGAAAATGAGAAAGAGCGGTTTCTTTCTTCCATGCAACACAGAACATAAATTTCTGAAGAATATCCTGGTCAGTTTTTCCAATATAATTACAGTGAATGAGGCCATTGTTCCAAAATGGCAAAGAAAAAATGTGTATATCATAAAATGGTCTACGATAATTTTCAGGTATCTGAAGATATGCAATAGCTTCAAATGTATTCAAATGTTAATAATTCAATTTTAATAGTTAACAGCCCACTTGAGATTATCAGTGAATAACGAACTTTGCATCTTTTTCTCATACAAAGCTATCATATGACTTCAGATTTGGAATATGGTGTATGATTAATATGAAAAATAACTTTTTATGAGATTTTTATGGCACTTTTGCATCCTTTTTTAAACCTGAAAGCTCTAGCCTCTAAGCTGCATGGAAAGAGAAACAAGTTAATCTACAATGGACACGAAGAACGCTATATAATGTATTGAGAGAGAGCCTCTATTAACTGCAGTGCATACCCTTCTTACTAATGGTAATAACTTTTCATCAATAAATAATCCACACAAGCAACTCTCTTTAACATGGCAAATGCTGTATAGACCCCAAGCGGCAACCTCCCCCATTTTCTCTTGAAGCCAAAACGGAAGTGACTTAAACTGCAATTCATCGACTGGCCGCTAGAGACAGGCTCCAGAAGGGAGCAGAATCTCATTGAGCTCCATGTTAAAATGCCCAACTTTACAGCAGAAAAAAAAACATGTTTACATCCTGGTACAAACTGTGGTTTTGGTCTATATGGCTAATTTTACCATTCATGACAACTGTGAGGGGGGTGAATTTTTTTATAACTCATTCATTTACATTAAATAAAGCCTTAAAGTTCTGCATAATTAAGGGCGTGGCTACTTTGAGTGACAGGTGGATTGCTGTTTGTCTGCTGTCTGTAAGTCATCACGTCACCTCAGCTCCAGCCACGTCCCGCCTCTTTGCCCATTTTCCCAACTATAAGGCTTCAAAACTGCTCTTCACAACCCTATGGGTGACGTCATGGACACTATGTCCATCATTTTTTACAGTCTATGGTAGAGCCTGATGATTTCCGCGATGCAGAAAACGCATTTTCCTCTACACACACATATACATAGGCCTACAGCACGCGTGGCGCTCGTGGTGTTTTCAGCGTCTGCTGTCTCACTATTATGAGGACATGAACTTCATCTCCAGATCTGCTCTGAGAATCCCTTTACAAGCATTTCACTAAAGAAAAACAGTCGCTATGCCTATATCAAACACATACTCACAAAAAACTTTGGTTTAACTTGAAGAAATTATACACTAAATTGAACTAAATTGTTCTGTTTATAAATTGTATTTGACAATGCAATGCTTTTAAATTATACTTTAATAATATACTTTAATAAATGTGTATGTACTCCTGACAGTAAAATAAGCCACTATAAACCTAGGGAAAATACCATGATATACATGGAAAAATACCATGATATACATGAAACCACCAGAATCGCAAATACTGTGATACAGATTTTTGGTCATATAATGCCTAGCCCTACGTGAAGTATCCCTTTAAAAACATTTAAAACTCTCTACCAGAGTTACGTTTCCTTAACACAATGAACTCATATAAACTCATATGTGGACCAGACAGACTCACCTTTGGGCAGAATAACCTGTTCAAAAATCTGAACAGCGGATGAGACAGACAGAGATAAAATAACCCATGTGATGAATAGAATTGACATTCTATTGAAACTATGCCCTGCGAATAATGGGAAATGAATGAATTACAGTGAGAGTGTGTCATATAATATCTTAATACACCAAGAATCCAGTTGCTAAAAAATAACATACCAACACACACATATCATGTTGGCTTTTCTATAGATTTGCATGTTATTTAAAATATTCTCTCACCCACACACACTACAAAATTTCAGCTGTCACGAGGGACACGCACACAATCTGTCAGAGCCTGCAACCTCACACACATTCTTTTTCTTAGTGGCACCAGTCCTACACATTGCCAACTTTCTTGGGGGCAGTTGCTGTGGCAACAAGGGTGTGTATGTGTGTGTGTGCTAAAATCATGGGCTGGGCTGGTATTCCACCTGTCTCCTGTGTGTTTAACAGGAAGTGAGTTTTCATGACTAGGTGGTCTAGAATCCCCTAGCCTTAGACTGTAATCAGTTTGACTCGTGACCTTTTTAGCCATAAACTAAATTAGACAAACAGTGAGACATTCTTATGGTCTTATACCATTAGTACAACTACAACTGTCATTTTACTCTCTTTACTCATTTTACACACACACACACACACACACACACACACACACACACACACACACACACACACACACACACACACACACACACACACACACACACACACACACACACACACACACACGAACACAAAGTGAGTCACAAACCCTTCAGTCCATCATTCTATGACCAGCTGAGGGTATATTTAGCCACATAGACCTAGTGTTGTATATTTAACCACACACAAGCTGAGTGTATATCTGAACATTAGATTACCTCAGTCATGAGAGAGACTATGGGATTACTCGATTAGTGCAAATGTGTAGCGTGTGATACAGCTAAGAAACATTATATATACATCAATATATTTTGCCGTCACTCCCTCAGCCTTTGTATAGAAACACGTAGCCTACCTCGCAGCAGCGTTAATTCGTGGGTTTTTTTGTGATTTACTTCCAATGTAATATAACACAAAGTATAGCGTTATACATGTGTATTATTCTTTTTTATTAAAATATTAAACATTTTACCTGCGATGTTGATAACAGTGGAAACACATCAGCAGTCCGTGAAAAGGGCCCATTGGCTAATGTGATAACAAAATGACTAAAACCTTTTTAAAAATATAAAAATTAGAAATATTAATAATACTAAAATAACACTGCTACTTTGTATAGGTACTTTACAGCTTTAGCAGAGAGAGATTCCTTTCATATTTAAGCAAAGTAAAACTTTAGTTTAGGGTCCAATTCTCACTATTAAGTTTTTTTATTAGCATACATAATATTGAATGTTTATTCATATTATAAAGTACATATTAATGCCTTATTATGCTTGACCATATTCTAGATCCTTAATCCTACACTTAACTACCTTACTAACTATTAATAAGCAGAAATTAGGAGTTTATTGAAGCAAAAGTCATAGTTAATAGTTAGTTAATAGTGAGAATTGGACCCTTATCTAAAGTGTGACCGAATGGGCATTATAAATGAATATTCTGAATTATGGATTGCAATGAAACCTAAATTGAATAGAGAGCTTGCAAGTCAAGTCACCTTTATTTATATAGCACTTTATACAATACGGATTGTTTCAAATCAGCTTTACACTGATAACAGGAAAATGTTTCAATGATGCAAACACAGTTCATTTTGGCTGTAGCAGCTCTAAAATAAAATAGTGCAAATAGCTTGTGAATAATTCGAAATCAAATCAAACTGAATTTAAATGGGAATTAAAATTTGTGAATCAGAATCGAATTGGGAATTACTTTTTTGTTTTAAATCTGCTCACAAGCCACACTTTACTGCAAGTGTGGATGGAAGTTAGGGTGTGTTTATTTGAGAACACCTTTTCCCATAGTGCTATGGTGGACAAGAACAGTATACACTTGTGCAAATTGAGTTATCGGCTATTACTGCCTAGCCCACCAGTTGGCCTGTTCATTTGTGTGTGGTGGAAATGTTAACAGGTGGAACTATAAGTCTGGGACAGGGGAACACAAGGCTCAGGGCTCATGCATAAACACACAGTTAAAATAAACTGGGCGAACACACATTGCTGTGTTCTGGTATTTCTCAAATCTCTGTCAGTCAGACCTACTAACCTTGACCCCTGACCTGAGCAAAATATGAGTATACATCATAATTATAGCACTCAAATGCACACACACACACACACACACACACACACACACACACACACACACACACACACACACACACACACACACACACACACACACACACTTACGGCCAGAGCTTAGAGTGGCTAATTGATTAAAGCTCATGCTCAATCAATCACACCTACTGAAGGTCAATCAACTGCAAATTGACCAATCAAAACAGACCAGCAGGAAAATAGGTTTTATAGAGCTGAGCTGAAGGATTTATATTATTGAATATATGATTTCACTTATGCAATCCCACAAAATAGTTGTTAGTATGCGTGTGTGCTACTCAAGAGCTGTCATTTATCATCTCATTAGGGAAATCAAGCCAAAATGAGCTGTATAATAATCAACCACCAGACGTTCCCTTACACAAACACACACTTATGTTCATATCCTTTGAGAGTCTGCGTGAATGAAAGGCTAATTGGGTAATTAAGAAATCCAAGTAAACACAACACACACATTCATACAGACATACACAGATTAATTAAGATATGTTTTACTCCTATAGAAGTGTCTAAACACAAACACTTTAATACACAATATTTTCTCTCGCATACACTTTTGTTTGTCCCCGATAGTCAGAAAGGTGTGACGGATGAATGGTTGTGTCTGTGCAGGGTTTTCTAGGTCATGGAGAAACACACACCAGTTTCAGACAACACAATGTCACACATGATATACTCCTGTCAAACCATGGCTGATTACAGATGACATTAGAGTAATTGGGATAAAAAGAGAGAAAGAGTTCATGTGTGGAGAAAAGAAAGACTGAACATTTGTGTGTACGTGGGTCCACAAGAATAGTAAAACTTAAAAATAAGAAAAATAGCTTAATGAACATACAATTAATGTCTGGATTAGAATGTTAAATGCAGAGAGGTTTGTGTGTGGGTTAGGAGATAGAAATACCAACTGCTCAATAGAAAGTCAGTTGCCTCACTATGTAGCCTACTATGCAGACCAATATTATTATTATTATTTTAAAATAATAATAATTATAATGATTTAAATTGTATAATAAAACCTGAAATCATCTACGGTGTGGGAGAAATATGGCTTAATAAACATACTAAAATAATGTCTGGATTAAAATGTTAAATGTTTAAATGTTAGTAGCATAGTTCACCCAAAAATATAATTCTGTCATCATTTACTCACCCTCAGGTTGTTCCAAACCTGTATGAATTTCTTTCTTCTTCTCACAAAAGAAGATATTTTGAAGAATGTTAGTAACCAAACAGTCGATGGACCCCATTGACTTCCATTGTATTTTTTCCATACTATGGAAGTGAATGGGGTCCATCAACTGTTTGGTTACCCATATTCTTCTAAATATCTTATATATATGTGTGTGTGTGTGTGTGTGTGTGTGTGTGTGTGTGTGTGTGTGTGTGTGTGTGTGTGTGTGTGTGTGTGTGTGTGTGTGTGTGTGTGTGTGTGTGTGTGTGTGTGTGTGTGTGTGTGTGTTCAGCAGAAGAGAGAAACTAATGCAAGTTTGGAACAACATAAGGGTGAGTAAATGATGACAGAATTTTCATTTTTGGCTGAACTATCCCTTTAAAGATAAAAAATTACCAACAGCTCAATAGAAAAGCAACAGAAGTCAATGGAAAGCCAGTTCTCTCACCTAAGTGTTGCAATATGAAATATGCAGACCAACAGAACATATTATGGTACCTGTGCATGTTAAATGACCCAAGCCTTATTAATGATTTGATATATATATATATATATATATATCCTACAGTGTGTAAGAAAATGAACATACTAAATAATGTCTGGATTAAAATGTTTAATGCAGAAATGTTTGTGTGAAGGTTATGAGAAAGAAAATACTAATAGTTCGATAGAGAAGTCAATAGAAAGTCAGTTGCCTCACCTGAGTGTTGGAAGTGCAGTCGTGGTTGTGATGGTCTCCATGCGTCCGTTAGAGGTGCCGCCAGTGAAATTAAGCAGAAGAGAGCCAACATCTTCCTCATGGCTGTCTGACACACACTATGTGACTCTAGCAAGGAGCAAACACACACACACACACACTCTCTCTGCGTCCTCTGCTCAGAAATAACACACACACAAATGGTGTCTACCTGATGTCAGCATCACACACCTCTCATGTGTGTGTGTGTGTGTGTGTGTGTGCGCAGTGCAGTGCAGTGCAGTGTAATATAATCCTGCTCAGGTCAGTGTTGCAGCAAAATCCTCTCTTGGTCTGTCTTCTGTGTTTATAATATTACTGGCATTTCTCTTTTTCTGCTCCGTTCTCTCTGTTTTGTTCACTCAGTTATTGTCTTGCCCTCTGCTTCTCTCTGCATCTTTTAACTCTTTATGATCTCTCTCTTTCCTTCAGTCGTCTCTTATCATTCACTCCTTTATTTCAAACACTCCCCTGCTGGGAAGGAGGGAACTGTCCCAATTGTGCCCAACCCCTCTCTCACTCTCTCTTTCCTTCTCTCCCTCCCTCCATTACTGTGTATATCTTTTTTTTTAAGAATAAGACAGCTGCTGAATGTGACCCTCTCTTAGGACTCATTTGCTTAATGACTGTTGAAATCTCATGTTGGTTTTCTCTCTTTTCATCTCTAACCCTAACTGTCTTGTTTATGTGTACACACCCACACACACACACACACACACACACACACACACACACACACACACACTCCAATTAAATCTAGCAGCATCAGAATTAATGGCGGCTGAATCAGGTCACATAAACAATTAAAAAAGGATCAAAAGAATAATTCTCCCCTAGTAGACTTATAATGCGCGCGCGCACGCACACACACACACGTCTGGTTCGCTATCTTTGTGGGAACTCTCCATAGACATAATGGTTTTTATACTGCACAAACTGTATCTTCTAACCCCTTACACTATCCCTACACCTAAACCTATACCCATCACACAAAACTTTCTGCATTTTTACATTAAAAAAAAAACTAATTCTGTATGATTAATAAGCTTGTTTCCTCACTGTGCATTCAAGTTGAAGTAATTTTTTTTAACTGTATAGCCTCTGTATAGCCTATCACTGAGACCATCACAAAAATGCTACTGTGTGGATTTGACGCCCTCTAGCGACGAAACCAGTATTATGGTATACCACCCCTCTTTACAAGAAGTGAAATTCAAGTCTACATGAAACAGACATTGTGTCTCTTCTTCCCTAGTGTGAAGTGTATCCAAATTAAATACCTTCTTGATAAAGGAAAATTTAATTTGGGACTTGATTTTGTCCCGTGTTTTCATTTTCTATTCATAGTTTCAGTCACGTGACCGTCGTGGAGCCTTGGAGGGCAAAACAGCCATAGAACTGCAGCACAAGCCTGTCAATTTTAAAAAATATATATGTGAATAAGATGCAAGTTTTGGTCACTTGTGATCCATATACAGCACCTGCTGCAGTATTGCAGTATTTCAATCACTAAAAACAACAGGATCGTTTTTCTTAACGTGAAAAACACTTTAGGCCTATAGGATGAGTTGCACCAATAAGGATTCAATTAAGCAAAGTTTAACGTTAATCAAGGATTTGCTGATATGGGTTTTATTTTAAATTGAGTTGTGTTGAACCACTTAATTTTAAACACAGATTAACTACGGGAAAGACTGTTAGAATTAAAGGGCTGATCAGGATGAATCGACGGCAGGCTAAAGAATCCTTATTAGTGTAACCCACCCTTAAAGTGCCTTAATCTACTAACAGTGATATTAAAAGATTAAATTCAATTTACACCTTTTTGATGCTGCATACTATATAGAGAATTAGAACGCAACACGTTTTCTTTATTATGGTTTTCGATATGGAAAACACTTAACGAGAAACCTCGTGTTGCATTAATATTCTGTGTTCATTTGCTTGCCTGTACAAATATGCAACATCAATAAGGTGTATATTGAATTTGGTCTTTAATATCACTGTCTTACTACATTAAAACTTACGACAAACCTGGTAAAAATGACTGGCGGGCAATGGAGGAAAGCAGGGGCGTTGCTAGACATAAAGCTCTACTGGGGCACACTATACAAATATTCTTTTGCTTAACCTACTATTCCTACACTGCAACAAGTACTGGGAAAGGTAAACTGGGAAAGGCATATTTATGAAAATATTTATCTAAGTATCTTTTACATGTTTTATGGCATATAATAAAATAATAAAGCCGGAGAGAACTTTCTTGAAGATTTGCTTTCTTCTAAATTACACAATAATAATAATGACAAATTAAAACTTTTTCAAGAATTTACAATTACAACATGTCAAACCAGTCATTGATAACAAGTAAAATTAAGAGCATAATTCTAAAATAAAACAATGTTTCCCAGCCAAGTTCAACACTGGTTCCCTCAAGATATTCTTACGGGGTTTACGATTTATGTGTAAAATAAAGCCTTTGGTAAACATAACTTCACTATACCTTGACGTTTTTGACTGCCATAAAGTTGGTTTGACGTTGGACGTTCGATATTCGCCCATTTAGAGACCGTCTCTAAAGTTAGGCTACATACGACATTCACGTTTCTAACTTCACTAGCAATTGAAGAGAATGACTAGCCTACCGTCATAAAACCAACTAAGTGTTTATCTAGGAGGTGTCCGCTATGATGCACACCTGCATCATATGTGTAAATATTGCTGTTTTCCACTACTGTATGGGACCATATTGATATTTATACAAATAAACTGTCAAATAATGTGTAAATATTGCTGTTTTCCACTACTGTATGGGACCATATCGGAATCTTGGATGAACGATTGAATGAATGTAGATGAGAATAGATATAAATATAAAAAATATAAATAAATAAATAAATAAAAACCTGATGATACACAAATGATTTAATATATATAAAAATTTTATTTGCTTTCTGCATTTTATTTGTCAGCTGGCCACAAGATAACTGCCATGCTGACTCATCTGCTTACATTCTTTGTAATTGTATGGAACTGTAATGTAAATGTTTATTTATTTGTGCATCATAGTTGACACCTATTGAAGTTAGAAACGAAACGTGTATACAAATGTATGTCACTTTAGAGACGGTCCCTAAATTTGCAAAAATCGAGATATATATAATTTCATAAGTTCATATGTTCATTCCTGAAAACGTGGGCCTAGGCCTTTTTAATATGTAACTATGTGTTAGATAAGGCAGTTTGGGGTGTGGGTGTGGGTGTGTGTGCAATGTTGTAAAACAAAACGTCACAGTATCGTCCAGTTATGTTTCCCACAGGCTTTATTTGTAGACTGTTCATCGTCTTACCTCCCTCAGACTCATCATCTCTCTTTTTTGCCTCCATGTCGCTGCCTCGTAAAAATATTCTGATGAATCTTAAAATAAGATTATCGGTATTATTTAGAAACTTACTTTAGTTTCGTCATGTTTTTATAGCCTACCTCAACTGCGTGCAGACCAGACTGGTGCAGACATCTCTGCGTGCACTGCTGCGCGCTTAAAGGTGCCCTAGAATGATTTGAAACAACATTTTAAATTGTTCTCTGGTATCTACATAGAGGGTATATGGCTTATTTAAGGTCAATAATTGTCCAGATACGGTTTTACAGGTCCATTTACAACTCTAGAAATCTTCCCCAGGATGAAATGGTCTGTTTTTGCCTTATTTGGAAGGGTCATGAATATTAATGCAGAGTTCTGCTCTGATTGGCTGTTTCACTGTGGCTCAATGATAGCTGACCGTCATGACGATGGAGAGATTAGGCATTCAACCTTATATGTTTGAGCCTGTTTCTGATGAAGATGCAGATTTTGAGGAACATCAACATGTTTTGAGATTGGAAATGGACGCTTCTGAATGGTAAATTAAGTCTTTTTAAAATTTTAATTAGGAACCTGCAAAATCATTACGTCCATACCAGAACTTCAGCCTAAAAACGATAACTAGCATATAGCATTAAATATACACATCAGCAGTCAAAACTTTTTTAGCATTGTAAAAACATTTTAATTATTGTAATGTGTCCCTGTATGATTTTACAATGATAGCGTCTTCACTTTGAATCACAAACTGAATTGGGTAGCGCTTAAATATGTTGTTTGTACAGTAACGTTTGAGTTTGACAGTAGAGTAGAGCCTACATCATTTGTATGCCGGCACTGTGATGTACTCTGAAATACAAGGATGCAAAATAATCATACTTCAGTTATCAAAAATATAAATAAATAAATAAATATCAAATTACTATCGTTTCAACTTAAATGGTGGAGGTGGTGACGTTAGCTAGAAGGATCGAGTGAGCTATGTGTAAGCAACTAAACTAACATAGTATGTTAGTACCTATGGTTGCATTTTGTAATTTATGACAACACTGGCATGAAATAATATTAACCTTTGTCATTAGACATACTATTTAGTTATGTAAGCCACTTGGATTATCCTATTCTTACTGTATAGCATCTTGCGTTGGATATAGATCTTGCGTTGGATATAGATCTCCTCCACAGATGTCTGCAAGGCACTGAGCCGGATCAGCGCGCACAAGGCTGCTGGACCAGACAACATCCCTGGTCGTGTTCTCAGGGCATGTTCGGAGCAGCTCGCTGGGGCTTTTACAGACATTTTCAATCTGTCTCTCGCCCAAGCAGCTGTACCATCATGCTTTAAACGCACTTCCATTGTGCCAGTGCCGAAACACTCCAGCCCGAGGTGCCCTAATGACTACCGCCCTGTAGCACTCACACCCATCATTATGAAGTGCTTTGAGCGGCTGGTCCTGGAACACCTAAAAGACTCTATACCATCCACATTGGACTCACACCAGTTTGCCTATCGCAGCAATAGGAGCACAGAGGATGCAGTTTCCATGGCACTGCACTCTGTGCTCACCCATCTGGACAGTAAAAACACCTATGCACGCATGCTGTTTGTTGACTTCAGCTCAGCATTCAACACTGTCATCCCATCCAAGTTAATTGCCAAACTTGGAGACCTGGGCATCAACACTTCAATGTGTAACTGGATTTTGGACTTCCTAACTGACAGACCACAGAATGTTCGATCAGGATCCACCTGCTCCACGTCCATCACACTCAACACTGGTGTACCACAGGGCTGTGTGCTAAGTCCGTTTCTCTACTCCCTCTTCACCTCCGACTGCAAGCCTGTGTATGGAACTAATTCCATCGTCAAGTTTGCGGACGACACTACGGTGATTGGTCTCATCAGCAACAACGATGAGACTGCCTACAGGGAGGAGATCCAGCACCTGGCCACATGGTGCACTGATAATAACCTGCTCCTCAACACCACCAAAACGAAGGAGCTCATCGTGGACTTCAGGAAGGAGTCAAGAGGCACACACGACACCATCCACATCAATGGAATGGCTGTTGAGCGTGTCTCCAGTTTCAAGTTCCTGGGGATCCACATCTCGGCGGACATGTCGTGGACGACCAACACCTCCAGCCTGGTCAAGAAGGCTCACCAGCGCCTCTTCTTCCTGAGGACACTGAGGAAGAATCAGCTCTCCTCGGCTATCCTATAACTTCTACCGCTGCGCAATAGAAAGCATCCTGACCAACTGTGTGGCAGTATGGTATGGGAGCTGCTCTGTTGCGGAGCGCAAGGCACTGCAGCGGGTGGTGAAAACTGCCCAGCGCATCACAGGGACTCCGCTGCCTGCCATCGAGCACATCCAGAGGAAACGCTGTCTGCACCGAGCTCGCAGCATCCTCAAGGACTCCTCTCACCCAGCCCATAGACTGTTTTCTCTCCAGGATCCTCCGGACCAGGACCAGCAGACTAAAGAACAGTTTTTTCCCCAGAGCTGTCTCTTTACTGAACTCAAACCCCCGTTGATCCACTTCCCTCATAAACTGCAAACTCTCCTACCTCACACCTACATTCACTTTGTTATTTGCACTACCGACTGTTTATTACAGTAACAACTGTTTACTTATGCATTTTGCACCACCATATCTTAACTGGAATATGCTCATTTGCACTGCCGACTGTATTTATAGTAACCATGTTTACATTTGCATTTTGCACCGTACTTCTAACTGTAATATGCAATCACTTTCCACTGCACTTTTACACTTTCTTTCGGATAGCTCTGTCCATAATTTATTGCACTACCTTAATCCACTGCTATATTCCTCATATTAGCCTAACATAATATTGTATACCTCTATCTGTAAAATTCTGTTCAAAGTAATAGCCATCTGTATATTATATTCATAGTACATATTCACCTGTACATTCTGTTTCCATTCTGTTTATAGTAATAGCCATCTGTATATTTATATTTATTTACTGTATATATTCATCTGTAAATTCAGTTCTGTTTATAGTAATAACCATCTCTCTACTTATACATATTTATATATATTCAGTACATTTTTATGCCCAGCACTTACGCAACCATTGTATATATCCTGCACTTGCTGCTATTGCACTTCTGGTTAGACCTAAACTGCATTTCGTTGCCTTGTATTTGTACTTGTGTAATGACAATAAAGTTGAATCTAATCTAATCTAATCTAATATAGACAACAACAGGAATATTATCGTTAATGTTGTCTCTCTAAGAAACTTTCAATTTAATCAGAAATGGTTTAGACAGTCAAGAAGTGGATAAAATCACTTACTGCTTGCAGGAATATGGTTGGAATTGGCCCTTTCTTCAGTATCAGACGCTGAGCAAAGCCTGCTTGATATTGTCCAAGGTTTGAAAAACTGTCCGTGGTGAAATGGGCTGAGCAAACTAACAACTTTGAATTAAATTGTTGCGGTATCCGATTATAAATAAACATCAACCATGCCTGTTGACATGTTTTATCTGTATGAAACGTCTTCACATCCCCTGCACAGCCTGGAACATAACATTGGTGTCCATGATCTGCCATGTTCGCTATCCTTGCGTGATGCTTGTTTACCTGCAGAGATGATAAGGCTGCAGTTTCGCCTGACAGTGAACATGTGCTGGAATATGCAAATGTTGGGGCCGTACATATTAATGATGCCAACGATTGCATCACTGTCGGTGTTATGTTGAGATTCGCCTATTTTTCCGTGGTGTTTTTCACAAACGAGATTTACATATGAAGGAGGAGGCAATGGTGTTTGAGACTCACTGTATGTGATTTACATGTACTGAACTCCTGTTATTTAACTATGGCAAGGTTAATTCAATTTTTTATTCTAGGGCACCTTTAAGTTGCTTGGAAGAAGCGCGCTCACTGCATTGATTTTTCAAGCGTTGATTGGGTTACTACATTGCATATAGATCCATTTCTTATTTTGCTGGATTATCAATCTAAATACATTGACAAATATAATAAAAGGTTAAAATTCAAGCTTGAGATTTTACTGGGGCACAGGCAAATTTTTTCTGGGGCAGGTGTCTAGCAACGCCTCCAAATTCGCCTACTTATATATACTACTACCTAAAAGTACTCTTTTTGTGAAGAAAAAGTACACACTTTTGAGTGTGTAGCAAAAGAGTATGCAAGCTTTGGGACATACTACTTCGTCATCTTTAACGGACTCTGTTGCTACCATAGAGTCGTCACCCATAGGATTCTGAAGAGCAGTTTTGTATGGAAGGCCAACAGGGCCAAAACGCGTGAAACTGACTTGTAAACAGTGTTTTTACATGACTCTCGTCATGTGTTTTCAATTTAATTATAATGATGCATTTAAAAGTTAATGGCCAAACGTATCATTACAAAAGTTCACAATGCTGCTGCAGGTTAAATATAATGTGGATAACATTAAATAAATATCTTTTCGTCAGGTTTAATACTGATAAATCACTCAAGCCCCTTAATATACTAAACCTCTCTATCTCCTCTCGCACATCCGTGATGTTTGTAGTTTTTAACACTTTTCATCTGCGTGCGTCAATCTGTACTTTGGATTCTGACCGGAAATAGTAGTCCATCTGGGTATATTTGGAATACTCTTTTCAACATACTACGATTTGGGACATCTAATTCTATTTTCGAATACTATTTAGGGCGGATAGTATGCGGATTGGGACGCAGCACTTGTTTTGCCCTCCAGGTGGGCGTTCCTATTGTGAAGTTATTCTTCAGAGTTTTGCTTTTCTTCCTGAGCGTCTAGTGGTCATACCATATTTATTCACCATGGCAGTATCCCCAAGGTATTTCAAATAATGCTGTGATACGGCGTCTACACCAAAAGATCATGGCATTACAATAGCACAATAGTGTTGTATTTTATTGTAAGGGGAAAGAGTCAGCATCACAATACAGCTGGATTGAGCAGCATCTATAATTTGAGAAAACCACTAAATACTCGAATATGCATTAGGCTAGCATAAACATAGTTTATAAATTCAATATCAAACGTTTATAAATTCAATATCAAACGTTACGAGCATCAATGCAGTTAAAGTAGAATTATGATGGCCACCAGGTGTCGACGTTGTATAATAGTTTTTGAGCTGGAAACTGTTGAACAGTTAAATGTTTATCTTCTTGTCGTTGGTTTTAGTTTCGTTATTGATCTCCACAGAGTAATTTACAGTAGGCTACATGTGTTGTACACATCATACAGTATAACCCTCTCACACACACACACACACACACACACACACACACACACACACACACACACACACACACACACACACACACACACACACACACACACACACACACACACAAGTAAATAAATAAACCGCGATAGCATCCTCCTCTCGGTCACTAACAACCCTCGGTGAGTTCAGTTTAGTCCACAGGTCAGAATCTGGTTTCCTCAGAATTTATTCCATTCTATTGGTATCTGTCCCTTTAATGCTGTTTCCTCAGCACAATACTTACTACCACAGAGCGATAGAACACATTCATCATGGTACTGAGGAACTGCCTTCTTAATTTGAAAAATTATATATTATTTTATTATGTTTTTTAATAATACTTATTATACTAATTTATAAATATAATTATTCTTTAATAATGTTTTATTATATTTTTTATAAATATATAATTTTAATGTATTAATCTATTTATTTCAAATTTACGGCCATGAGAACGCGCATGGCATTGCGCGCTCCCGTACTGCCAGCCCGGTTTCCATCAGCTGTCCGTTTATTCATCTCGCTCTCTTTCTGTGCTTCCCGCCCACACACGTGGTCACCCCTGTGTTCTGATTGGACGAGTAGGAAAGCGATGAGCTCATATTGGTTAAAAATAGCTTCACGCACTGAGGCTAAATATAGGCGCATATATAAACCCAGGCGTTTCACTGAGACTCGCTGCACTTACGCAGCAGTAGCAGGGAAGGCTGGAGCTCTCCGAGAGATAGAGAGAGCGAGAGATTGCGAAAGGGCGGCGGCCCCTTTTCTCTCAGTCCCACGTCACGGCGCAGTCTTTCACAAGAAAGACAGAAAAATGGCAAGGCGTTCAGTTTTTCAGCCAGCCTAGGTCTGGGTGTTGCTCGTTGGGGGTGGGGGCTGCATGACTATTTCCTTCCTTCCTCAACAAGTCATGTTTTTTTCCTCCTTCAGTCAAATAAAAGAAGGCTGTGTTATACTGCATAATATCCGAGAATTATCCACTCCACTGTCATTAACCATTTTGGGAAAGATGGTTTGAAGAATTTCATCAGGCAGTTCTGAGTCCCGGATAATCCAGTGGGTGGCAACTCGAAATAAATTCAGCTCCTCTTCACCAAGTTTTGAATCAGAAAGCATTTTGAACATTAGTTGGAGTGCAGAGGCTTAGTCACCAGTGTAAAAACAGAACATACTGTTCACTGACAAAATGAAAGCAGAATTTCCACCTCATTAAAACTTATTTCATTCCAGTCCTGTGAGGTAAATGTTTTGTCACCTATTAAGTTTTCATGACCCCATAATGCTCATTTTCCACATAGATCTTATATGGACATATTATGATGAAATGTTACCAATCTACATTTTGTTGCAGTGTAAACGGTACAGCTGATTTATAATGTTTGGTGAATTCACAGTATTCACTCCACCTTTGCTGAAATCAAACCTTTCTGGATTTGGAAGCTAAATACTGCGAGTTTAAGGGACTGTACATCTTCACCCATTCATGTTACTTGAAATATGGCTTTCTTCTGTGCAACAGAAATTTTTAACAATGTTCACACTACTAAGTTACATACGATAACCATAAAAATGCAACATAAATGTAGCCCATACAACTTTTGTGTTAAAGCCATACTGGAGCTTTGTGTGAGGAACGGACCAAAACAATGATTCACCAATAATCTATAAATGTGATCCATTCTATAATACTTTTTGTTCCATCTGGAACTTGACACATTAATTGACTCTATACATGATCACTTCCGCATTCTGCCTTTGCCACTGCAACTTCAGTGAATGAAAATAGTGAGAAAATTAAACACATTACATCTTGAGGAAGTGTCACAACAGGACAAAGCAATACTGGTACGACCTCCTTACCGCTAAAAGGTATTTAAAACTTCTGGAAATCATCACTAAAATGTTGCTTCAATATAATATGCTAAAATGTTACATTTACAATTGTTAATAATATATATATTTAGCTGATGGGATGCTTTTGTCCTTTTCAAAAGGGACTTACAAATGATTATATATATAATGTATTTATATTTGATTGACAGTTATTAGAAATATGAAAAATAATATGCTGCTATTATACAGTTTGCTATGGTATAATACTATACCGGAAGCTCACATAGCACATTTTTGCAGAAATACGTAGGCAGTAGGTATGCATAAAGTCCATTGATGACTGTGGTGAAAATATGCTTTTATTGAATGAAAGAAAAGTAGTGTAAACATTGTTCAAAATGTCTACACTTCTCTGTTAGTATCATTTACATTCTGCTAGTTTCTGAAGCTTTAGACATGAACTACATACACACGCAAAAACACAGGGTTGCTCCTTATAGAACATCTTTTATTACACAAGATTACCAAGTCTAGTTTACAAATACGGCTTCCAGTCCTGAATGTGTGTACATATAAATACACACATGCTCATATGTACAGGTATGTATACATATCACCCCACCCCACCCCCCACCCAGCCACATGCCCTTTTTTTGCTTTAAAACAGCTGTTTTGTACTTTTGTTCTAAAATCCCAATCTTGCCCTGATCTAAAATAAAACCTTAAAATTATTCATACATACAGAAACAATCAAGTTCAGCCCTGTTTCATGTTGCAGAAAAAAAGCCCAGCATATGAGGGATGGGCTGAAGTTTTGATTGGCAGCTCACAGGATCACTCCTTTCCAATCAGCCCACAGGGTCACATGACAGCATTTGGCAAATGGGCAAGCTTAAATGATACCACAAATTCAGGTAAAGCATCAAAAAAAAGTCCCATTTCTCAAAGTTCTCTTAAATACTGATAAACATCTCCATGACTAAAAATATAAGACCAAAAGGGAGGAAAAAACAGACAAAAAGCTTTTTTCTGGGATCTTTCCCAAAAGCATTTGGCGAATGTGAGGGGGGGCGGGGGGGTGGGTGTATGAGTGTGTAAATAGGAGTGTGCCCCTCACACACACTCTTTTTGAGCCCCAGTAGAGGCATAGAGTCCGTTGGCAAGTATCTACAGCAGACTGCATTTGTTGTTCTTCTTTCCCTTGCGTGCCTGCAGCGCTGCTCTAGTGGCCATTTCAAACACCTCCCGAACTCCATCTTTTGTTTTGGCTGAGCACTCCATATAACCAAAAGCTCCAATCCGGTTGGCCATGTCTCTCCCTTCCTCTGCCTTAACAGGCTCCTATTGAACAGCCAATACAAAATATGCTGTCAGTACAAAATATCTGCGCATTTATTTTGTCTATGTCAATAGTAAAAATGACCACATACTGTGTGTTTCTATATTCAAACAGGCAAAACTAACTAATTAGTGTCAATAAATGAATGCAAATCTATGCTAAAGTGAGTTCATTTTGCAGTTTGGATTAAGAAATTGAGCGACTTAATCACCCAATGGAAGAGTAATAGTAAAGTTTTTTTTATTTTTTAAATCAAAAACGGTATTTGTTTACCTGCTTCATCTTGGTCAGCTCCCTGCGTGTGTGTTCATCATTCCGTAGGTCTTTTTTGTTGCCTACTAAGATGATGGGAACGTTTGGACAAAAGTGTTTCACCTCAGGTGTCCACTTCTCTGGAATATTCTCTACACAGAGGTCAGAGAAAAAAGGTTTTATTAGAAAACGAGAAAGAAAGTGTCATTGATATAAGCAATCACATATGGGACAGGAACACAAAAAGAGTATCCTTACCTAAACTGTCAGGACTGTCAATAGAGAAGCACATAAGAATGACATCGGTGTCTGGATATGAAAGAGGGCGGAGCCTATCATAGTCCTCCTGTCCTGCAGTATCCCACAGAGCAAGTTCCACCTATCGAATAAAGAGACACAGAGCTTAAAACACACATTCTGAACATCGCAAACCATTAAAACGGACTTGCACCGCAAAAAGGACAGATGGAGGGCCCATCAGGATGCTAAGCTAAATAAGGAAAGTGAACCAGGTCAATATTTTCACATGAAAGCCACATCTAAGACGTCCAAATGACAGGCAAAGACTCAATTAATTTATAAAACTGGGTTTTGGGGTTAACATGTGAACACAAATGAGCCAAACTTGAATTCCATTCACATTTAAACAATCCATCATTTCATTAATCAGCATAACCTCAGTAAGGGATGTTATTTGATACATAACTACATAAAAACAATGACATTTATGTACATTGTATTTCTCATGTGCGGTTTGCTCACCTGTTTGCTGTCAACCTCGATGTCGGCAACATAGTTCTCAAACACCGTGGGTACGTAGACTTCAGGAAACTGGTCTTTACTGAACACGATAAGCAAACAGGTTTTACCGCACGCTCCATCTCCTACAATCACCAGCTTCTTGCGAATCGCTGCCATTCCTACAAAAGACACACACATACACAGTTAAACACTGCCGCATTACACTCCCATTCATCTTTTTAGCAGCAGTCCGGATAATCGCCATGGATATACTTCGTTTTTGAAGTATACCATGTCACTTCCAGCAAAATACAATCTTTAATATTAACAGTGCCCTTCGTGACAGTCCTCCGCTATTATAAAGTCCTGTAAATACACACCAACCCATCCCTTAGGCCCAGTAATCAAAGCCACACAGCGTTCAGAGACTTCAGAGTCCTCAGTTGATTCATCACAGCCAACGGTGACATCCGACAAGCCTTCACCAGAGTCATTTCAACATGGCCACAGCAGAACCAACCCATCCGATTGCATCAACGTGAAGCGTAACTTCATTTTCTGATCCAGAACAGCCGTTTAAATAGAGGCAGATCTGAAAGTGTCTGTTAACTGGGCCAGATGTCTTTGAAGTGCAAGCTGCACCCCAGTGGCCAAGATAAAGCTGGCAGCAACAGAACAGAGCCCACATTATTGATGAACAGGCCCGTGGCGATGAGAGCAGCTCAGATGGACAGTAGATTAAACACTGACACACACACAAAGCAGCAAATCTGAAGATCAAAGTCTGAAAAACAGCAGAAGAGATGAAGCCTTGCGCACTAAAGATCAACTATTGGTTCGATCTTCCATATGGCCCACTATATTAAAGTGTACAGTGATGTGGGAGATTCTCTCTTAACTTCGACATGTCTACTTAAATGGAGACATGATTAAATATGAGATGCTGAGCAGGCCGAGGGCCTGGATAACAGGCAAGGAAGCTCAAGACCTGAAGACAAATCTGATGTTCATCAGCACCTCCTTAAACTGATATTTTGATATCCTCATGGAAGTCAAACTTCGTTGGGTTGCATGTGGCCACATGGCTTCTGGGACCTCCTAGTAACTGCATGGCAACACTAAGGTTAGTAAATTATTCAAAGTGATACAGATAAGTCTGGATGGCACCTGTTGGCTCAATGAACCTTCATTCATGAAACAAGGAGAACAAGTTTCTGTGTAAAAAGTCTGTAATATCACTCAACAATGTACATTTGCATAGATTTATGAATGATTTACATTGGACATTGTAAATAAGACCCAAAGGGAGTTTCAAATCACTGAGATTATAGACACATATTAATAGGAACATTACCCAATGATTGTGACTTCTGGGAAAATTTCACACATTAAAATAAAGGATTGCGTTACTGTATCATAGCTAACTGGAGAGAAGTGAAGCTTGGGTCAGTGCGTCTGACTGCCTATACTTTTGCTTCCAACTTAAAAAAAAAATGTTGCTTGTATGACAATGGCATATTTTAGATAAACATATCTCACTTAAACACAAATGCTCTTTTAACACTACATTAAAGCACTACATTTTTCTAGACTAACCTAAAGCAAAGCGTGGGAAATTACCTGAATAAAAAAAGTTGATTTTGTACTTACAAATAAAACAATACTAAAGATTATCCCAGAGAAACTCAAACATGTCAAATGATTAATAACCAGATAAGTATAGAAGACAGATTACTAAAACATACACCAATTAATCAGTGTATAATTTCAATGTCCGTCTATAAATCATGTGATTATTGCTAGATTACTAATCTATCTATCTATCTATCTATCTATCTATCTATCTATCTATCTATCTATCTATCTATCTATCTATCTATCTATCTATCTATCTATCTATCTATCTATCTATCTATCTATACTGAAGAACAATGGTTCAATGGACGGTTTAAGATAAAAGATAAATACATTAATCCTCGAGTTACATCTAAATCTGAGATTATGCGCATGTCTGAGTCGAGCTTTAGCTCTCTGCTTTAAAAAACAAAGACAAACAGCTTCTACCACATATATTCCTGTTACCGGTAATACAGATGAAATGTACGACCAAACACTTATGTGTAAACTTCACCGCTTCCCCCAAACATGTAAAAGCTCATTTCCATGCCTAAATACATGGAGCTTGAAACGGTTTTAAAAATCTGGACGCTGGGGGTTAGCTGCTACTCCCGGCCGGCGGTTGCTCGCGGAAGCGGCGAATGGTCAGTCGCTGAGCTCTTACCAATCCACGATATCAAAAAAGTAGTTTTAAAACAACCATTCAGCGTCGAATTAGGGTAATAAAGTTTATAACATGTGTATAAACACAGAGACGAGAAGATAAAGTAATCTTACTTGCAGTTTAGATGGCTAGCCGTTTTGTTTTATTCCAACGGTGGAGCTCCGTCGCCTCTTCTGTCCGATACAATAAACCGTTGACGAGCACGCGCAGAGCGCGGGCATTCAGAAGGGGGAAGGGATGGCGTGCACGAGCTCGAGCCACGCCTGCGCGAGCACGTTGAAGAGAGAGAGTTTATTTGGCGGTGGATGAATGAGTCATTATGAGAAACGGACCACCCTAACCACTATAACAAGGCAGTTTTGTGTTATATATGAAGTTAAAAACTAAACAATGTGTAGTTCGTGGAACTAAAATGACTATAATCTAACCAAAGTACAACTTTTTCCAGCCTAAAACAACCCCTACCACATAAGCATACCTTTTAGTAAAGTTTCTTTAGAGGATGAAACTCTACAAATCAAATGTATCACGTGATATTTAATAATCAGCACTGAAATATTATGTTTTACAGTCTTGTTTTTCAATCATATTTGACAGGACATTCTCCATGCTGGATGAACTTGTTTTGAGTGGATGAGGAAAGACCGCGTGTTTGTTGCGCCATCTATCGGCCACTGTACCCCATTACACTGGCTTTAGTCCACTAACCCATGAAAACTTTGTCATTACTTACCAAACCTGACTTACATCTGTGGAACACAAAAATAAACGATACGCAGAATCAATGCTTCAGTCACCATCCACTTTTTATTGCAACTGTGCTCCATATAATAAAAGTGGAATGGGAAACAGTTGAGTGGGGGTGCTATACTGTGGTTAGCTTCACCTCCCAGCTTCAATTGTTGTATAACACAGTAAGCCTCATGTAGAGCCTTTGTTAATTGCAATTATTTTAGGTTTTGTTGGACATGCAAATACCTATTATCTCTGATTAAGGCCTAAATGTGTTGTAACCAATTATTTTAAGATTACTTTGACATTTTACGGTGTATATATATACACTACCGTTCAAATATTTGGGGCCAGCAAGATTTTTTAATTTAAAACTTTTATTCAGCAGATACATTAAATTGATCAAAAGTGACAAACATATTTAAAGTATATTTTTACTGAAGATTTCTATTTCAAATAAGTGCTGTTCTTTTGAATTGTCTATTTATCAAAGAATCCTGAAAATATGTACCACAGTTTCCACAAAAAAATGAAATTTTCAACTGTTTTCAACATTGATAATAATGAGAAATGTTTCTTGAACACCAAATCAGCATATTAGAATGATCATGTGACACTGAAGTAATGACGTTGAAAATTCAGCTTTACCATCACAAGAATAAATATATTTAAAATAGAAAACATTCTTTTAAATTGTAATAACATTTCATAATATTAGTTTTATATTGAATTTTGATCAAATAAATACAGCCTTGTTGAGCATAATATCCTTCTGTCAAAATGTAAAAATCTCACTGACTCATTGAATGTTAATGTATGTACATCAAAAGTATTGGGACTTCCCTCCAAATAATTGAATGCAGGGTCGCTCTCAGGAGCTCAATGAATTCAAGCGTGGTACCGTGATAGGTTGCCACCTATGCATAAGTAAATTCGTGAAACTTCTTCACTACTAAATATTCCACGGTCAACTGTTAGTGCTATTATAACAAAGTGGAAGCAATTGGGGACAACAGCAACTGGCAATCCGATGGACGAGTCTGGGTTTGGTGGTTGCCAGGAGAACGGTACTTGCTTGACTGCATTGTGCCAAGTGTAAAGTTTGGTGGAAGGGGGGATCAGGCCCAGTTCTACGGGGGTGCTAAGCACCCTCAAAGGCAAGCAAAATCACCCTCAGTTGATACTTTAAGAATATTGGCGAAGCAGATTTGCAAATTTGTGTCCGAGCTCTGGAGAGCGTCAAATGCATCTATTTACAGCGTGTTTTTGTAGCGGTGAGTAATGTAGCCAATCACAGTTGATCTCTTGAACACGATCAGGGGTGTTTAAGTTAGTCAGAGTTTTTATTCAGTGCCGAGTTAATGCAGGCTCATGAAACCTCTCATTATCAAACAAAGTAACGTAACTGAGATCGTGATGAACTGACAAAGCAACAGCATTTTAGTGATCGTACAGCGATCCTGGCTCACTTTCGAAGCTACAGTCTATAAAATTCATAGATTAAAACTACTGTTGCTAAGACGGCCAACGTTTCAGAAGTGACATCTAAATAGAAATGCCACTCTGGACGAGACAGAAATATCCTCCTGACCCAGAATAGAGGTTTTGCCTCTGTAGAGGACATTATTAACCGAATTTCTCTGACAACATACAGTTTTAAGTCTGGATAATCTTATGCAATATGAGACATTTTAATGAAAATATTATTACGCGTCTTTTTACATGACATATTGTCCCAAAACACATAAAAATGCAAATTAGATACAGTGTATAGATGCATTGCATAGAATGGGAATGGCATTTATGGCCATGTTTACACACATATTGCAAAAAGTAAAATGGTATATCAAATTATTCTGTTATCTTTCATAACATTAAGAATCATCTTTATACAAAGTTTGGATTTAAAAAAAGAAGAAGCTTGAAGCAAAATAAATCCCACTGTTTTTGTCTATTCATGTCTTTTAATTTTCTCAATAAATAGTTCTGGTGCCCTCTACAGAGCAGAGGATATAGCATATAACACAGGATTTTTTTTTCTTTTTTAAATATCCATTTGATTTTATGCTCCAAACAACAACAACAACAAAAATCACATTAAATCAACGTAAAGGCAGATTAATAAACAAACATTTGTAGCAAAATATTTTTGAAATGCCAATAATTGGTAAAAGTTATGAGTGGTGTCACAGTGAGCCAGTAAGCACAGAGAGGTGAGGTGCTTCAATTAGGTCATTCCGTTCCATGGTCAGGCCATTTAGGGTTTGCAAAGACGTGTTTGAGAATCTCTAAAAGATTTTATTGGCCCAGAATGTACACAGACATTAAAGAATACTGCCAGGCATGCCCTGAATGCCAATTCACTACTGGTCAGACTCCTGCATATGCACCACTAATCCCTTTGCCTGTGATTGATGTGCCTTTTGATAGAATAGGAGTGGATGTCGTTGGACCAGTTGAGAGAAGCCAGGCAGAAAACCGGTTTATTCTAGTAATCTCAGATTATGCCACAAGGTACCCTGAGGCATATCCCTTGAGAGATGTTACTGCTAAGCAGATAGCTTCAGCCTTGTTGAAATTCTTTTCGCAAGTCGGCATACCAAAAGAGGTCCTGACAGACCAGGGCACTAACTTTATGAGTCGCACACTGCATCAAGTATATCAGCTCTTGGGTATTAAGAGAGTAAGAACAACTCCATATCACCCTCAGACTGATGGTCTTGAAAGGTTCAATCAGACTCTAAAGAATATGTTAAAGAAGTTTGTGTCAGACTCGGGCAAAGACTGGGATAAATGGCTGCCGTACCTCCTGTTCGCCTACCGTGAGACCGTGAGATTCCCCAGGCTTCATTTGAATTGCTGTACGCCCACCAAGTAAGAGGCCCTCTAGATATTCTGAAAGAGAGCTGGGAGGCGACAGATAACCCAAAGGAAAAGAACATCCTCACTTATGTGATGAAAATGAGGGAGAAACTTCAACAGAGTGCTGCCTTGGCACGAGAGAACCTGATAAGGTCCCAGGACCAGCAGAAACACTGGTACGACAAAACAGCTAGATCACAAAGCTTTGAACCAGGAGAAGTCCTGTTGCTGCTTCCAACGTCTGAGAATAAGCTGTTAGCAAAGTGGCAAGGACCCTACCAGATAAAGAAGGTAGGTCCAGTGACCTATCAGATAGAAATCCCCTCACGAAACCAGCCTCTGCAAACGTTTCACGTGAACATGCTGAAAAAATGGCATTCGAATCAAATTCCAGGCCAAGCAGAAGGGAGCAATGACCTTGCTATGCTGGTGAGAGCCATTGAAGGTGAATAAGTGGAAGAACAGTATTTACCAACCTGTTGCACTGACAGCAAATTGAGTTTACAGCACCTGAGTGAGGAGCAGAGACATCAGCTCCGGGGATGTATACCTGATCAGCTGTTTATGGATACCCCTGGCAGGACCGACTTTGTTGACCATTTGATCATCCTCAGAGACACCAAACCTGTCTCAGTTAACAGACACCACAGTTATTGAGCCATCGACAAGTGAATGGAGCAGTCCTATAGTCCTGGTGCCAAAGAAAGATGGAACAATTCGGTTTTGCTTGGACTTCAGGAGGCTGAACAGCATTAGTAAATTTGATGCTTAGCCACGGGTGGATGAACTGGTGGAGAGACTAGGAAGGGCGAAGTACCTGAGCACGCTGGATCTCTGCAAGGGATACTGGCAGGTAACGCTGAAGCCAGCATGTAAGGAGTTTACTGCCTTCAGAACCCCCTTCAGCCACTTCCAGTTCCGAGTCCTTCCTTTTGGGCTCCATGGGGCCGCAGCCACTTTTCAAAGGATGATGGATCAAATCCTCCGTGGTACAGAGGACTGTGCTGCAGCTTATCTGGACGACATCGTGATCTTCAGCAAAAGCTGGGAGGAGCATCTGGAGCACCTTGAGGAGGTGTTGACTCGCATCAAGGCTGCAGGACTAACAATCCGACCTGATAAATGTAACCTTGCCAAACCAGAGACCCAATACCTTGGGTTTGTTCTGGGTTACGGCGTGATCCGGCCTCAGGTTGGAATGGTGGAGGCCGTTAAAAGAGCAGGACGGCCTGTTACAAAGAAACAGGTTCGAGCTTTCCTTGGACTTGTTGGCTGGTATAGGAAATGTATTCCAAAGTTCTCAGCCAGGGCAATAACCCTAACAAACTTGACAAAAAAAAGAGTCAGCCCAACAAGGTAGTATGGACTGAGGACTGTGAAAAAGCCTTTAAAGACTTGAAGGAGGCGCTATGTCAGGAGCCAGTTCTTCAGAGTCTTGATTTCGGGAAGCTGTTTACAGTGCAGACTGATGCCTCGCAACATGGCATTGGTGCTGTACTCCTTCAAGAAGAACAAGGTCAACTCAAGCCAGTTGTGTACATCAGTAGGAAACTCCTCTGCCCAGAGAGGTCAACTATTCCACTGTTGAAAAGGAGTGCCTTGCTGTTAAGTGGGCCCTGGACTCTTTAAGGTATTACTTGCTGGGACGGAAATTCCAGTTGGAAACTGACCACCGAGCATTGGCTTGGTTAGGACGCATGAGAGACACAAATGCTCGCATTACCAGGTGGTTTCTGGCCATGCAGCCGTTTGACTTTGAGGTACTGTACAGGGCAGGATCACAAAAGTGCACTGCAGATTTTCTCTCGAGGACACCATAGGTGGTGTCTGGAGAGGGAGGGGGAAATGTCACAGTGAGCCTCTGTGACTCTTATTATGAAAAGGACTCTTATTGTGACATAGGACTGAGAACATGCATACATACTCCTTATTGTAACATCATGCACACATTATCTGTTTTGCGCAAACTTGAACACCAGTTAACACAGATGTGTTTGTGTCACTGATTGTGTATTGTTTAGTGTTGTTCCTGTCCTCACCATGACATTTCTTCTTCAGTTTGACATACGAGTTATACATTTCATTATGTTGATTTGTGTATTGTGTTAAGAAGTAAAATAAGACCGATAATCATGTTAAATGTTTATTGTTTCCATACCACATACATCTTATAAATAGTCATACTTACGTACTGGAACATTTTCCCACCACAAACAGGCAGAACCCGTCACAGTAAATGCCACCATTTTGAGTATCCCATTCCCGCCAATAGAAGGCACAGTTCATTGTTCTTATGTGTGAGGGGGAGTTTGGTGATCTGTTTGATTCTTTCTTTAGTATTCTTAAATATGAAAAATTCATTGAGATTGTTTTGTTCCCAAATGTTTATCTATTTTGTATTATAACGGTCTAACTATTTGTTACTGTTAAATAATTATTTTTCTTGGCTTTCTTAAATTTGTTACCTTTTAATTTCTAAATGATTTAACCCAAGTAGGAGGGGCTTTTCTTTTTTAAGAGGACCTCTCAGCGTTGTTCGGGGGCTCATAGTGTGAGTTGGAAATAGCTGTTGCTGTATTTTGGGCCAATTCATTGGCATAGTCAAAAAGTCTGTTTATAACTTTAGAACAGTTTATTTTTTTGTTTTGTTTTGATTCTCACTGTAAAATATAATTTTCACTCCATTGGAAAACCTTTATTTGTTCACTTTTGGAATAAACACTGGATTCCTGACTTCATCGTCACGTCACTTCATTTTACGCCTCCATCCACCGGTACATTCAGAGCAGTGGTGCTGCTACTATACAAAACATTGTTGGCACACCTCTGTCTCTGTTACAAGTGGTAAATAAATAATCATAAATTTCTCACAGTACACTGCTATGGTTGCTTAGCTTACATCTGCACTTTACTAGAGAACCCTCAGTGATTTGATTCTGGAATCGGGCCTGGGGGGGATTATGGTGTTGGGTTGTTTTTCAGGGGTTGGGCTTGGGCCCTTCCTGTTCCAACATGACTGCGCACCAATGCACAAAGCAAGGTCCATGAAGACATGGATGAACAAGTTTAATGTGGAGGAACTTGACTGGCCTGCACAAAGTCCTGACCTCAACCCTATAGAACACCTTTGGGATGAATTAGAGCGGAGACTGTGAGCTAGGCCTTCTCGTCCAACATCAGTGCCTGACCTCACAAATGTGCTTCTAGAAGAATGGTCAAAAATTCCCATAAACGCACTCCTAAACCTTGTGGAAAGCCTTCCCAGAAGAGTTCAAGCTGTTATAGCTGCAAAGGGTGGGCCAACTCCAAATGAAACCCTACGGATTAAGAATGAGATGTCATTAAAGTTAATGTGCATGCAAATGCAGGCGTCCCAAAACATTTGGCAATATAGTGTATATGTTCATGTTTGTATGTGTGTGTATATATTTAATATAAATATACACACACACCAAAATAAACTGACAGCAAACGTAAAAAAGTAAAAAAAACTGGGGCCCGTACCATGATGGTAGTTGAACAAACTCAGGGTTACAGGATTAGTTTTGAGTTGACAAAACTAAACCAATCCAATCAGGCTTTGTTGGTACCATGATGCTGATCATCAACTTTCTCTGTCAACTCAGGCTTTGATCCTGGGTTTAGGAGATTAGGTGTGACATCAGTAGTGAACAGCCAATCACATGCTGTGAAACTGAGATTCACGAGAGAATCAGCGAGATTCATTTCTCTCTTCTGAAGAATATTACGAGATTGAAAAATATTAAGAATTTAAACAAATGTACACAGGAAGACGAGCTGTTAGAGGGTGAAGGAGAAAAGAGGAAAGCTAAAATAAAAAATCTTGTTACCAGTGCAAGTAAAAGTTGTGAAGTTAGTTAGTAAAGCTCATATGTAGTCATTTTTATAGCTTTATCTACTGATTCTAACGCTTATTTATATTACCTTTATAGGCTATATTTATATTAATTTAACCTAAGTGCTTAATAATAATTGATCAACTAAAACTGTACATGTGTAATGGATTATGGGTATAATAATTACATGTCTAAATCATACAAAATTATTATTATAAATAGGCTTTGCTAAAAGCCAGAAACTCAGGGAGTGACTTTGTTTCGTCAGAGGTGTGTCACTTGTGCTCACAGCTCATTGGTCCAATTTCAGTTTGAAATCTCTTATCCAGAATATAACCTGCCCTGGACAGGTTAGACGTGGAACGCAAGTTACTGTTGCGCTGAGCACTGCTAAAATCAAACCACTTTCATGCTGCTTAAGACCCTGGGTTGGCACAAAAACTAAACTGAAAGTAACACCGACTAGCCACCTAAACCGGCTTCATGTTATATGCCCCAGATCAATTGTTTTGAATCAATAAGGTCCTCTGGGACAGGTGTGCTCTTCATTCATACTTTATTACAGATGGAGAGATATCAGAAAATTAGGCTGGAACCTGAATCAGAGAATTAAGACTGCCAGAGAAGCATCAAGGCTGAAACCTTGGGACCATAAGAAAACAGATCAACAATCACTAGTAAAAACCCCAAAGAAAACAAAATATTAGTGAAAAATTCAGGAACCCCATCCAAAAATTGCACATAAACAGATTTCCCCAAAGAAATAGCTGAGCTATATTTGAGAATCTGCATTAAATGAAACTCAAGCCACATCGTGTAGACAATCTGTGTTTTATAAAAACAGGTCCATTATGTAAGCTCATAATTTAGAGTGCAATACTCTTAAGAAAGCCAACACATATAGACAGATCATTAAAGTACAGATGAGGAAAAGGGTACAACAGGGGACAGAATACGATTCTGTATTGCTATTATCATTTCAAACTATTCTGAACCAAAATATCTTTGAAATGACTGTATCCAACTCTCTCCTCTCCATGCCTCCACCTATCAAATCGCCGTGACTGAAAACAGGAAATCATAGGGCCACATCCTGATCAATGAGAGCAAACCTTAAATTAGAGATCCCGTTCTTTGAAAAGTCCCAACATTCGCAAACAATCGTCACTTTTAGCAATCCTGCCCTTGATATTCCAGACATTCTTATGACTGTTACATCAGTAAGCAGCAAGAAGTCCCATGGTCTGCTCAATAAATATCAGGAATATTTTCCTGATACAAGGCCAAACAAAAAGAGGCAACACACAAACATTTTGTAGAGTCTGCCATACATTTAAAAGTTTTAATCCCATCAACCATTAGAGCATTTATTTAGAAAAGATACACCCCAGGAACCTTAGACAAAAGGCCAAAGGGAGAGAAGATATTCTTGTTTTACAAAGCAAAAGTACTGGAGCACTGCAAATGCTATGATTCGGGCTAGACCAGGGTTTTTTTGTACAGCTGAAAACCGGAGTGTGGGTGTCTTTGTCATTTAGTTTGCTTATTTGAGTAATGTGTTCATTTTGTGGCAACTCCTTGTTTGTCTATGTAAAACTTTACCAAGATAGTGTGTGTGTGTGTGTGTGTTGTGTCTCCAGTAGCATTTGTGTAAGGTTAAACTGAACTCTGCAGGACAAAAAGGAGGATTGTGTGTCTGTGGGTTAGGAATGGGTTGGAGCATCTTCAAAACTTATGATGCTGGACTCCTGTTGTCCCGCAGGATTTTGTGTGGTGCTGGGTGCTGGTGGCAAAGTCTCTCGGCTTGAAAGGAGAGGAGTGTCCATCTGCACCTCCTCATCTTCGTCATCCTCCTCATCTTCCATGCTGGGCCAAGCCGATTGGTCTTCTGTGCGCTTCAGGCGCTCGTTCAGAGCTTTCAATGCCAATTGCCTAAGGGAAAACATAAGAAAATTAATTGATGCTGCCATCAGCCAATGAAGGTGCAGTTTCCCCTAGGACCATATTCCTGGTTGCAGTCGCACCGCCAGTACAATCTCCGAAGTGACGCAAGCTGTCACTTATGTCCTGCCACTCTGATTGTAGTGTGGGACTGATTTTTTGAGGGTGCAAACACGGCACACACAGTGCTCCTTCTTCATAAGTTTATGATCTGTTTAACAGTCCTATCCAAGTGTGCTGTACAATTCCTGAAAAGTTAAAGCATTTTGATTGCCCCCCTGGTAGCTAGCTGCAGTATAGGTCTAAAACCTTCTCCATGTCATCGAATGGGGCAAGTCACAAAAAAACAAACAAAAAAAAATTCCCATTACAGATGGTTTTTGTACGGAGCCCGGCAGGTCATTTTTAGGAGAAAAAAAAAACAATCCATGCCGACGGTTTTGCAATCCGTTCCCTCAGTTTATAAACCGTGATCACGATTTCTTAAACTGTTCCCTCGGTTTAACAAATTGTGCCCACGGATTAATAAACCGTACCCACGAGTTTCCAATCCATACCCTCAAATTCATAATCCGTGTGCATGCTTTCACAATCCGTGTGCACGGGTTTGTAAAAACGTTACTCACGGATTCATTTTAGAAGAACTCCCAGGTAGCCTACGTGTTAACGAATCTTAGTTTTATTGTGTATTATTCATCAAATTATACAAATTATAAAATAACTGCAGTGATTCTCTATAAACGGGTGGCAGAATACAACGATTTAATAAGAATTATGTGCGTCAAAATCTTGCTTAACTGTAATAATCTTAGCACTTTATTATTATTGCCTAATAAACCTGGCATTGTGTATTATGACTGACTTTTCTGAATTTCTTTGTTCCCTTTTCTTCTTCTAAATGCATGTAGCCTAAATGCAACAATAGGCAAATAACAATTATAATACTAATAACAACAACAACAATTATTATTTATTTTATTTATTTTTTAAATGTATTTATTATATATAAATGAGTGCACTTAAAACAGTATGTTTATCATAAAATAATTAATGAATGCGTTATTAAAAAAAAAAAGTTTTTACAGTTTTAGAAATGTTTGTGTAGCCTACTATTCATTTTTAACATGAAGACTTGTTTTGTAACCCCCAATTTCCACCGGCTGCGTTACAGCTCCGGCACGGCGGCGGAGTCAATAGGTTTCCATTAAAGTCAATGAGTGTATTTCCACTGAATGCGGTACAGCTGCGTTCCGACTCCGGCGATCCGTAGCCCTCCGGAGCAGATACGCAGAGCTTCTATTTTTGCCGGATGCCGGAGCGCTCAGCAGCACTACAGGGCAGAGTACGCAGGACAGGAAGTCGAGTGACAAAACAGAACAGCCAGAAACAAAATAAAAGATCCGTTTAATTTTCAAAATAAAATACACCGCGCTCATATTTCCCTACACTACACCTTGAAAACGTCATAATGGGCGGAGACAGGCTTGTTTTAACCCCGTTGACACGATGGATGAAGAAATGCTGATTATTGAGGTACAGAATCAACCCATCATCTATGACCCCTCACATCCTTTTTATAAGGACAACATTAAAAAGGATGGAAAACTGTTCATGGTTTGGTAGTTCTGTTTATAGAAACTACATATCGCGCGATCACACCAGAATTCGCGAGATTACATGGGGCCTCGTGACGTCAGCTGTCAGTCATGACCGCAGCCGTTCCGCAACAAATCCGGACCTGGTGGGTATTGACGGACGACGGAACACGGAGCTGTCACGCAGCGGAGCCGTTCCGCAGCCGGTGGGAATTGGGGGTAACAGTGCGCGCGACTCCGCATCCGAAGATGAACGAGTTCGAGGCGAGTCTAGAGCAGTCTCAGGGCAGACACAGAGAGAGAGTCATTATTTGTATCTTTTAAAGTCTATTTTGGGCAAAAAGCATAGTATAATAAAATCACTAAAACAAGTCTTCATGTTAAAAATTAATAGTACACAAACATTTCTGATCCTATGTTTGAGCTGCACGGAGCGGCTGAAATGATAGTGTCTGTCAGTTAGTATAATACATATGACAAAAACAATTGTCTAAATTATGTTGCATATCCCTCAAAAGTTATTGTGATGATATCACTAGTTGACAACATAGTACTATATTTTCGGAAATCATAGGCTATGATGGTGCACGTGATGCAACGCTGTCAGAGCCGAAAGACTGTGTCAGACTCATTTCAGTGCAAAATAATCAGGTCAAAAACGATTTAATATACTGCAAATAGCCTACTAGTTTTTTATGTTTATTTATAATTCATTTAGGCAGACAACAAGGCTACCAAGTACTGCACACAGTGTGCAGCTAATTAATTTAACGTTTTTTTTTCCTAACTTCATTTTTAGTCGAAAATTTCAGGACTTCAGTCGACCAAGATTTTCTTTGGTTGATTACAGCCCTAATGCGCACGGCCGAGAATGACTGCCGCGCTTACCTCAGCTCTTCTCTCGTGATGAATGAAATCGGACTCCTGCTGCGTTTGTGCTGTCCATTTTGTTCGGCTCACTCACACTTTATTGAAATGACACGCTCGGTTTTTAATTGTAGTGTCTGTTTTCTAACTGTACAAAATTATTTTATTACTATGAATATCAAAATGACATTTGGGCGGTGCAGCGGTGGGCAAGTAATAACCAGTAGCCGTGGCTTTGGGAGTGGCCTCGTTGGGCAGCGAAGCAAGTGCATTCTGGGAGTTGTTGTCTTTCATCCACATGTGACAAAAATAAATTCTGTCTTTTCTCAGTCTAGAAGGCACCAAATTCAAAAATAATTTCACATTTCTACTACATAAATGACAGTTTAAATACACATTCATCTTCCCAGCACTGAAGTGCCCCTTTAATTTAATCATTATTTAATTAACCTGTATGTAAGCACAGTGCAGTGTTAATGTACAAACAGTGTATTTACAATGTTAAAGTGGCTGACAACAATAAATATTCTTATTAGGAATAAACTGCCTCATTTTTGAGCTGTGCAGAGCTGTAGCTGAATAGTTAGGCCTACTACGCTACTGTATTTTAATGTTGGTCATTATGGTGGTACTTGGAGAGCCAAATATTTTCTGAGGTGGTACTTGGTATAAAAAGTTGAGAACCACTGTGTTAGAGAGTCTGTTAGTGAGAAAATGTGTTCCACTGACAGACATTTCAATGTTTCTGAAATGTTTCTTACAGTGCTTTGAGTTTTCCGTTCTTAAACCGATCTCCCTTGACAAAACCTTACTTCCAGCAAAGTAACATAAGTAGCAAAATTCAAAGAGCTATTTTTATTTTCGAATAATAAATATTACAGATTGAATATTGGACTTTTCATGCACATCCCTAGTATTAGATAGTTTAGTTAGCATGCCAAATATCTCACGGGTGTCGGCGACGCATCGTCGATTCCATTAGCGGCTCCTGGCCATAAATTTAGGTAAGGCAGATTCTGAGTCTAGTTTATGATAAACATTTTGTAAGCTCTCTTAATCGCTTAACACATTAGACACATTTTTGGCAGAATGCTAATGTCCTTGCATTATTCAGCCCAAGGGTGGCACTCTAATGATGATTGACAGATTTTAGTACACACGACAAATGCATAATGCCGTCTTAGAATTGCCTTCATGTATTTATTACGTCCAAATGTTGTTTTAGAATATTAAAAGTAAGGAATTCCAGTGAGAAAAAAAAAAGTCACGTCTATTCTCAACAAACATAAAACAAACACAACAGAACTACTGTTTATAAAAGCTGTTCACATGAGCGTGTTTAAACGAAAGGATTTATACTTTCATTAATTTGATATACGCTACTCCACATAGGAAGAACAGACATGATATGATATATGACATGATATTGATATACGCTACTCCACATAGGAAGCGGACTGATATTGTCTTGGTCTGGAGCGAGGTTAAGTAAGGTGTGTTTACCTTACGTGAAAATAAGTGGTGCAGCAAGAAATCTGCTCCAATGGCTCTCTATGTGCTGCAGCTCCATTTTTCACCAAAGATTTACATTGGAAATTTGTGGGGTGCTGTAGAGATGGGGAAGGCTCTGAGACCGGCTGCCCCACTTAGTATCATAAATACATGCCTGCCGAATCCATGCGCTACATTTTAATATACCCTGCTCACGTTACAATTTAAAATAGTCTAGAAAATCCAAAAATATTTGTTTCAGAATGCTGAAGACATTTATAATTTATTATCAATTCAGTGTACATAGAAGACTATGTTTGGATGAATATTTTGGTGGGGCTCTGGGTTGATTATCTCAGATCGCGAGAAACGGATTGCTTCCGATTTCAGGCATTTGAAAATCTGTGCTAAAATCGTGCAGTGTGAAATCTAAGCTAAAGTACAAAAATTACTAAAACTGAAATAAAAATAAATTAAAGCAAAATAAAAATACTAAGCACAAAAAAGAAAATAATGTAACAAAACTTAATTTTAAACTAAATTTAAAATGAAAAATAAAAATTAACTGCAAGATGTAAGATAAAAGCCAACACATTTTTTTTTATAAATACTATGACAGTATATAATACTAAAATAACACTGAGCTGATCTCAAAATCAACATCCATTTTTCATACTGTACATTATACTGTTGTGATGCTGCCTAAATTCATTTGTAACATTTAGAACGATTGATTTTAGGTTTTTAATTTCTTTAAACAGCACAATTTTAATATCGGGCACAACATGAAAATAATTATTGATAATTATAATTAGTTAGAATGAAATGAACGTACCTCCGCCTTTCTGCATCTTGAGGATCTGTGCCTGGCAGACTGATGGTGATGGAGGATGGAGCCCCGACATCGTAGCGCTTCACCATTTTACGACAAACTTTCATCTTCACAAGGGCGGCATGCACAAGCCCGGCTGCAAACCCAACAGCCGGCTGGAGCGCCTCTGGGAAGAAAGAGGCAAAGGCAAAGTGGTCCGACATGTCTCCACGCCCCCTAGGGTGCCTCTGGTAAAAGCGCAGGTAAACCCACCCGGACAGAGCGCCGTACCCACACGCTGCTAGGGGAGCTGAAGTGTCCAGCAGGCCCGCTAGCCGCAGCACGGCTATTACGAGCAGAGCAAGCGCCGGGGCAGCTTTCAAGCGTACTTGAGGAACTCGAAGAACTGTGGTGTCTCCCGCAGTCTGCTTCAGTGCTACAAGAATGCCCCCAAGAAAAGCGGGTGCACCGTACACCCGCACTGCAAACAGGTAGTCCAGGTCAAAGGTTGCAGCGTAGGTGAGAAGGTAGGAGAATGCAGATAGGAGACCGGCTGCTACATTTACCACAGCGAAGAAAATCAGCAGCTCGAGCGCTCCCCATAATGGCTCCAAAAGCCGCCCGGCAACCATCACGGTAGCAATGTTTGTCGCCACACCGAAAATGTGCTGCTCCACCACGGCATGGGTCAGAAGCGTCCAAATCCAGAAGTTGGGTGGAAAAAGGAAGCCAGGTGTGACGCCAAGCAGGTAAGTGGTGTTAGCAGCCCAGGAGAGAAGGTACAGCAGGATTACTGTGGCACATATGGATTTGACCACCACACTCGTGCTTGCGAGAGCACTCAGAAAGTGCTGCCGTGCCACTGGCAGGTAACGGTTCATCCTGACGGATTCAAGTCCTCAGATGCAAACGCTCCAAAAATGGTCACCCTAAGAAATCAGCAGCTTGTGTCAAACATGAGGAACACAACCAGGAGGTGAAACCCAGACATCAACATGTATGCAGTGTGACCTCATCAATAGAGGTTCTGCAACTTTGGGATGGTGCCTTTGAAGAAGACAGCGGAGAAAAAATTTGATTACCTCACACTGGTCTTACAGGTGATTGCAACACTTGTGGTGAGATAAGTAGACCTTAACCTCCCTCAAAAAGCAAAGAACTGTTGCCCTAAATAATAGTTTCCTAGCAAATAAAACATATAATCTGATCTGTCAAGTAGGCATAAAAAATACTGTAAAATAAAAATAAGCTTTGTTCGAGGTAAGTTAACTGTTGCTGAATAAGCAGTTGACCTTAAAGACAAAACATTATTATACATCTAATTGCTCAAGTTTTCTTGTTTCTGAGTTGTTAGCATACAACTCATCACTTATGTGTTTCTATCAGAGCCGGTAACGTTACCTGCTTATCAGCACCGCCTGCTAACACTCCATAAACCTCACCTCCTCGGTCTGTTTTAACAAATTGTTCATGTCAGTTTGACGGTCTTGTGTCTTATAAAAGTCGTTTGGCTTTTGTTCAGGCACTTGCCGTTTGTTTTACGGGTAAAACACGCGAATAAAGGCGAGCTTTGGGCAGCTTTCTCTCCGGTGGCATGTCCTCCCAGACCGGCCTGGAGTCGCAGTTCAGTCCGGGGATTTCCTCTCACAACAGGCCTTCAGGTAACAGGTTTGAAGCCAGAAAGCGTGAATCCGAAACAAATATCCCGACTGCTCTTTTTAATATCCTAACATCGACATTTCCTTTGAATTAAGCTTGTTTTGTTGTTTGTAAATGTGGCGTTGCCAGCTAACAGCCACAAAGCGCAAACATCAGATTTGCAAACGTCACCGTCCAGCGTTGCGACTGGGCGTGTCGTTTACGGTGCTGTTTAGCCAAGACTGCTGCCTGGGAAATGTAGTCCTTTTCACGCAAACCACGCGTGAGGGCGAAAGATTTTTATTATTATTATTATTATTATTATTATTATTATTATTATTATTATTATTATTATTATTATTATTATTATTATTATTATTTATTAAATAAGATTAGATTTCGGTTCAAGATAGTCACGCGGATTTGTTGGCCAACAGACAGCTGGTTGATTTGTAAGTGACTTAGGCCTATGTGTGATTAAAATAGCCATTCAATTGATAATAATCAGGGGTGTAGCACAAGATCCCGGGCCCTATGCATAGGCAGTCCTGATGGGCCCCCATGTTCCATGTTAAAATATATTCCAGAATTTTCAAGGGCCCTCTCTCCACTTGGGGCCCTGGTAATCAGTATGGTTTTACCCCCAGTCTGATGCCCCTGGAAATAATAGTAGTAAAGCAATAATAATATTGAACAAACAATAGGCTACCAGTAAAATGCTTTATTGGAGTAAGTATAATGTAGTCTCTAATGAATTTAATACTGAAATTGAAAAATATACTAGCCTAGTAATTAAAAATAAAAATACATAGGCCTACTTGCTTTTTTAAAGGAATAAATGGCAAATACCTGTAAAAAGACATGACAATGTTAATGCATTGTCCTATAGTCCACTAGATGGCAGACAAAATTAATCTCACACTGACTAGTATGAAGCCCATTCTAATTGTGATATAGCCTATATACTTAAGAGATGTCAAATATCTTGCATTCCATCAGTCTGAAAAGGTTATGCAGTTACAGAGGATGCGCAACCTCAGTTGTGTAGAATAAAAGGGCCTCTGCTGTTCATTCACCTGTTCTCGCCTTTACATCTGGGGTCTTGCGTACCTGTTGAGATGCTGACAGGTGTTATTGCACATCTTGTGCCTTTAGAGCAGTCAGTGATACTTAAGCCAGAAAGGATAAAATGTTCTCACCCTCTCGCACACAAAATAATTCCTGACATCTGCGCTCCTCCACAATTTCAATATGGTTTTAATTTCAATGGTTTATGTCCATTCGTCTGTCCTGGCAGTACACAAGCACATGTATCTATCATAGCAAAGACTTTTTGCGTTGAGTTTATATACTGAGCTAATGTTTTCTATCCCCCAACCCTAAATCATTCAGCATTTTTACATTTTCATTAAGACAATTTACTGGGTTTGTGGGGAACATTTGGTACCCAAAATGTTTTACTGCCCTATATTTGGAATCTCAAAACCTGAATGCAAACTAAGTTAGTGACAATTTATATTTCCAAAACTAATCTCTAATAGAAACTTTTAAAGACTTTTAAACTTTTAAAGAAAGATTTTCATTACGCCATTATTTATATATTTTCCTTATGAAGACCACCGGCTTCTGACCATCCCCCTTAAACGCACGCACAAAGAATACTAAACAGGACCTTTCCACTAATTCAATATGCCACATTTTTAGAAAAAGGTCATGAATCAATAATAGCACTCTTAAATTTTTATTGCATTATGAAGGAGCTCTGTCTCTCTTGCCTCCAGTGACACATTTATCCAGCACACCTAAGTGTGACGAATCAACACCTGATGAACACATTTGGTTAGGAGATACAAATACGTGGGGTGCATTTCAATGTGAGAAAGAAGCAAGGTGAAAAGAGAAAGATAATGGGGGAAGGCAATAAGATCAATGTCACTGAAAATTGCTGTCTGTCCAGGCTTTGAATATACATTCACAACATGCAAACGCAAACACAGGGAAACACACTCACACTATCTGTCCTCTCCAATTCTGTCAGTTTGTCATCCTGCTTTCCAGATTACATGGCATCTTCTCATCTTTCATTCAGCATTCATCATATTACTCATTTGTGTCCTCTTATTGCTCTTGTTAGCTGCTGTCAATCTGCTGCTCTTTGCTCCATCCTTTTTTTTTTAACCATTTCTGTCAACAACAGTAACATTCTTCAAAAATCTGTTGTGCTCCTTGTGTGGCACAATATGACATGTAAATGATGACAGAATGTTAAATTTTGAGCGAACTATCCTTTTAATGTCCTCTTATCTCCAGTGTGAAATTGAATCTGTGTCACTGAAATCATGTGATGTGCAGTAGATATGAACAGTAATGTGGGCTTGTGTCACGAGCGGGTTTTTTCCTTTTTCAGGCCTTTTGATGGCACTAGACCAGACATTCTCAATTAAAGCCTCTGGTCTGCTGCCATACTTATTCACAATCACAGATCATGGAATGTGATCATCAATTACAGAGACTGTGAGAAAAAGACAGCAGCAATTTAAACGGTCAGAAAATGGAAAAACATGGTTTCAGTGTGATCAAAGCAAATCCAGACAGAGCTGCAGATACCCGTGAACGGGTAATATGGTTATTACCATATTAAAATGATACACAACATGTTTACTAAATAATAGGCTATACACAACATGTTTAATAAGGACTGCTGTTTGATACCAGCACAGTAAGTGTCTGTTTGCTACAAAAAAAATTGCTGTAAAAATACGGGAAATTTTGTACAGTAATTTACTGTTCTTCATAAATACAGCTGAATACTGTAAATGAGGCAGAATTTGATGAGCAAATTAATAACGGCAAGCTACTGTTCAGTTTTACGGCATAATACAGTATTTTTTTTATTATAGTCATGTGCTTGAGCCTGCGTGCTCACAACTCATAGGAAAATCACGAAGCATCAAATCCCATCGGTGTGCAACCAAAAAGGATTAGCATTACATTTAAGGTTTAACATTATATTACTTGAATAATTTTAAGGAAGAAAAATTAAGGAAGGCGATTTTCACTCCGACTGTGACCCTGCCAGCACAGATCAGTGGACGGCGCTTCATCTGCATGTGGCTTCGCCAATTTATCAAGGTAAATGCAGAATGAAAATGTTTTACTTTGTGATATTGACTTGATTTATTATCAAATCTACGTCAGGTATTGGTCTTTATTTTAAAATGTGCACTAAAGCAATGAGTATAACAGTTACTTCTCTGTTTTACACATACCATTCCTTGAGAGGTTATATCTTAAAAAATTGTCAGTTGAAATGGTAATATTATTTTGATGTGGTCTGTGGATTGTAGTATAAAAATGATAACCTGCAACATATGTGCTAAGACCTGCAGCAATGCATTAGCATATGCTAGTTACATAGTTTTTTGCCAAATGCAAAGTGTGATTTCCTTGAGTGCACACTAACTTTTTCTACGTTTTCAGCCATCAAGTGTCACACTAGAGGGACTCATACTCCGTGCTGATGTAAGTTTTGCTAAGTACTATTCCACATGTTTAGTATTTACTTCATGCCTGATATATGACTGTACACACATTTTCATTTCACTACATACCATTTTTCTGTTCTACAGATATCTGCCACTGCAGCAGATGTTGAGTGCACCCTGCAAGACCACAACTGATACTGCTGGGTAAGTGTCACATAAGCAAGGCATGATGGGGTATAAAACAATAAAACAGTAGAACAGACTATTTTATTGCTCTCTTTCTGTATTCAAAGAAGATATTTTAAAGAATGTTGGTAACCAGACAGTTGACAGTAGCTATTGACTTCCAGTGTAATATTTGTTCCTACTATGATAGTCAGTGGGGTCCATCAACTGTCTGGTTACCACCATTCTTTAAAATATCTTCATTTGTGTTCAACAGAAGAATGAAACTCATACAGGTTTGGAACAACATGAGGATGAGTAAATGATGACAACATTTTCATTTTTGGGTGAACTATCCCTTTAACACTGGTGACAAAGTTATATAAATGTTGTCTACATTACTCTAAGATACTCAGGTCTCATAATGCAAACTTACTGCCATAATGGCAAATTTGAATGCAATGTGTTTTAAATGTCTAAAGTGCAATTAATCTTTATACCTCACCTAATATATATTTCTGTGTAATAACATTGTAGACGTTCTATTGGTGTGAACCCTGAAAGAGGAGCAAAAGCCAGCCAGGCAAAGGCGGTGTCCAAGAAGATGGGGAAGCTTGTTCAGAAAAAGGCAACAACTGTCAATCTTCATGTGGCCACCCTCTTAAAAAAACTTTATGGAGTGGGGCTTTATTTAATCAGATTTAATCAGCATTGAGTTCTGCAACCAGATGTTTACATAAATTCACAGCAATATGTCTCAATGGTGAAGCAAAAATAATGTCATTCAATTAATGGATTTGATGTTATTAGCTTTAATAAAAGCATGTTTTAAAGTCATCTTTTGTTTGAGCCATTTGTTTGCCAGCAATTTTCAGTGTTTTTTGTTTTAGAATGCACATTTTAAATCATCAGTTTCTAGCAGATCTTTACAATGTAAAAATCACATTTTACAGTACTTTAATACATTTTATAGTAATAAACCATGTATGGAGATTACAGCAAGAACACTAAAATAACAGTATAACAGGAGCGAAACACTTGACAGTATTATACTGTGCAGCCTATATTTTCTACAGCACAGTACTGTAATATGTTTTACAGTATTAAACTGTTGTTTTAGATTACAGCAGGTCCACTGTAAAATTACAGCATTCTACAGGTCAATAGCTGCCTGTAGTTTACTGTAAATTAACTGGGACATTTTTTACAGTGTAGGGACAGATCTGATTTGCCACTGACCCTGAGCCAGAGCCAATGCCCGCTAAGGAGCCTGAGCCTGCAGCCACATCCACCCTGGAGCCTGAGCCCCAAAGTAAGTCTGACCAGATGAACAGGCAACATCCGTGAGGGGACATTGGTGGATCTGGACACAGATGAGTGCTTGATAGACTTGGAAATGGAGGTAATGCTTCCCACCCTGCCCTGTACCTTCTGAACCTTCTTCATCACTGCTGGTTCTGCCCAGCATAATGCCTGTTTCATCATCTTATATTGAGATGGAATCATCGTCACTGACCCCACCCGGCTTCCCACTGCATTATTCAGTAAGTCCGTCAGCCCCGCTTCCACTGGTTCACTTCAGCCCATCAACTTCTCCAATTAACACTATGCCATTGTGTGGTTAAGCCTCAGGTCTTCTGGTCATCAGCTTTGTCCAAGCAAGTGGATCGGCTCTGCCTCCAGCCGCTGATCCCATCACTCCACCTCGGTCCCATGACCCGTTGGCTCTACCTTGGTTCCTCCCTCCCTTGTCTCCACCAGAGTCCGTCGTTCGTACGGCTTCGCCGGGCTCCCTCGTTCCTCCGTCTCCACCTTGGTCAAAATTATTTTAATTCATTTTTAATTTTTATTCTGCATTGCATTTTATTTGTTGATGTGCATTGTGCTTATTTTATTTTACATTAAATCTGTATATTTATAATAGTGTATATTTACATTACATCTCATACGTACACAGAATAAATACAGTCAGGCCAATAAAGCACACTAAAACTAAAAATGTAAATTAAAAATGAGAGAGAAAGTAGAACAGAGAAGGAAAGATGTAGGGAAACAAAGGGGACAAAAAAGGGGGAAACAAAGAGTAAAAAGAAACCACAAGAGGGATTTTCTTTTAGGCCTATTAGAATTCAAACAAAAGATTCAGAGATCAGATTGAGCTTAAATGAGGCGTACATGTCTTGTTATTATGTTTTCATGGTTCATTTTATATTCACTGTCTGTTTATTACATCAATGAGTCTTTGGAAAGAACACATCCTTCTGATCTTTTATTTCATTAGTGGGTCTTTTAAATGTCATCTTTTATAGATAACACAGCTATAGATGCAGATGATACTGATTCACTTGTCCTCATATTTCACCTGATTGGGATCTTGTGATTCACATACAATAGCCCAAATAATTTTATGGATGTTTAAGCAGGAATTTCTATCATAAAAATAATATGATAATGCGTGGCCAATGACAGAAGTACAGAAATGCAGTGAGAGAGAGAGATGCAGGGATAACAAACCTTGTGATTTCATCTTATAATTCATCGATTTCCTTCAAAACTTTCAAAGCATTACTCAAAAAAACCACGTCATAAGAAAAACCCAGCAGTCAAAACCTTCTTTTGAGACATTTGTGGTGATAACAGCAGGATATCAAGACCATCTCTCTGTAAAAACTATCAGACAGCAAATTCCATTCAACAGAGAAACTCTTGTCAATAAAAAAGTAATCTTGACACTTTAGAGAACAGATTATTCAGGGACACAAAGAAGAATTTCAAGACAACTGTAGTTCAGTCAGAGTATTTGGTCAAAACATTTTCTGTTCTCGGAACAATGAAATAAATTTATGCAATAGTAATTTTAACATGCAAAGAAAATCAGCATGAATACAGAGAGGGTTTGCAGCTGGATATACTCGTATTAATGTATTGCTGTCCATCTTATATGACCTTGCACACTCACATCCACACACATTCTGCCACAACTACATGCTCACATTTTCTGCTTTGTTTTACCAAGATGACAATATAAAAAAATCTCCATCATAAAGACTAGAAGACTTTAACTCTAAGTTAATACAGTAATAATTCAGATACTAAGTTTCACTTATAACTTATTGGCATGATATTTCTCAAGGTCAGAACAGAACCATGTCAATTTTTCATAAAGATTTTTACATTGTTACAAAACAAACCCCTGTAAAATTGTTCAAATACTTGCTGTTCTTTTGAACGTTCTATTCATCAAAGAATTTTGAAAAACATATTATGGTTTCCACAAAAATAATAATCAGCGCAACTGTTTTGAACATTGATAATAGTAAAAAATATTTCTTGAGCACCAAATCAGCACATTAGACTGATTTCTGAAGGAACGTGTGACACTGAAGACTAGAATATTGCTATCACAGCAACAAATTACATTCTAAAAAAACATTAAAATGGAAAAAGTTATTTTAAATTGTAATAATTGTAACTGTTTTTACTGCATTGTTGAACAAATAAATGCAGCCTTGATGAGCATTTAATAAGTCTTTAAAAAACATTAAAACATCTCAAAACTGTATAAAACATTATTTTGAATTTGTCTTTTTTTTAATCAAATCATAAAATACACACACATGTTGGGTTTTCATGTTTTATGGGGACTTTCCATAGATGTTATGGTTTTTATACTGTATAAACTGTATATTCTATCCCCCTACACCCCTACCCCTAAACCTACCCATCACAGGAAACATGCTGCATTTTTACATTTTCAAAAAACATCACTTAGTCTGATTTATAAGATGTTTTCCTCATGGGGACCAAAAAATGTCCCCACAAGGACAAGGATTTCGGATATTGCCATCTTTGTGGGGACATTTTGTCCCCATAACGTAGGGTTTACCAGGCCACCCACACACACACGTTGGGTTTTCATGTTTTATGGGGACTTTCCATAGGCGTAATTGTTTTTATACTGTATAAACTGTATATTCTATCCCCCTACACTACCCCTACCCCTAATCACAGGAGACATTCTGCATTTTTACATTTTCAAAAAACATCACTTAAATTTATAAGATGTTTTCCTCATGGGGACCAAAAAATGTCCCCACAAGGACGAGGATTTCGGATATTGCCATCTTTGTGCCACCCACCCACACACACACACACACACACACACACACACACACACACACACACACACACCTTAACCCTTTAACCGTCACCCCCATTTTTGAGAATACACATGAAAATGCACTATCCAAACTTAAAGGGCTGTTATTCAAGAATGATTTGGAATATAGACCAAAATTTGGTCTCGTTTTAAAGACGACACTCTGCAGATTATTGCTGAAGTGAATTGAATTTGAATTGAAGTGAGCAATTCAAAATATGAAAGTATGAAATAGTTATGGAAGTTTAAATTTACTGTAAATGAAAAATACGGTACTAAATATTTTTTATTTCATATAAAATATATATTTTACAAAAAATAATTTACTCTAAAATTACTATAAAATCAAAGCCATATGTCTAACCAATTTGTGTTCCAAATTTAAAGTTGATATCACAAAAGTTTAAGTTCCCATGAGATTTTGTTTAGGCGCTGTACCAAAAATAGCCACCGGGTGTCATTCAAATTCCATTGAATGTATTTTTATTAAAATTTTCCTGTAAATTTCTGTCCAAATGTCACTTCCATCACAAAACAGTCACCATATATGGACCCTTGAGACTCAGACCTTTCCGACGATATGTGTTTTGTCAATATTGGAAAAGATTTTGAATATAAAGTAGTTAAAATGAAACATGACACCGCCCACTAGGGGAGGAGCCCACTAGAATAATTTAGAGTAACGTTTCCATGGTAACAGGCGTGGGACGGTGACAGTTAAGAGGTTAAAATAAGATAAAATAAATGTTTTTCTCACCTGACAAGAGATCAGAGACCATTCCTTACAGAATCACTCCAGATCCTTCAGATTCCCAGCTCCATGTTGGTGCTTCTCCTCTTCAGTTCACCCCACTCATTTTCTATAGGGTTCAGGTCAGGGAACTGGGACGGCCAGGCAGAAGCTTCATTTTATGCTCAGTGACACATTTTTGTGTTAATTTTGTTTTGGATCGTTGTCCTGATGGAAGATTTCTCACAGAGGCCAGGCAGCCAGCTGTCAAGTTTTGATTTTTTATCTGTTGGTATTTGTTAGAATCCATGATACCATGTATCTAAACAAGATGTCCAGGACATCCAGCAGAACCATATGCCCACAACATTAAAGATCCAGCAGTATGTTTAATTGTATGGGGTACTATTTTATCCCTGTATGCACCAAAACCATCTGGTGGGTTTGCTTTGCTGCTCTTTTTTTGTTTAATCTGACCATAAAAGCTGGTCCCGTTTTAAGTTTCGGTAGACAACTGAATATGCTGGAGTTTGTTTTTGGATGAGAGCAGAGGTTTTTTCTTTTCTGCAATTCTCCATCTATGATCCTTGGAGAAACTTTGACCCCTTAAACTATCCTTCTCGCCATACTTTAAAGTGGCCACGGGGGCCCTATATGCAACCGTTTATATTGCTTATTAGGTAGGGCCGGAAATTTTGCATCTGATGCAATACGTGTAGTGCTGATGAACAGGGAAAACATCACCTAACATTCAGCTCTAGCTGTGAGCGAGCTCCATCTCTTTGTTCTCCATGGTTTATTTTAGGATGCAATTCCAGAACAGCACTTGAGGCTAATTCTCTTTCCAAACTGCTAATACGGTTCCGGTTCCAGAATTCAACTTTTAACCTGGATTGAGTACTCCGGGATACTGAACTTTTGCTATTTTAAAGTCTCTGGAGCTGATCATCTCTTGGATGTCAAAGAACAGGTGCCGGATGAAATTAATAGAGGAGGTGGATGGCACTAGTACTTGAGAAATCTGGACAATTTTGTGTGTGTATGTGTGTGTGTGTGTGTGTGTGTGTGTGTGTGTGTGTGTGTGTGTGTGTGTGTAAACAACATCCATCTTTGTCCATATGGTATAATGGCTGTACTGACCAGCTGGCCTAACATGTTGCCAAAAAGCAAATGTTTCATTTATTCATTTAGGCTACTTATTTCTAATGGTTTGGGGAAAAGCTGCAGGGGAATGCAACACAAAATTGTACCAAACAGTCAGGCAGACATGCATGTACATCAAAACCTAACAATGAATCATGTGTGACATAAGTCAAGTCAAGTCAAGTCAAGTCAACTTTATTTATATAGCGCTTTTAACAATGTAGATTGTTTCAAAGCAGCTTTACAGTGTTAAACAGCAAAATAATGCAGCCTAATTTTATTCAGCTGTATAGCCATTTGATGTCATCAGTTCATTTCAATTTCCATACGGTGACAGTGTGGGCTTTAGATCAATAATTAGATCAGTTTATTAGTTCATTAGTTTATTAATTAGATTTATTTCGATGTTTAGTTGAAAAATATAGTGTCCCCAACTGAGCACGCCAAGCCAGAGGCAACAGTGGCAAGGAAACCAAAACCCCATTAGGTGACCTAATGGAGAAAAATAAACCTTGGGAGAAACCAGGCTCAGTCGGGGTGCCAGTTCTCCTCTGGCCAATTTACAAACAACGTATTATTATTATTATTATTCTGGCTGCTTTACAGGTCAGAGGTCATAATAGATCGGAATATTCAAAGGACCGGAGGCAACACGCTGGAGACGGGTTTATTGAGGATGATGTTGATTAAATAATTATTAAAGTGCAATATTCGAATGATCGGAGGCAACACGCTGGAGACGGGTTTATTGCGGATGACATATCGATTTAAGTATTATTTAATGATAATATTCGAACAATCGGAGTCATCACACTGGTGACGGGTTTATTTAGATGCCGTGTCGATGAGGCAGTTGCAGGGGGAGGATAATTGACACGGTCTCTGCAGACACTTCGGGGTCCTGTGTTGGTCTTCTCTGGTCCACCATCTGATTAGGATACGGCCCAGATCTGGCTGACTGCAGTAAACCTCAGGATAAAACAGAGAGAATATCATTAGCGTAGATGCCATTCTTCTGATGATGTAACGAGTACATCAGGTGTTATGGGAAGTGTTCCCGGTTCCGGCTGACCTAGTTAATGCAGCCTAACAATCAATTAATTGATAAAGTGTTTTATGTGTATGCCACAGTAAAGAGATGTGTTTTTAGTCTAGATTTAAACTGACAGAGTGTGTCTGCTTCCCGAACAGTGCTAGGAAGACTGTTCCAGAGTTTAGGAGCTAAATAGGAAAAGGATCGACCGCCTGCAGTTGATTTGGATATTCTCGGTATTAACAACTGGCCAGAATTTAGAGATCGCAGTAGACGTGATGGAGTATAATATGTTAAGAGCTCGCTCAAGTATTGGGGAGCTAAACCATTTAGTGCTTTGTAAGTAATAAGCAAGATTTTAAAATGTATGCGATGTTTAATAGGTAGCCAGTGCAATGTTGACAGAACTGGGCTAATATGGTCATACTTCCTGGTTCTAGTAAGTACTCGAGCTGCTGCGTTTTGGACCAGCTGGAGTTTATTTATTAAGCGAGCAGGGCAACCACCCAATAGAGCATTACAATAATCTAGCCTTGAGGTCATGAACGCATGAACTAACTGTTCAGCATTTTGCATTGAGAGCATGTGCCGTAATTTTGATATATTTTTAAGATGGTAGAAAGCAGTTTTACAGATGCTAGAAACGTGGCTTTCAAACGAAAGATTGGTATCAAAGAGCACACCCAGGTTCCTCACTGACGACGAAGACTTGACAGAGCAGCCATCAAGTGTTAGACAGTATTCTAGGTTACTACTTGTGGAGCTTTTTTGTCCAATAATTAAAAATTCAGTTTTTTCTGAATTGAGTTGCAGGAAATTACCAGTCATCCAATGTTTTATGGCGGCTATGCATTCCGTTAATCTTGTGAATTGGTAAATTTCTTCAGGGCGTGAAGAAATATAGAGCTGAGTATCGTCAGCATAACAATGAAAACTAATGCCATGCTTCCTAATAATATCTCCCAGTGGTAGCATGTACAGGGTGAAGAGTAGCGGTCCTAGCACTGAGCCTTGTGGTACTCCATACTGAACTTGCGATCGGTGTGACATCTCTTCATTTACTGCTACAAACTGATAACGGTCGCATAGGTATGATTTAAACCATGATAAAGCAATTCCACTAATACCTACATAATTTTCGAGTCTATTCAAAAGAATGTTGTGGTCGATGGTATCAAATGCAGCGCTAAGATCGAGTAACACTAATAGAGAGATACAGCCACGATCGGATGATAAGAGTAAATCATTTGTAACTCTGATGAGAGCAGTCTCAGTACTATGATACGGTCTAAATCCTGACTGGAAATCCTCACAGATACCATTTCTTTCTAAAAAGGAACATAATTGTGAAGACACTGCCTTTTCAAGTATTTTTGACAGAAAGGGTAGATTTGAGATTGGTCTATAATTGACTAATTCTGTAGGATCAAGTTGCGGTTTTTTAATAAGTGGTTTAATAATAGCCAACTTAAAAGTTTTCGGTACATATCCTAATGACAAAGATGAATTAATGATATTAAGAAGAGGATCTATGACCTCTGGTAGCATCTCTTTTAATAGCCTAGTCGGTACAGGGTCAAGCATACATGTTGTTGATTTTGATGATTTAACGAGTTTAGCCAATTCTTCTTCTCCTATAGCAGTGAATGATTGTAATTTTTCCTCAGTGACACTACAATGCTCTGTCTGATGTGATACTGTAGTAGACGGCTGCATGGTTAAAATTTTCTTCCTAATATTATCAATTTTACATGTGAAGAAGTTCATAAAGTCATTACTGCTGTGCTGTTTACAATCATCAGAAGTTGAAGCTTTATTTTTGGTTAATTTAGCCACTGTATCGAATAAATACCTTGGGTTGTGTTTGTTTTCTTCCAAGAGAGTTGAGAAATAAGCGGATCTAGCAGTTTTTACGGCCTTTCTGTATGCGATCATGTGCTCTTTCCACGAATTTCGAAAGACCTCTAGTTTTGTTTTCTTCCAGCTGCGCTCCATTTTTCTGGCTGCTGTTTTAAGGGCCCGGGTGTGCTCGTTGTACCACGGCGTTGGACTATTTTCTTTAATCTTCTTTAAGCGCAGAGGAGCAACTGTGTCTAAAGTACTGGAAAAGAGAGAGTCAATAGTTTCTGTTGCAACATCGAGTTCTTCTATGCTGTCTGGGTTGCTGAGGAGATGATACTGATGAGGAAGAGTATTTAAAAAGCAATCTTTAGTAGCGGCAGTGATTGTCCTGCCATTTTTGAAACGAGGGGGCGCTTTGCAACTTTAGCTAAATTAAGTATACAAGATACTAAGTAATGATCTGAGATGTCATCGCTCTGCTGCAGAATTTCAACGGTATCAACATTAATTCCATGTGACAATATTAGGTCTAAAGTATGATTATGGCGATGAGTGGGTCCTGACACGTGTTGCCTAACTCCAATAGAGTTTAGTGTATCTTTAAATGCTAATCCTAATACGTCTTTTTCGTTGTCTACATGGATATTAAAATCACCAACAATTAGTACTTTATCTACGGCCAGTACTAATTCTGATAGAAAGTCAGCAAATTCTTTGATAAAGTCTGTATTATGCCCTGGTGGCCTGTATACAGTAGCTAACACCAATGTTGAACGGGTTTTGTCATGTACACTACATAGCGTTACATAAAGCACCAAAACTTCGAAGGAATTATATTTGAAACTAGACTTCTGAGTAATACTGAAGATATTATTATAAATTACAGCAACCCCTCCCCCTTTACCTTTCAGACGCGGCTCATGTTTATAACAATAATCTTGGGGGGTGGACTCATTTAAGGTAATGTAGTCGTCAGGTTTTAGCCAGGTTTCTGTCAAACACAGCACATCAAGATTATTATCTTTAATAATATCATTAACAATAAGCGCTTTTGGGGAAAGGGATCTAATATTCAGCAACCCAAGCTTTATCAATTGTTCATCTGTATTATTTCTTTTGTTTATTTGTTGGACATCAATTAAATTTTTACTGTTGAATGGTTTTGATGTTTTTTTGTATTTACTAATTCGGGGAACAGACACAGTCTCTATATGATAATATCTCTGTGAAAGAGTCTCTATGTGCTGGGATTTATCTGACTCCGGTGACGTGAGACAGCTAGCAGACGGTCGGTTTAGCCAGTTTGTCTGCTTCCTGACCTGGGCCCTAGTGAGTCAAGGTTTAGCTCTAAGACTATGTGCCAAATTACTAGAGAGAAGAGCGGCACCACCCCAGGAGGGATGGATGCCATCCTTCTTCAACAGGTCAGGTCTGCCCCAAAAACTTTTCCAATTGTCTATGAACCCTATGTTATTTTGCAGACACCACTTAGACAACCAGCCATTGAGTGATGACAGCCTGCTAACTATCTCATCACTCCTTCTAACGGGGAGCGGACCAGAACAATAAACAGCCTCTGACATCGTACTAGCGAGTTCACACACCTCTTTAATGTTAATTTTGGTGATCTCCGACTGGCGAAGTCGAACATCATTAGTGCCGACGTGAATAATAATCTTAGAGAATTTACGATTAGCTTTAGCCAGCACTTTTAAATTGGCTTTGATGTCAGGCGCTCTGGCTCCCGGTAAACAAGTGACTATGGTGGCTGGTATCTTCACATTCCGTGTAATAGAATCGCCAATGACTAGGGCACTTTCAACAGGATACTCAGTGGGTGCTTCACTGAGAGGGGAGAACCTGTTTGATGTTCTAACCGGAACGGAAAAGCGGTTTTTTGGTCTGCGACTATGCTGCCTCACTGTCACCCAGTTGCCCTGCTGCGAGGGCCCTGCAGCCGGAACCGAAGAATGTACAGAGTTCACTAAGCTATTCACATCCAAATCAGTGTCTAAAGCTGTTTCATCCTCACTACTCTCAGATAAAGTATGGATGCGTGTTTCTAATTCTGAAATCTTCTCCGTCAGCCTAACTATCTCCTTACATTTATCACATGTGAAGCCCTGTTCGCCAGCGGAGAAGCCTATACTAAACATGCAGCATGAAGTGCAAGTGATAATGACAGGAGAAGACATGACTTACCGTATTTGTTGATTAATCCAATTTACCACTTACCACAATTGTATGCTGGACACTATTTACTAATCCAACTAATGAACTCAGAGAGCAGGAGACCCGGGTGCAGAGATGACAAGCTAACAGGCTAGCGAAATGCTAACGTGTGATGGTGATTTAGATTAAAAGCTAGCGATGTCAAATTTAACGTGATAGGCAATTTTTAAACAATTTATGGTGATGAGTAAGTTATATTTAGCAGTAGAATAAAGAGGAAATATCAAGATAAAGATTCAAACGTGAGCAAGCAAGTGAGAATAAGAATAAGTGAGAATAAGTGAGAATATTGTTGTATTGGTAGCTGCTAGATGATGCCTCAGAAATACAAACAAAGGGCCACGAATACCATTCTAATTTCAGTAAAACATATATTTATTTGTATAAATATTTGTAATTTAATGTTTATCTCTCTCTCTCTCTCTCACACACACACACACACACACACACACACACACACACACACACACACACACACACACACGTCTGGTTCACTGTGTTTTGGACTCTCCATAGATGTAATGGTTTTTATACTGTACAAACTATATTCTATCCCCTAGAACTAACCCTACCCCGATATAAATGCACTTTTAAAAGATATGTCTGTGTATGGGATCATGTGTGTCTCTCAACATTGTGTGCTGCTGTGCAGGTGAACAAAATTTGCTCTATATCCCTGAAGCAACATTGCTTGCCATATCATTTCACCCAGTTATGTGATACCTTATTTTCACCTAGACTTTGAGGCGAAATTTAAAAGGTGCAGTAGCAGGGGAAAAACGTGCAGACACATACGCTGAGGCCACAGGCACAGTTGCTCTCACAATCGCACACATTTTTAGTACAAGTCATGCAGAGTTTTAACATGTTAGGTGAAATTGAATCCTAACAATAAATGTTAGCTCTGTAGCTCTTTTAGTAGTCTGTATAAATAGCAGCACTCAATCAGATTTAAAGGCCGGAGGTAATCTCAGTTGTCTTAGAAATCAGAGGAGATCATTCTGTTTTTTTAAGCTCGGGAATCAGATCCACCATGGCAACATCAAAGAACTAATGGCAACAAATGCCGACTGTGTTGTCATCTCTCGTCGGCTGCGTTGCACTTGAACACACCAAAAGGACTAAAGGTAACTGTCTAACGCGTGCATTCTGCACCTGCATGTAAGTAAATATCTGTTTATATCAGCAGGCATCAATAGTCTATTTTCGTTATTCAAAAAGGGAAACCAACACTAGGACTGTAGATAAACAAACTGTAAACAAAGCAGTGCTTGCATACCATTTTGAATATCAATCATGCTGATCACTTTCTTCATTCCAGTCGGCTCATGTTATTCTGAAAACATTTGTGCATTTGAATGCATTTTATGATGCATTTTATGATTACCGAACATTCATACAATGCTGTGTGCTGAGAACTCACGAAGAGCTCATAAAATGTTCAAAACATTCAAAACAGCACCAGGATTTCCTCCGTTGTATGCAGAAACGAAGATCTGCAAATATTGATGAGGCACTCACCACACACCTCGTTGCTCCACGTTTGCCCTCTACTCATTTCGGATAGACCGATCTTTCCACGTCGTCAAATCAGCTGACTTGTAGCGTCGCATCTTGTGACAGCATGTCATGTTTTTGGTCCGTGTTGCGTTCATATATCAATCGAACCGCACCAGAGTTCGATTGAAAGCGGATCGAGACCCATCTTTTTAGCGGTCTCTGCCGCTTGTTTGGTGCGCACCAGGGTTCAGATGGCAGCGTTCACATATGTTCAAATGAACCGCACTAACCGAGCAATCGCACCAGGGTTCATTTTAATCAAACCAAACAAGTGTGAATGCAGCCTTTAATGAGATTTATTAGTGGAATGAGCTGAAACTAATGACAGAACTTTGATGGCTTTGGGTGCTCGATTTGGGCTTTGGGTGCTCGAGGCCCTGCCCTTTTTCAAAATTAATCAAAAGTGCCCCTCTCAGACAAATAATATCGTGGTCAATAAAACTAAATAAATGTGATTATAACATGACAATGTATACACTAGTAACGAACGGCTCAAAAGTCGGACAATTTCTTATGAGGCGTTGCCATAACGCGTTGCTATGGGTTGCGTGCGTTTTGATTGACTGCTGATTTTCCACTGTTCGGAAACGGCTCTCGAGCCAAATATGATCCTTTCAGAGAGTGTGTGGCCTCACGGGAAAAAAGTAAACCAATATTTTCAGAGCTAATGTGTTGATTTAATTACAAATCAATACATTATATATTTTAAAGCATTACACAATTAACCAATGCCCGTTTGTCATGTATATACACCAACCAATCGTGATCTGCCAAAACAAGTTCAAATTCCATTGGGCGATGTGAAGTGGAGCGGTAGTTTTCTGTTCATATTCATAAATCGTTTGAAAATTACATGGATAGACGACGAACTAACGTTTGTGGAACGATTTCCTGCGGTTTGTCTCTTTTTATAAATTGCATCACTGACAAAATGGATTTTAACTGACAACAAATAAATCCCTGCACAAAACCATGCAGCAGCAAAAGGCGCAATAATGGTAAGTGTTAAATTCACTTGTATTTATGTATATTGATACACCGTTTATTATTTCATGAAACTATCAAAGTTAACAAAACCCAAGTGCCACCGGTACCTACAGGCCTATTATGTGAAGTGTAGGCTGGCGAAATGGTTACGTGAAAGGACATTATTATATTACCATTTTTTAATATTATGCAGCATTATGAAAGAAGTCTCTTATGTTCATCAAGCCTGCATTTATTTGATAAAAAACAGCAATATTGTTAAATATTATTAAAATAATGGTTTTCTATTTTAAAATAATTAAAAATATAATTTATTCCTGTGATCACAGCTGGATTTTCAGCATCATTACTCCACTCTTCAGTGTCACATGATCATTCAGAAATCATATGAGGATTTAATGTCAATGATGGAAACCGTGATACTGTTTTCAAGATTCTTTGATTAACAAAAAGTTAAAAAGAACAATGTAATAATATTTCACAATATTAGGCTACTGTTTTTTCTGTATTTTTGATTATATATATATTGCCCCTTTCTTACATTTGAGCCCCTGCCCCTGAAGAACTCTCTGCACGGCCCTGACAGCATGCATGTGAATGAAGGATTATGGAGTTATGGAGCTATAATATGCATCTGTTCCCAGTACAAAATCTCCAAAATCTAAAGCACCTCACCGTAGGTGGCTGTTCTTTTTGCTGTAATCTCCACCGCATTTCAGATTCTATTAAAAATACATGGGATGCATTGTGACGGATTGCTTTGAAGCATGTCTTGGATGTCAGATCAAAAGAACACCCCCGGAACACATTTTGGATTGTCTTGATGAACAATGTTTTTTTTTCTTCCGGAAGCTAATCACATCACTGACGATTTTGCAAGCAGCGCGGTGTGTTTCTGTCTGGTGGTTAGTCAAATATATTGTGGAAATATATTGTCCTTTTTGGAGGTATTTTCCACAATGTAAAAGATTTCTCAAATGTATGATTCAAAGAACTGACAAGAAAAGTGACAGAATCCAACATGACAGTTTGTCTTCTTGTTGTTCAGCAGCGGGTTGATGCAGAATAATTCTTGTAAGCCTTTGGCCAGAAAAAAAAATGTCATCACAGATGTTCATAAATGAAAATCAAGAGAAAGAGAACACAAAATAGGCAAATTAGTGGATGACTAGATCAAAATTACATTATCATACACCACTTTTACAGTATGGAACCTAAAAAAATAAAATTTCCAAACAATCAAACCAACGCCTCAGCATCGGTGATAAAGAATTCTCTATGTGTGAGGAAAATGTATCTGTTTCAGTGAAGTAAAGAAATACAGAGAGAGAGACCGAGAGAGAGAGAGGGAAGGGAGGGGGGATGAAGAGGAAAAACCAAAGGACCAGTAGCAGAGTGTGTCTTGCTCACTGTCAAAGCAGACTGACTGTCATTCGCCTGCAGATCCTCCAGAGCAGTGCAACGGAACTCAAGCTCTCCGAATTTGGGGATAGACATCTTTTATGTCTTCCAGTGTCTTTCAGTCATGAACTGTCCATCATTCTGTACTTTGATGGATTCTACCTGGACTCCATGTGGGTAGTCAAGCACACACTCTACCCTGGAAGGTAAGTTCTGCAGTGTTGGGTGTTGCATAACAAAGTAATTAATTACATGTAATTTAATGACTTTTCCCTTGAAAAAGTAAAGTAAGGGATTACTCTTAATTTTTCTGCAATGTAATTACTGTTACTTCTGATGTAACTGCGTGAAATACTGTATATTCTACAGCCTATAAAACAATATTGGATGAATCATCAAAATTGAACATCTAGTGTTAAAATATGCTTTTAATGTAACCTTCCCCCTTTAAATACTTTGGTCAGTTCAAGATAATTTATGCAAGAATTAAAAGAGCAGTTTCATGTCTATGCTTGTGTTGTTTAACTGGTCGAGTTTGATATGGGATTAAAAAGTAATTAGTAATAAGTAATGCAATAATTTTTAGAGAGAGTAATAATTAGTAAGTATTGTAATTGTATTTTTTATTGATTAAATGTTAATATGCTGTAGATTGTAAATGTTCAGCTATCTAGTGTACCCTAATAACCTGTTGATGTAAAAAAATATATGTTTTAATGATTTATTCTCACCAAATTCTCAATAGCCTAAACCAATTTGTCGAATAAATCACTCTTTCTGTAAAACCTTAAAGAAGTTCAGGCAGTTAGACACCATTTGCAAATCTCATGCACTCTTTTCTCACTCACTAAAACACAAATCACACTGTGATGCACTTGTGTTGTAAAACGCTAAACACGGAAAAAGTTAAACAACTAAAACACAGTAAAAACACTCAAAATTGTTCACACTTATTTCTAATGATGTGATCAAAACTGTACAAAATAAGCCAGTTCCGCGTGTACGGGTAGCACAGGTGCACTGAATGTTGATACCAACAATAGATGGAAACAATCTGAAAAGGAAAGGAAGAGGATGAGAAAGAGCAAGGTGTGGACAGTGTTGTCAAGGCTGCATCCAGCACACTAGGGTTTTTTCCCTTGCCTGGTGTGGACAAAGTCCTCAGGCCAGACCCAGCACAAAGACATAGTGATGCTGAATGAATCTCTCACTGACTTTGATTTTGCAGTTGCACAACTCTTTTGAGTGTACTGTAACATGCTTTTAGAGTTTGTTTGTTTTTTAACCTTTTGTGAGTTAAAAATTGAAAGTGCTGAATATACAGACTTGTAATATTCAGTAAATACTTGTAGTGAATACAATTTATTCACCTTACTACTGTAAGTTACGATTATACTTTTCTTAAACTTAAATTGTTTACTGTGTTACAATACTTTATTTTATGTAACTGCATGACTTGGATGCTGCTATAGTTTCTAATGAATGAGCATTAGTGTTTATATTTTGACTGGCCGTGCACTGATCTGAAAGCATTGTTTAATTTTGAGCAGAGATAAAATGGTATGAGGTAATTGTTTCGATTTTTCCAGAACAGTCAGATGTTCTTAGCCTGGGAAAACCCAGACAAATTCCGGCAAATTTAGATTTGCTGTGCAAGTAGTCTGGCAAAGAGCCCATTCAAGCCCATTTCTAATCCCTCGAAATCGCGGCATCAATCAGAAACGTTGGGGCGGGCTTTACACGATGACGACAGCGCAGCGACGTTGAAGCAGATTTGCCGCCGTGGAGCATCACTTGTTCGAATCAGCTATTGTGTCTGTTTTAAGCGATTTAAACTTTTCCTTTTTGTTAAAACCCGAGCAAAGAACAACACTCGAAGCCTTCATATCTAAAAAAGATGTTATCGCTGTCTAACCGACTGGATTCGGCAAAAGTCTGATACCAGCTTGGCCCTTTGGTGGCTAAACAAATGTGTCTTAGCGAGAGCCCTCTGGTAGTGTTAATGTTTAACAAAATATAGTTTTAAGTCCTTTTCAGGCGAGAATGTAGTTGTTTAAAGCTCAAATCTGTGGTTTATTTATAAAGAGAGTGCCTTTTTGAAAATTTGATCTGCCGTTTTCGGAGTTGTGAGCTCCAGTGGATCAGCGGCGCTCAATCGCTCATTAACCCCGCCGAGAACACCCTTTCCTCGGCCAATCCTTCTGCCGTCTGCCGCTGGCTCTGATGTCTCTGTGGTGGTTAAACATAAGATATGATTTGTCTTGTCTTGTGTAGATCTAACGGCTGATCTTTGCTCTCATTAATCTATAATTTGTTCCCTGACAGATCGTTTTGTCTGAGGGCAAAGTGAAGTTTCATAACTTTATATTTTTAAGCTATTAAACTTTATCGTTGTAGTCTCCTAGCGCTGACTTTGTTTGACTGAATAGCTTTATTTATTGTATAGCTTCTTATACTTTTTACTTATACTTTTATAAATTGCTATTGATCACACATAAACTGACATTTAACAAAAAGATACTAGGTTGTGTTTTATGTCATATTTCATTTATTACAGTGATAATCATAGCCTATATTATGCACACATTAATGTGTGTTTTAAAAAAAAAATCTAAACGAAAAGAGGCTGGGTTTTTTATATTTTGTTTTGTTATAAACATGCATTGAAGATAATATGCATTGCCTGCACTACATTTTAGTGGCTGTAATATGTTTAATATTTTTTTTTAATGAAAATTAAAAGAGGCAGAGTGGTGTTTTATCATATATTTCGTTTTATTGTAGCCTAAAATATACAAATATATACTGAGTGATACTGTCAAGAACGCTGCTTGTCCATTAGCAGAGTAGGCGGACTAGTGTCCTCCCGTCATCGGGAGTTTGTTCTCCGGAGTCAAACTTGGCAAGTCACGGACGCAAGCCAGAAGTTCGCGTACGAAATATGTCATAAAACACCACTGCCTCATTTCATAAAAAAAAAAAAAAAAAAATCTTAAACATAATAGCCACACGAATGTGGTTCAGGCAATGCGTAGCTAAGGCCTACATTGATTATCTTATATATTTATAATAGAACAAAGTATAAAACACCCTGCCTCTTTTCGTTTACATTTAAAAAAATAATATATTAAACATTAATATGTGGTTTAGATAAGGTGACCAGATTTCTGAAATGGAAACCGGGGACATTTCCTATTTGAGAACACAAGTACAGACAAGACCGCATATTGAGAGACGGCCAGAGTCTGAGATGTAAAAATCCTCTGACAATTCCTCAAAGTCAGCCATGATCAACAGTCACGTTCATTACTAGCTACCTAGTTCCGTTGGTTTTGTTGATGGAAGTAACAACGGGGCTTCTCAGGTGCTGCGAGCAAATCACTCCGCAGAAGTAGAGCAGTGCTGCGCCTTCTGAGAATATAGTCCCCAGTATGAATGCATTTATAAGATGGCTGTGTCTCATGTAACCTTGTTATTTGTACGCGCTGTGACTATACACATCACAATATGTAAATAGGAAAATGTTGGCGTTAATTTATCTTATTGAGCAGTAGGCTAGCTGGAGCCATTTACCTCCAGTCTTTGTGCTAAGCTAGGCTAGCGGTGGGTGCGTCAGAGAGTTATGGCATGCACGGAGATGAAAATTGTATGTATGGACTTATGTAACTCTGGGGGATATGGTGAATAAGCTAAAGTCCCAAAAAGTCGGCGTGTTCATTTAATGTTCTTACTATTGTATTCAATTGTCATGTTTTCAGTTGCATTTATAAATGCAGTTTACTCATCTACTTAGTAAGAAATAACATTTTGCTCTGTTCGTGATTTCTGCTGCAAACTCGTTTCAGAGGATTACATAATGTTAAACACTTTATAACCTTAAAATGATTAACATTTAATTCATCTTTGAACCATTTTGTAATATTTTGTTTGTTTGTCGTGAGACACAAAAGGTGTTTTCTCCTACAGCGACTGAAAATAGAGCCATAAATCACACCAAAACACAACATAAATTCACAGAGGACATCAATTTTATTTGCTCGCTGTAATCCAAATCTTTAGAATCAATGGGAAGCCGATACATCCATATTGTACTTTTTAGCACCTATCCAAAGCATCTGTACAAAGAGTACGTTTTGTGTCTTAGAAAGTTACGTATTAATACCTACATATTAACAATGAGCCCAAGCTGGCATATTACAGTTTTTCTATATGGCTAAAACACTTTTCTTGAAACCATCACCCACTTTCTCAAAACATTAAACACAAAACCAAATCTTCAAACTACATCCAGAGAACATCTGACTCTTCTATCAAAATCAAACAATTGCCTCAAAACCATTTTATCTGTGCTCAAAACCAAATGCTTTCCAATCATACACACAGCCAGTCAAAATATAAACACTACAGATCATTCATTAGGCACTACATCAAAAAGACAGCATCCAAAGTATGCAGTCACAGAACAAGTATATTGTAACACAAATACATTTTGCAATTACGTTAAAAAAAATTGTAATCGTAATTTACAGTAGTAAAGTGAATAAATTGCACACTGTATGCACTGTATTTAACCGAATATTACTGAATTTCTGTATATTCAGCACTTGCATACTGTAAAATATACAGTAGTCCAACTGCAAAAGCCAAAAAGGTTAAAAAAAACATCTAAACGAAAAGCATGTTACAGTAAATTCTAAGAGTTTTGCAATTGCAAAGTCAATGAGAGATTCATTCTGCCTCAGGTCTGGCCTGAGGACATATTACAGGCAACGTTGTCTCTTGCCAGGCAAAGGGAAAAACCCTCTGGTGTGCAGGATCCAGCCTTGACAACACTGTTCACTTCTTGCTCTTTCTCCTCATCCACCTCCTCTTAGAGAGGAGAGAAGCATTAACACAATTGACAAGAAAAGGTTGGTAATTGTAGCTGTCTGGCTTTGAAATAACATAGCAGCAGGAGATGTTGTGAATTTTCAAAGAAATGTAATCTAGAAATGTGTTTAGGGTTTAAAAGCAGTCGGCAGGTTAATTCAAAAAGAGCTGTCTGTTTTAATCAAGGACCCTAGCCAGCGAGAGAGAAAGAAATTACTGTGAAAATGATGAGACAAAAATGGTTGAAAGTGAAATCCAGCTGGGCTTTTAGTCTAGAGGCTTTCAGTTCAAATTAATCCAAACTAAAATGGGCGTTTGAACAGAAACAGATTAGGGAGAAAATGAGGAAGACAATACACATTTTGAGGGTTATTTGAAACATTTGCTACTACTATGCCAGCCCTGATGTCTATGTCTAAGTCTAAATCGTGATTATCATCAATTATATAATTCAATTTTCCACAAAGGATTAATAACCAAATAATACTTGTAGTACAAATTCAATTACTATGTTTCACACAGAGTAATGTTATACAAGACACCTGCTAAAACGCAAAAAACACAATAAATGAATGAAATACAATTGTTCATAGAACTAAAGTTTACCAGTCTGAAGTCTCAATGACCATACACATGCAGTATGAATGACTACTGACCTGTCAAACTGAATCAAATGACTCACTTAATAATTTTCCTGATGCAATGAAAGTTCTAAATTCAGCCAGATGTTAATTGATTGTCACAGTATGAAGTGTTGAACAGATCTGTCAGAGAACTCGAAAAGTGAGTGTCGAGACGAGAGTGAGAATGAATCGCAATCACCTCATTAGAATGAGCTGTCTTTTCCCCCTTGAACAAAGTTCAATAGGAATTAGAATATGAAACATCTCTGAGGAACTTTTAGCAAATTGTTGAAGTTTGTAAGTCAGACGTAAAGCTTAATTAGCAAAAAAACCTTTTACAAAAGACATGGACCTTCTTCTTTCGTGTTCCACGCAACGGAAAGTCATGCAAGTTCACAATCTAAGAGAGATGCGTTTGAAGTTCTGTTTGGAACTGTATCTGACACATAGCTCTCTCTCTCTTTCTTCCCCACAGATGGGCAATGTGCCAAAAACAGCCCTGTTCGTATCCACAATCTCCAGACAGCACGATGTCCTCATGGGATCAATTTATTCAGTGTTCTGTGAGTTCACAACCGCCGTAACGTCTGGAATCCTCTACATCTTCATATGTGGTTTAATCAGAGCAGGACAACACATAACACCTCAGTGACTTTGCATATCTTTATTTTCTTATGAATAATTTAAATGGTTCAGCTGTCATTAACCTCCTGTCGCTTACCCTGCCTGTGTCTTGGCCAAATTGTCCTGAGGATAAATATATATATTAAAAGAATTTCCTGAGAAGGCCACAGATAGGGCCTAGTTAGTTTGGGGAAATGATTGGGGTGACTCACACTTGATTGTCTTTATTTATTATTAATTGATGAAGCAATGAAACATAAACTTGAGACTAAAGCAGCTATCTGGTTACATTTATAGGAGTGTTATTATGGCATTCTGCGATGAAATATATCTGTAAGCCTATAATAGCCATGAAGCAGAATAATGTACAATCATAATCGCAAAACAAACCCATTATTTAGAATCGTCACACATTTTGCAAAGAAGAACGGTTGTGTGTAAAAAAAGAAAAGAAAAATCACTCAAGTTGTTCCAAACCTGAATACATTTCTTTGTTATGCTGTACACAAAGGAAGATATTTGGAATAATGTTTGTAACCAAGCAGATCTCGGCCCCCATTTACAAACATGGTTAAATGTTTGGAACAACTTGAGGGTGAGTAAATGATGACAGAATTTTCATTTTTGGGTGAATTATCCCTTTGAGTAAACAGTCAAATATTACACTTTGCAATGTAGTGAAGTAATACTCTGATAAAGTACAGATTTTTGAAAAAATCTGTTTTTAAAAAAAAGTCAGGAAGAACTTTGTGGCCCGGTTTCACAGACAAGGCTTAGATTCAGCCAGGATTAGGCCTTAGTTCAATTAGGACATTTAAATAGCCTTTATATGCGTACCATAGTAAAAAAAAAATAATATTACTGGTGTGCATCTTGAGTCAAAACAATATAACGGACATATTTTAAGATATTCGCCTTAAGTCTTGTCTGTGAACCCAGCCATGTTTTGGAATGGATGCGAAGCATGTGAATGCAAGCGATAGTTATGGTCGGATAGGAGGTATAGCAACAAATACCTCCGATCCACTGTGGCAGATAAATTGGTTGGATTATTAAGGCTCATGGGTTGATTTATCTTCAGTCTGTAAAAACAAAAACAAAAAAACAAGGACGTCATTGTTATTCTAGACTACTCCGTTCCTGCCTGAGACAGACCTAGCAGGGTTTGCTTAGCATTTCTAAGCTCTAGGATCAAACGTTGTCTTTATGTGACAGGTTTGTCAGCAATGGGATGGAGATGTCACACTGTCAGGGGCACATTTTCAATACAGCTTTACAAATTCTGTTGCTACTTTGATGTGAGAAGATTGATAGATCTCTCTTTCTCTTCCAGGTGTGTTGTCGCTACTGGGAAATGGCATGCTGTTGTTTGTAGCCTACCGTAAGAGGTCATCTCTGAAGCCAGCAGAGTTTTTCGTTGTGAACTTATCTGTGAGTGATCTAGGGATGACCTTGTCTCTGTTTCCTCTGGCCATTCCATCTGCTCTAGCACACAGGTGAGATCCTGCTTCACACTTTACAAAAACAACCCACAATATTGCAAATTATGGTTTTTATTGTAAAATATCAGAGATGACATTATATAAGTATTTATATAAAAAAATACTCTACCCTCTTTCTCATTTAGCGTTTAGAAGAAATTCTAGTGAATTAATTGACTCGTTTGAACTTATGAACTAGGGCTGTCACGATTCCTCGATTAAATTTGAGAAAATGATTTAAAAAAAATCCTTGATTGCATCCGGCAAAATAAATACCGGTGCGCATTCCACGGACAAGAATCCATGAACTGTGTATTAAATGTATTAAAACTATTTAAAAACATACTACAGCATAGATGCTAATGAGTGATATATTTACATGGTTCCGTGCGTCTCAGAGTGGCTCGGTTCACAGACGCTGCCCAGCTCCACATTAAAGGGTTAGTTCACACAAAAATGAAAATAATGTAATTTATTACTCACCCTCATGCCGTTCCACACCCGTAAGACCTCCGTTCATCTTCGGAACACAAATTAAGATATTTTTGTTGAAATCTGAAGGCTCAGTGAGGCCTCCATATAGGGAGCAAAGCCATTTACACTCTCAAGATCCATTCATGTACTAAAAACATATTTAAATCGGTCCATGTGAGTACGGTGGTTCAATATTAATATTATAAAGCGACGATAATATTTTTGGTGCACCAAAAAAAACGAAATAACGACTTATATAGTGATAACCGATTTCAAAACAATGTGTATCGAATCAGCGAGTCGAATCATGATTCGGATCGCGTGTCAAACCGCCAAACTGCTGAAATCACGTGATTTGGCGCTCTGAACCACTGAATCGACTCGCTGATTCGATACACTCAGTGTTTTGAAATCGGTTATCACTATATAAGTCGTTATTTCGTTTTTTTTTGGTGCACCAAAAATATTATCGTCGCTTTATGATATTAATATTGAACGGAGGTATTACGGGTGTGGAACGGCACGAGGGTGAGTAATAAATGACATTATTTTCATTTTTGGGTGAACTAACCCTTTAACTGTTATAATTTACATGCGTAGAGTGTCTCAAACTCCAACTGAGCATATGACTTTGGGTTTCTTATAATGTTCATCTGGGAACACAAGGCGCGCCATTTCATCAGATTTGTAAGGTAAATAATTTATAAATGAACGCCAACACAGGAGAATACTGTTTCTAAATATTAAATGTTCATCGCGATTTCAAAATAAAAGTCTAAACCCTCGCTCTGAGTTTGCATGTTTTAATGTCCACATGTTCTTATTCAAGAAATTACAGTGGCTGTATCATCATATTCTATTTTAAAGAAGTTGCCAAATATTAAAGATTAAGTTAACATTTTAATTAAATATAATTTGGCCAAGAAACCAGGATTTGATCTACTGTAAAGTGTATCAACACTAGGCTGTTGGCGCCCTCTGCTCTGCATGTTTTTTTTTATAATACATAATGTACACAAGTTGATTGTCTTTATTATGTATATCATATTATGCATTTTAACAGTGTTTTTCTATAAAACTATAATATGATTATTTGATATTGATACTTTATTTGAAACAATTTTTATTGCCTCATTGTTATTTCATGTCATTTTAAAGGCTATTGTTTGCTTAGGTCAGTTTTTTAACAAAAAAAAAATCTGATTACCCGATTAATCGTCAAAATAATCAACCAATTACTCGATTACCAAAATAATCATTAGTGACAGTCCTACTTTGAACCCATCCATCTTTTTAAAGAGAAATATAGTTAAATGCTGGTATTCCACACTTATGTTTTTAACGTGTGTTTTATATATGGGTGTTTTCAATTTTACAAATGCCTAAAACAGTTTGATGTACTTTTCCGTAAAGTGATCGTGGTTCTAAAGTAATTGAGATAAAAGGTATTTCAGAATTCAGCGATAACAGTAAAATGATCTCTCTCTTTTCTCTGTAGGTGGTTGTTTGGGGAGGTAACATGTCTGTGCTATGCTGTGTGCGGAGTTTTATTTGGCTTGTGCAGCCTAACAAACCTGACTGCTTTGTCATCAGTATGCTGCCTCAAAGTCTGCTGCCCAAATTATGGTATACTCTTTTGTTTTCTTTAACCAGATTAATTAATTTATTTAATGTCCCCCTGTAGTCAATAATTGTATCCCTTAAAACTCATCTTTGATCACCAAAATGACATATATATATATATATTTAAAAAAATGCTTCATTCATTAAAATAGCTTGATTGTAACTTTACACCCTTGCTTCAATTAGTATATGTGGAACAATGAATATGCAAATTAGCCCCATCTCCACTCACTCACACCAGCTCAGAGATCCACTCGCTCAACTTTACTGTAGTAAACGCTGCCCAATGCTATCGCTCTTTACAATGTCGGACACTTAACGGCAATTAATATGATTTGCCTTTGCAATGGTGTTGACTTATGACTTTTCACATGGTTTGTCTTAAAGCCCAGTAAGCAATTTTGCGTTTAAAAGACATTTAATAGAATGTCACAGCCGAGACGTCTAGGCTAAAACAAGGCAACATTTGGGCTGTGAAAATGTAATAGACGTCTAGAACATGAACATGTCAAAGAAATTAAACAAAACACATTGTAATCACTGTTGACTTTGCTTTGATTGCATATCATACAAGTTATTTTGGCGAAAACGAAATTCAAAGTTATTTGGGCTAGAAGTGGGTTACTCATAGCCTCGGGTCTATAGTTAACCAAGACGTTGAAATGACGGCTATTGCCTGCTGGGAGCATATTAAAAACACCACATGGACATATAAACAACATTAAAGACTTGATTTTCACCATAGGGGGACTTTAAACTATTATGACTAAATTAAATATAAAATATTAAAAGTGTTCACAGATGTGTCACTAAATGGAATTCTGAAGACAAAAAAAAATTGTGGTTCCTGCACTTTTATCTGAATCTCGAATTGCTAGACCTCGTCAGGAAGGATACGATAAATACACATTTCTAGGCCTTAGATTGGCATATACAGTGGGGCAAAAAGTATTTAGTCAGCCACCAATTGTGCAAGTTCTTCCACTTAAAAAGATGAGAGAGGCCTGTAATTTTCATCATAGGTACACTTCAACTATGAGAGACAGAATGAGAAAAAAATCCAGAAAAATCACATTGTCTGATTTTTAAAGAATTTATTTGCAAATTATGGTGGAAAATAAGTATTTGGTCAATAACAAAAGTTCATCTTAATACTTTGTTATATACCCTTTGTTGGCAATGACAGAGCTCAAACATTTTCTGTAAGTCTCCACAAGGTTTTTACACATTGTTGCTGGTAGTTTGGTCCATTCCTCCATGCAGATCTCCTCTAGAGCAGTGATGTTTTGGGGCTGTTGCTGGGCAACACATTTTCAACTCCCTCCAAAGATTTTCTATGGGGTTGAGATCTGGAGACTAGCTAGGCCACTCCAGGACCTTGAAATTCTTCTTACGAAGCCACTCCTTTGTTGCCCGGGTGGTGTGTTTGGGATCATTGTCATGCTGAAAGACCCAGCCACGTTTCATCTTCAATGCCCTTTCTGATGGAAGGAGATTTTTACTCAAAATCTCACAATACATGGCCCCATTCATTCTTTCCTTTACACGGATCAGTCGTCCTGGTCCCTCTGTCTCTGATCCTGGTCGGATCAGAGACAGCCCCAAAGCATGATCTTTCCACCCCCATGCTTCACAGTAGGTATGGTGTTCTTTGGATGCAACTCAGCATTCTTTCTCCTCCAAACGACAAGTTGAGTTTTTACCAAAAAGTTCTATTTTGGTTTCATCTGACCATATGACATTCTCCCAATCCTCTTCTGGATCATCCAAATGCTCTCTAGCAAACTTCAGACAGGCCCGGACATGTACTGGCTTAAGCAGGGGGACACGTCTGGCACTGCAGGATTTGAGTCCCTGGCGGCGTAGTGTGTTACTGATGGTAGCCTTTGTTACTTTTGTCTCAGCTCTCTGCAGGTCATTCACTAGGTCCTCCCGTGTGGTTCTGGGATTTTTGCTCACCGTTCTTGAGATAATTTCGACCCCACAGGGTGAGATCTTGCGTGGAGCCCCAGATCGAGGGAGATTATCAGTGGTCTTGTATGTCTTCCATTTTCTAATAATTGCTCCCACAGTTGATTTCTTCACACCAAGCTGCTTACCTATTGCAGATTCAATCTTCCCAGCCTGGTGCAGGTCTACAATTTTGTTTCTGTTGTCCTTTGACAGCTCTTTGGTCTTGGCCATAGTGGAGTTTGGAGTCTGACTGTTTGAGGTTGTGGACAGGTGTCTTTTATACTGATAACGAGTTCAAACAGGTGCCATTAATACAGGGAACGAGTGGAGGACAGAATAGCCTCTTAAATAAGAAGTTACAGGTCTGTGAGAGCCAGATATCTTGCTTTTTTGTAGGTGACCAAATACTTATTTTCCACCATAATTTGCAAATAAATTCTTTAAAAATCAGACAATGTTATTTGCTGGATTTTTTTCTCATTCTGTCTCTCATAGTTGAAGTGTACCTATGATGAAAATTACAGGCCTCTCTCATCTTTTTAAGTGGGAGAACTTGCACAATTGGTGGCTGACTAAATACTTTTTTGCCCCACTGTATCACAATTAACATAGTCCAAAATGGTATTGTCCTCTGCTGTCCCTGCTGAAATATCCAGCATAAACCAGCATGAATTCCATGTTGGTTAAGGCTGGTTTATGCTGGTTAGAGCTGGCATAGCTGGTGGACTAGCTTAGTCATGCTGTTCTAAAGCTGGTGTAGCAGGTTCACTGCTTCCTATGCTGGTCCCAGCATGCAAAACAGATCTTATACTGGTGACCAACAATGCTGGATATTTTTTCTTCTTCTTTTGGATCAAGTCTAATCTCACACAACAGAATCAGGTCTGAGTGTTTTGGACTGTTAGCGCCATGTGTTTTTTTTTTTTTTTGTGAAGATTCTGAAAACTGTCATACTCAGTTCACTATGAAATGAAAAGGCCCTCTGGCTTAAATGTGCAGGAATGAGAGTTTATAACAAATGGAAAGAGACACAAAAATGAATACATATGAAAAAGAAGATAAGAGAGGACATGTGGAACAAAACAGAACATGTAGGGAAAATGAGACAAAATAGGAGACAGAGTGATGAAACAAATGAACCAAATAAAGAAAAGTAAGAGCAGTTAATGAGCACACATTTAAGGGTTGCTGGAGCTTGAAATACTGTAGTTTTTTCCTTTCCCTGTGGGAAATAAAATTAAAATAATCCCTATGGTTCAGATCTGTGTTAGCAGAGTCATACAGCCTGACCAATTAGTCACCTTGACCATTTTGTTTTGTAAAAGTATAAATTCATGCAGTCCTTGTCTTCCCCAGGTAACAAGTTCTCATCCAACCACGCTTGTGTGATGGTTATTGGGGTTTGGTGCTATGCGTCTGTGTTTGCCATTGGACCTTTGGCCCACTGGGGAAGTTTTGGACCAGAACCGTACGGAACCGCCTGCTGCATAAACTGGTATGAGAACAAACATTTTAGCATTAATATGTGACACTAACGCAAACTGATTCTACAATGATGCCTTTTCCATGTTGTATGTTCCAAGGTACATTCCATCCCATGATGCCCTTGCCATGTCTTACATCATCAGTCTTTTTGTCTTTTGTTACGTTGTCCCCTGTACCATCATCATCCTATCTTACACCTTCATCCTGCTCACAGTGAAGGGGTCTCATCAGGCCGTTCAACAGCATGTCTCGCCACAAACCAAAGTGACCAACGCACATACTCTTATTGTCAAGGTAAAGAGGGTTTATGGGATTTGATGGGCTTGTTTGTTGGCAGTGTTTATTGTTAGTACTTACAGTGACCTTCATATAACAAAAAAACAACAACCCCTGGGACATTAAAGTGCACAGAAAGGTGTGTGGTGTCCACACTGTTTCACTGTGTAAATATACCGTATTTTATTGCCCTGTGGAGCAGACAGCAGGAACGTGATACTATTGCTGAGTATGTACTTAATGTCCCTCAAGAAGTAACGCTGATTACCCATCCTCTGTCCTCTGGACAAGGGCTGGCTGTATCTTTGGCTGTCCCAGCCTAATTTTTCAGAAATGTGCCATGAAGCCCTGGTGTACTCTACCTGCATGCAACTTTGCTGCTGGCAGTGAGGGCTGCTCTGTTGATTACGTTGGTGCTGAATGTTATATATTGAGGGACACAAATGTCCCCTCAAATAATGTGTGTACATTGCATACATTTGCACTTATTTGGCCATTTGGGTCATAAACAGACACACGTAATATAAGCAGAATGCTGAAAAACAAAGAAAGATGACAGTTTGTTCCGTTTATATTGCACTACTGATCGTCAGTTTGAGGCAGTAAGATTTCTTAATGTTTTTGAAGGAAGTCTCTTATGCTCACCAAGCCTGCTCTTATCGTATTTGATTTAAAAAAAATATATATATTGCAGTAAAAGCAGTAATATTGTGAAATGTTATTACAGCTTAAAATATTTTTTTCTATTTTAATATATTTTAAAATGTTCATCATCATTACTCCAGTCTTCAGTGTCACATGATGAAATCAGAATATCATTCTAATATGCTGATTTGCTGCTCAATACACATTTATGATTATTATCAATGTTGAAAACAGTTGCTTAATATTTTTGAGGAAACTTTGATACATTTTTCAGGATTCTTTGATGAATGAAAGTTCAAAAGAATAGCATTTATTTGAAATATAAACCTTTTGTAGCATTATAAATGTCTTTACTGTCACTTTTGATCAATGTAATACATTCTTCCTGAAGTAGTGTGTGTGGTTACAGAGGTCAAAATGTAATCTTGAAATATTTAAAAACAAATCATTCTATTTAATTGCATGTCTACTATCTTTCTAGCTCTCAGTGGCTGTATGTATTGGCTTCCTTATGGCTTGGAGCCCATATGCCGTTGTTGCCATGTGGGCTGCGTTCAGCGCCAATGAGCAGGTCCCACCCACCGCCTTTGCGCTGGCAGCTATCCTGGCCAAATCTTCCACTATTTACAACCCTATGGTTTATCTTCTCTTCAAACCCAACTTTCGCAAAATCCTGAGTCAGGATACTCAAACCATCCGCCACAGGATTTGTTTAAGCCATAGTAAGGCCAGTTCTATAAAGGCCCAGCAGCTGCAGAGCTCTCAAAAATGCAACAATAAGGATGCCACCATCTCTACACCCTTTTCCAGCGGTCTGGCAGAGAGTTACGGGGCATGTCATGTCTATGCAGAAGCTGAGCCACGTTTTCAGCAAATATGCCCTCAGAGAACTGTACGGATTTTGGAGGGCATCGTCCAGAGTGAAATACCAGTGAGACATCTGACTGACAGAATGCAAAACAACCTCCTGTAAGTAAATTTGAAAGAAAGAAGAAAAAAATGCATGAAATGTAAGGAAGGAGAGGATTATGTAATGTGTCCTTAGATGCCCAAACACAAGGACAAGGGAAACTGAGGGAACCCAGACAGCAACATAAGAACCGGACCACATCTTTCACGCGTGGATTCAACACATATGTGGGCCTGATCTGGGCCGACACTATGTTGCTGTCTGGGCACTGGTGTCGGTGGATTCTCATTGGTCCTCAGAAGTTCACACAGAGTATGCTGTTTTAATTATAATTATTTTTTTTTTATGTTAACATGCATTTTTAAATGAAAAATATGTTCTATGTGACCAGCCTTCATTATTTGAACGAGCCTAAAGGCCTAAATGATATGTGATTTATCAATAAATGATGTGGAGTAAGTCTAGTGAGTTATCGATTTCAAAAACAATTAAAGTTGACCTCACCAACTGTGTTTTACATAGTTTGGGTTTCAGGTTCATACACGGTTTACAGTGAGATAAGCAAGATCAGTTCATTGAATGAACAAAGACTGGCATCTGCTGGCTGAATAGGACTATTACAACTAAAAAGATTCCGAAAAATTGGTGGGTTTACATTCCCAAAGCATTGTTAAAAAAATTACACATACGCCTATAAATAAGGGTATATATACACACGTTAAACACAGTATTATCTCTCTCAGTTTAATTGTAACACAAACGAGCAAACGTTGTAGTTTGTTTGCTCCCAGCTGAATGGCGCCAACTCCCAGCACACATGGTTTCGTTAAAGGGCAAAAGTAGTCTGAATGGAAATGGCACTAAAATGCCAGTGGTTGGTGAGGTTGATGGGATGCACCCAAACAAATGTGCCCTTATAATTAGAGAGCCGCTTTGTTGCTTAGCTTGAGAGTATGGTGTAATGAACATGTTATATCCATAGGGGTCACAAAACAGAGAAGGGATCAGGAAACGGTTCAGTGAAATATCCTTGAGGCACCCCATATTCAAAGAAAGCACACAGGAAGAGACAGGCTTCAAACCTCTAACATATCCCATATGTATATGGGAACTGACAGATTTATATGGAAAGTCAAGAAAATCACTCCAAATCCTGGCTTGCCTTAAACTACCGTTAGGTGCTTTATTTTTAAGTGTCATGAAAAAAGGAAGGCTAAATTACACTGGCATCTGTTAACTCTATTGTTCAATTAGCTCTCTCCTCAGGCCTTGACTGAGAGAGATACAATCCATTTGATGAAATCACACTAGAGCTATACAGCAGTGTGTTGTGCTCAATCCAACACAGAAGTTGTGCTTCTACAGAAGTTACATTTTGTCTGTACAATAGGTTTCAAGTAGGGAGAACCAGCTTTTAAAGCTTTAATACATCACTGTTATGTGGTGTGAATATATCTAGGGTGAACTCAGGGCGAGTGGGACACTTTTTGTCCCAATCAACCCCTCAATTCACTGCCATATATACAGTGAGAAAATAAGTATTTGAACACCCTGCTATTTTGCAAGTTAGAAATCATGGAGCGGTCTGAAATTGTCATCGTAGGTGCATGTCCACTGTGAGAGACATAATCAAAAAAAAAATCCAGAAATCACAATGTATGATTTTTTAACTATTTATTTGTATGATACAGCTGCAAATAAGTATTTGAACACCTGAGAAAATCAATGTTAATATTTGGTACAGTAGCCTTTGTTTGAACAGAGGTCAAACGTTTCCTGTAGTTTTTCACCAGGTTTGCACACACTGCAGGAGGGATTTTGGCCCACTCCTCCACACAGATCTTCTCTAGATCAGTCAGGTTTCTGGCCTGTCGCTGAGAAACATAGAGTTTGAGCTCCCTCCAAAGATTCTCTATTGGGTTTAGGTCTGGAGACTGGCTAGGCCATGCCAGAACCTTGATATGCTTCTTACAGAGCCACTCCTTGGTTATCCTGGCTGTGTGCTTCGGGTCATTGTCATGTTGGAAGACCCAGCCTCGACCCATCTTCAATGCTCTAACTGAGGGAAGGAGGTTGTTCCCCAAAATCTCGCAATACATGGCCCCGGTCATCCTCTCCTTAATACAGTGCAGTCGCCCTCTGTCCCATATGATTTATGTGCAGAAAAACACCCCCAAAGCATGATGCTACCACCCCCATGCTTCACAGTAGGGATGGTGTTCTTGGGATGGTACTCATCATTCTTCTTCCTCCAAACACGTTTAGTGGAATTATGACCAAAAAGTTATATTTTGGTCTCATCTGAGCACATGACTTTCTCCCATGACTCCTCTGGATCATCCAAATGGTCATTGGCAAACTTAAGACGGGCCTTGACATGTGCTGGTTTAAGCAGGGGAACCTTCCGTGCCATGCATGATTTCAAACCATGACGTCTTAGTGTATTACCAACAGTAACCTTGGAAACGGTGGTCCCAGCTCTTTTCAGGTCATTGACCAGCTCCTCCCGTGTAGTTCTGGGCTGATTTCTCACCTTTCTTAAGATCATTGAGACCCCACAAGGTGAGATCTTTGCATAGAGCCCCAGTTCGAGGGAGATTGACAATCATGTTTAGCTTCTTCCATTTTTTAATGATTGCTCCAATAGTGGACCTTTTTTCACCAAGCTGCTTGGCAATTTCCCCGTAGCCCTTTCCAGCCTTGTGGAGGTGTACAATTTTGTCTCTAGTGTCTTTGGACAGCTCTTTGGTCTTGGCCATGTTAGTAGTTGGATTCTTACTGATTGTATAGGGTGGACAGGTGTCTTTATGCAGCTAACGACCTCAAACAGGTGCATCTAATTTAGGATAATAAATGGAGTGGAGGTGGACATTTTAAAGGCAGACTAACAGGTCTTTGAGGGTCAGAATTCTAGCTGATAGACAAGTGTTCAAATACTTATTTGCAGCTGTATCATACAAATAAATAGTTAAAAAAAATCATATATTGGTATTTCTGGATTTTCTTTTTTAGATTATGTCTCTCACAGTGGACATGCACCTACAATGACAATTTCAGACCCTTCCATGATTTTCAAGTGGGAGAACTTGCAAAATAGCAGGGTGTTCAAATATTATTTTCCTCACTGTATAAAACACAATGCTGTAATATTTGACAACAATGCATATTTATGTTGGATAATTGCCTATTTCCCTTTTTGTCCAAAGTCAACCTCTCTTTTTCTGCCGGATTTCCTGTTTCTGTTCTCACACAAAGAAAATGGATTGTTATGAGATCCAACCATACCAAATAAACAGCTTGCACTAGCATGATGCTAATTTACTGCTAGCACTAGCTGAGAGCCGTGTAATCTGTCTGATACACACATAAACACACACACACTAACTGAGCAGCTTAGATATATTGTGATACCTTGTCTTTCTAGGTCATTGTCAAAAAAGGATGTCACTTTCTAATGAGTCAACACTAGACTCCAGAAATGACCATGACCTAAACTAACATAATTTATAGGTTTTTGGATTTTAGGCACAAAAGGTCTTAATTAATCTTCTTTAATTGGATCTTCTTTTATTATATTTTTATTCATTCATACACATTGGTCAGAGACAAAAAAAGATACTTAATAGGGCTGAATAAAATGGATGACAGAACAAGACAAGAGATTCCTTTGTGTGTGTTTGTTTCTGCTACTCAGCTTGCTTATTTTGTCTGACCCAGATATATCCCACAAAAGTATAAAGCAAGAATGGTTGCAGTTCACGTTATATACATTAATTATATATATATATATATATATATATATATATATATATATATATGTATATATATATTTACATACTAGATTCAGATATATATATATATGCACTCTTCATTTAAATCATCATCATTTTAATAAGCAATAAATACTGGGTATGTGAATGATATGAAAGGAAATTATGCTGCATTACCCTGTTTCTCTGCTTAGGTGTGTCCCTGTTTAACTTGTTTACATAAGTTGTTTCTGCCTGCCGTTCTGTCTATTTATTTGTCTGACTTTTCTGTCCTTATATAAATTGGCTCAGTAAGTCCAGAGAGATCAATACACATAATCCATTTTAAAATGATTTACAACATGTCTAAGTCTTAGCACACCAATAGATTAACATGGATAAATATGTTTATCAAGGCACATCATGAGACCTCATCAATTCTGCCTAATTGTGTCTCAGTGCATTTGTGTCCAAGGTTAAGTTTCTCTCGTCCTCTTTCCCTTCCCTATACATTTCAGGGAATTCATGGCTGAGAGCTCAAGCATTACAGTTTAAGGGTGGGACAACATACAGCTCTCTGGGTCAAATCAAAAGAAACTCAGTACTAGATTCAGATATACAGTGATCTCACCTTCCCTTGAATTTGGCTGAGCAGATGTTTCTTGACTGTCCACTCTTTCTCTTTGCCTTAACTCACACTGAACAGATGCAGTCATGGTCTAGCCAGCATCTGTCCTTGACTCGTCTCAAAGCGTAGTGTCATTAGCTTTGATGAGGTATTGGTTCCAGATGTGGAAGAAGATGATTGTGTGTTGTATTTCATGTCATTCTTATAATTCAGTGTGTAATCATTCAACAAGCAAACTGACTAAAAACTTGCCATTGCTGCAAGGTGACAGGGTTGTCACATCTGCAAGGAATACACATACAGATATATATGGGATTGCAAAAAAAATAAATCAAGTTAGCTAAACATTGTGACAAAAGTACCCCCTGAGATTTTAAGTTAATATTTCAAAAATTCAACAACACATTTACATGTTCACAGTTCTCTGATGTAATGGTCACATAATATTATGAGTGTTTTGTTTTCATTTTTTTAAATATTATTTTGATTCTGATGTTGGCGCCAGTTGTGTTTGTGCGCCGGTTGTATTTACACTGGTTGAGCAGACTGATAAAGTGCTGCCATGGTTTACATAGATTTAATGAACAGTAATTTGCTTTTGGATTAAATGATGTCAAAAGGTTAACTTAAGCCAAAGACTTGATATACACGCTTTCCCTTTGTTATATTCTTTTGTTCTAGCTACGGGTGTTTTGGAACTTGCACAGACAGCTGTCAGACCAGATCTGTTCAGACCTGTCTATTGTTTTGAATGAATCCAGTACATTTCTCACTTTACTGGTAGCAGCCTGAATCAATAGTCTCACTGGTCTTGTGTTCATTAATAATTCATAAAACAGCTGATCCTCATTGTACTGTACTTTCAGATCTGTCAGCGTATTCTCCTTTGGGACTAGTACTGCTATTATCCTGTTTGTGTGTATGTGCATGTATGCGTTTGACTCCAGGACAGACATAGAGCCTGAGCTAATGCCATCCACCACAGGCTCAACTGCTGGGTGTTTTATAGCCTAGCCAAACATCACACTGTGTCATTAATAGGTTTTTACAACTCCAGCTGCACCAGCTAATTCATTATTTAGCCTAATGTGTTTTTTAAGACTCATAAACCCACTGCTGCAAATGGAGCCTACATCTCTGTTCATGTTCCCTTGAAGTTGTTTTATTACAGACTCCAAATCTGAATTTCCTATTGCCTTTTGCGTGGGTGTGTCTGTGTGGGCAAACAAAGACCTGGCAGGAGAGTTGAAGGAGAGAGTGTGAGCTGCAGACTTTGAAGAAAGAGCCAGAATAGAAAGAGCAGCAGAACTGTAAAATTGGCTTGAGTTAGACAGTCTGTCTCAATGCTTGGAGATCTCCCAGCTCACCGAAGCTCACGGACACAAACACAGCTTCACTATGACCCATCGGCCATCATCAAGTAAGTGCACACTGAATCAGGCCTGTACTGTGATCAAGTCAAAGACATCAAGATATTTCACCTAATTTGCTGCTTTAGTCAGCCATAGTAGTATACTCTTTCAAACAATGCAAATATTTCTATACATAGCAAAATTGTTCATTTTTAAGTTACCATAAAATCAACACTGACATTTCTTCTTTTTATGGAGTATTGCAGTGTTTTATCCGTTTATAATGATTTATCCGTGCACACCATTATTTTAATCCCTCCCAGCTCCAGCCACCTTTCACTCACATTAAATCACAGCAATTAGCAAACAACAAAGATCGATCCAATCAATTCCTAATGAACAAAATCAAGTCCTGCCCTACTTTTTTTTCTCGTTTTGAGAAGCAGCTTCCCTCAGATATGTCAAACTTTTTAAACTCGTCTTGAAATCAAAACTGACCGTATTTACTTTGTTAGCGCACATTGCTAGTCTTGTGGTGAACAATAAATCCTAGCAAGTTAATACATCGAAATAAATTTGTTTGTCATGGTAATCTTTCATCAAAATCAAAAATTTGACTTCCGCTTTGGAACGGTGTTCCTTCTCAGATAATGTCAGTTTGACAACTTGGGTTGAATATTTCCTTACCACTCCCCTCCAATCGTCAGTCTGTATGAGCGAGGGATGGAGAGGAGGTGCGCTAAAGTAAAACCCTGCCCTCTATTCAATATTCCGTTTCACTTGGAAATACGTCACAACACTGAAGAATAGTCGGATGCAACTTCTGGGTTCATGGGACTTTAAACTTTTGTTTCATGTTGACTTAAAGGGTTACTTCAGCGATTAGCATTAAGCTTGTATCAGTAGAAACCCAGTAGTACATTCGAATTATCGTACTTTCACCCCTCATGTCCCCCTGAGACGAGAGAATTATGCATTTTATTTCTGGAAAAAATCCTCAGATGACGCAAATATCATCATTTTGCGTCATCTGAGGATTTTTTGGCAAGAGGCTAGAGACTACAGCCAGTAGTAGGAGCTAGTTCCGCATGTTATCAACCCGCCCATAGGGGTGGGATTTCACTCACAGAATGTAAATGCGCACGGCCGCTCAGCTCGGGCATTCATAACGGATCAGTGCGGAGCAAAGGGAGTGTTTAAACTGTTCAATGAATTCCCATGAAAGTTAAGCTTCCATAGGCCAGAGTGGACACGCGTCGTGAATGACTGCTGCACTTACCTCATCTCTGCTCAGCTCTTCGCTCTCGGGATAAATGAAATCTGACTCCTGCTGCGTGTGCCGTGACGTTCGTTCGGCTCACTCACACTTTATTGAAAGACGCGTTCAGTTTTTAATTGTAGTGTTTATTACGAAATGTTTTTATTACTATGAAAATCAAAATGACAGTGGGGGCAGTGTCATGGTGGGCAAGTGATAACCAGTAGCCGTGGCTTTGGGAGTGGCCTTGTTGAGCAGCGGAGCAAGTGCATTCTGGGAGTTGTTGTTTTTCATCCATATGAGACAAAAATACATATTCTGTCTTTTTTCGGTCTAGAAGGCACCAAATTCAAAAATAATTTCACATTTCTACTACATAAATGACCCAATTTAAATACACATTCACGCAAACACACAAACTAACTCAGCATCTTAGATATATTGTGATTCCTTGTCTTTCTAGGTCATTGTCAAAAAATGACGTCAATTTCTAATGAGTCAACACTCTAGAGTCCAGTAATTACCATGACCTAAACTAGTTACATCTTTGGATTTTAGGCACAAAAGGATTTGAGACTGCATTACTGCCAAGTAATTTCACTTCATGGTCTTATTAATTTTCTTTTATTTCAGCTTCTTTTATTCATTCATACACATTGCTCAGAGACCAAAAAAAGAAAAAAGAGATGCTTAAAACACAAAGAGGGCTGAATAAGATGGATGACAGAAAGGGACGAGATATTCCTTTGTGTGTATTTCTGCTACTCAGCTTGCTTATTTTGTCTGACCCAGATATATCCCACAAAAGTACAAGAATGGTTACAGTTCACATTTCCTTCAGGCAAAAGGCCTTCCCAGTGTAAAAAAGTAGTCCCGAGTGAATTATGCTTCTCATAATGTATCTGAATCATCTCTGGGGGAAAAGTGTGTGTTTATAAAGCAGACATCTGGAATCACGAGTACTGGCCCTTTTAATGCAGACTGGTTTTTCACTATCCACTAGACAAAGGAAGGATTTTCATAATTTCACTGTGTGGTAGTACTGTATTACAGCATGCCAAATCACATTTAAACACTCCTTTCTCTCAGTGGGGAAATCCTACGTTTTATTCTGTCTTTCTCCATACAAGGAGAGAACACAGGTAGGCTAGTGAGTGCAGCCCCTCCTCTATAACTAGAGGGGATGTCTCAGATAAAGCCAAGTAAGTGTGTGTGTGTGTGTGTGTGTGTGTGTGTGTGTGTGTGTGTGTGTGTGTGTGTGACTTCCTGTTTCATGAATCAGCCTTTAGTCACTCAGCTGATGCCTTCAGATCTAATCTAGCTGATACTAACACCTACTAAACTGGCAGCACATTTTTCCTGATTTTAAGGAAAAATATAATGAATAATGTGGAATGGATTTAAACATAGTAAAATGTGACTTGTACTTGTACTCAGACCTGAGTACATTGAGAACTAGTCATATTAGCCAAAACATGAATCATTTAATATTAAAATGCTATATTAAAAGTTAAACTTTTACGGACGTTTACTAAAGTTTTACGGATATTCATCTTTTTGCAGGCATAACATCCGCGTGGATCCACTGAGAAGATAAGATAGTATTTCAAGGTAATTCCTAAACACATGATTAGTAGGCCTAATCCATTTATAGCCTTAAACAGGTTAAACCACTTGTTTATATATATATATATAAAAAGTTAAATACAATAAGGCTGGCCTATATAATTGATGTCATGATTTAAACAGTTCAATACAAATAAGTTGGTTCGCTCATACCGTCTTGAATAAATGAATGACAAATAAATGACCCCATCTCTCAAACAACTATAAAAACAACCTGAAACTGCACACACATACGGTTAGAATACATTGTTGTGTAATATTAAAAGGTATCATAACTAGGGTGTTCTATCATAAGTGGTCTTTTGTGTCCGGTGCGTCTCTTTAAAAGGCGTGGCGTAGCGTAGCGGTTTTGTGTCCATCTTACTGCATACGCACGAGCTTACTTCACCGTCAGCGATCACGGAGGCGTCATCATACGCACGAGCGCTGTCTGTTTGAATCAGTGGGTTTACAGCCGCGTATCCCCTCACACAGTTATAAGGCGGCTGATTTGCATTTTAAAACCCATTCAACCAAATGCTTATCTGAATCTGGATTTAACCCACTGAACCTTTATATGGACTGCGCGCTTTGCAGAATTCTGCGTGTTTTCCCACTGTATTGTCCCCGTAGATAGTAGTAAGATTTAAGAATAAGACGAAATGGCAACGGACGAGCTGTCATCGAAGCTGAACCGTCGGCTGCAGATCGAGGATGGCGACCACGACCCGGTGGCCTTGGACGAGTCTCATGAGAACGGAGCGCACGAGAAACCGGCCACGACCAGCGCGGATTCAGAGCTGGGAGCCAAACTGCAGCGGCGCGGGGAGCTGAACGAGGGCGTCGGTGATCACCACCAGCCCAGCATGAAGGTGTTCAACCCCTACACCGAGTTCAAGGAGTTCTCGAGGAAGCAGATCAAAGATATGGAGAAGATGTTCAAGCAGTAAGTTCCTTATACCAGCTGTCACCTGCAGTGCTGTCAACTGATAATTATCTATCTATCTATCTATCTATCTATCTATCTATCTATCTATCTATCTATCTATCTATCTATCTATCTATCTATCTATCAAAATTAATTGTCCATCCATTGACCCTAAATGTCCTAAAATAAACATGGTGACAATTCTGCTCTGGTTTAGTTTAAAAATGGAAGTTCATGTCTCAACGTTATTTATTTAGTATTCTTTAGGTCTTTACTCATATTTCTGCCCTATTAAATATAAACTGAACGTTTAAACAGGAACATCAACTTTTTTAATCGATGATACTTTTGTCGCTCTCTGTTTACTCCATTCTGCAGCAAATGTTTGTGTGCCTGAAACTCTTTCACACATCTAAGAAAGGACCATAACCTCAGCCCCACCCACGTCTGTATCATTTATTCCAAGCACAGTTGTGCTTTCACACATAGATATATGTAGGACTTTGTACCATGGTTGAGAAAGTCTCTTAGGTCATGGTCAGGTTTCATTGTGTCTCTAACCAAAAGACATGCCGTGCAGTCTAGACTGCCCAGTATGACACAATTCTGTTGCCACCTTGGCCGGATTCATAGTGAGACACTGAGACTGCTCTCTTCTTTTACAGTTGATGAATGAAGGCAGTTTACGCATTTTCCCCACGTTCGACTTTACGTAGAGCTTTTGTAAATGCTTGGCAGGGCCATTCATGTTAGGCTAATTTCACTGACAGAAACAAAAGAAACTCCCCTGATCTGAATGTTGGGAACTGGAGGCAGCTATGGGAAGTTGAATCTTCATGAGAGTCGCTCCAGGAATGTGTCCCCTGTGCTCTCTGTGGTGGAGTGGTCAGTCCAAAGCTGTGACTGCAGGGTCGGTTTCACACAGGCCTCAGCAATGTGGGAAAGGGGGCTGGTTGAGAAACTAGCACACTAAGGAAGTGATGGGTTCCTCTCCCCATTTCTGCTATATCAAACAAAGCTACCATTGTTGTAAATGAACCAAAACAGGCCGCCCAAATCTGTGCGAGAAGCACTTTGCATCTAGATGAGTTGGCCTATTACATTTTTCGTAATGTCACAAATGAATTTCATTTATCAGAACGTGATATTTTTCAGATTCTTATTTTTTCCAGATTATTTAGTATTTTTTATTAACGTTTTGAATTAGCTTTCAGTTTTTATTTTTAGCAATTAAAAAAAAGAAGAAGCACTTTTAATTTTATTTTTTAATTTTTAATTTTAGCTAACAATAATTATATTAATTCTTGTTGGAAAAATAAACGAATACAGCCAAAAATGTTATAATTATATTATAATTTACTTGTGTTGTTCCAAACCTGTATGACTTTCTTTTATGGAACACAAAAGAAGATATTAGTTAGTTGTTGTTTTTTTGTCCACACAATGAAAGTCAACATTTTCCAAAACAACATTGAACCCCATTGAACATTTTCAAAATACAATATTTTGTGTCCTGCAGAAGAAAGAAAATCATTCAAGTTTGGAACAACATGAGGGTGAGTAAATGATGACCAAAATTTAGTTTTTAGTTGAACTGTCCCTTTAAATAATTCATTGTGAATAATCTGCATTAGAGAACAATTAAAGCGGATAGTTCACCCCAAAATTAAATTTATCCCATGATTTACTCACCCTCAAGCCATCCTAGGTGTATATGACTTTCTTCGTTCAGATGAACTCAATTGGAGTTATATAAAAAATGCCCTGGCTCTTCCAAGCATTATAATGGCAGTGAATGATAAATTAGATTTTGAAGGTCAAAAAAGTGCATCCATCCATTCTAAAAGTAATCCACATGGCTCTGGGGGGTTAATAAAGGCCTTCTGAAGCAAAGTGATGTGTTTTTGTAAGAAAAATATCCATATTTATTTAAATTTGTATAGACTAAAATAGCTAGCTTCCGGCAGACGACCATACACAAGTTGACTTGCGCCAAAAGAGTAACTCGCGATGAATGGGATGATTTGAATTTTTGGTTGAACTATCCCTTTAATTATGACTGTTCAACTGTATAATCTAGTTGCAAAATAGCTGTGATACCAGTCTATCACAATGGTTTCGTTACCTCTAGATAACCACATGGGCGTTTCTAAAGTAGATAAAGGCTAGCTGGATCTTTTTCTTCTGCTAAATAATTATATGCAGACTATTGTTTCAGCGTATCACCTTTTCTATTGTCTCTGTTAATGTGTTCCTTGTGCAGCCAAACGCTCAGTACCTTTTGCAAGACCTCGCCCAGGGTGAGATACAGAACTAGTTTCATTCGGTCTCTTTGATGATGTAGCCCTTGGCTTTATATGGGATGAATGAGACAGGTATGGTGGTTTCATCTTTAGGAGAGTGTGAAATGTGCATAGCTCCCTTTGTCACAGAGGAAACAAAGCCTCTGGTTACTTCACAGGTTAAACATTAGCTAGATTTTTTCATGGTCTATTCCCTTTTAAGAATCTTTGTGATAAGGGGTTTGGAAGTCACCATGCCATTTAGTTGCATTTCGTGTAGATCCATACAGGTTTACGGCAACAGAGGATTGTGCACCTCTTCAATTGATTCATTACTTTCCTGCTATATAATGGATGTTTGTGCTGTTGCCTGAAGCCCTGAATATAGATTACGAAACATGGATGAGACATGGGTGGTGAGGAGGCAGGTTGGGAACGCTTTATGTGCCTGTATGAAGTTGTGCAGTCATAAGAACTCATTGATTGATTATCTCATAACTAACTTCCAAACGAATGCAGATATTCTTAGCTTTGCATCATGTACTGCAGGCACATTCAGTACCCAATAAAAAGCTTCAGTTGCAGAATGTTACTTTCTAACTGCTTTTGTGCAGAGGGAGGCAGAAACAACACCGGGAGAGAGAAAGAAAACTGCGTAACCGCCACAGACTGGCCAGAGTCCAGCTGATAAGAAGAATGCAGGCTTTGCCTTGCCCTCAGGCCATTTTTCAGAGGGATTCAAAACTTTTGGCTCATTTCTGCATGGTTTTGTAGGGAATCTTAAAGTGAAACTGTTAAAACTTTGCGTAGGTCATACATTTATCTTTCATGGTATGGTTGTTATAAGTAGTGATTTGCATATTTTCTATTTTTATCAGAATAAAAGCCCCATTACCTGGGTGTTTTACATATCTGTGGCAATTGATAATAATGCGTACAAATGCATGTATTTCTCATGGAATGCTAAGTACACTACATTAATTGTAGGGATAGTCCTGTGCGCCTGCTTTGTTTAAAGGTATAAGGAATTGAGCCTGAAACCTCTGTGGTTGCTTCTCTTTTTGGTGGTGACATCTACAAAGTTCATAGAAGAGCATAACCCTGTCTTGCCCTGCAGTCACAGTAAGATTGATTTTGAGCTGATGCAAGTTTAGCATTGAGGATTATTCACAAGAGGAATTAATTCGTGTCAGAACATGTCTATTGAAGTTTCTGTGTATTTTCACCTCACCAAGAAACATTTTTTGTTTACATCATATACAGAAATCAAACTCGCATCTGGCTAAAATGTGTATATATATATATCACTGCCATATTGGTTATTGGCTTTTTTTCATTAGTTGGTATTAAATGTATATTGGATACTTAATTGTTCATACTCATTTGCCCCTTTTTCCCCTCTACTTTCTTTGCTATCTAACCTTTTAAAACACTAATAATTTAATAATAATGATAATAATTTATTGTCATTGTTAGTACAACAAGATTACATAAGTGCATCAATCGACAGTGCATTTTCATAAAGTGCAAGAGATCAACAGTAACACATGTCATAGCATAACAGGGCAATTGACATACAGTAGACCGAGAGTGTGGAATATGAAGAAAAAGTGTGTGTGAATATGTATACTGCAGCAATGCAAAATCCATTTCTCAGGTATTACAATTGGTGGATAGTAAATGGATTAAGTTAGTGGAGGGGGGATAGGGGAACAGTGTTCATTCAGCAGTCTGACTGCCTGGGGGTAAAGGCTGTTAGCCATTCTGGTGGTCCGGGCTTGAAGAGACCTGTACCTCCTCCCTGATGGTAGCAGACGGAACAGGGTGTGTGATGGATGGAACCTGTCTCTCATGATGTTGTGTGTCCTACGTAGACAGCGGGAGGTGTACACTGTTGAAATCTCCGGGAGGACAGTCCCAATGATTTTGCCAGCAGTTTTCACCACCCTCTGAATCCTTTGCCGTTCAGCTGTAGTGCAGCTGGAGAACCAAACTAACAGCCCATAAGTCAGTACACTTTGGATTGCACAGTTGTAAAAGTTTATCATGAGCCTCTGGGGCAGTTTCATTCTTTTCAGCTTCCTCAGGTAAAAGAGCCGCTAATTTAATAACATTGTACCATATTGTTTATTGGCCAATATTTTTTATTTATTTAGTCTATGTTGTATACAGGGTATGCGCATGATGTCACATGGTTTCACCCACTGAGTGGCAAAAAGAGTGGCAGCGTTGGTGTTCAGCTTGAATGCAGCGAAAACACAAAAAAACTTCTAAAATGGGAACGAGCTCTACGATTGAAATAGATTCAACAGTAAATCGGAGCTATCTTTTTACAGACTTCCGAGAGCTACAGAAAAGAGAAGCAAATGGTTTGCTGCAATTCCATCCAATTTCCATCCAAAGTTGCAAATTTAACTGATGCACAAAATTGGAATATCGCATAAAACATTTGCAAATAAAGCACCGTTTCCTTCCAGTGAGTTAAAGAGAACAAAATAGTCACTTCATGATAAACTGGTGCTAAATATAACTAAAGCCCCATTTCCACCGAAATGACCAGAAACAATTTGTCCAAGGAACTCCCCCCCCCCCCCCCCCCCCCCCCCCCCATACCTGTTGCTGTCTGTGTTTCCATCACGGTCTACCTTTGAAGATTAGTCTGGTGGCGTAGGACTGTGTGCGTGACTTTCCAGTTCCGGCTAGATTTCGTCCTCCGCATATAAGCATATTGCTCAGGCATTTAAGAACAACCAAAACAGTATTTGAGATGCTGTGCAAAAAGATTGTTCCGCTGGTTAGTCCAGTTATCTCGTCCCATCGCAAAGTCACATTATTATTATTTTTATGCGCATCAAGGAATTTATTCAGTAAATGTGTTTCCATAGTAGTTTATGCGCATGTTTTTTTTTTATTGGGTAACTTTGTTTTATTTGACTCAAACTAGTGCATATGTTTCTTTGTATGCACATTTAATTAAAGCATTCAGAGGTTTTGCTTTATGTATTCCCGTTTTGGCGGGAAGGTGAAAACAATGCATATCCACATTGACTAATATTGAATTTAACGTACATGCTCATTTCTTTTTTACATTATGATTACCTTTACCATCATCTAATCTTAAAAAACACATAAATTAACAACAGAAATCTCAATATGAATATGAATTTTTCAAAATATCAATTATAATGTTGTAATGCCAAAATGTACTTGTAGCTTTTAAAATGATTGCTTTACCAGTAAACAGAAATCCATCCCACTTCTGCATGCACTTGTGTTGTCTTTCAAGGGACAGCTATCGTAGATACTTCAAGCAGATGAACTTAACCCCCCACCGCTTATTAGTAATACTGTGTCTGATAATGTGAATGGCAGGGTGCCCTAATTGGCTGAGAGATTATGTGTGCAGGCCTCATGCTGTGCCTACATATGAGCGAGGAGCTTTAGTCCTGTGAGGCGTGTTCCTGCGGAGTCGCCTCCAGTAATGAAGGCTCTCTGCGCTCTTCCTCTTTCTGCCTACCCACTGTTTTCTTTTGTACACTTTTCTTCAGGCCATATTTCCTAGAAAAGATAACATCGGAACATTTAGGAATGTTTAGACGTAAGCCATAACATATCTGCAGGGCACAGAGGTGTAGGAGTGAGTTGTCAGTAGAAAAATATTGCTTGTTTCTCATTGGCGGCCCTTATAAACTCATTATAGTAATATATAATGTATTATAGCACTTCTCTCCCAAGCTCATATATTTGCCAAGTCCTTAAATGGTTATGCCTTTCTCCCTGCAGAGAACAGAATGATGTGATTATTCTCTAAATCACCCATTTCCTCATCACTGAATATCCTGCATGTTTAAAAAGCCCCTTAGTGCAGTTCAGTTTAGATAGTAGGATGTGGTGCTTCTAATATGATGTAGTAGATGCATTAAAAGTAAATACAGCCAAAGGAATTTATCCACGGAAGCTCCTGCCAAATCTAACTGACACGCTGACCTAAGAGGATAAGACAAAGTTAAGAGAGAAAAGGAAGCCAATCAATGCACGCTGTCTCAGCAAATAAGATATTATAGGGGGTATTTACACTTGGTCACTTCATATATTTGAGACGGATAGCAAGTGATCACTCAAACCATATACAAATCTTGAATTGGAGTCTTTGAAACGTAATTAGGTTCCCTATTGGTTTGCAGCAAAATTTAACAGCAATATGTAGTAAAAAAAGACAGACGCTAGAAGCGCAAGGGGCTTCTTTTCTTCAGAAGCTGCCAGTGAGTGTGTAGGTGTGAGGTTTATTTAGACACACATCATTATTTGGCATTCACACACAGTCATCACATGCTCATAGTGACTCATTTGGGCAGTAGGAAGTGCATTAGATTGGCTGTTATGTTTCCAGAAAGGCCATATGTAACCTCAGCACTCCTTCAGGAAGTCCTCTTCTAGTTTTTGTCCCACCAGGTCATTCCTCTCTGTTCTTTCTGTTTGTGATGTTTTATGTTCATGCTTTGCTCACTATAAATAACCTCTGGGATTGTGTGGCTGGTGGCTGATCCGTGAAGGATTCTGCTTAAGGACTAATGGTTAGTCACCTGGTCTATAATCCCAGCAGATCAAGGTTAGTGCTGCCTGCAATCATCAGCTACAGTGGTGGAAAATGCAGTGCATTGCTGAATTATAAGGACTGCATACAAAAAATTGCATCAGTGCTTACCTCATTAAATATTTGTGAGCTTTGTACAGTCACAGAAACATTCATGCTTTTAGGTAGGGCTTCCCCCTAATAGTCAACTAAACATTAGTCGACAAGAAGAGGTTTAGTCAGCCAAATATTAATTAGTCAGTTAGTCACAGAAAAAAAACTCCACAGGAATTGAGTCACGCAGTCTATGACAGATCTTTAAAACAGCTCGTCCATCTGGTAATTATGTTGGGCAGGAAATCCAAATGTTTGTCTATCATTCATCGATCTCAAACATAATTAAACCGCGTAAGTAGTAGCCTAATGCCTGCTACAGACTGCGATTTCAGCAATCCTAGAAGATCATTACAAATCACACTGTACGACATGTATCTAATAAACTTGGGGACGACATGTATGTAGACTGTACGATGATGAAACTTATTAAATTGTAAGCTACAATGCAAGTTAGTCATTCGCATACCCTAGTGGTAAACATAGAGCAAGATCGCACTGTCAATTGTGGTTTGTGGTTTTTATGTGAAAAAGAGTAGGAAGCGAAAGATGAGAATATGGACGCGGCCATGGCTAGGGAAAAGAGGTCAACTTGGCATGCCGATTTTGCAAATGGAGCTTGAGGTTAGTAGTTTTAAGTTTCAGCGCCATGTCACGTTGATCAATATACCATTTCATGTTGCATTTTTATTGGCTAGTCAGTACACGTAGGTTGTTGCAGCAAACACACTGTGAGATAATCAGTGCTAAATTTCTGGCACTTTTCTGTCAAAATTATTGCAGGGTGTCTTTTGATGCAAGACCGTGACAACGGCCATGAACCTCTGTACATCATAAGAGCACCGTAGAGGAGCCACGAGCCACGACCACAGAAATCGCCACGATTGTTTGGTCATCTTTCATCTGGGTAGGGTTGGGTACCGAACTCTGTACTTTTAAGGGCACCAACCGAATTACGTCGGTACTACCGAGTACCGATTCACATTAAATCAATCTGTACCAAATTTCAGTACCTGAGAACACATCTGGCGATTGCTGAGACAACGCGCGCCATCGGACAGAAAGAGCAAGACTGATATTTTACTGAACGCAGAACGAACCTCGCAAGACTTTTAAAAATGCTGGTTGAAATATAATGCTGCGTGAGCTCAACCAACCAGCATGTTCAGTGCCCAATTCCCAACCCCGAAAGTTTCTGAACTTTGAAAAAGTACTACCTCGCACACAGAGCCGTTTGGAGGGGGAAATTTAAAAAATATTTACCCGGAACTTCATTTAGACCCTAGTTCCTGTGGTCGAAACACACCGAGTACCAGCCCAAAGTTCCTAGTTCCTGGGGAAAGTTCCTGCGGTGGAAACGCGGCTATATACACACTCACTCACTATCACGATCACTATGACGGTCGCGTGTTTCCATCTCTGCCGTCTCATATGAGGACATGAGCGCACAAACGTCATCTCCAGAGCCACTGATAGTCACTTTATGAGCATTTTACTGTCATTTGAGAAAAACTACTGTCATATAAACACAGAAACTCAAAGGTCTTCACGGCAACATTTCAAAATAAAAGTCCGGTTTATCTTGACAAATACATCACTGTTGTTCAGTAGAATTTAGATACGTCTCAATTAATAATACTAACACAAATGTAATAATAATAATCAAAACTTTATTTTTTAAGTTTAACCGTATAAAGCTCAGTTGTGCAGCACTTTGTTTGACCAAAAAAATGTAATTAAACTAAAAGTCAAAGATAAATTAAATGAATGTCTTATGTCTTCATTTGATTACCGGAAAATACACAACACATCATTTGTGGGAAATCATAGAAATTAAATTAAAAAGAAAAAAATAATATGGTTGTTTTTATTAATTAAATTTAAGTAGCTAGTAGCCTACTATTTACTAATAAATATTACAGTAAGAAAACATCACAGACAATGGCAGACAGAGAGCAGGGCAGCTCTGGCATAATATCAATAACATTTGGCTTGTTTCCACTGAGCGGTACGGTACGCATTTATTTGCGTTTCCACTGTCAAAAGTTCTGCCTGGTACCACAATGCCGAACCGTACGGTACTAAAGGGTGGAGCTAGACTCACTGCAGAGCACTGATTGGTTGACAGAGAATTGTCACTTGCGTGTGCGACGGGGATCGACAACGCAAGAGGCGCCATCATACACCACGCCTATCAAGTGACGTTGATTACTACTTTCCGGTATACACCACGCATATCAAAAAGGGTACTGTTGGCAGTGGAAACGCTTGCCGAATTCATGGTTTACCGACCCAAACCGTACCGCTCAGTGGAAACGAGCCATAAATGACTTGCAGGTTATTTACAGTTATTGATGTAAACATCCCTAAAGTACCGAAAAAAGGTACCGTTGGGTACCGATACCGGTTAAAATGTGAACTGTACCCAACCCTATGCCTGGGACAGCCCAAAATCGTACAATGTGTACAGTAGCATAACGCTACCCAATATACATTGCCACTCGTTCTAATGTTAACCTAGATAAATGTGCGCTATTATTAGGCGCATATCCTGAGTGTGGAAGCTATATTAGTACCGCGCTCACTGCATGACGTTTAACTCAATTTGCATGTCTCTCCATAGGCGAATCCACTATACTGTGGAGATGACGAGTCAGTGTCATCAACTTCATCTTTGCAGCTGGCACTAACTCAAAAAACACTAGCTTATCAATACATTTTTAAAATGTTCAGGCAATCTCCTTTCAGTTTTTTTTCAGACACATTCATAATCAATACTTTTTCTGTTGTCGCTGCAGCAAGCCTTATGTGAGTGCTTGAGCGCTTAATTTATATTTTAAAGTATAAAAGCCTTAGTATTTCTCTGTAATGTAGATCAATTATTTAAATGAATGACTACTAGTCGACTAGAAAAATCTTTAGTTGGGGCAACCCTACATTTAGGGATAGGGATTCAATTTAGGCTTTTATCCACATATAAACATTCGTCAACGCACACATCAGTTATGATAAACAGAAGCTCAAGCATGTTCGCTTGACATGCGAGAACCAATGAGGATCCCCCCTGCATATAAACTAAGATATTTCTGGCACTGCAGTGACTCTTGTCTTTTTGAGAAGGCTTCATCTTAATAGTCATCTATGGAGTGGGTGGATAATAATGGATCCATCTTGACAGTTATGTAAACTTTCATGCGTTTAGAATGTCGTCTTTATATGTGGTGCGAGCTGGATTGAATATCAGGATTGAGAAGCCTGGATCATCTTCAGCTTATAATTTAATTTGACAGGCTCAGGTTCAAGTGGAGAAGCTGAAAAAGATCTGAAACATTTTGCTGTCAATATTCTTGATTGTAGACATTTCAAAGCAACCATTAGTGCAAGAATCACAAGTGTGTGACGAGCCTTGAATGCTATTGATCTCGACTAATTCATGGGGAAAACTGTGGATCGGATGGTGTGGGAAGGTCATGTTCTGTAGAAAAATTAACAGGAAGGTGTCAGCTTCTTTGTAGAAAAAAACAGAGCAACTCTGAAAGCAGAAGCTTTGTGTTTTTTGAGTAATGCGTTTAGCTTGATTTTTATAAACCAAGAAAAAGGAGGAAACGTTTGCTGTGGTTTCAACTATTCTTTGTCAAATAAGTAGATGATCACATTTCAGAAAAGTGTTTGTGTCTTCCCTTTCATAGGTTACAGTCTTTTAAAACTAATGTTGTGTAGGTTGGTTAAGTTTTGTGCCTGATAATATAGGGAAGTTTAAATTCTCCAATTATCTGTTAATGTAATTGACCTTGATTTCATTATATGTTGAGGCTTGCTGTTGTGTCTCTCTCTCTCCCCGGACCATTCCCTCATCCCATCCCATCTCCAGATATCAAATTGAGCGTGAATGATGTCATCAAACACACGCTGCACAGATGTGAATTACTCAAACACACTTTTTGTGTGTGTGTGTGTGTGTGTGTGTGTGTGTGTGTGTGTGTGGTCCTGATTGATCACGCCTGTTACGTGGGTCGTCATAAAGAATGTGGTCAGAATTAATTGTGTGTTTTGTGAGGGTTTTCCCATGACTTATCCCTTTAGCTGTTGCTTGGCAACCTGGGATTAAGAAGATTGGCAGGAAGAGAGATAGGAAAAGGAGGGAGGAGGAGGAGGAGGAGGAGGAGGAGGAGGGGGGGGGGGGGTTGGTTGGTCACTCGTTGTGCGTCATAGTGCAGTATGAAGTTTTGTCCACGATGTGCTGATATACAACAAAATGCTATTCTTCCACACTACTGTCCTTCAGACCACCTTGAGCTGCAACCTGGAATACTGCTGTCTCTTTTTAGCTCCAAGACATCATTCCACTTAAATTTAATCAGACATTTTCGTAATTAAATCAGCAGTAGCTATGGGCATGCATTATAGTGTGACTGTTCTGACAGGCATGAGTATTTAGGCTATTTTATCAGGCAGCATTTTAGTAAATTTCAGCAATTGCTTACACCCAAATCCTGTTACATGCCTCGCATTCTGACGAACAGTTGCTTTCAAAGTCCACAATGTACAATCCATTTAGCTCCAATGAAACAGTCTGCATGAATTTTACTGGTGGTATTTTAGTACACAGTAACTGATGTTTCTGGTCATTGTAGTGTTGATATAGCCTGGATGCCAGACGAACTTAGCCCCGCCCACAAATTTTTTTGCACGGGCAGTTCGGTCTGGACTTGATCCGTAGAGAAGTAATTATGCCCGAACAGAAACTGTTCGGACCAATGAAATTGTCAGGGCGGGCTTTAGACGATGATGGACAGATGATAAACAGTAACGTAATCATCCACGTCATCAAAGGCGCTTGGGTTGAATTTGTTCTAATCCTAAACGGAGAACTTGTTCGTATGCATTCACCTTCACTATTTCTCTCAGAAATGATGATGGTGTTGGTAAGTACTCTGTGTATCCTTAAGTTCTTTTTTTACAACACCGGCAAAGATCGTTTACACTCATCTTTTTCTTCTAACGTTAGGCTACTTATTCTAGCGTGCGTGCAGACAGGGTTGCCAAGTTTTTACAGCAAAACCCGCCCAATACCGATTGCTACTCAAAACTAGCCAAAAACAAGCCCAATAGCTTTCCGGGTGGGGGGTTCTCCGGGAAAAATGGCATTTGGGGGGTAAAATATGTGTTATTTTGGCTGGACTGCCTGCTAAATTTCGCATTCCTGTGTCTGTATATCACATAATTGGGGTCGCTTCAACCCGCGGACTTGGCAACACAGTGCAGTTGAGTTCTGTTGACATTTGACAACTAACGTTATGCGTCGCTCCGTTGCTCTGATTGGTTGTAGGTCTATCCAATTGAGGTCTTTCCTGGTTCGGTTTAAACACGCCCCATAATCACAGCCCAACGGAGCAGTATCAGACTCAAATTCTGACTAGAATTGAGTATGACGACGTCAGGCTAGTGTTGATAACTATGGCAGATGAAAATTGTTTGCAATGTCACACTTCATTCCAGCTCACATCAGAATAAAATCCATCCAATTTTTTACCCCCATGTATAGGGCTGCCCCCTAATAGTCGACTAAACGTTAGTCGATGAAAAGCATGGTAGATTAAATTTGGCGAAGTCATGCAGTGACAGATTGTTAACACGGCTGTTCCATGTGGTAACATGTCGAGCAGAAAATCCAAAGTGTGGGAACATTTCGAGAGGGTGAATGACCACTTAAAGGTGACAAGTGACCTTACACGTGATTTATTTAAAACATATATAAGTAGTAGCCTAACATACATACACGGCTGCTTTCTCTACTGTCAACGTTAATCTATTAACGTGTGCTAATATTAGGCGCATATCCAAGTGTTTGTGTGGAGTTTGGTAGCCAAATTATAGTACTACGCTTACTGTGCAACATATTTAACTTCCACATCCATGCCATCGGAGTGCATCTTCTCAAAGACCACATTCATTGTGAGAAACACAGAGCCCACTTCTCCCTGACAACGTTTCTTTTTTCATAATATGAGAAGTTTATTCTTATGAGATATTCTATAAAGTCTCAGAGTGAGCAACAGTAACCAAAGGTGGCGGAGGTTAGCAAAAAGTCACTTTTATGTTGTCCCATTCAAGGAAAGTAATTTCACTCTGTGGCCATATTTGCAATAGTTCCATGCAGATATTTTGAGCATGCAACGCCTATCTGCTTGAATGGATAAATACTGAAATCTGCTTGTCAAACTTGCATTTAAATATCAGCAACAAAAATGTATATGAACTGCTGTCCCATAAATTTTGTTTCCTATGCTCATATAGCAGTCCCTGGTGACAAATCTGTTGTATAGGTATCAGAGCTTCTATTGGCAGATACAGAGATGCAATGACTTTACAAATTGCAGATTGGCTTTTTTATTTAGATTACACTTTCTCACATTCATTGTAATTTGAGTAAACAATTGTATTATATTTACAGTCCATCTGAATAACTGATGCTAATGTCATTGGTTTGAAGTGTCCATTTAGTTGAGATTAAGTCAGATGTCTGCTTTTGGGTGGCTCAACTGATGTGTTCGTTTTTAAACATATCCTTTGTAAATTAATTTTGAGAAGGAAGTCGGAAATGCAGCAAGTACGTTTTTCTGGGGTCAGTGCCATAGTAGCAGATCAACGCTCTCACAAGACTATTCATGCGTTTCCTGTTCCTCATTCCTCACACATGCTTTCTAAATCTTTGTTTTCCTACAATGTGTCATGTCGAGGATACATTCAGCACATTTGTGTCCGTCTTTTAAGAGCAGTCAGCAGTACCGTCAGGCCTGGTTCCAGAATCAAATCCCTGAGGGTGCTTCTGAAATTACTGAGGGTGCTCTAGGAAAGTGCAGGCTAAGCAACAGCTCCACCATACAGTGAGAAAGTTATCACTTTTACCAATAATTGGAATTTCACAACTATTTTGCTACAAATGTTTGTCTATTAATCTGCCATTATTTAATGCATTTTTTTAGGCCATTACATTGTTTGGAGCATAAAAAAACAAATGGATATTTAAAAATAAAAATCCTATATGTTATATGCTATATCCTCTGCTTAGTAGAGGACACCAGAACTATTTATTGAGAAAATTAAAAGATATGAATAGACAAAAACAATGGGATTTTTTTGTTTTCATTTATGCTTCAAGCTTTTTTTTAAATCCAAACTATGTGTAAAGATGATTCTTAATGTTATGAGAGATAACAGAATAATTTGATATACAATTTTACTTTATGCAATGTGTGTGTAAACATGGCCATACATGCCATTCCCATTATTCTATGCAATGCATCTATACACTGTATCTAATTTGCATATTAATGTTTTGGGACTTAGAGGGGTCATGAACTGGCTTTTAAAAAAAATGTATACTGTTGTCTGAGGTCAACTAATGACATTTGCATGGTTTTTACATTCAAAAGCATCATAATGAATAAGTAATAGGCTATTTTCTGCCTTGGCTTTGAGGCTCTCTGAAAAACGCTCGGTTTTGATGGGAGTGCCGCACTGAAGACTTGGAAGTAAACGCCCATGGCTAGGATTGGATAAGATTTGCATAGTTAATTAGCTTCAGCTCCTCTCAGTACATGTGGAAATTGTTTTGAAAGCGTCTGGGGAAAGGCTCACAGGACTCACAAAATTTCTTTATCAAACCAACACAATGATTCATCTCTCATCCACCCGCGATTGATTGGAACGTTATTTCTGTATTACTTGGCCGGCCCGATGATCAGTGAATATAACCGCGAACCGTACACACACACACAGCAAGCGCAAATGTTATTTCACTATAGCCCACTGGCAGGCCGGTGATAGCCCGTCTGAAAAGCACATAGCCCCGGGACGTTGGGCTTTGCGAGCACTGCTGTTTCAAGTCTGAGTCTGATCACGAATGAACCAATAACACCTCCAGCCTGTGACAGCGTGCTAAGGTATGTAATCAATAAATATCAAACGATCTGTAACAATACTAACTTATATAAATAAAACATGTTCACATGTGTCTTGCACACGTGAGCTGGAACCGGCATGTTTATTGCTCGGTAGCCTGACCCACGAGTCGGTGGGCGGGCTTGAGGCGGTGCTTCTGCATTCTATTACGTCAGTGGTCGACATATTCTGAGATCTCTCGTTTTCTGGGCCTGGTGTCTATAAAAGCTTTTCTTTGACTAACAAGGATGTTTTCAGCTCTGAAACTTACAGGATATTCTTATATTATAATAAACCTTTATATATCGTTGGCTATTATGATTATATGATCATATGATTGGCTACATTACTCACCGCTGCAAAAACACGCTTTAGATGCATTTGACTCTCCAGAGCTCGGACACAAATTTGCAAATCTGTTGACAATATTCTTACATTATCAACTGAGGGTGCTTTTGCTTGCGTTTAAGGGTGCTTAGCACTGTAGAACCGGGCCTGGCTTAAGTCCCTGCACTCACCTCCACCACAGGAAAAATGTTGCATGTTTAAACATTTACCTTTTAAAGATCAAGAAAAACAATCCTTAGCTTTCATTCAAGTTCAGGCTTGCATGGAGAAGTGTTTCAAGAGTTCTTGAAAGAGGACTTTTTAAAAAACACAGAGCACAAATGTAGCTACATACTAGCTTTGGTGTTCTTTTTCTTGACTTTCTTTATAATTACTCATCAAAATTGATTTCTTTCCAACAACAGCAAGTGAATTCACTCAGGGTTCAAATGCAGCTTTCAGCTAAGCCAATCAGATGAGACAAACATTTTTTGCTAAGGCAGAAGGAAATCTGAATCCGCTCATGGCTTTAACTGCATTTCTCTCATGGTTATTATAAGGAAGTGCTGATTGCATTTGCTTCCTCAATCATGTGTAGTGTGAGGTGTTCAAGTTAAAGACTTATTTGGGCAAAAAATGTGATCTTCCTCAAGTTGCACTTGGTTACAAAAAGGGGGAAATTTCTTTATTTTGGCTTCTTGGGCGGCACCTGCTCTGCATTTCCATATAGATTGTAAAAGCAGCATTTGGTAAGAATACAGCTGATGTGTCCCAGATTTGTGCAACCAGCTGAACTGTACCATTTTCTGTCTTGTTTGGTTTTAAGCACTTTAGAGCCGTTAACTTGACAGCCATTTTTTTCACAAAAAATGTCATGGCTCCCAGAATATTTTTTTGTATGAAAGAAAGAACAGAGCCTCTGCTTTGAAACAAAAAATCTTTTATTCTAGCTTCATGCATTCTTTTTTTATTAACACTTGAATGTGGGTAAGTTTCATTAAAAAAAGAAGTTTTCTTAAATGTAATTGATTCCTTTGATGGCAAAGCTGAATTTTCAGAAGCCCCTTCAGAAATCATTCTAATATTGCTGATTTGGTGCTCGAGATATTTCTTATTCTCAATTATGATTGAAAACACTTGCTTTTCTTAATAATGTGGAAACTGATATGGTTTTTCAGGATTCTTTGATGAATAGAAAGTTTAAGAACAGCATTTATTTAAAATCTTTTGTAACATTAAAATGTTATTGCTGTCACTAGTGGTCAATTTAATGCATACTTGCTGAATACAAGTATTAATTAAAAAACTATGCTAGTGTACGTTAGTGTTGAAACCAAGTCTGCTGGAAATGTTCCATATTGATTAACATGGTTTTTCAATTAGATTTTTGTAAATTTGGAATTTTTCTGGCATGCTATGAGAGTTGGGGTGAACAAAAGATCATAACATTTACCATGTTCAGGCTAAAAACCTTTGTTCAGCATGACTGAGAAAGGAAGTGACGCTACTCGGCACAGTGATTCAGCTTGACTGATGACAATAAAATAAAAAGAACACTGAAATTCGAAGCTTGGCAGTAATCTTTGGCAAATCTGGGTCATTGAAGTGCAAGAGGAGGTTTTTCAGAAGTAAGCATTTCAAGTGATTTCAGGCATTGAGGTTTGACTGCATAATTAAACCTGGTGGATTTAAATTACAGCTGACCTTTAATCGCACTGGGCATGCTTGACCTTTCCTTTGTTAAACAGACTAACCATATGCAGACGTAAATTATTGATTTTAAAACCACTATGGACACTGGTTGCTCGATTTCCAACGTGATCTGATTTTTGCCTTTTAAAAATAAACCACCAACTCAATCTTGCTTGCCTTGAAATCACATTAGTGTGTTTAACTGCTGTTGCACTGTAATCATTAACCAAACCCACAGAGAAACACAACCTTCACAACGGCTCAGATGCTCCACAACAGCAATCCCTCATCAAACAGCATTTTTCAGAGCCCTGTGATCAAGGTTAGCCCAACGTGTCAGATGCCACAGCAAGAAGAGTTAATTTGAGAGATTTTTGCGCCCCTGAACACGAACAGACTCTTTTGGCCTTTGAATTACTGATAATGAGAAGAGTTATTATGTGTGCGAGAGAGACCAGGCATCGGCAGGGTGTCTTGTGTCGGTAGACAGGAATACAATAGCTGTGTCTCTGCAGATGGACACACTCCATATTCATGAGCAGGGTGCATGCTGGAATTGCCTAGAATGAGTTAATGAGGGTGATAAACTCACCACCAGAATCCAGTAGGAATGGGTCAGAATATTTATTTTATTTTAATATCCACAATTTCATTTAGTTTTTTCTTATTTTACTTAAATATCCTTTACTTTAATTTAACATATCTTTGTTTGTCCAACTATAGATGTCCAGAACACACATTAAAGTAATCTTAAGACAATATTTCAGGGTAGACAAGGAAGTAAGATTCAAAGGAAGAAGATTTTTCAAATAGTTGATAAGAGCCTCATCCAAAATACATTGACTTCTACTTTTAATAAAATGGCCCTGTTGCCATGGAAACATAAAACCTCATCTTTGGGCAATATGTGTGTTTCTGCTTGTGCGTGTGGACGTGTGGAGGAAGTGGTCTCATACATAATGATTGAGAAAAGGAAGTAAGTGACTTGTCCATCCTCAATATAACACATTGCTGCACAACCACTCGCCCACCAACGTACAATTTTCTGACCTTTGCTCCTGGAAATGTGCAACTGTGGATCAGATCAGCAACCCTTCTCGTTATAGATTGAAAAGAAGAGGAGGCAGATATTAATGTCTCTTGTTTTTAAGCCATTGACGTTCACATCTCTGCTGTACCACAGGAAGTGTGTGTTTGTGAGAGAGATGCAAGAACGAGAAATGACTGAAAAGCTTTAACACACAGGCTTAAGTTTAGTCTACAGATTTTGTTTAAAGTTCACAAATTTTAATGCTGCCAGATGTACACACAGCTGTCTTGTATTGCGATCAACTCAATAAAATACCAACAGCTCGTAAGCTGTTTATTAAAAATGCAGGGGAGACATTAAGATGAACTCAGAAGGGGGTGTAATAAATGGGTGTCTGTTAATAAACACTTCTGCTCTCACTGATGATATTGAAGCAGGCAGGCCAGCTTTAATTCCTGTATGTTTCAGAGTGTAATGTATATTGCTCATTATTGTATGTATACTTAGGGTAGATGCCATATTTCATTATAAAACAGAACTGGTTAGACTTGGGTTGGTTGCCTAAACTGCTAAGACTAGTCTTGCAAGTTAGTCATCAACTTTTTTTTTTCTTTAACTTCAGTTGCATAAAAATGTAGATTGGTCTAATTTTATACCAAAAAGAAAGACTCCATATTAGTTCCTAAGACACAGTCTTAACATAGTGTCTATGTTTATACTACTTGCCCCTGGTGTATACCCGGGTGTAGATCAGTGATTCTCAACCAGGGGATCAGAGCCCATTGGGGGCCTGAGCAAACTTCCAGTGGTTTTAAAATGAGTTAAATTTAGTTGTATTAACATAATCCTAATGGAAATGCTTAGATATTATAATATTGTCTTGGACAAAGGAGACCTTGGCATCAAAAAGGTTGAGAATCCCTGGAATAGATCAGGGGTTTTCAAACTTTATAATGCCAAGGACACCCAAATATGATGAACCTTTTATGAGGGACCCCCTTCCTAAAATCCATCTACTGTATATATATTTTATGTATATGAAAAAAACAAAACAAAACATTTAAACCGTTATATAAATAGTAAGTGTGACATTATAAATACAACATATTGTTTCCCAACTTAAATTGGCTATACTTCATGTTGGCTGTTTAAACCTTAATAAGAACATTTTCAATTAAAAATTATTTGTATAAGCAACTTTGACAATAAATGTATGTAAGCATCATACATACTACGTTAAGAAAACTGCCTTACAACCCCAATGAGCAAGATAAAGGACTATAGTGAGAAACTCACTAGAAAGATACAAAGCAAACATATACAATTCTGGAAAGTATGTGTATGGCAAGAAAGACATCCGTTAGAATGTTCGGTAGACTTTTTGCTTTGTCTTTTTATTCTCTTAAATTTTCTGGGGACCCCAGTTTGAAAACCCCTGGTATAGATAATTCAACCACCATCACTACATTAAAATATGTCTTAAGAAAATGTTTCCAGAGAAATTGTTTTTTGATAAAACATAGGACATTAAGACAGTAGAACCATTTGAACAGTCTGAACATGCATCTATCCCTCACAGAATCATTTTCATTCGCATAAAATTAAATATGACTGGGAATCTGCACAACAATTTAGACGATTTTTGTGCTTGCTGTTTAATAATCATTTGAAACGTATCAAACTGGCAGCTCCAATAGTAATGAAAAGATTTAACTCTGTCATGGAAACTAGCATGTATAATTCTCAATTAAACAATTTAATAATCAATTAAAAAGGAATTCATACCTGTATGATATTACGCTGTACCCACATTAGACCAGTGATTTGTAAAATGGATGGATGGATGATTAGGCTGTGGGCACCATCTTCTGGCGAGATGTGGGAATTAATTTGGCACGACCCTCACAGTGCATTATGGGTATTCTCATTGAGTGTACATCAGTTGTACACTCGCTCTTGTGGTGCATTGTGGGATTGAATGAGTGCACTCTATAAAGTCCACTATGGTTTTGGGCTCCACTACAAATGTCTGTCCTCTCAAATAGAGCACTATTTAATTGTATAGGGGGCACAGCCAAGGTTTTCCAGCTAATCTAGGGGCTAGGGGTGGGCGATATGACCAACATTTTATATCACGACGATATGAGTGATGTTATTTCACAATAATATTGGAGTAATATCACCAGTGATGTAATGGGCAGAAACCGTGCATAAAACCCTTTTATTTCTAAAGAAGTTATTTTCCATGATATTTCTGCTTCAATAATTTGGTTTTGTGTGTGTGTGTGTGTGTGTGTGTGTGCAGGTATGATTCAGAGAAGGATAACTACATCGATCTGATGGAGCTGAAGCTGATGATGGAGAAACTCGGAGCACCTCAGACTCACCTGGGCCTGAAGAACATGATCAAAGAAGTAGACGAAGACTTGGATGGTAAACTCAGTTTCAGAGAGGTAAATGCATCTGTGTGTCAAAACATGAAAGTTAGTTGCCGAGTTGGATGTACTTCACAAGAAACGACTATATTCTTGGGGTGAACATTCCGCTCATTAATCACCGCCATCCTTTTCTCTAGTTTCTCCTTATCTTCAGGAAAGCAGCAGCGGGAGAGCTGGCAGAGGACAGCGGACTTCACGTCTTGGCACGTTTGTCGGAGATTGACGTGTCAACTGAGGGAGTGAAGGGAGCCAAATCATTCTTTGAGGCAAAAGTAAAGAATCATGGCATTTAATACTTTTATTTACACCCCTTAGCAAAAATGTCTTAGTCTATGATAGCTGTGTTTTAATGATGACTTTAATTTCCTGCCTAGATGAGTTGCATTGAATGCCACTGATAAGGAAAATGTATTTGGGATTACCTAAAAAACGTACATTTTCCTCTGTGACAGGTGCAGGCCATTAACGAATCAAACCGGTTTGAGGCAGAAATCCGTCTGGAGCAGGAGGAGAAAAAGCGTCAGGCGGAGGACAGGAAACAAAGACAAGCTGCTTTCAAAGAGTTGAAGTCAGCCTTCAAATAGCCGTATCCACCTCAACAGCCTCGATTTACTCATCCACATGTGTGTGTGTGTCTGTGTGTGTCTATCTGTCATCTATCCCCGCAATCAGAGATACTATGCAAGGCTGTGAAATGCTCAAAGATCCATGCAGATTCATCTTCCTGAGAGAGGAACACCTGTGTAGTTTGTGCTCATGAGCGGATCTCTTGTCTAGTTTTAACGTTGCCTCTTTCTCTCGCTCTCTCTCAGGCTGATTTCGAATGTGAAGCCAGACACTGATCTCAGTACACTGGATTGGATTTGTTCAGTTTTAGTCGCACGAGTATACATGTACTGTAGTTCGTTCACCTCGTCAGTATCGTTTAACGGCACCTTGCGTCTTGTTCTTGTCGATGTGTCAGTAGATTTAATTCTAACGCTTAAAGGGTTTTAAAGGTTTTTTTTAATCGACTCGTACTCAGTATGTCATATCCTATCTGTTGTATTCATGTCAGTGGCAATTGCACTAGTTCAAAACATAATTTCCTGTTTATGCAGGAAATGCTTTACACTGTACCGTAACTAATTAAACTTTCCTCAGAGGATAAACATTAGTGTACATCAGATCTCTGCTCTTGTTCACAGATACATTAAGAGCAAAAAATATATTTTACTGAGCAGAGAGGGAGAGATGGAGAGGTGGTTTCGGGTGTATGTGCATGTGTGGTGATGACTGTATTGGTGTTTGTTGAGTGTTTATATATAGTTTTTTTTTGCATGGTCACTGTGGTGTTGTGGTAACCTTTAGTCTGTAAAGTGTCCGGTGTTAAATGTGGCACACACATGCTTTACAATTGGTCTATAAAATGACAAATGACTTACAAAAGTAAGCCATTGCAACTTAGTTTCAACAACTTTTTGTGGTTCATGTCAGTGGAGGTGTTGTCAGGACAAGGTCATCTGACTGTTTAACCTCTGAACCCCTTTATTGTGCTTCCATGTGTGCTAAACAAGTAACTGTGACATGCTAATGGGGTTAGTAAGATACCAGATGGATGAATAAAATCCACCACCTCAGCTTTTTTTTAAAAAGGGATTGTTCACCCAAATTGCATTTACTCACCCTCATGTTGTTCTAAGGACATAAGACATAACAATTTTTCCCCCAAATATATTCGTTTGTGTTTCACAGAAGAAAGAGTGTCATACAGGTTTGGACCGACATGATGGTGAGGAAATGATATTTGGGTGAACTATCTCTTTAAGTGTCAACTGCCTAAATCAAAGTCTGGCTTGCTTAATATTTGTCAAATTATGACCAATATTAGAAACCTTGCAAAACACCCCATTCACAATAAGATGAGGTGAAAGAAAATGTTTTATTAATAGAATCGAGACATTTGATATATAAAGAAAAAATGGCATGACCTGGTGCATGAATTCTGGCATCAAAATGACAGAAATGTCAAATGTTATTTATTAAATATCTAGTTTAAAAAAAATAGATTACTGTGACACCATTGAAAAAAAAAAAAGAGGGAATATTTCTTATGGAATCATCCACATGTAATGAATTGAACTTTTAATGGTCATGTGACATGCAGTACACTGTGGCAAAAGTAACTGAGATGCTATGTATAAAGACAAATCTATATTTTCATGTGATGAAAATTACAAATAATTTTAGTTTTGTATGGAAAGGGGTCTTGTGAAAAGAAACATTCTTATTTTCTCAAATATGAATTTGTTGCCTACAATGTTGTCTCCCCTCTATTCTCCACGTATAAGACATTCCTTAGGTTTTTCCATTACAATCAAATATATAAAGGCAAATACCTTTATTCTTTTCTACATAAGAGTCAATATTGTTGGCAATTGCTATGCTTCATGTTGTTTCTGTGTTCTGGGTCACTGGTAAATGTTCTTGTTTGTTCACTGGTTCTGTGGAAATTCAAACAATAGGTGTATAAATATTTGCCTCCCAATCTCTTCTAGTCATCCACACTTTCGTTTTCTTGTTTTACCTACTGTTTAACTGAAAAGTATTTTAAATATTTGGTGTTAAGGGGTTAATATAGTAGTGTATATGTTATTGATTGGTGAATGAGAAGTCGACTGATGACACCAATCAAACAACTTTTGCATTCTATTAGAAACCATGCAACTTTTTGTTGTTGTTGAGATTTTAGCTGTTCCATTGTTGTTGTGCCAAATGATTTCACACTTCGGTACTGTTTCTTAGTTCAACATTCCGCTGTAAAGTTCCCTGGAATCCTTCATGATACTGATCAACAGCCCCAGCAGATATCATTTGAATTCATATGAGAACAGCCAATTAGAATTTAGACTAAACATCACTGATCTGCAATGTTTAGATTTTATTTAAATGAGTATTCCATTTTAAAAAGTCCTCCTTTACAGTTTTGGTTCTATAATTAATGTTTGCACGTCTGAATAACTAGAGCTTTGGCAGTATTATCGGATTTCTGTGTGAATCTGCTGCTTCCAAGGCAGATAACACAAACAGCACAACATTTTTTTTTTCTGTGAAATGTAATGCCAAGAGGATGAGCAATTGACAGTGTAGTTAAACAATATCATCTTAAGGCATGTTTATATCGTTTCATTCTTTATTCCAGCGATTTGACAATGTTTGAAAGGGCCTTGAACCATCCTGATCATATCTGTACTTTACTGTCTCTGTCAGTTGAAACGGGTGGTTATGGTATCATACTCTTGTAGGCTTATACACACTGATATGTGTCTTCTATAATATGCACATTTATTTTTGATTTTCTTACTAAAATGTATAATTATTCTTGTGACAATAAAAATACTTTTAATTTGGAAACATTTTATATTGGTCATTGATATGGTTTTGTAATGTATGTCATGCTCATTCACTTATCTAAAATGAAAAAGATTTAGAATATTAAATATAGGCAGTGTTGGGTGTAACTATTTAATAAGTAATTAGTTACTGTATTTTAATGACTTTTCCCTGTGATTACTCTATTTTTTCTGTAATTTAATTACAGTTGCTTCTGATGTAATTGAACTAAATACTGTGTATAGACTGTAGAACAATTATATATAATATAATAGTGGAATTAACATCTAAATTTAAAGTCTTAAATTGTCTTAGATTAAAGAATCTACATTAATGAGTGAAGTAGTTGGCCAAAACCACAATATTGTTAATCAAAAATTCGACATCACAATTCCGAAAAAAAGACAAAAATGTTAGTCATAAAATCAAAAGTCAGGTACTACATATTTCAAATTTAACCAAACATAGAGGTCATCCCAGAATGGTTTTTAGTATTTGCATAAATAAATAAAAAGGTTCCAATGACGATATCTGTTTCACAAAATGAGAAATTAGGAAATGAATGTTTTGTAAATTACCTTGAAAAGGATGAAGTCAAGCACTAGGTGGAGCTATTTACAAGCCCTCGTATTTCGACCATACTGTCGACGCATGAAAGGTGTTTGTCTTTTTTTTCTCTATTTACCTGAATTACAAAATGTACCTAGATAGTACAAAATAGTTATAACAAGGTTTGTACTTTAAATTTAGTCAACCAAAATACGCTTGGACAAAAATGTGTTGAAACGCTAACTACTCCGCTATCTATCCCGGAACTACTGTTCACATTTCTGATATGAAGCTCAAGCAGATCTCCGGACTTTCGTATTAGTGGCACACGGAAGTGTTGATGATCACGTGACACAATCCTAGCGTAAATATTTTCGTCTTCACAGCGAATGATCCCCGATCCCGCTGTTCTAGCTGCATAAATGAGTGCTAGACTTAACTTTTCCTTGGTGTAAACTACGTAGAGTTCGTCTAGTATCCCTAGCGTATTCGAATATTGAAACCAAGCAGGAAAAATGAACGTGGATCTTCCTCAGACCGGACAGACGGGAGCAGTCGCCGCGTCCAGCACATCTACACCCAGCAGCAGCAACTGCGTCCCGAACAGCAGCTCCACAAACGCCAGCAGCATCGGCAGCAGTAATGGTCGGTGAACTGTTTTTGCTCAGAGAGTTGCTGTTGTCTTTTAGCATTTAGCCATACACGTGTTGGTCTGTATATAAGATGGGTAACGTTAGAAGTGTGTTTATAGTCGAAATGTGCAGTTCTGAACGTCTGTGGTTATTTCCCCCCTCACAGTTCCCACGTCAGCTGCCATGGCAACCCCATCATCCGACTCCGCCGTGTCAAACGGGGTGTATGTGCCCACGGGGATCGCCAATGGAGATGTGAAGCCCGTTATCTCAACTACAGCGCTGGCCGATTTCCTGATGCAGTTGGAGGACTACACTCCTACAGTGAGTCCGCATATTTTGAAAATATTTGCAGTATATTCTTTGGTTATTGTGAGTTGCACTGTTAAAAACGGTCTGTGTTCCAGATCCCAGACGCAGTCACGGGATACTACCTCAACCGAGCTGGTTTTGAAGCATCAGATCCAAGAATGTGAGTTGGAACAATGTTCTCTCAGAAAGCTGTTAGGTTGTGGTAATAAATGCCTTTGAAGCTTCTGAGGCCAAGTTAAAGGTCCCGTTCTTCGTGATCCCATTGTTCAAACTTTAGTTAGTGTGTAATGTTGCTGTTAGAGCATAAATAATACCTGTAAAATTATAAAGCTCAAAGTTCAATGCCAAGCGAGATATTTTATTTAACAGAAGTTCCCTTTCAAAGCCTACAGCGAACGGCCGGCTTGGACTACATCCTGGTATTTCCTTCATTAATTACGTCAGTAGAACAGACTAACCTCCGCTCACAAGAATACGTGAAAAAAGGGGGCGTGGTCTTGTTGCTGTCCCACGTGGAGAAGAGGACGTGTCGCGTGGAGAAAAGGAATTGTTGCGTTTGAGTGTGTTTGTCGCCATGTCGTCGAGAAGCTGTTATTTTCATCCCAGAGTCAAATCACCTTTGTTTGGCTTTCCCAGGGACGCTGTAGAGATCATTAAGTGCATACATCTCCCGTTAAGAGGCGTGACCTTTCCTTGCAAGTTACGTGCGCTAAGCTGCTGTCGAATCACAGCACAGGAACCGCTGGCACAATCAGAACTCGTTACGTATTTATGAAGGAGGGACTTCATAGAATAAAGGAAGTCATCAGCCGTTTTTAGGACAGTGAAAACAGCGGTGTACAGATAAGTACATTGTGTGAAAAATACTGTGTTTTTTTACACACGAAACATGAACACATGTTATATTGCACACTGTAAACACAATCAAAGCTTCAAAAAAACACGAAGAACGGGACCTTTAAAACAAACTTTAAAAATGTTTAACGAGATCATAAGTTTGTTCATATCGCATGTAGTCTGGAGGCCGGTTGACATCAACGATAACTATATTAGCATCCACATTAACAGATGTTAACATTCTGTTTATCATCAGTGTTGCTATTGTTAACTAAAACTATTAGAAACTATAAAACTATTTGAAAAACATCTTAAATAAAATATAAATATTAGGTGAAAAAACTAGTTTAAAAAACTTAAATGAAAAGGTTTAAATCGAAGTACTAAAATTACGCATGTATAAAATTGACATAAAAATAAATTAAAGCTAAATAAGTGTATAAATACATTTAAAATATAATAACCTAAAAAGAAATGACAAGCACATTACAAAATTACTAACATTAAAATTAAACAGCACCTTTTTCAGCGGCGCTGTTTCCAGAAGTATTTTTCATTCATTTTTTTCCCATCGTAATTTTAAAATAGTCTTTGTTAAAGAGTTATAAGTCATGAACCAAGCCAATAAACTATGAGGTGAAGCACAACACTACAAACTTTGATTTGAAGCAAAAAAGTTTTTGAAAATTGGACAAAAAGGTATAAGACTGTGTACTTAACAGCATGAGTGAAAGAACTACATTCCCATGAAGCATTGCAAACAGCATAATCAAATGAATTACTCATGAACGTTGATTATATGTATAAAAAACATTATATTTTAAGTTAATTGCAAAATATATATATATATAATAACTTCAGTATTTTGAGTGTTTTATTTATTTTTTACAGCATCATGGGTAATGTTGATTTTCACCAGGATTTCCACCGTTTAAAACACAATTATTTTAAAAAGAGCTGAAATAATGTGGGCTGATGGTTTCTGCAGAAGCAAATACCGTCGATTAACAACCTTGTAGCTCACAGTAAGTTTTTAAAGGTTTCCTTATGGAGAAAATGAATGAGTTTTTACTTCCGAAACCCAACTGCACTCTAATGCATTGTTGGTAATACATTAGATAATATTGAAATGCTATATTTCTTAATATAAATGTCTGGTGTCAAAAACCTGATCATTTACTCATCAGAGTTTAAAACGCATGCTTTTATGTCTTCATAAACTCATCATGAATCTTCCTTACACCAATATCCTCTTGTATGTTTCCAGAATCCGTCTCATATCCCTGGCATCACAGAAGTTCATCTCAGATATTGCAAACGACGCGCTACAGCACTGCAAAATGAAGGGCACGGCGTCTGGAAGCTCTCGAAACAAGGCCAAGGTTTGTGCTCACAAATGTGGATCCTGGACCGCAAAACCAGTCATAAGGGTCAATTTTTTGAAATTGAGATTTATACATCATCTGAAAGCTAAATAAATAAGCTTTACATTGATGTATGGTTTGTTAGTATAGGATATTTGGCCGAGATACAACTATTTGAAAATTTGGAATCTGAGGGTGCAAAAAAATCTAAATATCGAGAAAATCGCCATTAAAGTTGTTCAAATGAAGTCCTTAGCAATGCTTATTACTACTAATAATATTGTGTATATATATATATATATATATATATATATATATATATATATATATATATATATATATATATATATATATATATATATATATATATATATATATATATATATATATATATATATATATATATATATATACGGGGTTGGGGGGGGGGGGGGGGCGTTGGTAGCATCATGCTTTGGGGGTGTTTTTCTGCACATGGGACAGGGCGACTGCACTGTATTAAGGAGAGGATGACCGGGTTGGGGAACAACCTCCTTCCCTCAGTTAGAGCATTGAAGATGGGTCGAGTCTGGGTCTTCCAACATGACAATGACCCGAAGCACACAGCCAGGATAACCAAGGAGTGGCTCTGTAAGAAGCATATCATGGTTCTCCAGACCTAAACCCAATAGAGAATCTTTGGAGGGAGCTCAAACTCTATGTTTCTCAGCGACAGGCCAGAAACCTGACTGATCTAGAGAAGATCTGTGTGGAGGAGTGGGCCAAAAATCCCTCCTGCAGTGTGTGCAAACCTGGTGGAAAACTACAGGAAACGTTTGACCTATGTAATTGCAAACAAAGGCTACTGTACCAAATATTAACATTGATTTTCTCAGGTGTTCAAATACTTATTTGCAGCTGTATCATACAAATAAATAGTAAAAAAAAAATCATACATTGTGATTTCTGGATGTTTTTGTTTTAGATTATGTCTCTCACAGTGGACATGCACCTACGATGACAATTTCAGACCCCTCCATGATTTCTAAGTGGGAGAACTTGCAAAATAACAGGGTGTTCAAATACTTATTTTCCTCACTGTATGTATAATATATATATATACATACATACATACATTAGGAAATTTACAAAATATCCTAATGATATTTGGCATGAATGAAAAATCAATCATTTTGACCCATACAATGTATTGTTGGCTATTGCCAGTTTGCCACAAATATACCCATGCGACTTATGACTGGTTTTGTGGTCCAGGGTCACACATTTTCATACTATTATCTGTTATATGATGAATATTTTTAATTTGCAGGTCATAATTTGTACAAAATAAAAATGTGGTGTAAAAATCTCTCATACACGCTGTTCATCTCACTTGCCAGGATAAGAAATACACGCTGACAATGGAAGATCTGACACCGGCCCTGTCAGAGTACGGCATAAATGTTAAGAAACCTCACTACTTCATCTGAGGGGACATGCCTCATTCAAATGGACTGCTGGAAATGTGCCATTTGTCACATCAGAGCTTTGAAGACATTATCCTTCAGTGTGGGACCCATCAGCCCACCGGCCCAGAGCTTTTAGGGATTTAGTGGCTTTTTTGTATTTTCTTTAATCTTGTTTAAGTTGTTTGATTAAACCACACCATGCGACTTTAGTTAATGTCAGTAAAATGCTGTATAAATAAATTCATTGTAATTAAGTTCCTCATTTTGTTTGTGTAATTTTGTTACTGAATCCTACCGGGATGAATTATTGTTGAGGTTAGTCTTAATTTAACTACTGTAAGGTGTTTACATTTGTGACGTCAGTTCATACACTCTAAACTTCTCATCTCTGCTTTATGGATTTAGTTACACGCCATAAGAGGCTTGAGCTGTAACGTGTCGCAGTATTAATAGTACCGGGTGCTGCTCTCAAATTTCCCTCTTTTCCAGTGTAGTACAGCTGCACGCTCATCAGTCCATCTGTCTTGAGCATGATATAAATAATAATATACTAACCTTTGCTTTTTGCTATTTGCGGTTGCTTTTAACTGTATGTGCTCACAGGCAAATATAATGCAGCTGAAAGCTCAATAGGGTGACAGTGCAGTTATATTATGATGATTAAAGCTATTCAGTGAAATAAAACAATGAGCAATGAGATTATTTGTTTATTTGAGAAATAGTGTATTCATATAAGTGTTACCATTACCTCCAAAATAATTGCACATTTTCCAGATTATGAATCTAAATGGCATAGCCATTTCCCATTTCCAAAGAAAAAAAGTGAACAAAATTTCTCCTGTTTATAAAATTGCACTTTTAACCTCATTACATATTTATTTGCAAGACTCCACGCATGACAACAGAGAAAATGTGTGCATCTGCACAATGCAAATACATCAACAAAATATTGTATTTTGCAATTAAATATAAAAACATGTTCTGAACAGAAATGACAGATCAAACCTTGTACAAGAGAAGCTTTAAGACTTCAATCGGTGGCATCGTTCTACACATCCTTCTGTTTTTCAAGTGTCAGTAGTCAGTAGTAAGCTGCTATGTTGAGAAGATTAAAAAACTGGTACATTGTTGCTCAGTGAAAAAACTTTTTTTTATTATTTTAGTCAAGTGTCTGGACTGTATTTGTGATGTGTGTGCTTTAGATGATTTGATTAGTAGAAAATCGGTGTCTGGGGAAGTTACATTAAAAAGTAATGCATTACAATATTGTGTTACTCCTTAAAAATTAACCAATTTAGATACTTTTTCTGGAAAGTACATTACTTCTGCATTACTTTTTCTCACCTTGGCTGGGCTTGCTTGTTTGTGTTTTAATAACATTTTATTTTAGGCAAATGTAAAGGATCTTTCACATCAAAAGTGAAATGAAAAAGCTTCAGGCTGAAGAAAATGCAAATTCACGTTTGCACAGTAGAGGGCACAGCTCAAGCAAACCTTTCAGCTGTGCTGCCACTGTGCTTCAGAAAGTTCTACACACTTACTTCAGCAATAAAAAAAGAAACACGTGATGTTTATCTAAAGTCATTTTTGTTTAGTATGGTTGAATTGAAATCACTGAAGGTCAGCACATTTAGAGTAGAACTACAATAACCATCATGTTCACACAGCCCACACAACACCTCAGGTCTGCACTTTGGACCTGATTTCTCTCAACATGGGGACAGGAGTCAGTCAATAAATGGGAAAAAGTAACCACGATATTTTGCTGTAAATTTAAAAGTAATGTGTTACGTTACTAGTTACTAGAAAAAAGTAATCAAAGGTGCAGTTTAAAGGTGCGATATTTAGGATTGACAGCTAGTGGTCGAAATAGGTACTGCAGTTAAAATTCTAAATATTGGAGACAACGCTCACACAGGTTGCCAGCATGAGGACACGCAACAGGAGCAAACGCAATTGACCATGAAAGCCACCACTGTAAGTCTATAAGTTTTATCCGCGTTTTAATAATCTCTCGTTCATAGAGATTTTTAGACGGATGCCGAGGCTTTTTAGGTTGGGTAGAATCTGCGACCTCTGACCCAGTTTGTTTGATGGTTTACCGCCAATACTGTGGAAAATGACACTTAAAAGGCACACTATGTAGTTTTTTGCCGCTAGAGGTCACCTATTCAAAACAAAAACGTAGCGAGTGCTGTGGTAGCTGAAGCAATTGATATAGAGAGACAAGCGTGACGCAGCTCAACAGCAGCGGAGTGGCGACCACTTCGGCTTCTTCCTGTCAAACGTATGTGGGGTAATACAGAGCTGTTTTAGATACATTTGAGTGTGTTGAAAATGTTGTTATTTAACGTTACTCTGTACTCGTTCACTCCGCAGCTGCTGCGAGACACTTGCTGCATACTGCAGTAAGCTAGATCGATATTAGAATATCATATTAATAAATGCTGAATGGCTTGTGTTACTAAATGGCATGCAATTCATTTAAAAAGATATTGTATGACGAGAAAATGCTTTATTACTGTACAATAATTAGTTTTGTGTCTATAACTGTCTCCAAACAGTTGTTCCCTTGTCTAATAAAACATAATATATACACCTCTTGGGTGTTTCCATGGTTACTACAAAATAAAAAAAGAGAAATCGAGGCTAAGGCGGGTATAATGTCATTGATAGGCGACGCGCACGGACACGGTCCGTGTCTTGGTTAAAATTACTAATTTCTTTGGATTTAATGATACTTGGAAACATTTGGGATAGTGTATACAAGTGAAAACATATATATAACACTGTTCTAGTGGTTTTTGGATATTTAAATCCAAAAATATTACATATTGTGCCTTTAAAAGCACGCAGCACGTGTCAAAATCTACACCTAATGTCCAAAGAAAAAATCCTCTAGCCTACTTCAAAAGCTTTTCCAAGGGTACGTTTACATGACAACGATGTACTAAAACGGAAAAGTTATTTAGTGTTTTTCGCGTATAGACTACGTTTTCAAAATGATCCCTGTTCACACAGATCTGCGAAAACAATTTAAAAAACCTCTGTAAAACTGCATGCCAGCCAGTAGTTGCCATGGTAACTTTGTAAAGAAAAACTATGCGTAAATGCTTCCCCATGACGGAACCCTTGTTACAAATTTGCATTTTTGTAGTTTACATAGAGACAGTAAAACAGTAAAAACGTACACTTTGAAATTAATTTTCAAAAGTTAGCATTTTCAGGCCTCCGAAAACACGTTGTCGTGTAAATTAACGGGCAAAACACACAAAGTTATTTCGTTAAAAATGGTGTCGTGTAAAGGACCCCTAAGGATAAAGGTGTCAGCGCCTGTAGGTAGTGCACGTCACGACACTAAAAAAAGAACAGTTGCTCTCACAGTGACACAGTTCAATCCGGCCTGTGTCACATACTGATCCCATTCTCTCTCTCTTTTCCTCCACTGTCCTATCTCAACCGTACTATACAACAAATAAACAAGCCATTTAATGAAATGTAAAAAAAAAACAAAAATATTCCAGAAAAAAATGTGCTGTTTTTTCATTTTCAATCCCATAATGAGCACTGAGGAAGATTCTTTTGAAGAATGTAAAGGCTCGTGTGAAACATGCACTTTGTAAATGAAAACATTTCATTTTTATCAGACATTACAAGCCCTAATATACCTTCTTGTCTTATTTGTAAGTCATTTGGATAAAAGTGTCTGCTAAGTGAAAAACACAAATGAAGTGCTTTGCATACTGTACTTGCCATGTCAATCAGAGAGCAAAGGCATGCCAACACTTCCCATTTAAATTAAATAAAAAGGACCAATATGTTTTACAGTATGTTATTCTAAAATCCACTTTTCGGGCTGCTAAACATTTTCCTGTAAACAAGACGCCAAGATGTAAAACCCCCTTCAGTGTAACAACAGATAAATACAAAAAACGTAATATAATTTCTTAAATAATGTGTGTCCTATGAATGTAACTTAACAGTGAGCAGTCAACCATTTTAGTGTTACAAATATGTGTCGTTTTAACCACAGGCACATGTGACAAACAAAAGAAAAGACTTGCCTTCGTGTCTCTGTGTCCATGGATTACAAAGTTTTCAGGCATTTGTCTGTATTATGCAAATCACACCACAGTAAATGTTCACAGAACAGAAGTGCGAACACATTTGTTGAGGATGTTTGGTAAATTCAGTCACCAAAAAACAAGTCCTGAAGTAGCCAGCCGAAATAAAAATCACCAGACTTTGTATGGCAGACTATACCGATCTTTATAAAAGTACCCTTCAAAACAAACAGCACTACCTGTTCATAAACTGTGTACAAAAAGTGTACAAAAAGTGATTTTGTACAATGGCAGAGGATTCAGGCTGATGATGTCTCATGAATTTGTTGAATGTCTCATGGTATGTATCTACACAGCACTGGTGTGTTCATTGGGTTTGGCTGGCTTGGTTCCAGGTGGAACTGGGATGGGACGGCGTTTACGTTTTGTTACCATGCCGCTCTGCCCGTTTACAATACCCTGAGACATGCCCTCCATATCCTCCACGCCAATATTAATGGCTTCCGCCAGCTCCTTCCTAGTCACAGATACAAACTGTGGATCCTCAGCCAAGGAGTCTAGACCACCATCTCTCAGTGCCTGAGGGTTAATGGAAAATACATCTTAATAGACTTTCCTGAGAAGGTCTGTAATGAATGTAAATTACATGAGATGTGGCCTGGTGTAATTTACCTGCTGAATGAGTTTGTCGGTGGCTGGTGAAGCTTTTGTTGCTGCTCTCTGGTTCTTTGATGCTTCATATGAGGGATTATATGAGAACTGAGAGAGTCACACACACAAACATAGGTGTCAGGAATATCAAATAGTCACTGTACTGTGTTCAGCTCAGGATATGTGACATTTGTCCACACCTGTGTGCTATCGGTCCTCATAGTGAAATCTGACAGCCGTCTGTTATCAACACTTGATGCTCCGCCCACATAAGATCTGGAGTCTCCTAATGGTTGCACAGGGAAAAAAAATAATTTATAGAATAAAATGTGTAGATTACTGTAGATATAATGATTATCAATGTCATTTCTTTATGGTATGATTATAATAGGCTTGATAGATTATAATGTTAAAATTTGAGGTCAAGATTTTTTAATGTTTAGAAGGAAGTTTCTTATGCTCACCTGCATTACCGTACTACATTTATTGGATCAAAAATACAGTAAAAACAGTAATATTGTGATATATTACAAATTAAAATGATTATATTTTGTTTTGAACTGAATGTGATGGCAAAGCTGAATTTTCAGCATGATTACTCTAGTCTTCAGTGTCACATGATCCTTCAGAAATCATTCTAATATGATTTGATGCTCAAGAAACAGCATTTGTTTGATATAGAAATCTTTTGTATCATTATAAATGTCTTTAATGTTACTTGTGATCAATTAAATGTGTCATTGCTGAATAAAGTATTAATTAATTTATTTTTAAATGTATTGACCTCAAACTTTAGAACAGTAATGTATATGCAGGCCTTTGTTAAACTTCCTTTAATTAAAAATTAATAACATTTAACACAAAATAAAACGGTAATTTTAATGTACTACTGTAAAACAAATGACTATCAATACAGTCAGTAATGAGAATCATTAATGTGTATTATATATATATATATATATATATATACATATATATATATATACATATATATATATATATATACATATATATATATATATATATATATATATATATATATATATATATATATATATATATATATATATAAATAATATGCTAATATACAGTGAGGAAAATAAGTATTTGAACACCCTGCTATTTTGCAAGTTCTCCCACTTAGAAATCATGGAGGGGTCTGAAATTGTCATCGTTGGTGCATGTCCACTGTGAGAGACATAATCAAAAAAAAAAATCCAGAAATCACAATGTATGATTTTTAAACTATTTATTTGTATGATACAGCTGCAAATAAGTATTTGAACACCTGAGAAAATCAATGTTAATATTTGGTACAGTAGCCTTTGTTTGCAATTACAGAGGTCAAACGTTTCCTGTAGTTTTTCACCAGGTTTGCACACACTGCAGGAGGGATTTTGGCCCACTCCTCCACACAGATCTTCTCTAGATCAGTCAGGTTTCTGGCCTGTCGCTGAGAAACACGGAGTTTGAGCTCCCTCCAAAGATTCTCTATTGGGTTTAGGTCTGGAGACTGGCTAGGCCATGCCAGAACCTTGATATGCTTCTTACAGAGCCACTCCTTGGTTATCCTGGCTGTGTGCTTCGGGTCATTGTCATGTTGGAAGACCCAGCTTCGACCCATCTTCAATGCTCTAACTGAGGGAAGGAGGTTGTTCCCCAAAATCTCGCAATACATGGCCCCGGTCATCCTCTCCTTAATACAGTGCAGTCGCCCTGTCCCATGTGCAGAAAAACACCCCCAAAGCATGATGCTACCACCCCCATGCTTCACAGTAGGGATGGTGTTCTTGGGATGGTACTCATCATTCTTCTTCCTCCAAACACGTTTAGTGGAATTATGACCAAAAAGTTCTATTTTGGTCTCATCTGACCACATGACTTTCTCCCATGACTCCTCTGGATCATCCAAATGGTCATTGGCAAACTTAAGACGGGACTTGACATGTGCTGGTTTAAGCAGGGGAACCTTCCATGCCATGCATGATTTCAAACCATGACGTCTTAGTGTATTACCAACAGTAACCTTGGAAACGGTGGTCCCAGCTCTTTTCAGGTAATTGACCAGCTCCTCCTGTGTAGTTCTGGGCTGATTTCTCACCTTTCTTAGGATCATTGAGACCCCACGAGGTGAGATCTTGCATGGAGCCCCAGTCCGAGGGAGATTGACAGTCATGTTTAGCTTCTTCCATTTTCTAATGATTGCTCCAACAGTGGACCTTTTTTCACCAAGCTGCTGGGCAGTTTCCCCGTAGCCCTTTCCAGCCTTGTGGAGGTGTACAATGTTGTCTTTAGTGTCTTTGGACAGCTCTTTGGTCTTGGCCATGTTAGTAGTTGGATTCTTACTGATTGTATAGGGTGGACAGGTGTCTTTATGCTGCTAACGACCTCAAACAGGTGCATCTAATTTAGGATAATAAATGGAGTGGAGGTGGACATTTTAAAGGCAGACTAACAGGTCTTTGAGGGTCAGAATTCTAGCTGATAGACATGTGTTCAAAAACTTATTTGCAGCTGTATCATACAAATAAATAGTTAAACAATCATAAATTGTGATTTCTGGATTTTCTTTTGTTGATTATGTCTTTCACAGTGTACATGCACCTACGATGACAATTTCAGACCCCTCCATGATTTCCCAGTGGGAGCACTTGCAAAATAGAAGGGTGTTCAAATATTTATTTTCCTCACTGTATATAAATGTCCTGGCAATAATATCAATGAAAGAAAGAAAATTATTTTATTATTTTATTTTCTGCGATCACCTACTGTTTTCACTTATGTCCTCGTATGAATAGTTTCTGGTTGCAGCAGTTGACAGGGACTCTCCCTCAAAAGTAAACCTGGATGACATACTAAAAAACATCAGATTAGCATAATGACCCTTACAGGTACACATTAAGTGCACTTTTCATTGTAGTTATCCACTCACTCTTCAATGAATTTGGCATTGTTGTTGGTGTTAGTTGTCGTTGGCATGTTATCAGGGAAGAACTCCGTGTTCGGGAGGAAGACGGAGTCTGGAGGGGACTCTACATCCTCCAGTCGAGTCTCCGCAAACTGCAGGGGCCTTTGGCTGGTCATATGTATGGCGAGGGGGCTGCCGGTCTCAGAGGAGAAGGGGTCTGCGTTGATTCCAAATAGACCTCCTGTCCGCTGCATAGATAGAGACACAGAGGCTGTAAGTCCAGATGGATGCCTATATCTACATTTATCCATTTCTTTAAGAAGTTGCTTTACTGCAGACCCTGTAGATGCCCTCCTCTCCGCCCCCCATGGCACGCTCCATATCATCCTCAGCGATCAGGTCACCTGAGATGGCCCTGTGGAGTTCAGGTGCTGCCTCCTCCTCGATGCTACGCAGACCTGCCTACAAAACCAGAGTAGGACATTCTGTCTTTAAAAAAAATGCCACTTGGTTTGATAATTACTGTAGGCATGTATCATAAAGTGCACCTTAATCTCATCAGCGTTCTTCTTGGTGGGCCTGTAACCGTAGTATTCCTCCTGCCGCTTCATAAACTTGCGGAAATGTTCCTGAATCAGGAAGGTGGCATAGAACTTTCCAACGGTGACTTCATCCTCTACAGCCAATAAAATCACATTGTAGTCAGCCGTGGATTGTTGTTGAAAAACCTAATTAAACAATTAATTGTTTGACAATTCAAACAATTGAATGACTTCACCTCCAATGGGTGGAATGACTTGGTCCAACAACTTCATACTGGTCCGTTTCCAGATCGACTTAATGATGGCTCTCAGCTCCTCGTTGGCCTGCTCAAAGTTTCCTAACAGAAAAATGTCAATTAAATATTATGCTGAGAAATTAACTGCCAATTAAATTTGATTTCAATTACACACCTTCGGTTTTGATTTTCAAAGCTGTTCTGACCAGTGCGAAGAGTGTGGCGTTGAATGTCACTGTGCCGTCACTGTTCAGCGGCATGTTCATGGAAATTAGGCGCTGAGGTGGAAGTTCAAGATACAGTTTTGAAATACATGTAGAAATACACTTTAAATCAAAAGCCTGGAGTCAGTAAGAATAAAAAAAATTAAAAGCAGTACTAGTATTCAGCAAAGATGCATTAAATAGATCTATATTAAAAAAACTCTTACATTGTTACAATTGTTTACATTGTTATTCGTAATAATAAATGTTTCTTCAAATCAGCATATTAGCATGATTTCTGAAGGACTATGTGACACTGAAGACTGGAGTAATGATGCTGAAAATTCAGCTTTGCCAGGAATAAATGACATTTAAAAACCTTACAACCCCAAACTTCTGAATGGTAGTGTACTTTCAACAAAACCAAAAAAAGTAATGCCGATTGTCTTACCTTACATGCTGAGCGGTGGGGACAAAATTTACCAAAACCCAACGGTGGTTGGATCCTCCGCAGGAGAGTGACTACATCCAGATGTTTAATTCGCCCCCTTTATAAGGACAGAAGACAATGTATTAATCAACATGTTGATTAATAACATGTTGACAACATCCAAGTAGTACAAAGCTACAGTATAAGATGTCATTTGCATTGGAGTGTGATTTAACTAACGTTGCTTCAGGGTCATACTCCGCCCAGATCTTCTTGAACTCATCCAGGTGATGCGGGCCGAGGATTGACCAGTCGTGAGTGAGGTAGTCAAAATTGTTCATAATGACAGCCACAAACAAATTGATAACCTACCAGGAAGAGAATGATTTCGATGATGTTGGACCCTGTTGATTTCCATATAAAAACTAATCTCTGCTCATTGTATTTGAACTTTCTTGAGATAAAAGAGCCTCATTATTTGCTTACCAAAAATGCACACAGCATGTAAAAGCTGAGAAAGTAGCAGACAGAAATGCTGGAGCCGCAGGTGTACTCCTCTCCAGGGCCGTAGTCTGATTTGGCGTCACAGAGCTTCCCGTACATAGAGGCTAGCATGATGTTAGGCCACTGCTCTCCAGTGGCAACACTGTGTGTGAACCCACACATTGATCAGTTAGCTAGTTATTCAACAACAACAAAAATGTTATTTTATATTTTCAGAGTTGCACTATATGAGCTCTCAAGCGGAGATTGCATTAAAAGGTTTGTAAAGAATGACTTGCATTAGAGAACAAACCTTATACATGTTTGACTTACCGAAATAATACCAAAACAGCTTGGGGGAAAGTTTGGAAGTTGTTGTTGCGGTTAATTTCTGTACCATCGACCAGGGCTATTTTACCAAACATCTATAGAGAGAAGGAGAAAGAGGGAGGAAGAATGAGAATTGGAGAAATGAATATAAGGAGAGCTAAAACAGGACATTTAAACAACAGAGCGAAATCAGATAAGTGAAGCTCACCTGCATCCCTATGACAGCATAGATGAAGAAGAGCATGACAATGAGAAGAGCCACATGAGGCAGTGCCTGAAGGAGGAACACAACATCATTTACTGTAAGATACATTCCATTAAAGTTAAAGAAAGGTTTACTTTACATAAAACCTTGCCATAGTTTTTGAATGCTCGTCATGGCTCCATTTATTTGATCACAAACACAGTAAAACACATGAATCAGGACTCTTTGATGATTAGAAAGTTTGAAAGGACAGCATTGATTTGAAATAGAAATATTTTGTGTCATTATAACAATTTAATGCATCCTTCCTGTATATAAGTATTCATTTCTTTTATAAAAATCTAACTGGCCCCAAAATTATCCTTTTATTTTGTGATCAAGATGTTGATTAGTAATTCTCTTGTCTCACCTGGAAAGACTTAATAAAGGTCCACAGAAGATTCCTGATCCCCTCTGAGCGATTGAGCAGTTTAATGAGACGCAGCACACGGAACAGCCGGAAGAATGTGATGGAAACTCTGACATTTTCTGCATCCTATAATAGAGTAAAATAGAGAGAAATATTTAATTCCACCAAAAAAAAACAAAATAAATAATTAAAGTTGAAGTTTTAGACATTTGGAAAAAGTGTTTAAAAAGAAAACAAACCAGGAGAATGTACTTACAGCAATTGCCTGCATTGGATTCACTTCCTGAAATTAAAATTAATATAATATAATTAATATAACATAACATAATATAATATAAAATACATAGCAACACCATGATGTGGTATCATGCATAGTAGATATTTCTTTGTACATTTAAGCTTTTAAATAAAATGCAGTCAAGGCACCTAAATTGATTATATTATCAATAATTAATTCATACCCCTTTAAAGGGATAGTTCACCCAAAAATCATTTAGCTCACCCTCAAGTTGTTCCAAACCCGTATGAATTTCCATCTTCTGCGGAAGAAGATATTTTGAAGAATATAAGTTGATGAACTCCACTGACTTCCATAGTTTTTTCTTCTTCTCCAAACTCTGGAAGTCAATGGTACGGCTACGCACATGACGTGCAAGAAAAAAAAACGAATTAATTCCCTCGATTTATAAATCATGCGCATAATTTACTATTTCGTTCCCCCGATTTGCTAAACCGTCCACACGATTTATTAATTAATTCCCTCGATTTACAAATTGTGCGCAAGATTTAGCAAATCGAGGGAACGAATTAGTAAATTGTGTGCACCATCTCCAAATCGAGGGAACGAATTAGTAAACAAATTAGTAAATTGTGCGCACAATCTCCAAATCGAGGGAACGAATTAGAAAATTGTGCGCACAATATCTAAATAGAGGGAAACGAATTAGTAAAGTGTGCGCACAATCTATAAATTGAGGGAACGAATTAGAAAAGGTTGCGCACAATCTATAAATCGAGGGAACGAATTAGAAAAGGTTGCGCACAATCTCTAAATCGAGGGAACGAATTAGTAAAGTGTGCGCACAATCTCTAAATCGAGTGAACGAATTAGTAAAGTGTGCGCACAATCTCTAAATCGAGTGAACGAATTAGTAAAGGGTGCGCACAATCTATAAATCGAGGGAACAAATTAGTAAAGTGTGCGCACAATCTATAAATCGAGGAACGAATTAGTAAAGTGTGCGCACAATCTATAAATCGAGGAACGAATTAGTAAAGTGTGCGCACAATCTATAAATCGAGGGAACGAATTAGAAAAGGTTGCGCACAATCTATAAATCGAGGGAACGAATTAGAAAAGGTTGCGCACAATCTATAAATCGAGGGAACAAATTAGTAAAGTGTGCGCACAATCTATAAATCGAGGGAACGGATTAGTAAATTGTGCGCACAATCTATAAATCGAGGGAACGAATTAGAAAAGGTTGCGCACAATCTATAAATCGTGGGAACGAATTAGTAAATTGAGTGCACAATCTATAAATCGAGGGAACGAATTAGTAAATTGAGCGCACAATCTATAAATCGAGGGAACTAATTAGTACATTGTGCGCACAATCTATAAATCGAGGGAACTAATTAGTAAAGTGTGCGCACAATCTATAAATCGAGGGAACGGATTAGTAAATTGTGCGCACAATCTATAAATCGAGGGAATGGATTAGTAAATTGTGCACACAATCTATAAATCGAGGGAACGAATTAGAAAAGGTTGCGCACAATCTATAAATCGAGGGAACGAATTAGAAAAGGTTGCGCACAATCTATAAATCGAGGGAACGAATTAGAAAAGGTTGCGCACAATCTATAAATCGAGGGAACGGATTAGTAAAGTGTGCGCACAATCTATAAATCGAGGGAACGGATTAGGAAATTGTGCGCACAATCTATAAATCAAGGGAACGAATTAGTAAATTGTGCGCACAATCTATAAATCGAGGGAACTAATTAGTAAATCATGCACACAATTTAGCCTACTATTTTTTCCTGCATGTCATGTGCGGGGCTCCGCATAATTGGGCTCATCAACTGCTTGGTTTCCAATATACTATCTTCTTTTGTGTTCAGCAGAAGAAAAAAATTCATACAGGTTTGGAACAACTTGAGGGTCAGAAAATGATAGAATTGTCCTTTTTAGGTGAATCTCTTTAAATCAGACCATTTGGGCAAGCAACTGGGATAAAACAAACATTTTTGAAAATGTTTTTGAAATCTTTTACTTTTTTCATTAGTAAGAACCTGTTGATTAAGCCACTAAGTATTAGTGATAATAATAAGATTATTGTTATCTAACACGTTCAGTTCTCCTTGTTCATCTTGTAGAATGAGATAATGTGAGTGGTGTGTGTTTTCTCAGCAGTCCCATGCGGTGCAGAATGATATTTACAGCACAACCATGTAGACACCAGAGTCCTCCGCTGGTCTCCAGCGCAGCCTAAGGGGAACAGAGAGATGAAAAGTCAGGGTGAGGGATGAAAGATGCATGTAGTGAGAGAAACGGCAATGCATCTTGGGAATCAGAGACAAACATCAACATGACATCACAATTATGGATCACACTTCCAAAACAAGTGGTTATTTATATAGACAATACAAAGTGCATCAAATCACTCTCGGGGATGTGCAGCAGAGTGTATTAAGCAGCTGTGAAAGATGGGAAGAGGGTGGTTCATTAAGTGAAATGAATCATGAAAATGAGCCCATCAATGGCCACTGATGAGTGAAGTTGGTTGGATGAAAAGAAAACCGAGCTGGAGCTGATGAAATCGGTACCTCCTGTGCACTAATGCTGATATTGACTGCTTGCTGTGGTCTGTGCTTCATGTATCGCTAAATGCGGGTTTAAAATACAAGCCATTGTTGGTCACCATTTGAAATGCTTTAGCTTTTGTAGAGACATTTACAAGACATATATATCACTGTGACAATATTTGTACATAATTACAGAGCCTCAAAGTGTTGTCATACTCACATCAACCTCACTGAGGACCACGTCAACGATACTACCGACCACAATGACGAAATCAAACACATTCCAAGGGTCTCCAAAGTAACCCTGTACGAAGACACCCAAAATACCAGTGATGTCATAAAATAGAGCACATCTTCTTATTCAGAGTTTCATATTGAGGAAGCAGGAATACCTTTGCTTTGAATGCAATGAGTTTGACAATCATCTCGCCAGTAAATAGGACAGTGAAGATGAGGTTAAGAGTGTCAGAGAGTTTGGTTATATGATCCGACTGGTTGCAGTGCTATACCACAGAGAGAAGAGAAACAGGAGATGAACAAAGCGGACATTTTTAAATGTATTTGGACTGTATTATGAAATATTATACAGACTGAACATTGTTCTGACCAACATACTTGACTAAATGGGTTTATTGGGTAGTAAATAATGGGAAATGATAAGGGTTTTTAATGGTCAATTTAAAGCCAATACAATTTGAACATAAAAGATAGTAAATATTACATGCAGCACTAAAATTACATAATATTTAATCAAATAATGTGAAATAATTCATTTGAAAATGGATCAATTTGATAGTAAAATAATTCTTAATAATACATAATAACTGTGTATAAGTACATAAACAAAGCCTTGGTATTCGACCTAAAAAGGAACACTTATGACTCCATGCCAATAATTAAAAAATGCCAAATATTGACTTAATTACACAATAACAGAAGGTCTGTTATGCTCATTGAGGCTTTATTTATTTGAAAATACAGTAAATTAATTTAGTTAAATATTATTAATTTAAAATAACTTTTATATTTTAATATAATATATTATTTATACATTATTATTATTTAAATGTAATTCATTCTTGTGATGGTTACGCTGAATTTTCAGCTGTCTTCAGTGTCACATGATCCTTCAGAAATCATTCTAATGTGCTGATTTTGTGCTCAAGAAACCTTTATTATCATCAATGTGAAAAAGTGTTGTGCTGTTTTTAATGCATCTTTGCTGAAAAAAGTATCTTAAGAAAAGCCGAACTGACCCCAACATTTTGAACAGTAGTGTACATAATTAGTAAATGAATGTAACTGCTATTTAACTGCTTACCTGCATTCCAAGACACAGTGTGTTGAGCATGATGAGAAAGAACATGAGATACTCAAAGTAGCAGGAGGTCACAAAGTACCACACACGGTACTGGTGCGGGTTCTTCGGAATGTAGCATTTGAGGGGTCGTGCTTTCAGTGCATATTGCACACATTGACGCTGGTGAGGGGCGAGACAGCAAGAAAAGATGATTGTGAAATCACCAAAACACAGTGAGCCCTGTTGCATGGACATTATAAACCTGATAGATAGTGTATATACAATAGAAGTGGAGTTAAAGGAAAAAACAGGTATATGAAATGCAGATGTACTGTATACTGTAAATAAGATATTTTGTTTGACTTTTTGTCGCTCAATATACACACAAATTCCCATGTGAATAAGAACATCAGAAAGTCTCATTCTGGTTACCTGGTTCTTATCCAGCTCACAGTTCTTGTACTCCTGCTCTCCTTGTTTTTGGAAAGTGATGATGACGAAGCCCACAAAGATGTTCATCATGAAGAAGGCAATGATGATGATGTAGATGATAAAAAATATGGAGATACCCACACGATTATTGAACAAAGGGCCCATGTCCACTGCATTTGAGTCTATCGCTCTATAAAGGATCCTGATGAAGGTGAGTGAAGGAAGGTTTTGTGTTATTAACAGATGAAACAATATTTTGAGTGTAACTTAATTTATAGTCACATGAAGGTACTAATAGGATGATATTTTCGCACACTCACACTGGCCAGCCCTCAAATGTGGAAATGGTAAAGAGAGCCAGCATGCCGTTTAGCACATTGTCAAAGTTGAAGTCGCTGTTGACCCACTGGCGTTGATGGACCTCCATGTCATGAAGAGAGTTTTGCACATGCTTTAAAAATGTCCCCCTAAGAGCAACCAAAAGCAAGAGCTATCTTTTAGATATCAGCAGCAAAATGGGGAAAAAGCACAGAATTCAAAGAAATGTGGCTAAAATACTCACCGACACTCCTCTGCGGTCTTTTGCAAGGGGTCCGTACAATAGAACAATTTCCCCTGAAGAGAGATTATACATTCAGCATACAGTAACTTTCTTCCATTTCAAAACAGTGTTTTATAGAATAATATGGTGGTTGTCTCACCTTGAAGAGCTGCACTCCTATGCAGGAGAACATGAAGTCCAAGAGCATGGTGACCAAGACGATATTACCAATGGTCTTTATGGCCACAAACATACACTGGACCACGTGCTGGAGAGGGGAATTTAAGAATATTTAGTGGCTAACATGTATCATACTTTTAAGATAGCTTAAGTACTAAGGAAACAATTTAATAACAGCAGTTATACATATATAAATACACAGAAAAATGCCATATCACAAATCAAAGCAGCTATTTAGTTAGGATGCTAAACACATACACACCTTTAACCCTTTGGCTCTGTTGATGGCCCTTAGAGGTCTTAGTACCCTCAACACCCTGAGAATCTTCACCACTGAGATGGTACTAGACCTGCAATCCAATAATACAATATATATTAATTAAAGATTAAACCAACAAAAACATTAACATATTTCATTCATTTGTTTATTAAATTACTACTAACAAAAATCACAATGTCTTATTTTAACTACACGTTCATATGAAGTAAGATGCTTTATGTGTTTGATTCACTAAAAATAAATGGCTCATAATTCAGGAATCCTTCAGGAATCGGTTAGACTAAGACTACACTTGTCATGTAGAATGGATTTGATTTGCTAAAAAGAATCAACTAATAAAAGTCATACGTTTGGGTATCGTTTTGACTACATTGGTCATGCTATGCATTTTTCATTCACTAAAACAACGATTAATAAGTCATTCATTACAGAATTATTTGGACTACATTGTTCACACTGTGTGTTTTTGATTCATTAAAAGCTACCACCTCATATGAGTCATTCATTCCAGAAATATTTGGACTATATTGGTCCCGCCATGTATTTGGCTATAGCCATTTGTTCAGAAATTGGACGACACTGGTCATGCTGCGTTTCTGATTCATTAAAAAGAACTGGGTATTAAGAGTCATTCGCTCAGGAATCGGACTACACAGGTAACACTGTATGTTTTTGATTCACCAAATAGAATCGTCTCATAAGAGTCATTCATTCGCAATTTGGATTACCCTGTTTGTACATCCCACGTTGTAGATTCATTAGTAGCGTTGCTAAATAGTAAAACAGCCACTAAATAGTTATTTTAGCACAAGAGTACATGTGAATGGTTAACAGATTTTTTTATGCTTTATTTAACAATCTGTTGTTTGAAACAAAAAAAATCAAGCGTAGCATTAGTTCTGGCAAGTCACGTTAGTCAAGTTCGCATCAGCTGACTGTCAGCTGATCACATCTACCTATAGGGATACGATGTCTATCACAGCATATATATATACAGTATATGTATACGCTCCTTCAATACTATCAGCAGCTATTGCGTTTCTCCAGAGCTAATTACCCTCCTCCATCCCCAGCTCCTCCTCTCTTCAGTCAGGATTTGGCATTCTGATTCCCCTTGAATCAGACTAAATTCCCAAATTAGGTTGTACATTAAATATTGACATTTATGATATCTGCTATGCATTATGTTGGTTCTGTTGTGTTTACCCTAAGGGGGATTATTGCTGCTCTCCCTGCTCTTATCCAATCTAGGCTGCATGGATGCACAGGGAGTTCTTGCCCAGAACAGAACCATACCCCCAAGCCAAACTATATGCTAATTGTCAATCATCTTTGACGGTAGTGGTCCTGACAGAAATGTCTTTGTCAGAGCGATATTATGATAGCTGCTTTATCCAACAGAGAGTGGGGGTGATGATGTATACTAACAACTGAAACGGCATAAATATTATTGAACTTACTCCATGCCCATGGACAAGAGCGAAACACCCACGACAATGAGATCTAGAATGTTGAAGGAGTTTCGGCAGAAAGAGCCAGTATGCAGGAACGCTCCATAAACCGTCATCTAAAAATACACAGATCAATGCTGAATTAAATGTCAACCAAACCACAGATCTCAAAGTTAAATAAAGTTGACAAGCATGTTACCTTCAGCACAATCTCAATGGTGAAGACAGTCGTAAAGACAATGTCTGCATAAGCCAAGACCTGTGAATGAATGAATGAATGAATGAATGAATGAATGAATGAATGAATGAATGAATGAATGAATGAATGAATGAATGAATGCAGATTTTTATGAACGGATAACTAAGTTCAGTCAAAGAAATACAGCAATCAAAGTTCAAACCTTGTTTCGAAATGAATGGGGGTCGATGGGGTCTTCAGCAGCCAGGGAGATACTGCTGAGGAGGATGAAGAGGAGGATGATGTTGGTGAAGGTGGTGTGGTTGATGATCCTGTGGCAAAGCTTCCGGAACCTATCAACAGAGAGCATCAGCTACTAACCACTGTCAGCAAATGACTAACACCTCATTTTGTTAAGACCACATTTCAAATATAGTCCTAAATTTAGTTTCTACATGGTATTAAAAAAACAGGGCATAAAGTCTCACTTGTTCTGTGGGCCAAAGATGAAAAAGGAGCTGGCCTCGGGCATGGGCACCACTGTCTCCTTGAGCTGTAAGTCGGCCATGGGTCTGGGTCTGGGGCTGATTGGAATCTCTGGTTCCACTTCCTCATCATCACCTGTGCAGGAGTGAAGGATTACAGCTCGGTCAACTCAAAAACATCACATGCATTCACAGATCTATGTGCACATTTGTAATCTACTAAGATTTACTTTGATTAGCTTTGATGCTGTACAGATCGTTTAATTCTGTGCAGCTCAAGAACCACGGCATGAAAATAGCCAGCAGTGTGGTTTGAAATGTGCTCCATAAATGAGCTTGGAGGCTGTAGCTAATAATACATTTTACTTATAATAGATCAGCTATCTTTGAACTTCATTTTTTACATGTTTAGAGATGTAGTGTGCGGTCTGAGCCAGCATTTTATGAAGTGCAGAGCCCTCAGATGTTATTTAAACCTCACCTGGAAAGTCTGCAGGAGGGAAGGGGTCCTTCACTTCATTAACATTTGATTCAAACTCATCTATCTTGAGCTGGAGACGAACACATGATGAAACTGGTTTAGGCATTTACATTTGTTCATTTAGCTACACTAGCATCAGGGCCTTGAATTTGATGGGGCTAATTGAAGACCCAATGTGCTGTTGCATTTTGGTTCATCTTGACAGTACTAGCTAGAAGGCCAACTAGTAAAGCATTGCAGAAGGTTTATCTAAAATAAGCAATGTTCTGAGAGGTGTTGAACATACCTTGGCTGTGGTGGGCATTCCCTCAACTTTCCTGGACTCCATCAGTCTCTTAGCCATCAGGGCCTTCTCCTCCTCACTCTTCTCTGGCAATGTTCTTAGTAATATTGTGAAATATTAAATATCTATTTTAATACACTTTAAAATGTAATTTATTCCTGTGATGGCAAGCTTGAATTTTCAGCAGCCATTACATCAGTCTTCAATGTCACACAATCCTTTAGAAATCATTCTAATATGATGATTAAGAATTGAACATTTATTTTGAAATTGAAATCTTTTATAACATTATAATTGTCTCTTTTGATCAATATAATGCATCCTTGCTAAATAAAAAGCAAGCATACTGACTTCAAAATTTTAAACAGTAGTGCGTGTATAAATATTGTAGATTTTCTCTTACTTCATGAGTTTCCTTCGGGCTTTCTCCTCCGCTTTCTCTTTTTGTGCTGCTGTCAGACTCTCAGCCTCGGCAAGATTGTCCACAGCAATGGCCAAGAACACATTCAAGAGAACGACTGATCAACAGCTTGCTAAGGAAAAGCCACTTTATCATAACAATATATCACTGGATCTGAAACACTTCCCACTTGAAAAATCGGCAAAAGTACATTTTATATTAAATGCTTTGCTATATTCTTTAAAAAAAAACAAAAAAAAAAACATTGCATTCCCATTTATCCTCTCCAAGCATTTCTGACAAATGCATCCCAGAGACACGAAAATAATGGCATACGCTTCAGAAGGATACAGTTTCCACAGAAATATAAAAATATGAAGTAAATGCTGACAAGAATTCCTGGCGATTGAGGTCCACCATGAGCCATGATTCCATTGTACATGATAGTGTCCCACTCCTCTCCCGTTAGGACCTTAAAACAAAGGCCAACCTCACATAAACAGCTTCCTTAACATGTCAATGGTAACATTTTAGTATGGGGAACACATTCACTATTAACTACGACTTTTGCCTCAATAAACTCCTAATTTACTGGTTATTAATAGTTAGTAAGGTCGTTTTTGTAGCATTTAAGTTTAGGCTGGGTAGGATTAAGGTGTAGAATGAGGTCATGCAGAATAAGGCGTTAATATGTGCTTTATAAGTACTAATAAACAGACAATATCCAAGTAATATGCATGCTAATAAGCAACTAGTTGATAGTGTGAATTGAACCCTAACAGTAAGCATTACCACGTCAATAAAATAGCAGTCAGAGTACCTGGAACACACTGATGAGGGCCTGTGGGAAGTTGTCAAAGTTACTGCGCTGAACCACTCTGTCAGGGAAGTTGAATTTCCCACCAAACACCTGCATACCCAGGAGGGCGAAGATGACGATGAAGAGGAAGAGGAGCAGGAGCAGGGAGGCGATGGATTTCACTGAGTTTAGAAGGGATGCCACCAAGTTATTAAGTGATGTCCAGTACCTAAAGACCAATGAGAGGAAATAGCAATCTTGGCGGAGGAAACGGGTATTTTGTGTATAAACTTAAACTTAAAGTTGAATATTGTTTTATATTACTAGGTTTAATAAGTGAACATACTTTGTGAGCTTGAATAAGCGTAGGAGTCGTATGCATCTCATCACAGAGATCCCCAGTGGTGTCATGATGCCTGACACGACCAGGAAAATCTCCAGTATTCCAATCGTGACCACAAAGCAGTCAAATCGGTTGAAGATGGACATAAAGTAGGCTCTCAGACCAAATGCATACATCTTCATAACCATCTCAATCGTGAAACAGGCAAGCAGGATTATATTGGCAGTGTCTGCAAAAAGGACCAAAACTCATCAGCATCTCAGACTTGGTAGGCACTATATTCCCTGAAATATATATGAAGTTATTGAATGATTCTACTTTAAAGATTCCTTACAACAAACAAGCTAAATAGGAGTTGGAAATCTATGTATTGCTTTATGGAACAGACCTTGAAAATTTGTTAACCCCTCAGTCTGGTTATGATGCTCTGTCGCAATGACCAGAGTGTTGAGTAACACTACAAGGAGAACCCACCAGTAGAAGAATTTTGTTTTCACCCAGACATGACACTTCCTCTGTAAAACGATGTTCCAGTGGCGTGCAAGACGGCTGTTGTTTCACAGTGAGAGCATGGATAATCAGTCTTCAGTTAAATCATGATGAAAACTTTTTGTTGACTGCATACTCACTAGAAATAGACCACCTTGTTGAGCCCCTCCATTTGGTATAAACTGTCTGTCTCTGAACCAGTGTCCTTTCTAAGAAGAAGAAGTGCTGGAGAGTAAATCAAAGTAGTATGAACATTTAATGATGCTGTTGCGCTTCTTGACAAATATACATTTAAATGTGGATGGATGGCACCATTACCCTCAGAATCTGCATCCATAACTTCAGCAAGAGTGATCCATTCCATGTAACCTTTCAGATCCTCATCCATTTGTTGCCGCTCTCGTAGCTCTTGGTACTCTCCTCGTGACCGTGACTTCTCCCTCTCCTTAGTAAACTCCCTGAAGAGAGGAAAAACTAATCTCAGTTAGGCCACTTAGCCATGTAGTTGACTTTGCTGAAATGGCTGCATGGTCATGTTATATTTTTGCATATGTCTCTCAAGTAGCTTAGATGAGCCATTTAAGTTGATTGAACATATATGTGTCCCACAAACCATTTCAAACCATTTGGCCAGGTTTCATGTCATTAGCCACTGAGTGTATTTGGAAAATAATAAGAAATAATAAGATATAGTGTACAATTGTTAAGTTCATCTCTAACTTCCAAAATTGCTGACTGAACTTTAAGCAGCTGGTATCAAAACTGTTCAGTAAAAACTTTCATTAATACCCGCTCAGCACTCCAAGGACGAGGTTGAGGATGAAGAAGGAGCCCAGCATTATCAGAGTCAGGAAGAAGATCCAGGGCCAGTCATTCCCCATGGCATCATTAATCTGAAACATCAAATCATCACAATATTTGATTTTGACAAACACGGGATAAGGTGTTAGAGTTATAATAATAATAATATAATAACAATTGTAAATCGCGTTCTAGACACTTGTGCATTAGTGTTTCAGTGACTCATTTTGCAGGTTACATCTTTACAGCAGATGATAAGTGATTGTCTTTATGAGTGAGTAATCAAACCGATTCGTTCAGAGATGAAACAAACAACACCACTTTTGTGTATTTCTTATATACACTCACCTAAAGGATTATTAGGAACACCATACTAATACCGTGTTACCCTTTCGCCTTCAGAACTGCCTTAATTCTACGTGGCATTGATTCAACAAGGTGCTGAAAGCATTCTTTAGAAATGTTGGCCCATATTGATAGGATAGCATCTTGCAGTTGATGGAGATTTGTGGGATGCACATCCAGGGCACGAAGCTCCCGTTCCACCACATCCCAAAAATGCTCTATTGGGTTGAGATCTGGTGACTGTGGGGGCCATTTTTGTACAGTGAACTCATTGTCATGTTCCAGAAACCAATTTGAAATGATTCGAGCTTTGTGACATGGTGTATTATCCTGCTGGAAGTAGCCATCAGAGGATGGGTACATGGTGGTCATAAAGGGATAGACATGGTCAGAAACAATGCTCAGGTAGGCTGTGGCATTTAAAAGATGCCCAATTGGCACTAAGGGGCCTAAAGTGTGCCAAGAAAACATCCCCCACACCATTACACCACCACCACCAGCCTGCACAGTGGTAACAAGGCATGATGGATCCATGTTCTCATTCTGTTTACGCCAAATTCTGACTCTACCCTTTGAATGTCTCAACAGAAATCGAGACTCATCAGACCAGGCAACATTTTTCCAGTCTTCAACTGTCAAAACCTAATGTTGGTCTGAATATCAGCATAATTTAGAGGCTACTATATAGCCTACATACTGATTGATATATAGTAGCCTATCAATAATAATTAAAAATCAGAATAGAGTATTTTATTATTGCCTCATAAAACAAATGAAAATTGTCCACTGGTCTCTCTACAAGATAATAAAGCGGAGGACTATCATGCCCATAAGTAATTACCCAGTAGAGCACATCAGTCCAGCTCTCAGTTGTAATACACTGAAAGACTGTGAGCATAGAAAAGCCAAAGTTGTCAAAATGGGTGATGCCAAAGTTGGGACCAGGCCAACCTGCCCGACATTCAGTGCCATTGATGGTGCAGCGGCGCCCGTTTCCAGCCTGAGCACAGGGCGATGGCTTCTCATTCTCCCTGGTGGCAATGATGTCTGAAACAGAGGTTGAAAGCTTAGATAATAAACAGTATTGGTATTGCTTTGCCAATTCATTATGATTAGAATAAAGTTGTTTCTTTTACATAGCATATCCAAAACTTGTTTTCAATTATGCGATTCACTTTAATATATGTTTGAAGATCAGTCTCCAAATAAAATAAAATAAAAACTCACTAGTGCCCTGGTAGTAACATGTCTTGTGCATTTTACACTTGAACAGCTCCAAACCCATAATGGCATAAATGGTGACCATGAAGAAGACTAGCAATGCAATGTGGAAGAGGGGCAACATGGACTTGAGAATAGAGCTCATCACCACCTGCAGGCCTGGATGAAAGCAAATTCACTTTTAACACACCACCTTTTTGGCAAAGGCATTATAGTTTACAGCATGAGTATAATAGATTGTGTAAGCACATATTTAACGTGCAACAATCTGTTTTCACTCAACATCGACTCAATTTGTTAGAAATATTATGTAAGTATACTTATACATACACAGTATAATGTAATTACGATATTATATATTGAGTATATTTAGGGTCTAGCTTTAAGGTCCTACTTGTGGTGCTATTGAGATGTTATTTTTCAGAAAAGTCTTACTAGGAACTCCCGAGACGAGCCGCAGGGGTCGCAAGACTCGAAACGCCCTAAGAGCCTTCATGTCAAACCCGCCCCCTTTCTCTTTGGGAACTCCTGCTATTGTGTTGATGGTATCCACGCAAAGTGTGAAGAGCCTGGAAGTAGTTTAAAAGGACTATTACTTAATGAATATAAAACAATTAATACAAAAATGACAGATTATATTGTATGGATTTTAAAAGTTCAGGACAGATTTGGGAATTATTTTAGTAGACAATTGTGTGTGTTTTTGTGACTTCTGGACATTCTGAATGTCATCTTACCCCATGAAAACAATAACAAAGTCTAATATGTTCCAACAATTTCGTAAATAGCCTCCTTCATGGAACAGGAGCCCATACGCTATTATCTTTAGGAAGCACTCCAGAGTGAAAATGACCAAGAAGATGTACTCCAGACTCTCCTGCAAGGAGACACAAACAGTGTTAAAAGAGGGAGTAATGGGGTGTAGAAGATGCAGTAGCAAAGAAACTTTTTTAAAGGTTGTGTTTATAATCTAAAGATCTGTTTAAACTGTACTTTTACTGTACTGAAATCAAATAAAATGCACTCAGAATTGTCTCTGCATATTAAAGTAAAAATGAAATCAAAAACTGTTCTTATTTTATGGACATTTCTTCTTTTCTCTGATGATGTGTTTACTGGCACGAAGGCGGGACAACCTGTCACTCACATGACATCACAGCAATTGAGTGGTGCAGGTATGATGTCACTTTGAAGGCCAACCGGCAGTTAGCGTCACACTGGTTCCCTCAACAAAAACCCAATATGCCTATGGATTTTCCCATAGGCATCATTTGGATTATCACAAAAAACAAGCTCTGTGATGAACAAAAGTTTATGATGCTTATACATTTTGTCCATCAAGATAATTTTCACAGATGAACACAACTTTTATGAATTTTTGACTAGTCCACGGTCCCACAACTTCAACCTCACCACCACGAAGCTTCCTATAACTTTCAAGACACATAACAGCTTAGAAAAAGTGGGGTAATACTGATGTATTTAATGTTTTAGGATAAAACGTGAAAGTATTTTGAGCTTGTGTTAACCACAGATCTTATTTCAGCCATTTTACCAACATCCCATTGACTTCGGGATAATGGAACCAGAAGTGCTAAAATGCTAATCGCGTTTTTGCCTACAAATTTACATCATCCGCGCACCACTCTATAACAATCCACAACCATCCAAGTCCCATGATAAATTTCTCTATGTCACAATATGGAAAAAAAGTCCTTTTTTATGCCGACTTTAAGCTTTTACTCATAGCTGTCTCTGCATATTAAGCTGGACTGGACGTATATTCACATAATGCACAGTATAAACTACAGGACAGTTTCTTTGACTTCATGGAAGTTTTGTTGTCTCCACATCCTAAAATGTCTCAGAAGGGGGTTTAGCAGCTTTAACTCACTGTCAACTACATGGCATGGATCACAATTAAAAAACAAACAAAAAAAAACAAATGCAAAGTGGCACTGAAACCCAACAAAACATTTCCAAACTAAACAACCTTCCTAAGATGTGCAGTGAGGATCTAATCTGTATGTTTACACAGAACACTGCCTCTCATTCTACACTAACAGGTCATATCAAACTAATTCTGACCATGTTTGAGATCCACTTTCATGACTTAGTATCCAAGGAATGGATGACCCACACCGGCTTAAGTCACTGTATCCCCTAGGGAGTAAATAAGTGGGGCTCAGATTTGTGTAATATGAAATTGAATAACACCCTATGTTCTGAGAGAGGAGAATATGACTGCACACGCTAGTGGGAAAAAATGTGTGTGACCTACATATCACCAATGAAGCTTGAATCATAAAATAAGCCTGTGTGGCCACATGGGGTAAATGATTTCAACGGGTGCGTCTCAATCAGCTCCCTAGTTCAGTAGTCAGGGCACTGATCAGGGAGTCAGCCCATTGACTTACTCCCTGATCAGTGCCCTGACTACTGAACTAGGGAGCTGATTGAGACGCACGCATAATCTTGCAAGTCTGCTATGGACCCTCAGTGTGGAACATAACAGTCATGTCAATAAAATCTATATTCATTTCTTCATTAGATGCGTCATGAAAATCCCCTCCAAAGATGAGAATATATTTTTAAACACCACTTGTACCTTTGGGCATGCACATCTCAAACCAAAGACTAAATATAAAACCCACGACACAAAACAGCACCTGCTAGCATGGAATATTTTAAGTTGGTAAAACATTCTAAATTGCATTCTTGGCAGGCCTATATTAACTCATAATTGTATTTAACTTTAACTTAAAAAATAGCTTTTACATAATTCACACATAGGCTATTAATCCAAAGGAATTGCAAACGCCAACTGGGGGACAACATTAGGCTAGCGTACATGTATCAGTTTCAAAACACATACGTACAAAGACCTGAATAGGCAAATATCTGAACAACACTTAATCTTGGAAATGGGCGTTTCTCAGATCCTCTGGCAACACACCATGAGGCGTCTGAGACATATCTATCTCTTTAATCCAGTTCATCATCGCAATTGCAGTGCCATATTGTTTCATAATGTAATCATTCATTTGCAACATGAGTTGATATAACACTGCAAATGAATTGTAAATTCTAGTAATTAGAGATTATTCGTTTAACCTGTATGTTCTCCTATGATACGTGTGATTTAAGAACATCTCACCAATGTTAAGTTGGTGTTGTTGGTGTCCTCTTCAGGCATGGGGAGAAACACAGCCAGAGCTATACAGTTAGCAAAGATAGTCAGCAGGATAATGATCTCAAAGGGTCTGATGGAATCTGCTCAGGAAAACATTGGGCAAATATGGCACAAAAATAAACTACAAAATCGAGGTGAAGATTTTCACATTCAACATTGTGATGGATATGAGCAGGTCTTGCATAAATTAGATGTAACCATAAATTAACAGTTGGCCAGTGCCAAATGTAAGTTTTTTGGTCAGCTAAACTGCAATCAAAGACAAAATGACAAACTGTTGATTTTATATCAGAATAAACATTTACTAGGACAGAATGTATATTGCAAATATATTTATCATAATGATAGGAATACATTTTCATGGCCAGTAATTCTCTTGGCTTCAGAATTCAGAAGTACCTACTAATCATCTATTACTGATGTGTTTAAACTGTACAATACATGTAACTGTAATACAACTAACTGTCATTCTGTGTGCATTTTTGCCACTAGGGGGTGGAATCAGAATGTCCCTGCCAGCTCAGCATCATGTCCACACTAGTGATCCCACACAACAGCTGTACACAGCCAGAATATTATTAAACTGCATCAATACACGTAGGCAAATAGCTCCAAAATTACACCTCTTATTCAGACTTCCATTTATATGCCTCTCACTTTATGAACTAATCAAGTGAAAGTTTTCAGTTCATAAAGCAAATTTCAATTGTTTTGTCTCCAAGGGTGATCTCAAAGAGGAAGTAAAGAAGCCACTTCCTGCTTTTTTTTTTTTTTAATTGCAGAACAGTCGATTCTTGTTCTTGTCTGGAATTTAGGAACTTGGAGTTATGAAAGAGACTTATCTATCCTAGCTAAAAAAACGCTATGAAGCCAAGTTAAAACAAACAAAACTGTAAAGTGGGACAATTAACACTAGTTTAAAGTCTATTAAAATTGTTTTGCTGACTGTCTTGGGTTCATCCTTATCATCTACTAAGTAAAGGCCTGAACCAACTGCTTCCAATTGACCGCGTTGAGTCTGACACTTAACAAAAGCTTAACACCTTCAGCTCACAACTGAGACAGGGATTTCAGCAGCTTGAGAGACACTAAACCTGGGGATTACGAAAAACAACTGTGCCTCTTTTATTTTCTCCACCTTGCAAATAAAGATATATTTCAAGACAAAGCCGTGGTTGTGTGCTTTCTCTAGCATGCATGCTAAACCATCTCTCTAGGGGATGGATGCCTTCTTAAACATGCATATCTCAGCATACAATTCGATATCCTAACTAGATGAACATCAGACCACAGTCCAAAGCTATGGAAAGGGAACTGAACAACTAAAATCGAGTTAGTATGAAGGATACTTCCATTCCACAATGTTGATGCAGGTCTTGCGGAAAGGGTTTTTGAGCGTGAAGAAGAACAAGGAACGCGGAGGTCGAGGGTTTCCTCCAGTGGCCTGCATTTTCTTGAGCTTCTCCCTCTGCTTTCTCTTCAATTCTTCTTCATTCATGATGAACGAGGCCAAAGCTGCCACCCCACCGCCGCCGCCATCTGACTCCATTTTGAATCTCCCAAATGTAAAATCTTCTTACTTTCCACAAAATGATTGAAAAAAAAAAATAAATAAATCACCCAAAAACTTGAAATGAGATTCCTAGTTCAACAAATCCAGATTGTCAGATCTTCAGTATGGTCCTAAACCTCATCCACCATCTCGCCCTCTCTGAGGAAGGCACAGTCTATTTTCTTGGCCCTGGCCCCTGCTGCAAACCTACACCAGACAAGGAGGCATCCGAGGGGCAGGGAGCATTTAGGCACAGCTGGCCCCTTCTGAGGGATATATATAGACGGGCAGTCAGTGTCCATTCTTGGGGGTGCGGAGGCAGGTGGAGGAGGGGAAGGGCGGCCTGGGGGTGCAGCAGATGAAGAAACCAAGAAGAAAATGACTACGGTTCCGTAAGAGAAAATCAGCTGCTTTTACAACAGATGAAATAAGACATTGAAAAGGAGGAAATATGAAGAATAGAATACATGAAGTGCTGAAATATGCCAGGCTTATTTAGAGTATGAAACAGCAGATGGGAATGTTTACAGGATCCAATGTTGGTGGTTTCCAACTAAATATATCTCACCACTGCATTTTAGTGTCAAACCTTGAGCTACACTCATAACGTGGCAATAGTAGGACTCTATAGAAAAATCTATTTGACCTCTTTTTGATCTTGCTTAAGAAAAAAGCTGTACAAAAAAAGTTGACAAGATTCTGTATATTTAATGTTTCAGAGCATTTTCACATAAGCAAGAATGTTTCAGCTGTAAAACAGCTACAAGTATTTTGAATACATACTGGAAAATATATTCTTAAAGCAGCAAATACAATTGTCAAGCAAAGCCTATTTCACCTACATTTTGAGGTGCAAAATCCATATTATTGAATGAACATTCAACAGTAATGACCACTCAAAGCCTTATTTCCTCTACTCTTATGAAGAATATATACATTTTTAAATAAGGTTATTACAATGTGACATTTAAAGAGATATGATTGTGGCATATGCCAGCCTTAATGGTATTATCAATTGGCAAACTAAAATAATTACAATACAATTATTTTTTTTAAAACAATAATGGTAATCAAGTAATACATTTTCTTGGTAACTCAAAGTGAAACTACAACAGTGCAATGACATTCACACACCCATATGCGCATCTATATTGGATTATATACAGTTCCACATCAATGTGCCAAGATTACACTCATTGCAATATTATCCTTTGCAATGTAATTTCAAAGCAAAGAAGTGACAGCACTAATATAATAAGCTATTGGGTGAGAAATGTAAAGGTGACTGCTGGAGTGAGACAAACTGGAGCTGGCTGATTCCCTTCATTTACGTTAACAGCAAGCTACTAAAATGTTTTCACAGCCTCAGTTTGAAAGCTGGATACAATCAAGTCAGCCTTCATAAGAATAATAAATAATAATTTACAAGCATTAAGCCAACTGATAAAATACATTGCTATAAAAGCTGAAATTGACCTATCGGTAAGCCCCTGCCCTCAAACACAGATGAGCCAATGGCAGATGAGTATCAGTTGCACGGGAACCGAAACTCGGACATATTTAGGTTTCAGCGCCATAGAGAAACATTGGAAAATCCAAAGCTCTCATCGGTTTGATAGTGTTTATATTACAAAAATAGTAAAACACATCGTCTGAGGTACCGTAACACTGATTCCAGGTGTCCTGAGAGGATTTTCTGGTTGTCAAACTCTTAGTGAGTCCCTGATAACATTGCATTGTGATCTGTAAACGCTCGCTTCCAAATTAATCTCCCACCATATTTATTTTAAAATCTTTTATACATCTTATTATATGTAGACTTTATTGTAATCTATCTTCTAATGTGTTTTGTATACATTTTTTGATATTTCTTTGAGTTTAAATATGGTTAAGGTCTGCATTATCTGTCTTACTAAGGAGGGACTCCAATTTTAATTGGTGTTTTTGTGTAATTTGCTGTGTATGCAGAGCGAGAGATTCAACAGAGCGAGAGATTCTGTGAATGAGACGTTAATGTACACTTTTTATGCTTTGTTTTTTTTTTTTTGTAGTGAAAAAGCATGCAATAAAACATCAGTAAAGTTTGGCCATCAATCGGGACGGCGTTCGCTACATTCTGTGTCCAAAAACAACTTGGGATAAGGTTTTCAAACTGACAGCTGTCATTGTAAGACAGTTAGCAACTTGTTTGTCCGAGTTAGCAACAGTAACTAAGGGGGCGGGGCTTACCGATAGGTCAATTGTAAGATAACTATGCAAATGTTGTCTCAGTCAGTGGTGCCCATCTTGTCCTTTTCCCTGCTGGAGTCTGATGTCTTAGCTGAGTAGTTTGTGGCGATCAAACACAGTCTTTCGCTGCTCCTGGACCTGTTTCTTCCAGCGCTGCTGAGCTCCCTCTACCCTCTCGAGCACCGTGTTCCCGCGACCCTGAGCACCATCCACATGTGGCCTCAAGTCCTGTAGGGGGAGACAAAGGGCACAATTAATATCTAAACCTAACAAACGGTCAACAAAAATATGAACTAGAGCACAAACATGCGTGATGAAAATGTAGCAGACATCTTCACAAGTCCAAGTCTTTTCATTTCAAAACCATTTTGGATATAATTGTGGGTATGATGCAGTTTAGTTTTACAAATCCAAATTCAGAATAGAGTACTGTGCAAAAGTCTTAGGCATATTAGTATTTTCACCAAAAAAGATGGCAAGACACTTGAAGAAACCTACAGTACTGTGAAAAGTTTTAGGCACTTGTGTAAAAATGCTAGCCTGACGTCGTCATACTCAATTCTAGTCAGAATTTGAGTCTGATACTGCTCCGTTGGGCTGTGATTATGGGGCGTGTTTAAACGAACCAGGAAAGACTGCAATTGGATAGACCTACAACCAATCAGAGCAACGGAGCGACGCATAACGTTAGTTTTCAAATGTCAACAGAACTCAACTGCACTGTGTTGCCAAGTCCGCGAGTTGAAGCGACCCCAATTATGTGATATACAGACCCAGGAATGCGAAATTTAGCAGGCAGTCCAGCCAAAATAACACATATTTTACCCATCAAATGCCATTTTTCCCGGAGAACCTCCCCACCCGGAAAGCTATTGGGCTTGTTTTGAGTAGCTTGTTTTGTAGGTTTGAGTAGCAATTGGGCGAGTTTTGCTGTAAAAACTTGGAAACCCTGTCTGCACGCACGCTAGAATAAGTCACGTTAGAAAAAGATGAGTGTAAACGATCTTTGCCGGTGTTGTAAAAAATAATTTAAGGATACACAGAGTACTTACCAACACGATCATCATTTCTGAGAGAAATAGTGAAGGTGAATGCATATACGAACAAGTTCTCCGTTTAGGATTAGAACAAATTCAACCCAAGCGCCTTTGATGACGTGGATGATTACGTTACTGTTTATCATCTGTCCATCATCGTCTAAAGCCCGCCCTGACAATTTCATTGGTCCGAACAGTTTCTGTTCGGGCATAATTACTTCTCTATGGATCAAGTCCAGACCGAACTTCCCGTACAAAACTTTTTGTGGGCGGGGCTAAGTTCGCCTGGCATCCAGGCTATAAAAATGCTGTAAAGTGAGGATGTTTTCAAAAAATAAATGTCATAAATTGATTTTATTTATCTTATAACTTGCACATAGCTTTTCAGGAAGCTTTGCAGGAAGGGTGCTTCAAGCGTCTTGGAGACGTTGCAGCAGTTCTTCTGGATTTAGTCTACATCAAGTTTTAAAAATGTATTAAGCCTATTCCAAGTTGTTTCTCTAATAAGCAAGTCATCTAAACATATGTTTTTCTTTCTCAAGTCAGCGAGTGAGGGACCATACCCCGAGAAAAAAAACCTCAGAACGTTTTGGTTCTTTATATTACACATTAAATGGAAAATGTGTCTTCATTTTAGTGACAGAGTGTGTGTGTGAGAGTGTGTGTGTGTGTGAGAGTGTGTGTGTGTGTGTGTGTGTGTGTGTGTGTGTGTGTGTGTGTGTGTGTGTGTGTGTGTGTGTGTGTGTGTGTGTGTGTGTGTGTGTGTGTGTGTGTGTGTGTGTGTGTGTGTGTGTGTGTGTGTGTGAGTGAGTGAGTGAGTGAGTGAGTGAGTGAGTGAGTGAGTAAATCTAAGCAATAATGTGCTAATGTCAAATGTGAACTTTTCAAACAATAATCAAGGGCAATTATAAGCGCATACCTCAGAATCCTCCTCGTTATGAAGTGGCATGGTGTACGGATCATGTTTGCGGATCAGAGGATCAACTAGAAGCAGGAACAGCATGTACAGCAGAAGAGCTCCAACCACTGACAAGTAGATGATAATGGTCACCTGGGAAATATAGAAAAATATTAAAGTAGGCATTGTAGGCTTCCGTATTGTGATGTATATCCAAGTTTTGTCCATCTGGAATTGATTGGACTGTTGTGGTTTGCGATTGTGACAGGTTGCCCCACCCTCACACCAGTAAATGCATTATCAGAGAAGAGATGCCACTGCAAATGGGAACGGAAGTTATTATAAATAAAGATTTCAAGGGCATGACATTTTTTTTTTAAATGTATGTGCACAGATAAATCATTTATTATATACACTTCAATTTTGATCATGGCCAATGGTCAATTCATGGTGACTTTTTATTACCCCTCAATTTACTTAAAGTGTTCAACTATATTATAAAAGCAAGAAAACAAATTATAATAAACATATCTTTAATTTTAAGAAGGATTTATATTGATTATTGGAAGTCGCTCAATACCTTGATGGTGTTGCTGCTTCGTTCTTCATACTTGCACTCACAGAGCAGACAGTAGGCCTCCACATCATGGCCCGGCACTGGCATGGGCTCGACCACATGCAGACAGTTACTACAGTACGAATCAATACACACACACACACACACACACGCACACACACACACACACACACACACACACACACACACACACACACACACACACACACACACACACACACACACACACACACACAATACCAGATGAAAATAGTATAAGACAGTTCATTTATCTACATATAATATCCTTTACAGACAACACAGGTCTCTCCGGACTCTCACCAGTCTTTCTGGGTCACGTTCCTTTTGTAGATATGCCCACTGATGTTTCTGTACGGTGGGCAGATGCACTTGCAACGCACATCTTCAAAACTCTGTGTAAGCAACATATTAAGTGACATTTTACATAAGTGTGAAAATATGAAGAGCATAAATTAATTTAATCGCCATGTGTCAGGGGGAAATAGTACCTTATCTGCATGCGCCAGTAATATCACGTCTATGAGAACAAGGAACACCAGAACGAGTGCTGGTGCTCGAAGAGTTTGAGCAATGCTGCACGACATGATGCCTGCACATAAACATCATTTACTTGATTTATTGTTTTACTGGAGGTAATATTAAAGCAAACAATGCTAGTCATCGGTTGAAATGCTTATTCATATGGGACTCTTAACCAATACTCATTATCAGTTGCTGTATTGAGTGGCTTATGCAGCATTTATATGGAGCTGACAGACAAGCGGTGCCAATTCCACAGTTTAATGTTTAAGCTAAATGTTGCATGCGCAATTGCAAACGTAAAAATAAATGCATATACGCACCTTTAATAATACATCAATGCCCATCAAACAAATGTGGACTTTCTCCGGAAGTTAGGGATTGTTTCTGTGTCACGTGATGATAGATGTACTCTACGTCCCGCCTTCATAACTAGTGAAAGGCAAATTAAAAGTCTTCCCAACATGTTTTATTACTAACTGAAACGAAATAGCGTTATTAATTTGTCCATTGGAACAACAAACTGAGGATATCTTTATGAATTGTAATGTCCCCAAATTTATATTATAATAATAGAAAATAGAGATAATCAAATTTTTTAATAATACTTATACTCAAATAAACAAATGTAAACCATTAGAGCGCAAAAAGTCTAGGCATAAAGATATGAAAAATGTTTCCCGATTTGTTTACCTTTTATACATAAACCCAATTTTGTTCAAACTTCCCATAAACATATTATCGATATAAAGACTCTTTCTCTATTGGTTGCCCAACCCGTCACTCAGACTGTGCTGCCTCCAATCATCGAGCAGCCTTTTAATCATATATAGTTTTGGCGGCGGTCGGAAGATGGCGGAAAATTTGAAAGGTAAGAATATATTGTTTTAACCGTTCAGAAACAACGGTTTACCTAATATATGTCGTATCTATTACACGAGTTGTTCGTTTATGCATTTTCAAAGAAACCACGGGAAAAAACAGCCCGTTTTGGAAGGATCTTCGCTGCAAGTTGTTGATACAACTTTACATTAGGTCGATGTTATGGCCACCGCGCGCTCACGCAGCACATTCAACAAGCTCATTGTGAATGCCTCGACTCATCTTTTCTTTCATTAACTTTTTTGTAAAGTTGTGCAGCGTAAGATATAATGCAATGGTGTATTTTCAGTAGTTAGCATAATGTTCCGTGTTTAGCTAACTTTTCCGTTCTCTTGGGGAATATGATCTAACGTTACGCGGTAAATTCGAACGCTGGACACCATAACAAAGCACATTTACCACAACATGTTAACTTAATCTACGCCTATGTCTTATGTTTCCCCACTTAGTATATAGGTTTACATCTCATTTCTATTTTAGCCAGTTTATTAAATGGCTAATTGGTTAGTGGTGGTGCATGTGGGATTTTCTGTAAGAATCTCAAAAGCGCAAATTTGATCCAGTTATAGGTACAATATATTAATAAATGTTTAGCTTTCATGTTCTGTGGACTTTCAAGCTGTTTTAGGCCGAGAATCATAGGTTGGGGGGTTGATGATGAGGATGAGGATGATGATGATTCCCTCCTTGTCAAAGCCCCTTCCTGCAATATACAAGCAGTTACATATTTTCATTTTAAAAGACCCGTTTAAACTTTGTTAGGAATATTGTGTTTTAATAACATCAATTAAATTGTTAATTGATTGCTTTTGTTTGTAATTGTACTGAAGAATGTTAATGTTAGAATATTATATGTACAGTATTTGCTATGTAAGTTAGCAACCACTTTTTTTTAAAACCCCAATATTAAAATATAAGATTTAAAATGATTTGGGTGGCACTTTTTACATAATTTTAAAACAAAATTAAAACAATTCAACTACTTCGTAAAAGCCTCCAGTGTTGACTTCTATACATAAACAACACAAATACAAAAACTAATCTTACAAATGTGTATTAAGAAGTAATAGTGCAAATCGTGATTAAGAAGTATTCTTTTTTTAGAGCTCTTATGCTCACTAAGGCTGCATTTGTTTGATCAAAAATGCAGTTAAAACAATAACATTGTAAAATTACAATTTAAAAAAGAAAAAAAATCTGTTTGACTGTAGTTTGAAATTTAAATTATTCCTTGAATGAATCATAAAATAATAAGCTGATTTCGAATGGTAATGTGTATATTACCCTTAAGTTAAAATCCATTTTGTAATTTTTTTGCTGCCAAATTCTCTGCAGACTCCTAGTTTACAGGCATGTGTACATCAGCTGTGCAATGCATGGTTTTTATCAAAACTTTTCATCTTGCGTTTTTCCTGCCATTAATATCTAATTGTTTTTGTAGCTCAAGTGTGTAGGGTAGCATGCATTGCCACGGCAGACCAGCTGGCCACGATCTGCCGAGAGCAGGGGGTGGTGTGCGAAGAGCTGGGCATCACCAAGAACAACCTGAGCGACTATGAGGTAGAATACCTCTGTGACTACAAAAAGAAAGTTATCAACGATGGGAAGACACAAATAGTACAGGTGAGTGTAAAACTGTGGCTTGTAAGTGTTAAGTGTACCTACTTTAGGGGTGGGTTATACAACCAAAATTAATTTTTTTTTTTTACAATATGAGATTTTATTTCATGTTAACTATATAAATCACAATATAGTTATTCATGTTATTAATAATAAGAACAAAGAAGCAAATTATAAACAGAAGGACAAATATAATCGAACAAAGATACAAATTAAACATAATAATAAATACTACAAATTGGATAATAAAATGTAAAAACATTGCGTAATCTTCACTGTTTGAATTAAATATAAACTTATTCTTAATAAAGATACAATAGTTATTCAGTCAAGAGCAGTGAGTGATTTTTCACTTTATCTTTTGTTGTTTGATGAACATTAATGACAGACAGCAGCAGGTATAATGGGCTGCTGTCATTTTAAATTCACCTTGAAATCAAAATGTACGATTCTTTTTTTTTATTATAAATTATTTATCCATGCACTTTCTTTTTTTTAAATATTGGTGTGCTTTTGAATACAAAATAAACCTCTACCTCTGCGATGATGTGTTTACTGGTGCAAGATCGCAACAATAGCACAACACAATGATCCAATTTAATCCTGATGGACAAAATCCAGCCCTACATTTGTTCTTTGTTTGAGAAGCCGTTTCATTTGGATGTATGTCACAAGAGGGAAGAATAGTCTATTGCAACCATTTCGTGTTGACTTTAAGACCTCATGCATTGACCCAATATACTGATACACATATTTGATTTCCTGTTTAGGATCACTTAAGACCTAACTGACTGTTTATAAATACTCCACACAATGGGCATTTTGACATAAGTGTGTGCGTGTGACCATTCAAGTGCAAAGAGAACTGAATTTGGGATCGCATGATGTCTAAAAGACTTTCTGTGTTTCAGTCAGCACGAGTACAGCATTGTGTTCTTTTCCATGCCTTAAGTTATTGCGCTTAACTCTTTTTAATATCATGCACGTCCCACTCTTACATTCATGCATCTTTCTGACATTGTAAAGTAACAACAAATTTTAGTACTGCTCTATGCGGATAAATTTAGATGCATGATATAAATAATATAGCAAAATCTTTAACGAGACTTTATATCACCACCACATATATATAATGTGTATATATATGTATGTATGGATGGATAGATAGAGAAAGTAAATTCTACTACATGAAGGGTAAAATGAGTTGAGCAAAAATGTATCCAGATCTAATTACATTTACGTTCACTACCACCCCTATTACCCCCTTCACAGGAGTTATACTTGGTGAAATGGAAGGGCTACCCTGAATCCAGCAACACATGGGAACCACGGAAGAACCTGAAATGCGTAGATCTGCTCAACCAGTTCTGGGAGGACCTGAATGCTGAGATGCAGAAACAGAAAAAGCGTGCCGCCCCTCGTCGCCTAGACCCTGCCACCGTGACGCAACTTATCCAGCGGGCGAAACTCCGGCAGATCCTTAAACGGTGGGAGGTTCACCTCAACAGCCTGGGTGCCCACAAGGGCCACATCTATGTCCGGAACCAGGTCGACCTCGAGGGCCCGCCTAAGAACTTCACCTACATAAATGACTATAAAGTCGGTGATGGGATCCTGTTGAACGAGGTGTCCGTGGGCTGTGAATGCACCGACTGCCTGGGCAACCCCTTGGAGGGCTGCTGTGCCGGAGCGTCGCAGCACAAGTTCGCTTACAATGAGTTAGGCCAGGTCCGCATTCGACCCGGGCTGCCCATTTATGAATGCAACAAGCGGTGCCGCTGCGGGCTCGAATGCCGCAACAGAGTGGTGCAGAGGGGCATTCAGTATTCCCTCTGCATTTTTAGGACAGACAATGGCAGGGGCTGGGGGGTACGGACCATGGAGCGTATTCGCAAGAACACTTTCGTCATGGAGTACGTTGGGGAGGTAAGAAGCAGGGGAGGGTTTGAGCCATATAGTTACTTTACGTCTGGATCAGATAATATTCTATGAATTTGTCATTTGATCATTTTGGTTTAGACAAGTTTTTTGGGAACATTTTGCTTCACTAGTAGATAGTGGCATTATCAAACCAATGTTTTCAGTTTTATTGTGATGGCTGTTTATCCCAGTAATAAGTATTCTGGCTTTTTTCTGTTTTGCTTTTAGATCATTACGACAGAAGAAGCCGAACGCAGAGGTCACATATACGATAAAGAAGGTGCCACCTACCTTTTTGACCTGGATTATGTGGATGACGAGTACACTGTGGACGCTGCTCACTATGGAAACATCTCCCACTTTGTCAATCATAGCGTGAGTGGACTTGAGCTTGCATCTACTTGAAATTAGATATGGTATTTTATTTTATCTATGTGAATTGAATCTTGCATTTCCCCTAACGTCACCAATAACCAACACATTTTACTTGATATCACTTAAACTGTAGCTCTTCATTTAAGGGCAGTAATTGAATGTCACAAGTGTTTTCTTCATTTGTGTCCTCAGTGTGACCCGAACCTTCAGGTATATAATGTGTTTATTGATAACCTGGATGAGCGGCTGCCTCGGATAGCTTTCTTTGCCACACGTGGGATAAAGGCCGGAGAGGAGCTCACCTTTGACTACAAAATGAAGAGTACGTATGGGACTGTATAGAATATGGGTGCAACTATATTCAAACCAAACTGAACAACCATGATACACCACCCTTGGTACGTACCGCGGTACTCGCATGGTGTACCGAACGCCGCCCCGGCCCATTGTTGAGGTTGACATAACTTCACCTTATGTCACAAAACTAAATTCTCCCTTGTCATTTGATTAAATAGTAATTAGGGGTGTAAGAGTACATGTATTCGTCCTGCAAATTTTCGGTATGCATCTTATGTGTACATGACGAAGTGTTGTAGCCTTACCACCAATAATTACAATAAGCTCCACATTGTGTTACTTTCAATAAGAAACAAAGTGTCATTTTCAAATTCTGTCCATTTCATCACGAAATTCAAGCAAAAAAATCTTGTTTTGACACTCTTTAATGTGGCTTGACAGATCACTGTGTAGACACCTCAGTTCAAGCGGCAGCGTGGAGTGCTGGACCGTTAAGATTATATTATTTGGGTCTGAACCAGGGTGCGTTTGCGTCATCAAACAGAAGCTGTTTACCCTGTTGCTTGGTAATGATGACGAGGGAGAAGGCGGCAAAATGGATAGCGTTGCTCACCTCACTTTTTTTTAAAAATATTTTTGTTCTTGAACCATTGGTTTTGTTTCCAAAGATTCAAAACAAAATGACACTTGTGTCTTATCTGCCGTGAATGTACTGTAAATGCTCTAAAGAAGGCTGAAGGCGAGCAGAAATGAGATCTACAGCTCTCTGCTTGCAGTACAGCAGTCATGCTTGTCAGGAAAATGAGTGCACCACACAAACCCATCTAATCATACGACATTAATAGCGGTTCACTTCTGCTAATTTTATTTATTTTTTATAAAGTACGATTGTGTTCATATCCTCAGCGAGCCATACCAGAGTTCACATGAACCGTACCCCAGACCACCCTTTTTAAGCGGACTCGGGTACGGTTCGTGGGTCTGAACCCGAGTTCGGACGTGTTCACATCATCCAAATGAACCAAACCCGGGTGTGAACCAAAAGTGCTAAACTAAGAGACTTCTTTCAAAAACACAAAAAATCATATACATTTTTCAATCTAAATCCTTTTTTTTTCTTTCTCATTTTCCCCATAGTTGATCCAGTAGATGCCGAGAGCACAAAGATGGATTCTAATTTCAGTCTGACGGGACTCCCAGGATCCCCTAAGAAGCGGATGCGCATGGAGTGCAAATGCGGGGTGGCGACATGTCGAAAGTACCTCTTTTAGAGGATGTTCATGCTGAAGAGGGACTGAAAGATCATGTGTTCATGTGAATAATTTGAAAGCATCTGCCGTTTAGAAACTTTATGCAGTTTGAAATGCATAATTGAATTTTAAGTATATATTTAAGTTTTTTTAAGTTTTTTTTTATTTCCTTAAGATCAACCTCAATTTTCTCAGAATTGTTGTCCACCATGTTTGGTGTATAAAATGTGGCATTAATCTTTCAATTTTTCCGTTAGAAAAGATTTCAGTATTTTTCATATTTTAAATCATATCAGTCTTTGACACAATGGAATTCTTACACAAATGATTTGTTTGGTTTTTTTTTTTTTTTAACATTTAAATGTTCATGTTTTATTTGTTTGAATAGGAGAGATTATCTTTTTTACTTTTTCCAACCAACTTTTGTAATGTAACTTTTTGCCCTGTTTTAGCATATCTTTTAGACCAGTATAAAATATCAAAAATCTACAATGTACTTCCTTATATTTTTGTTTTCATTAATTACCACCAGGGGGCAAAATTTTACTATTAATGCACAGAAAGGGAAGCTTGTTAGACTGAGGGAGGTGGACCTACATGAAATATTGCCTTTTACGCATGCAAAATGTTATCCTGTTTTATGTGTATAGAGTCTAACATGTGACACAAATATATTCATACTGTCAAACTGGCCTTTCATTGAATGTATTTCAGAGCTGGACTTCATGGATGCATAGATGAGTGCGAAAGCTTAAGTTTGGTTATTTCACTGATCTGTCTGACTACTATTCAGGGTTGTTTTTCCCAAATGAACATATTGTTGGCAATGGTGTCTACAATATTTTTTGGGGAAAAAACAGCTCCGGGGGTTTTCAGAACTGGACAGTGTGAAGCTGGAGTGTGTGCTGTAGATTGAGATGCTACATAAATTCTGTATAGCTTATGCTCAGGAACACTTAATTATTAAATTCACACAATTATATAACTACCATCCTCAACCAAATCTGTGCATATGTATATATTAAAAGACTGCCACTTGTTATTTTTTTTGTATTAAAAAAATCTAGTTAATTTGTCAGGCCTCACATTTATCACACATTTGTGCAACAAAATTGTGTCCTTGTTAATTAAATCATACGAGTTCAACTGGTCTGTGAATATAACTGTTCACTACCAAATTGTTATTAATTTCAGTTTGGGTAATTTTACATTTGGCTGACATTGACAGCAAACATTAATGGGCTGCACACAAAAAGCTCTGAAATAAATTGGTCAGTATATCATTTATATAGACTTTTATTTCTTCTTTGACATTGACCAAATACATGTGAACATATGTTATTGAGAATCTAATGTGTTCACGACTTTGTTTGCACATTAATTCAGTGACATGACAAAGCAATAAAATGTGATTTATACCATAATATAGGCTAGGTTTTGGGAAGAAGGGAACAGCTTTTTTTCAAGGAACAGCTCTAACTTCTCTACTGTAACCTGATGCAATGACTTCAGCGCAATGCATGACCTTTTGGGGTGATATCAGGCTTGGGGCACGCTTCTAAAGAGCACTGAAAAAGGCCATATACTTGTCTGCTAACTGACAAGTAAAAAGATAGCATCTTAAATGATTTTTTTTTTTTACCCTTTTGGAAGCAGATGTGTGCAAAATTGTTGCATACACTTCAAGCATAACATTCACTTATACGTTTATAGTGTGTAATCCATGTTACAAAATGATCACATATAACATCAAACATAATTTCACAGTGTCATTTAAATGTACAAACTCACTATCTTAAAACATTTCATACCAAGATGCTCTGGTTAGTTTTGAAGACAAACACTTGAGAACACATTGTGGTGTAACTAAACAACTTAAACTTTCTTAAAATTCTGCTCTGAAATAACCTGCACCGTTTGTCCAGTCTCACATCATTTCTTATCACACATGAAACAACATACACACACCATCAAGTCATCCCACTCACAAGTGACTCCAAGTTTGTATAGAACAACAAATGCAATCTTTAGGGCCAGTAGCTATGCACATATACAGAGAAACACACGAAACAGACACACTTTGTGTATTAATAAATGAGCTGAGCCACATTTTCAATGACCAATGAGGTACTAAGTGATGTAATTCAGCTAAAATACATATTGCTTTCTCAAAACTATTATTTTTGGTTGTATATGAAGCACAGAAGATGTTAAAGGCTACTATAAGTCTGAATGATACACAATAGATCAAGCAGAAGCTCAACTCCTAAATTTAAACACACTAATCAATTCTTACTCACAACCACATAAACACAAATATGACACTAGATTTGTTTGCATTACAATGTTTTTTTTTTTTTGGAATTCCTCAAGGCACTGGGGAGAAAGGAAGAAGGTAAAATCTTATGGCTTTTTGGGAGAAACGGATGGAAGGGGAAAGAAAACTGGCATAGAAATTAGAACCAGAGGGACAACAGGAATAATCCCACATACAGAAAAACACTAGGCTCTCGAATCCCAACAGCCAGGCAGATAACAGCACTGAAGAAGGTCACAGAGACCATCAGACATGTGTCCAAAGTAACCTCAGAGTGATCCTTTGATATTTGAGATAGCTCAGTGCCGTCTCTTGGCAGTGCGTGCTGGATTGAGTGTTTACATGTCAGATATGGAGCAGTGGAAAGTTCACCACCATCAAACGTTAAATCATCTTCTGCTGAAGAGTAAACAGTTGAAGGTTGGAGGTCAAAGGCTGTTGGTGATGTTTCAGAAACGCTGACCAGTTTTGGCTTTTGTTGTTTGCTTTTTGTATGTTCTGGAGTACATGAGGAAAGGGTTTGGTTATCAAGTTTTGGATCCTCAAGGAGGACTGAGTCGATAACGCTTGGATCCAAGACAAGTCCTTCCTCTTGCTGATGTTGCATGGTTGCCAGTTTATGAGAGGTTGGATGGATGAGTAAACTTTGGGTTTCTCCATCCTGTCTTATGGGACCTAAATGAGAGGGCGACAAACAGGAAGCCACCAAAACATCTGTTTCCTCATCATCCATCTTGGTGCTTTCCACCTCAACCGCCTTGGTGATCTCGACTCGGACTGAAGAGACAAGCTCTACTTTCTGTTCTTGAATTCCTTCCTCCAGAGTATGCTGTACATTTATTGACAGACTGAGCTTCTCCATGTCTTCAGCTGTATCGTTTAGCTCATTTGACGAAGAACGCTGCCTGGCTTCTTCCAACATGTGAAAATTAGTTCTTGTTTTATCCTCTTCTATATTCTGACTTGGTTCTTCTAGCATGTCTTCCATTGTGCCACCATTTTCCTCAATATCTTCCTTCTCATTAGCATCCTTCATAACTTTATCCTGGATATGTCGCGTGTCTGGAAACCCAGCCGGTGATGGTTGGCCAAACTCGAAGATCTCAAGCTGGAAATCATCCTTCTGTGGATGAAGGGATTGGTTGGGTTTATTGGAATCCTCAAATTCATCCTTGGTTGTCTCTGGAGCATCACAGGGGTGGATGATGATTGCAGGAAGGGAAAGGGACATGGATGGGACAACATTATAGACTTGATCTTGCGCCTCACAGGACTGCTGGGTTGATTGGGGGATGGAGATAAGTAATGGCTGAAGTCCAGACTCTTCTGTTTGTGGTGAATTACTGGATGACATTGATTCTAGTGGAAGTTGTTCTCCGAAGGGAATATCTAAAGTGGACAGAGGACATCCTGCCTTGGCGGAAGTCCTGGTGGACTCTGGAGAACTGGACAATTTTTTGGCAGTCTACAACAGAGAGGAAAAGTAACAAAAAAGCTTGCATTCTAAATCATTTATGACCTTTTAACCAAGACCATAAGCTGTAGGCAGTAAACATTTGTTTGCAATTATGAATTTGAATTTCTACAGACTAACAAAAAGTGTAAGATCAATGGCAAAAACTTAAATTTAATATTCATTGCTAGTGAAATTAATAATAATATGCATCAGCAAATCCCTTTACTCTTGATTATTTTTTATTATTATTGACACCAGCACTACTGGTATTAGTACAGTTTTCCATTGATGTGAAATACATGCTGTTGTTTCAGACCATATCAGTTTATAAGTTTAATGATCATTACAAATAACTGTGGTGAAAATAAAAGTTAAAAAAAATGATAATTTTATGAAGAAAAAACTATTTATATGAATACGTCTATCATTGATTTCACAGATTAACAAACAAAAAAAAAAGGTTAAATTACCAAAATGCTAAGTGCAAATGGGAAAATGATTTGTGTTAGCACGAAGCTTGTGCCAGATCCCATTGGCTCTTTTCCCAGAAGCCCATGCCAATGAGGGAAGATTACACCAATGAAAACAAACATTCAGAACAGTCTGTTGAAGGCTTTGAGACAAATTAAGATTAAAAAACGAAGATGAAAAAGGTGATGCTGGAAATGCTAAGAAAATGTTGTTTAGCTATATTAATCTGTTTAAAGTTGTACATGGTAAACATGCAATGATACTGACAATAGGACATACACAGAATTAAAGCAATAAAACATTTTACTGTTTATTTTTCACAGTTTTTTTTTCCTTTGGGAGTTTTGTGTGTACTTTAGTTACATAGGGTTTTTTTCCTCCCAAAGACTCCTTGCCAAAATGGTCTATATATAGGAAAACAGCCCAATGTTTTGTTAAAAACAAGATATTCCCACTTTCACAGCAGTGTTTTTTTTTTCTCATGTGGAAAATATCAGGCCTTTTAGATTCAGATTACACGACTTGACTGAACTGCTTATATAAACTAATTAAAAGCGTATTGCTTTTTTAAAACTCAAAGCATGAAAACAAATACCTTCTACGTGGTTGATCTAGATATTTAGTTTTATGAACCATGATACAAGATGCACGTTACATGCAACACGATGAATGGGACATTAGCAAGGCACATGCACATTACCTAAGTTGATGCTGAAGCTTCAATGAGCTGTTCGGGTAGACAGATGAAAAGAATAACAATATCAACAAATACACATCTTGTTTTTATCTGATATATAATGGAGAATAGGTTAAATCATTCTTTGAGATCGAATAAACATAGCATTTTAGCGTGAACTATCCCTTTAAGACCTCTAAAGAATAATAATGTGTCTGTCACTGTCTATTTATTGTAATGGGCTGACCACAGACCAGAAACTGAGTTGGTGTTGCTATTGTAATAAATACCAGATTCAGTTACTTAAAACAGCTGCAAATAAACACACTGCAAATAGACACAAGCAAGGTCTATTGGTGGGAATTTTAACAAGCGAACTGAATTGTGTGAGTAAGCAGGTATAATGAAAACCCACATTTATCAGTATTTTAGCTAGTGTTAAATAGGCAATGTGTTAAAAGTTTAATTTATATTTAGATTCTTGATTTATCTTTAATCTAAATTGCTCTGAAAAACACTACAGCTCTGCAATATATAGTGAAAAAAACAGAAGACAGCGCTAATCGATAAATAACTGTATACTACCACAGACATACAAAGCAGGGTTCTACAATAATGACCGCCCGATGGTCCCGGGCCAGCGTAAAAGATGCTTGGGACAGTTGACCGAACTGTCACTTGCCTGATCGGGCCAGTGCTGCATCGTCACAAAAGTTCATCATTTGCAGGTGTTTTTAAGCCTTGCCAATTTAAACATTCAAGCACAAGGAGAGGCGAAAGAGATTTGATAAACTAAATTTGGTACTTGTGTACTGTGCACACACCCAGAAGGCTCTGTCTCTGAACGAATCGAATACTGAACCGAGTCCTTATTCACATCTTCTTGCACTTGAATGGACATATTCTCACAAAATGATGTCAATATGCCCGTCTTTGCGAGTATCCTTCGTAAACATAGTCAATTATTTCTTAAAGGGTTAGTTCACCCAAAATTGAAAATAAAGTCAGTAATTACTCACCCTCATGTTGTTCCAACCATGTAAGACCTTCGTTCATCTTCGGAACATAATTTAGTATATTTTTGATGAAACCTGAGAGCTGTCTCACTCCTCCATAGGCTTTCAGAGGGAATGAAACTTGATGGCCCAGAATAGTAAGTAAAAACGTCATTTAAGGAGTCCAAATGACTACAGTGGCTCTGTATTAAGTCTATCATGCGACGAAAACACTTTTTGAGCGGAAAAACAACAAAAATAACGACTTTATCCCACTATTATTGTTCAATTTGAGCCTCTGACAAGAGTTCGCGGGAGTGCCACGACGCATGCGCGAGAACTCGCGCATGCGTCGTGGCACTCCCGCGAACTCTCGTCAGAGAGTATATAGTGGGATAAATTCGTTATTTTTGTTGTTTTTCCGCTCAAAAAGTGTTTTCGTCGCATGATAGACTTAATACAGAGCCACTGTAGTCATTTGGACTCCTTAAATGACGTTTTTACTTACTATTCTGGGCCATCAAGTTTCAACCCTCTGAAAGCCTATGGAGGAGTGAGACAGCTCTCAGATTTCATCAAAAATATACTAAATTATGTTCCGAAGATGAACGAAGGTCTTACATGGTTGGAACAACATGAGGGTGAGTAATTACTGACTTTATTTTCAATTTTGGGTGAACTAACCCTTTAAGTGAGCATAAACGGTTGAGAATAAAAAAAGTGTGTAAAACTATATTGGATCTGTGCATTCCGTCTTAAAGTGACAGCAGCGTTATAAACCTTTAATAAGGATTTATCTATATTTAATTTACACAGACTATACAGTGTACTTTTACATTTGGTTACTTTATTCAATTTCGGTACCTAAAAAATACTGTTAGCCAAACCTGAAAAGCACTATTTATTTATTTTGTATGTTTATTATATTATATTTATTTGTGCTATTGCTCATAATTGGATTGTTTGTTCTTATTTTATTACTGACTGTTTACTTGTCTTTAACAATATTTGAAACAATATAAGTTTTTATTAAGGTTACATGGATCAAAAACAACAACTAGGCCCATTTTATTTTATTCATTCATTTTTTGTGGTGGTGCCAGTGAACATTTTGGCAGGGCAAGAAAATATTTGAACCACTGAACCGACTGGGCCAGCAGGAAAAAAAAAACCTTTTCGTTGAGCCCTTCAAACAGTGTTCATTTCGTTGACGAATAATTTGTCATAATTTTGCGGCTCAATCAATGAATAGCACACATTTATACCAGGTAATTATTTATGAACTAATTCCGATGAATAATGACCATGTTTACTTTACGATGTTTATATGGTAATATGATTTAGACGGTTGTAACAATGCATATTTTATCTCCCTCATCTGATCTTGAATGAGCAATAGTAAGGCATTTCAAAATAAGAGTCACAGTGCATTTCGAGCTTCTTTATAATTAAAAGTCACGCATTATATATAAATTTTTGGTTACACAAACTGTATTTAATTTAATTCCCATTTAATTCATAGTCAGGAGGAAAGACTAAGAACAGTATTTGACACCTTATTCAATAAAGTATCAGGTTTATAATAGTTCAATACAACCATAAAAAAAAAACTTAATTACTTGAAATTAAATAAATGTGAACTGAAATAAAAAAAAAACTTATTAAAACTTATTTGAATCTTTAGCTTAACCTGATATACTAACTAAAACAGAAATACAAAATTATTTTTTAAAAAATCTGTTTTTAAAAAACAAACAAAAGTGACGATCTCTCTTTCATGTATTTTTGCACTTGAATGGTCAAAATGAAAATGTCAGTTCGACATGTATTCAAGTAACAGTCGGTATTTAATGCATTACAATTTAACTAAACTCATTAGATTTTAGTTGATTAAATCTACTGTAGATTTAGTCGACTAAAATATTATGATATTTAGTCTACTAAAACTAAAAACAATTCCAGTGACTAAAATATGACAAAAACTAAATGGCATTTTAGTCAAAAGACAATGATTAAAACTAAATAAAAATTTGCTGTCAAAATTAACACTGCCTGCAAAGACTCACTGTAAGCGTGTCTAGACGGCATAGAGGTCAATGAGTTTTCCGACACACCGCAACAAAAAAAAAAGTGAAAAAAAAAAAAGGTTCTTATACCACATATGAAAACCGTCATGGAAATCTGGTAAAGGTTATAGTCAGGAGGGGAAAACAAAGTTTTGTTTAAACTTTTTGAATGTTTGTGATGCACAGTGTCTTTTTCCACCTGCTATCCAAGCCCAACTCAGAACTGGAGATTATAAAGCAAACCTTACTCACCTCAATGTCGATCTCTGGATGGATTATAGGCAGCTGTGCAAAAGAGGCTTGATTTTCTGCTTCTTCACACTCAGTGCTGCTCAGATCTGCTGAAAAAAAAAAAACACTGAGGAATCTGAAGCATAAAACGACTAACCTGACATTTATTTATCCCAAAATGAACAAGCTATTGGATAACATTATGACACTTAAAACATACCATCTCCTCTGTCATCAGAGTCATCGTAACCAATGTCAGCTCTAAAAAGGAAGACACACACGTACACACCAAAACAATCATTCTTCAGCAGCACACATTGATAAACAGCGTTAATAAATGAAAAATATAGAATTTAATCAGTTACAATCCATATTACAAATTATTAATTATATAAGACTATCAATTGTTCATTATAGAATTTTAGATAGTTTAAAATTCCGTACCAAACCTGAATAACTTTTTGCTGTGAAAAACTAAAATTAAGATGTCTGTTGTTTTTGTCCATACGAAGTCAATGGCAATTAAAACTGTTTGGTAACCAACATTCTTTAATATATCTTCTTTTGTGTTTCACAGAAAGTCATACACGTGTGGAACAACATGAGGGTGAGTACTAATTATGATAGAATTTTTATTTCCTGGTGAACTATCCCTAAAAGTAGCTTGTTTATAATTAAAAGTCATTGGTTACACAATACACTGCATTTCATTTCATTCATAGTCAGGAGGAAAGACTAAGAACAGTATTTGACACATTATTGAATAAAGTATCAGGGTTATAATAGTTCAATAAAACCATAAAAATTACTTTAAATTAAATAAATGTGAACTGAAATTAAAAAACCTACTGTAGATTTAGTCAAATAAAACTAGACTAAAACTAAAAACAATTCAACTATCCCTAAAATTACAAACATCATCAATTGGCCAGAGTTATACATGATTGCTTCATTAAATGGAAAATAACTGTGACCTCTGTGACATTTGTTACTATGGTAACATCTGACTGTCTCCAGAGCTTGAGATGTTTTTTCAAAGCTGTGGGTGAAGACTGTCTACTCCACACTCACCCCTTAAACCCCACGATAGATCGTATGATGGGATAAGGACCTGTCCAAATATTACACATGCATTCTTGCATGTCACCAAAAGGTTTCGCATAGCATGATGGTCAGATGTTCTGGTCATGTGACCCAAATTTTTCCATTTCATGTAGAAGTCGCTACACATTCTTAGTTTTTTTATGTGCTTAGCGGTTCAATTGACATCCTCTTCTTCTATGACCTTCTATTTGTAGCATGTTTGAGCAATATAATAGAAACAAGCTTGACATTTGAGAAAAGGTTGCGAGCAAGTCTGCTTGGAACTGAAGTTCGAAACTCATCTTCTGATTTTTATCTCCTGACAAAACAGGAGTTCCATGACATTGTTGTGTGTAAAAGAATCATCTGGGTTCAGTATTTTTCCCCCTAAAATGTATTGCTGTTGTGTATATCCCAGACAGAATGTGAAAAGTGAATGGGTAAAATGATTGTCTCCAGGCGCACAGAGGGAACCGGCGTAGGTTTGTGTCTGCTTTTGTTGGTTTGTTGTGTCTCTACTGTGCAACCCCCACAGAAAGGTCAGAGGTAAGGTCTCGGTACACCAGAGCTGAAAGTGACACCTTCCTTGTCCTATTTTCATCCTCCTCAAACACCCTTGAATGGCTGTCAGTCTCAAAGGGGAGTGAGGGGGTGGGGAGACTGCAACCCCAAAACTCACACAATATAAATATGATGTATAACAGACCCTGTATAATCCAAGATTATATTGCTAATCCATGGTTTTCATCTTTAGCACCGGGAAATTTAAACATAAGACAGTGGATGTTTTATGATGTTGTATAATTGTGACATGCATACACTGCAAAGGCTGCATGTAAATATAACACAGGTGCATCGAGAGAATAATGCAGCTTCTAAGTAGGGATGCACCGATCCGATACTCAGTATCGGTATCGGCTCCGATCCGCCATTATTTGCCGGATCGGGTATCGATCAGACAGGACCGATCCAAATTCGATACTGTGCGTTTAATATTCTGTGTTATTGTTAAGCCCCAGTGCCCCACACAAACATTATAAAGCATCATCAACTCTTCTTCGTGCACCATATAAAGTGTTCTGAAGCCATTCCATAGTTTAATGTGAGGTACAGATGAATATTTTATATAATATTTAATGCTTCCCTCCGCTGCGTCTGTCAGACATTCAGCTTTAAACTGTGTGTCGTGTTCGGTTACGACACTCAACACGATGAAACTCGCACCAAGATGATTGTGTTCCTGTTATTACTCTTTATCTGTATATAACGCGCTATGGTTTTGCATCTGGCTGGAGTTTAATGCTGTAAATCGTGTTAACATGACTTTCTACCGGGTGTCTGTTAGAACACAACACTGGAATAGAGATTGTGTTGTTCTTCACACACGGTAACTGAAGTGTTAAACTGTTAAAAGAAACGCCTCAGTAAAATATTGCATAGATAAATACACTACGCATACATACATCTTCCCTCCCTTTGTGTTTTAAAGGTACACGGTGTAACTTTTTTAGTTTATTCTTAACTAAAAACACTTAGTTCTTTCAAAAATATATGTGCTCATTAATGTATATTTACTTCTTTCAAGTAATAAAGTATTCTCGTAAGTTTATAATATGCCATTGAAAATACATACGGGTAAGGGGTTCGAATGGGGGTCGCCATGTTGCCCCTCCATCTTGAAAGTACATTAGCCAAAGAGGGACATACCCGTAAATTCAAGCTTCGCCTTTCGCGTTTTAACACTGGATGGCACCGTGTCGAATGTGAAGAGGGGGATTGCTGGATTGAACTGGAAGCCATGTTAATCTTGGACTAAATCGGCCACCGTAGGAGTTAAAACGAAATCGGAATTGGGAGGAACAGAAACTAATATTTACTGGATGGTCATATACCTTTTCACCGCTAGATGGGGGAAAATATCACACAGTGTAGCTTTAAAGTTGAACTTTCCAAAGCGGACGGAGCGGCGCGCTGTGACTCTGTTGCTTCAAGCGCATCATCCTGTGCACGGGATGCGCATACGGTCTCTATTGGAGCCGTTAGTAATACCTTTACGCTATGAAAGATTATTAATAGCCTTTCTTGTTCTTCTGCCCCATCTATAATATGTTGCTGCATCATTAAAAAGCTGCGTTATACATTTAAAATAAATGTATTTTAATTTCTTAGTATAGGCCCTATATCTATAAATAGATTTACTTGTTTTTCATGAATGTATTTTACCAGATTTAGAGCTACACTTATTCACTTTTCACTTGTTTATTTGTTTTTATTTGTGTTTAACTCACAAAAGAGTGATTATCAGTTCAACACACTGAGGTATAGAAATTCTACATAGATTTAAACAAAACTGCATTGCTATCGGCCGATACTCAGAATTTTAAATATCGGATCGGGTCTGAAAAAATGGCATCGGTGCATCCCTACTTCTAAGCAGCAATGCAACTTAATTTCAGTAACAATATAATTTTTTTTTGATTGAATGTAGAAACGTTAAATCATTCATGTAAATTATACATTTCACGGATGCTGAATTTCATTTATACAGAACCAAAGCAGCATCACAGATGCCTTTGATTACTAGGGCTTAGTGGCTTAGAGCATCATTTTTTAGTATTTTTAAAGGGCATTATTGGTGGGTCATATGATCAAAATCGTATTTCATGATACGAGTAATTTTAAATGTCAGTGAAATTTCACAATTATCCATACTTTAGCAAAAACTAATACTAGGTTAATTAATGCAAGTAGGCTAAATATTCTCAAAACAGCTACAAAGTAAACAGTCCTCAATAAAATAAATCAAAGAAACCAGTTAAACTAACAAAACCAACAAAAAATACAACATAAAATACAAATAAAATAAACAGGTTTTCCAGGAAAATGTACTAACAGTGATATTTAGATGAGTAATACACAGCAGAAATAGAATAAAGTAAAAAAAAGAAAAAGTAAAATAACTGCTGTATAAATGAAATATTGACTAATTCTTATTTAAAACGAATAAAAAGATATTCATTCAATTGCAGTGAGTGATTTTATCTTTGTCTTTTTTTGTTAGATTAACAATGACTGCTGCTGACATTGATGTCGGCTGCTGTTATACACGCGCTCTCTCTCTGTGTTTAATTAAGACATAACCGACTGCGTTTATGAGGATACTTGCCAAAAAGGCATTTCGATATGTTTGTGTGTACTAGACTATTTGACCGTTTAGGCGTGTATCTGAAGCCCATAATAGGATTAATTGAGCAGCCCTACACAGACTACTGCGCTCTCTTGCTCCAGTATCTCTCAGAGCAGGGTTTCTCTCTCACAAGTATGCATGGAGCGGGAAATGCAAAACCTGGAGTGGAGCTGTAGCGGAGAGATTACAGAACTGAATGATCGTCTGAATATATCCGCTCCACTTAGCGGAAACTGAAAGTGAAGTGACGTGAAGGCTAAGTATGGCAACCCGTACTCAGAATTTGTCCCATCCAAGTTGTGCACACACCCACCCAGAGCAGTGGACAGCCATTCACTGCAGTGACCAGGGAGTGTGTGGGGGTTAGGTTCCTTGCTCAAGGGCACCTCAGTCATTTCCTGCTGGTATTGAGAATCAAGCCCGCAATGCCCCTAAAAGTATGGTAACCCATACTCAGAATTTGCCATCTACATTTAACCCATCCAAGTCAGTGCACACACATTAACAGCAGTGAGTAGTGAACACACACACTGCAAACCATGGACACACACAGAACAGTGGGCAGTCATTTTTTGCTGTGGCGCCCAGGGAGTGATTGGGTGTTAGGTAGTCTCAGCCTCAGACGTCACGCCCACGGACCGCTGGCTGAACGTCGGATGCATATGGGACACTTATCTGGAAACACTTCAGGAGTTTCGAAGTCGTCATCTGATTGGTTGAATTCTACAGCATGTCCACGCGGCACGTGTTTACAACTGTGACAATGAGCGCTTACCAGGATCAACTAAACTCTGGATTTTCAAAAGTATGTGAAGTTTGCAGCTCCATTGTTGCAGTAAACTACGCATCTAAGTAAACAACGTTCTTGAATGAATAATTTATAGATGCATGCTGGTCTGTTATTGCAGGGACATCGACTTCACTTTTTCACACCCCTAAACATGACGCAGAACAAAATGAACTGTGATTGGTTGCAGTACATGTCAGTCAAGCGTCCTCTTGGACGGTCCTTGACCAATGAAAGCTGCGATCAAGTCCAGACCTTCTGCCATCAGTCTGAAGGTCTGGCTACGCGAGACTAGAGGTGCGTTCCATTCGACATGGTCCCTACGCAGTGTTCACTGCTCCCTACTCCATGAGCACGGTATATCCGTTGAAGTGGACTTCACAGACAATAATCGCTCATTTGGAACACCCTGCAAAGCCATCAAATAAAGGCAACGACGGGGGTCACGCAGATTATGATACAACATAAATTAATATTGTAATTTACTTTACTTTCAAATTTAAAACCATATAATAGAAATATATACATTTACAAAACACACAGTATGTATCAAAAAATATAATCAAAACGTATTAGTCTATTCGTTTTATTAGTTTACATATACTATTTAATTGACTATAAACAGATTTGATGCTGAATATGAAAATTAATATGATTTTGAATATGAACAGCTCAATATAAGAATACATTTTGGTAACTGTATTAATGTGTTCTTAATTAATGGTCTTAATAATTGTAGCGGTCTCATCTCGCGCGTTCTTTCCCACGCTCAGCATAGTCAACGAGGTGAATAAAGTAAAAAATGACAGGCCTCTGCTGCTTCTCAACTATTTTAATTTGTTTACATATTCATACAATAGAATATGCGAATACAACAGTCATTGCCACAACCATTCATACTCTAGTTTTGTATAATAATAACTATGAATATTCAAATACCTATACGTAAACTCCCCCATCTCAGAGCTGTTTTAGGGTGCCTTCACATCTATAGTTCGGTTCAGTTGGTCCGAACCAAAGGCAAACAATTATACATTTTTCAGCTTTTTTGGTTCCTTTTCACACCACACTGATTGCTTTGGTCCGAACTTGTTAAAACGAACCAAAATGCAGTCACATGACAACATCCACATCACTCATTGGCCATGGCGTATTTCCTAAACTGCGACTGCGCAGGCTGGTTTTGTCCCTGGTCATGATTCATTACATTGTTTGTATACACCACAATATGCAAACAATACATTTTTATAATGAAGCGCGGATGCGGCTTGAAAACAACGTTCTAATGCACTGAAAACGGCGAGCGTGCATCACTCGTCACTTCAAGCAAAGATAGCGCTGTTCTTGTGAGTTTTCAAAAGTTGGGACCTAATATGGTCATCAGACCAAATTTCTATGAGACTCCGCACCTCCTCACTACTCCCAAGTTTGTCCGCGAGCTGCCATGCTAAAGTGCAAACTGTCAACAAACACTTCCTCATCACATAATGCACAGCACAGCTGGTTTAGTCCAAAAATGATCAGTAGTTTTTGCAGTTGGGTCTGTTCGAGGTCGGATCACATTCTCACCACAAACTAATCGTTCCAGAGTTCGTTTGAAAGAGTACCGAGACCACCTCTTCAAGGAGGTCTTGGTACGCTTGTTTGGTCCGCTTTTGGTGCGCACCCGAGTGCGATTACTGCTTTCACACCTGACCAAACGAACCGCACCAAAGGGGAAAACGAACTCTAGTACGATTCAACCGAACTAAATGAGGCAGGTGTGAAAGCCCCCTAAAAACTTTTCCAACGGCTCTGCTCCATCGTTAGTTCAGACTGGTGATGCTACGCGCAATGACAGTTGGGTGATTTTCGCTCTCCACTTCCTGTGAAGTGATGTATCGATGTTCTCTTGTTCCCTACGCCGTTCGCAGTGCCCTTCAAACTGAACATCTTCGCTCCCTTCAGATTGGAATCTCACTTTAAGGATTAGTTCACTTTTAAATAAACTTTTTCTGATTATTTACTCACCCCCATGTCATCAAAGATGTCCATGTCTTTCTTTCTGCAGTCGAAAAGAAATTAAGGTTTTGGATGAAAACATTCCAGGGGTTTCCTCCATATAATGGACTTCAATGGGCTCCAAACGGTTCAAGGTCCAAATGACAGTTTCAGTACAGCTTCAAAGAGCTTTAAACGATACCAAACGATGAATAAGGGTCTTATCTAGCGAAACGATCAGTTTCTGCGAGAAACCGAGCAGTATTTTTGCTATTATTTTACCTCTTAACAGACGAACGTGATCATCTCTGAGCTCAGCCATTACTTCCGCCAAGTGAGGTCAAATACGATCATGATCATAGATATATCGATCGTAGATGCCTCATTCTACTGATCCGTGCAGGCGCTAATGAGGCATCTACGTATACACTATGACCACGATCGTATTTCCCCTCACTTGGCGGAAGTAATGGCTGAGCTCCGAGATGATCACGCTAGTCTGAAAAGAGGTAAAATAATAGCATAAATACTGCTCGGTTTCTCGCAGAAACTGGTCGTTTCGCTAGATAAGACCCTTATTCATCGTTTGGTATCGTTTAAAGCTCTTTGAAGCTGTACTGAAACTGTCATTTGGACCTTGAACCGTTTGGAGCCCATTGAAGTCCATTATATGGAGGAAACCCCTGGAATGTTTTCATCCAAAACCTTAATTTCTTTTCGACTGCAGAAAGAAAGACATGGACATCTTGGATGACATGGGGGTGAGTAAATAATCAGCAAAAGTTTATTTAAAAGTGAACTAATCCTTGAAGATGGCGGAATACCCTGTGAAGTCTACTTCACAGTCCATTTACAGTTGAACGGAACGCAATGTGGGATTACAAATTTAAGAATATGATTAAAACTAAGGGAACATTATTGTATTTAGCATTTAAAGTAAAGACGATGACATCTGTTATGCAAAGTTTCCAGGCCAGTTCTTGTTCTCTTTATTGGAAGTCAAATGAGCCAGATTACTGAGATTCTCCCCTTTTGTCTTTAATGGCTCCCGGAGCCCCTGTAATCGTTAGGCTGATTGGATTAGGACTGGAGTCTGGGGGCAGGTCTCTTTACATATACAACATTTGCATTCTTTTGTTTAGATTGTCTCCTCCTGTGTGAATCCCTCCCCCTGAAATGTGGATAAATTACAGTGTTTTATACTGTTTTAGTTAGACTAGTTGGATGACCACAGCGACTAAACAGTGCGTCTCAATAAAGAGTAACGTCTGCTTGAAAGATATCCCAACGTCTCCTGGTCTCTGCTTCAACGAGGAAAAGAGTTTCCAACAGCACCTTAGGTGTTAGGTGACTTGCTCAAGGGCACCTCAGGCATTTCCTGCCGCTATTGAGAATCGATTCACAACCGTCGGGTTAGCAGTCTGACTCTCTAATCATTAGGCCACGACTGTTTTAGACCAGCTATTAGTCTGCACGTTGCTTGGCAACAACCAAATCTAAAAGCTTGAAACTATAGATCTTATGTAGCTCCGCCCCTTTTTAGTGCTGCTCTTGTTTTGTCCTGTCTTCCGGTTTGTATTTTTTCCACAGCATTAAGGTAAGATAAATTAACCCCTCGTTTAAGAATCTTCCCAGTCTACTGACATTTGTTTTGACATCCGCTTCAAAAGATGGCTGTGCACTTGTTTAGTAGAAATACAGATAAACAAACGGTAGACATTATGCGCCAGACAAACAAGCGTGCAGCCATTTTTAAAATTTGGTGTTTGAACTTCTTGTTTTTGCGGTAGCTCTGTTTATTTCTATGGAATCACTGTCGAAGAGTAATTAGCTAGTGAAGTGGATTTACTTATTGTAGAGTTAACAAAAGTTATTGGGGGCATTGTAATGTTTGAAACGCTTGTCATAACAAATGCCAGTAGACTCGGAAGATTTTGAAATGAGCAGTTAATTCATAAATCCACAAGATCTTACCTTCATGATGTGGAAATATAAAACCGGAAAACAGAACGCAACACAGCGCTGAAAAGGGGCAGAGCTACATGAGGTCTATCCACCTTATTTTTCAGTAAAGAGTGGGCAAGGTCATTTGTCATTTTAATGTGTCTGGCTTTCGTGTCATTTGCTTCTGCCTGATATTGCGAAATGTTTTTCTTACCAGATTATTTTAATGTTTTGTATTAATTATAAACACACTGGTTTATAGTGGAATTTAAGTATTTTGTTCCAGGCAGGTTTTTGAGTCCGTAAGTTACAACTTCAAACCACAACGACTCGCGACTTTGTAGCTTACCAGGCAAAGTCACGCCAAACTGCCTGAGCGCAAGGAATTGTGGTAGCTAAATGTAAACAAAGCATGGCGGACTCATATGCTCATTTACTATCATTTCTATCGCCCAAAGGTGCTTACTCCTTGCTTATTTGAGGGAAACAGAGGAGAAAAACGGCGCAGATGGCAAGAGAAGTTGCTATACCTTTTATTTTGCGTTATTTCTATTTTTTGTTTCATAAACACCGCATCTGTAGGGGCTGCCATTGTTGTTTCGCGGGCTGTGACGTCAGAGCTCATAACTGGGAGTACATCGATCTAGTACGAGTTCACGGGTGGGAAATCACGGGTTTGACTGCCGTTCCAGGGAACTTTCACGGGTAGAAGTTTGGAAAAACACGGGTTACGAGTTGCCTGGAACGCGGCATAAGGCAAGTTTATTTGTATAGCACATTTAATACACAGTGGCAATTCAAAGTGCTTTACACAGAAATGGAATTAAAATATTCGTAAGTGAATAAAAAACAAAAAAAAAAAAAAAAACATATATGTATATATATATATATCCTATCAGGAGTGGAAGAAAATAGTGTAAAGAGATAGACTCTGTTACGTAATTTGCGCGATTCATGGGAGTGGGCGGAGCTAACGAGATCTTTTGGCGCATTTTTCTTTTTCGACTCTCTGATTGGTGGAATTTTCTGTACATCATCATAATGCAGTTTTTTTTACTACTATTCTGCTGTTAAACAATGTTACTTTAAAACGAAGTTGAATAAATTATGCTGGCTGATGGCTTCAACAGAAGCAAATACTATCAATTAACAACCTCATAGCTCACAGTAGGTCTGTCTTTAAAATCAGGTCGCCTAGTATGGAGAAACTGAATGGAGTTTTGACTTCCAAAACCGTTAAATTACACTATTTCCGTTGGCGGACAAAAATTAGCGGAATAACTGGATTTTTTTGGTTTGAAAGGTAAATTGAGCAATATTAATTGATATTAATTAATTAATACTAATAAATTATTAAGCGATATCACACACGGCTGATTTCGTACAACAGCACTCTCGCAAGTGCGACATTGCTTAATTATTTGCGTTTATCCTTGGTAAAGGATACATCGGTTCTTGTTAGAAGGAATAACGTTAATCCTGCAGGGTTTTGACCTCTGTCACAAGTTCTTGGACGCCCACTTACCGGTACCTAGGAGGTTTTAGGATTCCCTTCAGCTCAGTTTTCTCCTCTGTGGTGGTCTGGTCTATTTCGTCTTCATATGACTGTTGGAGAGATACCGAATAATTCCTGCCAGAGTTGTTCGCCCAAAACTCTCCATCTGGCGTCTCATAACGTACAACAAAATCGATACGCGCTCCGTTGAACAGGTACGGTAAAGCGAAAGACAGCTTCACGGAGAACTTGTCCGTTTCGCCGTCGTTGGAGCCCTGGACATACTCGGCTGGGTAATCAAAGTGATTGATCCAACCGTCCATCGTGGAACGCACATAGACTGATTTGTGAAAAGAAATGTTGAGCACACGAACAATCACCTCGAAGGACAATGGCTCATCTGGCACAGGTGTCACACTCTCCACTTCGAGCTTGTTGGTCTGGACAGCGAGCACGAGCTCCGTTCCGGCGAGCGCCTGGAACACTGGCCACACTCGGTAAGTTGGCTCGCGGTAGGCTTTTCGGTAGCGCGCCTCCTCTTCCTCCCATCTTGAGTCGTCCTCCTCATCTGAATCAAACGCAACAAACATTCTGACATCGGCCAGCTCGGCTCCCGCACTGTCTGCAAACGACACTCTTCTGTTCGACAATACCAGGCGAATTCGCATGTACTCGGCGGTTTCATCCGCAATAGAGGAGCCTCGCTTCCTGGGAATAGGAGAAGACCTCGGTATTAGTCGGACGTCTTCCTCTGTTTCTTCCTCCTCTTCATCGTTACTGTTGTCTTCGGAACGCTCGACGCTCACCGTCTTGAAAAGACCCTCTTGTGAGGGGAGAGTAAGGAAATTACTATTATTCCCCTGTGCCATTACTCCTGTTCCTGAGCCTTGTAAACATAAAAGGTGCCGTTACTGCTGAGGTGTGCGCTCGTCAGATCGAGCCGTCGTTCATTATGTCAACGGAGACCCGGGAGGGTCCGTCACCTCGTTTCGACCAAACTAGGCCTAAACTATTGACATAAACGAGAACAACAGTTCGGAGCGCATAGTGCACATACACGAATAAGTGTCTAAATTTAGAAGGAAGCGGCAGGTCCATCGTTTTCCAGAGGTCAGGAGGAAGATGGGCTCTGTTGGTATATCCCTCCCCTCATCTCTTGTTGGTCGCTCCAAAGCGCACACGCCCCCCACTTCCGTTTTAAAGTTTCAAGACACGCTCATTTGTTCGCTTGCAGTTTGTTGTGAGCATAAATACCCCACTAAATGCAAAAGAAATAAAAAATAATAATCGATCTATTGTGTAATAATAATACTGGTAATTGTTAATATAATTCATATGAGAACAATAATGATACTAAATTATAATCCATGTTATTTATCAATTGTGTTGTTGATTATAAGGATGACAGTGGTGGAGATGATCTGTATTTAACCATTCTATTGTTTTCATGTCATTTAAACACTTTCCCAGCAAAGAATACAGTAAATACCACAGTGCTTTGTGTCACTGTCAAGAATATGTAAACACAAAGCAACATTTTTTATAATTAAATATTTAATACATTAAAAAGTACCTTTTATATGTGGCCTTTGTGAGTTAAAGTTGGTGAGTTATGCAGCTTTAAATATTTTTTGGAAGACTGAGCCACTCACACACACTCTTCTCCATGATAGGCCACCTGGGGTAACAGGCTCCTGTAAAAGTTTCCTAAACACTACAGCTGCATCAAGTTTTCAGTTATGAAACATGTGCTAACAAAAGTGAATCAAGAAAAGCAGTTATGAGGGTTAAAAAGGCATGAAAAAAATAAAGCACAAAGGTCCCTGCAACTGTATGGTCAGTTTGCCAACCTGTCACTGATTATATAGACAAACTGTTTCTGATCTCATAATCCAGTCAGTGGTGCATATGCAACTGCTCCAAAAGAACAAAGCAGAGTAATCACTAAGCTAATGAAATCCAATGGTGACAAAGAATAGCTGGCATATTCAATCACGGATCGTTACTGTTTAAATATATTGATTGGTAAGCTATTTTAACCCCTAGATGGAGCAATCAGTCTTGCTTAACATGGTGAAATCAATATGTGCAACAGGTTCGGCATTAGAGCTTTGGCTTGCTGTGCATGGGGATGATCATAAACCATTTTCGTCTAACCGTGAATAACATTTGGTCCTTGAAGTCTAATAGTTTAACACAAGATATCTGCTTGTCAGTTATCAGTTATGATTATAAAATCATTTAATTATAAAGCAGACTTCAAGAATAGATGTTGAATACATAGAATTCCATTGTTGCAACCTACCTTAGTAGTTAGTTGGGGACATTTGTAACAATATGACAGAAAAGAACAACAGCAAAAATGAACACACATTATACCATTTGCCTCTTAACAGCTTTAATATTTAAGAAGTTGTGTCACCTATATTTGTATGTTATCTATCTACTACATTTTAAAACTCCATACCTCAGGTCTGCTGCCTGCATCAAATAGTCAAGACCGCCTGACCGTGTCTGATTTTCAACTGCTGTAAAACTTACATTGTTTGTTTTAAAAACAGACTCTTCATGGTGCATGTCGACTGGTTTTTTAGAAATTGTATTCTGAAACATCTGTCTTTTTTTTCCTACTGTCTAGGCATGCTGGAAAATCAAGAAAACAGAAAAAGAAGTCTTCAATGGGGATTGGTTTTGTTACAACTCTCCCCACTCTTGTCAGGTATTGTTGTTGAACAATACAAGTTCTATGATTAAAATGAAAATAAATAAATGTGCAAATCACTTACAGCTTTATGTCTTGAAAATCTTGAGTGACATCAGGACAAAGTGGGTATGTACTCCAGTGACTAGTGCTTTACGACTAACCCTGTGTTACGATTACACCTGCTTAAAGACACCTCAAACATACGACCCCTTTCTTTAATCTTGATATTATTATTTTTTTATAGCCAACCAGTTGGTTCTTTGCCTACCAAATGTTTTGCTGACACAAAACTTGAGTGAAGAATGTGATATTGTATGAAACACCGTGATGTTATATAAGCCACATAGAGACCAATAATAATGCAAAACATTCAACCTGGAAGTGGTTGAATGTTTTGTTTCATTATTTTTTCTCTACAGGGCTTATATAACATTGCATGGTGTTTAATTCAGCAAGCAGAAATTGTTTTGTTATACAAGTTGTACATGAATGTAAAAGAGCAGAAAGAAGTGCAATCATAAAAGATAAAGATTTTCAAAGTTTATGGGCACAATATCTGTTTTTCAGTATATAAATGTCTTTTCATAATCATTCTGCATTGATCCCTTAGGTTTACAGTCCAGTGAAATTAATTATTTACAGCTGCGTATAGATTTAAAATATGAAGATAAATGGTTTGAATTGTTGAACATGAAACAGTGTCAACAAGTATGACCAGTTATCAAATGTTTATTTATGAAAGTTTATTAACAATCTAAATGTATGTATTTCATATTATGTGAAATTCTTTTTAGCTTTTCAGACTTATAATTATTATCCTAAATAGCATTTGTTTTTAATATGGATGTGTCTGTTGTTGAAATACACGTTCAAACAATCTACTCCATTTTCTTCTTTAAAAATGTTGCAAATAGTTATATACTTGTATCAGAACTGTAAAAAAACTCTTGCAAGTCACTACAGTATACGTGCTTCGGAGTGTCATTATTGAAGAACAATTTGTTCAAAAACACTCAAATAACCTTTTTCAACCACAGGATGAGGATGTTTTTTCCTGCGTTATTCTAATCGACACACATGCTATGTACATGTACATATGTTCAGTCTCCCCCCAGAACTCGAATACAACGTCACACACCCTGCAAACGGACTTTCCGAACACGTAATAGGTTATTTTCTTTGCAATCTCATTTTCCGGTCTTCCGGAATGGACTTCACCAGGTTTTGATTTGAAAGTGGCACGATGGTCCTTATTTATTTAAGCATAAGGCACAATTATTATTATTTTATTTATTATGTGACATGAAACATCTGATCCATGAAAATAAGTTTTATCTTGTAAGATAATTAGGATGTTTTCAAATAAACCAGCATGAATGAGGTGAAAGATAGATATCTGTCAAAATGAAACGTGCAGAATCTCATTGTTGGCAAAACAGACCAAGAGATGGTTGAGATGAATTTGGGCTTTGGCTCTTCCACACTAGAGGAACAATTATTAGCAATACACATACAGTATGTGACCCCATAATAGAAAACGCCTAGAACCCCTCAGTAATCAAAAATGGCCTTTTGCTGTAATGTTGAAACGGAAACAACAAAATGCCACATAATTTCTGAAGAACTTGTGGAGACATTCTGACTAGCAGTAACTACTCACTTTGGAAATGCACACGTATATACAATATGAACATGCGCGCACACACACACACACACACACACACACACACGCACACATACACCAACACCCAGTGGGGAAACAGTCTGTCTTGCCTAATTTCCACTAAATGTCATGCTAAACCTTATAAAAGGGGTGACCCGAGCACTCGTCCTAATAATTGCTCTCTCACTCACGTCTATCCAACACTCGCACAGCAGGTGAGTTCTTTTTTACTTTCCTACCTTTAACCTAGTTATATTAATTAGGTACTTGTTTGTTTTCTGGAATAAATATGGATATATATATATATATATATATATATATATATATATATATATATATATATATATATATATATATATATATATATATATATATATATAAACTCAAAATGCAACATTGAAAGGCTTATGCATTTAAATTAATGTAATGATTTATTTTTTGTACAGTTTGCTCTTTTTACCAGTTATATTTGACAATAGTGTTTGAAAATGAGATAATTAACTCTTTTATGAAATATTATATATAACACCTCAAATCTGCTTTCACTTTGAAAGACAAGTGCTTTAATAATAATTAGATGTTTCAAAGCTAGATTATTTTGCATTCTGATCTTTTGATATTTCTCAAACCAACCACTGAATTATTTATTAATTATACACTTTAAAAAGCACTGAAAATCCAGACAATTTACACACTGTTTACTGACAACACTCCATTACGCTGTAGTTTTTTGTTTAACCTGACAGACTAACAGCGCAAGAAAAAGAGACAAGCAACCAAATGGTGTGCTTTCCTAAAGTGCAAACATAAATGAGGTCTGTGCATCTTACAAACTCAGTCTTTGGTTTTTCTTTCCTGTTCAGAGGCACCACAGCCCTTACTGAGGAGAACGTAGGAAACGTAGGAGACTGACAGTCTCAAGGAAAAGCGCGAAAGAGAAAGACAAAGAAAAAGGTGTGGGAGGTAAAACATCCTTTCTTCTACAGAGATCCTGCAGTTATGATAGCAATTCCATCATGTGTTAGCTAAACTACATATGAAATCAATGTTCCATACGATAGGAGGATCACCCAGCAAACAGATGTAAAGGGTAAGTTACAAAACTCTAAAAATACACTTCTTGTGTACCTGGGAGCTGTACATGAGGGGAAATGAGTAGGTGCAACGTTTTTGACTAAATTACTTTGTTTTGTCTGTTAAAGGGCCATCCCTTTTCTAAATAGTTTTAGCCGAAATCAAGTTGTTGTGACAGCCATGCACTCTTAAAAGTAATGGTTCTTCAATTGTGCTTTGAGGAACCTTAAATTCAGCAAACAATCTACTTTTTTTTTTTTTAAATAGAGTTGAGCTATAAGGTTCTTTGAAAATTGAAACAATTCTTAATGTTGCATTTTTAGCTCTTCAGATCAGTATTTTGATTTCTGGGATCTTTAAATCATCAGTGCATCATGGTTTTCAAAACCAGAGAACAAACAGTTCTTAGAGGAAAGTGAAAAGGTTCTGTTTTGACATCAGGCTGAATAATCTTTCTTGGCTTGGACCTTTATTTTTGAGAGTGATACAATTAGTTAGTTAGGATAATAAAATAATTGTATGATAGTGACTCGATAGCCAAATTTTATGTTGGAAAATGTGTTCAAATGTGTTACATAGATAAGAAACACTAGATACAATTCTACAGATGTGCGATACAATTCTGATGCATATGATAAGCCAATCATTTTCATGTTATGACCAATAAATAGCAGATACTTAGTCTAAGTAAACTAAAAAAAATTATGAATCATAATATATGCATTCCTATAAAATAGACTAATGTGGAGACGTGCCACAATTGCCACAGACAATGCAATAGATGCCACTTTAACTTCAATAGATTCTTACCTTCAACAATAATAAACCAAGATGGTGGAGCAGGGTGTCCAAGTATTCAACATTATCATTAGTTTCTTGAATTTACAGTACATTACAGTACAGTACATACCCCAAATATTTTGGTCTTTGATTCAAGTGTTAAGAGAAAAAACTACAAGCTATAGCAAGTGAGTGGGTACAGTGGAAAAAAGTGAGTCAGAATGAAATGGAGAGAATTTAGGCCTGCTTTCTGTTCCATTAATTAGATTTCAGGTTAAATTACGGGCGCCTGCAAATTTAAGGTATTTGACAGGTATTCATTCCAAGGTTCTGTTAGGTCATAGCTCAGATCTAATGATTATCATTGCGACTATGAATTCCACAAAAAAAACTAAAGCTGATTTGACGGAATACTAAAGTTTCTAAAGTGGCATAAATGAAACTTGCTCTCAGTCCAGACTATTCTCATATCTTGAGGGAGTTTATCTCTGTGAATGGAACTGAGAGGAGACGGTATTCAGACTGAGAGATGAATAATGAGTTTCATTGCCTTGAATAATCCTCATCAATATCATCCTCAGGTTGAACTCTCAGCTGAACAAATTAGAATCAATGTACATGGCACAAGGGCACAACATTGCAAATGACTGGAAAGCTGACCCTTGCATGTAGCCCATATAAACCGAACGTCTAATAATTAGCCTTGATGAAGAAAGATACAGAGCAGAAAGAGCAGGAAAAAGGGTAATTAAATAACATTCACTACACTAGAAATGTGCTGCAAACGTGACATTTCTTGTTTTCAAAGGTAAAAGGTAATCATTTTCTACTATTCAGCACCAAAATAAGACTCTCTGATTTCCTACATCTGTATCTCCTTCTTATCACACCAAGTTTCTCACTTGAAAAACCCCCCAGGTGAAAAAATTTGACATTTAATCTGACACTTGATGTGGTAATGTGAAATGTCAGAGAAATAAGCAACACCATCCACACAGCTTCTTAAACAAGTTCAAAACCGCAATGACAATAGTGCTCTAAAATCCAAAGATGACGATTTTTTTTCTTTCTTTCTCAGAAGTTCTTTCTCAGATGTGCAAGATTCTTTCAAAAATATTTAAGTCCATCCAGGGTTTTCAGAATCAGAACACTGATAATTCCATACTTTTACACAATTCAACAATTCTTTTTGTAGAGGAAAATATAAGATTAACAATAAAATGAATGTCCATACATACAAATTGATCATTTAAGTTGATGTATTCGTAAGAAACAAATGAACATCTAAAAGTGAAGTATTGTGATCTTGATTGACTCTATAAGAAAAATGTGAGATTTGCACTCATTTAATTTAAAATTGTAATATTTGGAGGGTGTCTTCCATTAAACTACTACATTTATATTGTAGACAGTGAGTAAACATGCACATCTAGTCAGTATCACATTTCCGTGAGCTATGGAGGAAAAAGGGAATTTATGGAGTTTAAAGCAAAAAAGTACACATTTTGTATCTACAATGTTCAAATTAATTAAGTTATTGAAATGTGCTGTTGCAATTTATGCAGTTGCATTTTATTGTTATTTAGATTTAGAAAACCAATAATTATGCAATATAACTATTAATAAAGTATATATACACTCACTGATCAGGCATAACATTATGACCACTGACAGGTGAAATGAATAACACTGATGATCTCTTCATCACGGCACCTGTTAGTTGGTGGGATATATTAGGCAGCAAGTGAACATTTTGTCCTCAAAGTTGATGCGTTAGAAGCAGGAAAAATGGACAAGCGTAAGGATTTGAGCGAGTTTGATTTGGGCTAAATTGTGACGGCTAGACGGGTCAGAGCATGTCCAAAACTGGACATGGTCCGATCAAACAGACAAGCTAATGTAGCTTAAATTGCTCAAGAAGGTAATGCTGGTTCTGATAGAAAGGTGTCAGAATACACAGTGCATCGCAGTTTGTTGCGTAGACCAATCAGGGTGCCCATGCTGACCCCTGTCCACCGCCGAAAGCGCCAACAGTGGACACGTGAGCATCAGAACTGGACCACGGAGCAATGGAAGAATGTGGCCTGGTCTGATGAATCACGTTTTCTTTTACATCAGGTGGATGGCCGGGTGCGTCGCTTACCTGGGGAACACATGGATGGCACCAGGATGCACTATAGGTAGAAGGCAAGACGGCGGAGGCAGTGTGATGCTTTGGGCAATGTTCTGCTGGGAAACCTTGGGTCCTGCCGTACCACCTACCTGTGGAAACAGTATTCCCTGGTGGCTGTTGCTTCTTTCAGCAGGATAATGCGCTCTGCCACAATACAAAAATGGTTCAGCAATGGTTTGAGGAGCACAACAATGAGTTTGAGGTGTTGACTTGGCCTCCAAATTCCCCAAATCTCAATCCAATCGAGCATCTGTGGGATATGCTGAACAAACAAGTCCGATCCATGGATGCCCCACCTCGCAACTTACAGGACTTAAAGGATCTGCTGCTAACATCTAGGTGCCAGATACCACAACACACCTTCAGGGGTCTAGGGGAGTCCATGCCACTAAGGGTCAGCAACACAATATTAGGAAGGTGGTCATAATGTTATGACTGATCTGTGTGTATATATATATATATATATATATATATATATATATATATATATATATATATATATATATATATATATACAGATCAGGCATAACCGTCGCGACATGGACTGAAGGTGTGTTGTGGTATCTGGCACAAGGTCAGAATGAAGGTTAAAAATAACCATTTATTCATTCTGACCCTCCTTCGGAAATGATCCTTTTTAAGGGGCAGCTCGGCTTGTCAGTAAACGGCCTCTGTAATGACTGGCTAATGTCATTGCATAGGAAACAGTATCAACGCCCCCTCACATTTACAGACAAAGCATTATGAAATAATTGACTTAATTAATGCAGCTGCTGTCAGATCCAATACAGTTGGCTGCTTCATCTACAGAAGTTTCTTTGACAAATCTCCATTACGCTGATCCTCATTTAAAAAAACAAAATGCTCCGAACAAACATATAATCCTCTGATGCGATCCGGGACGCCGTTACAATAAACCATAAACTTGTACAATAAACAATAAACTTGTTTCTGATGCTGGGATTCTTCCAGTGTAGAAGGCATCAGTGCTTATAATGGGTTCTGTTTGCTTTTGACACGCTCACATCCAGTGTAGGCAAATGTCAACCGTTAAGCGAGTGAATGTTAGTGGGTGGGGCCTATTGTGTGATGATGTATAGCTATTCGTCGATAGGCTCGTTTGAGATGAGCGAAATCTGCGCAGAACCGACCACCTGTGATCACCGCGAGATGCATGCCGGTTAGAAAAGTGCCAGAGTTACGTCCGACTTGCTCTGATGCCATGCTGATGTGTGCCAACAAACTCTCGCGCCTGTTTCATATTGCGCAGTCGGGCGCAGTTGCTCTCCACCGACTGCTCTGATCAAAAGCATGATGGGAAACGACTTGCTGAAGACACAGCTTAATGCTTATTAGTTTAAACAACCGTGATCTATGGTTCTTTTTTAAAATGTTTGATTTTAAAACTCTGATATCATGTTTTTATGTGTATATAAATTGTGTGAACAGTGTTAGGGGTAACGCATTACAAGTAACTTGAGTTACGTAATCGGATTACTTTTTCAAGTAACTAGTAAAGTAACGCATTGCTTTTCAAATTTACAACAAAATATCGGAGTTACTTTTTCAAAAAAGTAACGCACGTTACTTTTTTACATTTATTTGACTGACAGCTCTCCTGTCCCCATGTTAGTGCATGAGAGTTAGTGCAGAGGCGTTGTGTGTGAACATAAGGGTTATTGTAGTTCTAGACTAAATGTGAGCAGTAAAGATTCAGTGCTCCTCAAAATGAATAAAATCAGTCAAATGCAAAAATCAGAGTACTATGCAAACCTCCAATAATTAAATGTTAAATAAAACAAATATTTGTATGCATTTAATCTGACTTTATTGACCAATGTCATGCTGCTGACCTTTGATGAATCAGTATGGCCATGAGCAAAAATTACTAGATTTTTTGTTTTTATTGGTAAAACTTTTTTTTCTCCTGCGTCTTATTCTTCCATTATGGCAGCACAGCACAGCAGAGCTGCGCCCTCTACTGTTCATGCGTGAACAAAGTGCATGAGTGTGAATCCCGCGATATCCGTCTTTGATCTCGCAGGTATCTGATCCACTACGAGAAGAGAGAACTGTCCGTCTTGCCTGCACTTTTTTCAGTCCTCCCCTCATTGCAGCCGCCTAGTCTCGGTTGAATTTCAGGCGAGGGCGAGGCGCATCTCAAACAAGCCTATTATCTTGCTCTGGAGGCAGTCATATGCAAATGCATTTGCCCGTGTGATGTCACAAATCCAAACAAGACGCTTTTGTTAAGTAAATGCTTTGTTTATATTGAGGAGGACGTTTTAAGATATGAGAATTGCAGGATGTTGTAATGGTACAAAGACTTTGTGTATGTCAAAAAATCCAGTCAATTTATTTCTCATGTCATGACCCCTTTTTCCTGACCTCTTGGTCCCTGCTCAAGGGAAAGTGTGGTTTGTGTTCCGAGAACCTGCACAGTGAAACGAGAAGGAAAAATAACCTCCCTTTCATTTAGCAGTTTTGAATTCAAATGTGTTTAGTTATACTATATTTGGAAACAATGCACAAGGTAAATGTATTTACACTGGAAATACTTTGCTCTAGAACTTTGATGGCTGATTCATTTCACTTTCAGTACATAGTAGTACGCTTAAGTGAATGATCTGTAAGCTTTTACAGTTAAGTATATTTACCTATTTATTTCTATATAGGAATGCTTCAAAATGGTCTTGGAAAATACAGAGGTGAAGATAACCGGAGCAATCACCAGCATCAGTACCAAGAGGAAGACTGTTCTACCTTTTCCAGCATACAGATGAAGCCCAGAGGAAGCAGTTCATCTCTGACCTCAGCTAAACCCATGGCTACCAAGGTAACTGACTGGAAACTGACATGTTGTTTATATTTAGATATTTAAGGAATGTTCAATTAAGTTCTTCCACTAAAAAACACAGTCCTCAAACATAGTTAGACAACTTTAGATGTTCACAGCTTAAAGGGTTAGTTCACCCAAAAATGAAAATTCTGTCATTAATTACTCACCCTCATGTCGTTCGACACCCATAAGACCTCCGTTCATCTTCGGAACTCAAATGAAGATATTTGAGTTGAAATCCGATGGCTCAGAAAGGCCTCCATTGGCACAATGCACTTTACACTCTCAAGACCCATAAAAGGTACTAAAGACGTCGTTACAAAGTACATCTCACTACAGTGGTTCTACAATAACTTTATAAAGCGACGAGAATAGTTTCGTCTTAAACTAACCATTTAAGTAACATCAATACCGAAGAATGTATACAAGTGCTATAACACAAACAAACATGCCTGTGTAAATTAAAAAATGTATTCCGCAAACTTTAAAATTGTATCTTTTTATGATTGTGATTTCAAAGGTACCTTTTGCTATGGAGAGTGATCTCAGAGGTGCTGGCTCATCTCACATTCACAATTCCAACTCCACTCCACACATTCCACTACAACAGCAGGTACAGTCCAAACATAAAAGGTTGCACTTCCATAGCAACACTTTTCCCAAAAACTAAAGGATTAAAGGTGCAGTAAGCGATTTCTTTTTAAACACTGTTGATATTTGAAATCAACCCAAACAACCTCCACCCTTCATTGCTCCACCCACCAAAATGCACAAACATGCAATGCCAGAGTGAATGTCTCATTATCATAGCTGAAGCGAAGCAAAATAATGCTTTGCCAAAAAAAAAATTAAGTGAAGATAGCAAGAGTTTGTTGTTAGTCGCCAGCAGCACACCAGCTCCAGACAAACAATGATACTTGACTATCTAGTTACTATAGCTAACATTACAACAACAGCATATCTTGGTTATGTGAAACATAGCAAAACCAATGTTACTCACATACTGTATAGAGCAGAAATAACGCAACCTCTGCATCCGTTTTCAGGTCTTCCCACTTGGGTCTCTTCAGCACTGGAGAGCTTTTTAATATTAACGTGGGTCCTAAAGCTCTTACCTGATCATAATGTTTCTTTTTCCAGCAATATTCCTCTTTCTCATTTGTAATGTCTCTCAGCCATCCAGGGTTGCCAGGTCTGTGCAACACAAGTAGCCCAATGTCCAGTCAAAAGTAGCTCAAAAATAGCCATCAGGCGGCCGAATTATCCACTGAATTTGTATGTCTGGGGGTTGTTTTGGGGTTGTTGGAGCGCCAAAATCCCCCAACTCCCCCATAATGAGTGTTTTGTGGTGCTCGGTCCAATCCACTTTCAACAGCGTTTCTCAGAAATCGATTACTGCACCTTTAAAAGGAATTGAATAGAATTGCATTTTAAAAAACTGAAACATGCAGCATTGGATTGTCTAAACATGATGCATGATAGTTTCTGTTGTCTTTATCCAGAATGCCAGTGAAAATACAAGCACTCCAGTGAAAATACACACACAATATTTTAGACAGCACAGACCATCAGTACTACGCAAAGGCAACCAACCTTTCCCACAAGGTACTGGTACTGTAGACTCTATCAAAACTGCAAAATATAAAATAATTTATCGCTGAAACTAAACTTTTCATAATGCTCCACAGGATTTGGTGTTCATGACTGGGTTGTGGACACTGTGTGTAAGACAGAACCTGACAGCGACCTGTCAGACCCTGTCCCACTTTACAACAGCCAATCTGAAAACAGACTCAGTGTCTCCGTATCAAGTCCTCAGCCTGGAAGCCCAGAGCATTCTGCGAAGTGAGTATCTGGTTTGAGAAAACAAACACACACACACAAAAACAATGTCCATATAGTCTCAGTTTTGTGCTAAATTAAGATTTTTTTTTTAAAAAGGCATCCATATAGTGTTCCAGGCGGCTTTCTGTGTGTTAAAGGACAGTGCAGATGGCCGGGGTGCTCAAAAAGCAGGGAAGTGTTTAAAGAATATGGACATTTCTTAAGGTGAGACACAAAACAATTAAGTAATTAATAACTATATAATTTAATAAATAATTCCAACAATTCCTGGGCTGCGTTGAACACCCTGTTCTGATGACGTAAGAGTTGCAACTATGGCAGCTGAGAAGGCCATTTGAGTTCTTCCTTTTTTAATACCTTGTATTTTCTTTCTCATTTTTATGTAGAGCACTTCATTACCATTGTGTATGAAATTTGGTATACAGGTAGTGCAGAATTATTAGGCAAGTTGTATTTTTGAGGATTAATTTTACAACATTAATAATTAAACAACAACCATGTTGTCAATGAACACAAACTCATTAATATCAAAGCTGAATATTTTTGGAAGTGGTTTTTAGTTTTAGCTATTTTAGGGGGATATCTGTGTGTGCAGGTGACTATTACTGTGCATAATTATTAGGCAACTTAACAAAAAACAAATTTATACCCATTTCAATTATTTATTTTTACCAGTGAAACCAATATAACATCTCAACATTCACAAATATACATTTCTGACATTCAAAAACCAAACAAAAACAAATCAGTGACCAATATAGCCACCTTTCTTTGCAAGGACACTCAAAAGCCTGCCATCCATGGATTCTGTCAGTGTTTTGATCTGTTCACCATCAACATTGCGTGCAGCAGCAACCACAGCCTCCCAGACACTGTTCAGAGAGGTGTACTGTTTTCCCTCCTTGTAAATCGCACATTTGATGATGGACCACAGGTTCTCAATGGGGTTCAGATCAGGTGAACAAGGAGGCCATATCATTAGATTTTCTTCTTTTATACCCTTTCTTGCCAGCCACGCTGTGGAGTACGCTGTGGAGTACTTGGTGTGATGGAGCATTGTCCTGCATGAAAATCATGTTTTTCTTGAAGGATGCAGACTTCTTCCTGTACCACTGCTTGAAGAAGGTGTCTTCCAGAAACTGGCAGTAGGACTGGGAGTTGAGCTTGACTCCATCCTCAACCCGAAAAGGCCCCACAAGCTCATCTTTGATGATACCAGCCCAAACCAGTACTCCACCTCCACCTTGCTGGCGTCTGAGTCGGACTGGAGCTCTCTGCCCTTTACCAATCCAGCCACGGGCCCATCCATCTGGCCCATCAAGACTCACTCTCATTTCATCAGTCCATAAAACCTTAGAAAAATCAGTCTTGAGATATTTCTTGGCCCAGTCTTGACGTTTCAGCTTGTGTGTCTTGTTCAGTGGTGGTCGACTTTCTGCCTTTCTTACCTTGGCCATGTCTCTGAGTATTGCACACCTTGTGCTTTTGGGCACTCCAGTGATGTTGCAGCTCTGAAATATGGCCAAACTGGTGGCAAGTGGCATCTTGGCAGCTGCACGCTTGACTTTTCTCAGTTCACGGGCAGTTATTTTGCGCCTTGGTTTTTCCACACGCTTCTTGCGACCCTGTTGACTATTTTGAATGAAACGCTTGATTGTTCGATGATCACGCTTCAGAAGCTTGGCTATTTTAAGACTGCTGCATCCCTCTGCAATATATCTCACTATTTTTGACTTTTCTGAGCCTGTCAAGTCCTTCTTTTGACCCATTTTGCCAAAGGAAAGGAAGTTGCCTAATAATTATGCACACCTGATATAGGGTGTTGATGTCATTAGACCACACCCCTTCTCATTACAGAGATGCACATCACCTAATATGCTTAATTGGTAGTAGGCTTTCCAGCCTATACAGCTTGGAGTAAGACAACATGCATAACGAGGATGATGTGGTCAAAATACTCATTTGCCTAATAATTCTGCACTCCCTGTATATAAACTTGCCTTGCAATGAAGCTAAAAATATAAACAACTACATCATCATGTTGATATGCTGTATTTTTACTATAAAGCTCTTACGACAATCATGTTTTCTAATATCTTCATTTGTTGCATACACTGAGCTGCAGCGGACACATTTGTAAACAACTTCACTTGGACCCATTGTGCGAGCTGTCCCTTTAATACTGCATGGTTTATATACGTGTTGCTGCTGATTGGGCTGACATATTTGACACACCCACCAAACAATAGAAAACGTATCTCAAACCCCGTTGCAAACCATTTCCAGGAAACATGTCGTTCAACCCGGAAACCTTAGCAAAACATGAACTTCAACGTGCCCCTGATATCTGTACATCTTTATGTGTATTTCATAATCTAGACACCTTTCTACTGACCATGCTCCAGGGGACAGAAGTGCAGCCGAGCTGAGGATGCAGAAAGACAAAGTACAATACATGGAGAATCAGGTATATGACCCCAATACTCAAAAACTAAACCAACATACTGTAAATGGCTTGTTTTACAGTTTGTTCAACATTTAACCAGCTTGCGTGGGAAATACAGAACCCATTTATTATGTATCACAGGGCTGAAAAATAGAACATGGTGGTCAGGAGGTTATAAATGAACTGGATGATAAAATGGATGATTGCTTATGACCCTATGTTATATTTAAATGTTACTGTTAGTTGACAGCAGAGAGGCAGAAACTGCAGGCCATGCAGCTACACCTGTTTGATGTCAAATCTACCTCTGAGGTAAGTGCTCTTATATTAAATAATATTAAAAAATATATAATATAGCTGTCTGCATTACAAACAACAGCAATTTATGTATTTATTTATTTATTAATGTTTACAAGTGAAAAACATTGAATTCAATTTCAAATCTTCCCAGCAAGCTCACTTACTAAGGTAAGAATGTGTCTTGCTCTGAGAAAAGCTATATCAATTGATCTACAGACCTCTGTTAAAGACCGAACAAATATAATGGCAGGCAAAAACGGTAGGTCTGAAAAAAGTATGGACCAAATGTTGTCACAACAAACATCTCCTACCAGCTAACCACCAAGCGTGCTGATGAAGGGATTATAATCTTGATTTTAACTAGTTTATGGATTGTTCTTCACACCAGTGTATTCTTGAGACAAATGCAAGGCCATCTGTCTGCCACCTAAATCTGATCTGAAATTGGGACAAGCAGACAACAATGATCCTCAGCGGATCTACAGCAATGGTTCCCAGCCCTGGTCCTGGAGTATCAACACTGCAACTTTTGGATGTTTCTTTTATCAGCCATTTGAGGTCTTGCAGTCTTTACTAATAAGCTAATGCGTTGAATCTGGTGTGTTTGAATAGGGAGACATCTAAAGCCCTATTCGGACGGCATTAGTTTAACATTGAGAGGTGGGGTAAAGTAATTATTACCAGAGCTTCTCAGTGATTTTTAGTCCAGTCCGAATGTACCATCTCAGTTATCATTACAGATAATGTCAGTAAAGATTATGGCGACTTTTACCTTCTGGAAAAATTAGCCCAGGTAATACTAATCCCGTCCAAATAGACCCGCTGTAAATATGTACGTAAACATTCTGTCATTTCCTGTTTAAAAGTAGTTTTCCACAGATTTTTAAATATGGAGGCGCTTGAAAAAGCGTTCAGTTGCGTTCTAAGTATGGCAAATCTCAAGTGTTTTCTGCTTACCATTCAGATAAAAAAAAAGGTTGAAAGAACTTGTCAGAGGCACAAAACTTCTGTTAGCTTTATGTAAGTGCCAACAGAATCCAATCAGAATTAAATTAAATTAATTAAATTGTTCGACCATAATATATAGGTTATAAATAGATTATGTGTTTGTGCATGTGATATCAGCGCTGGGAAGATGAATGTGTATTTAAACTGGGTCATTTATGTTGTAGAAATGTGAAATAATTTTTTAATTTGGTGCCTTCTAGACCGAGAAAATGTATTTGTGTCTCATGTGGATGAAAGACAACAACTCCCAGAATGCACTTGCTTCGCTGCCCTAAGAGGCCACTCCCAAAGCCACGGCTACTGGTTATCACTTGCCCACCATGACACCGCCCCCACCGTCGTTTTGATATTCATAGTAATAAAATTATTAATTTACAATAATACACACATTCATAACTATTAATCTTATGCCTAATCTGAAGAAAACGGCTTTGTTAATATTTCTTGTTTGTTAATTATATTATAAATTACATTACATAGGCCTATTTCAAATCAAAATGGCTTAATTAGTCAAAAGTTTATTAATTTGGCTGAATATTTTTGTCATTTGTTTAACATTTCTGACTTAAAGAAGCAGCTGTCAAATATGAAATGTTTAGTTTAGCTACATATCTCGCACTTGATGTCGAGTCGTGCTGCTAAAATTCGTGCTCAGCCTCAGCAGCTTCTGTGTGAACATAAAGCCCGCCTACTCTGATTTGATTGGTTTTCTCAAATATTTTGACATTGACGAGCGGTGACAGACCAAAGAGGCTCAGATCAACGCACACACCTCTGCTTCCGACGTGCGCTCTATTCGTCGCCACAGCAGATTAAAGAACATGCTGATTAACGCAGATTAAAAAACAGGACGAAGCCAAAGCCTCCCGCCAGTTTCATATGTTTGAAAGGTTAAATCACACATTTTTTAGGGGGGCTGGACAGAATTTGTCCTGGGGGCTGAAGCCACCCTAAAAAGGGCCTAGTGACGCTCATGGGCTGTAGTCTCCAGCCTCTGGCCAAAAAATCCTCAGATGATGCAAAATGATGATATTTGCATCATCGGAGGATTTTTTCCAGAAATAAAATGCATAATTCTCTTGTCTCAGGGGGTCATGAGGGGGGAAAGTACGATAATTTGAATATACTACCGGGTTTCTACTGATACAAAGCTTAATGCTAAATCACTGAAGTAACCCTTTAATATGCACATGACGACAGGGAGGTGACGGCGGTGTGTAAATCGAGTTACCCTGCCCTCCCACTTCTACTAGTTTTACTGAGATTTCTTATATCCTGTGCGAAATGGGCATTAAAATTACATACAGTCCTGTGGTAAAATTATTTTACTCCATCTACCCTTGTAAAACTAGTCCCATCCGAATAGAGCTTAAGATGTGCTGTGCTGGGGGTTTTCAAGGACCAGGGTTGGGAACCACTGATCTACAAAACTGAAAAAGGGGCCATTCGAATAGCCAAGTCAAAACCGTGTGTGAGCGGCACGTAAACTAATGCCATTAATCAAATTGTGCTATAATGACAGCAGGATAGGTTTGTTCTGTTTGTCACTTGAGGTTAGCATTTTTTTTAACCTTCTTTTAGGGCCTGATGAAGGCCAGATGATGCACAAAATTATATATTGATGTAATTTTCTCCTTCTGATCTCAGGGTGGTAGCGGTGTGGAGAAGCCGGGACATCTGTCAGGACTCCTGCAACCTGCAGCATGTCAGAACACAAATGGTCTGTATGACAGTGAGAGAGTGGCAGCTGATGCATTAACACAAGGATACTGGCAGATCTCTACCTCACAAGTTATACCAGGTCATTCAGCACCCAAACACACCAAAAACATTTGTTGCTATTTAAGTTGTTCTATACATATTTTTAAACACTGATTCAGAAACTGAACGTGCATATTCAATTAAAAAAATGTTGTCATTCATATTTCATCTCCACAAACAACAAAACAGCATATAATTTTTTTCTCCCAATTGCTGTCCATAGGGATTATCCCCAGTTTTGAGTATTATAAGTTAACAAACTTGAGGCCACCATTCACCTACGCCTCTATGATACGATGGGTAAGCACTGCTGAATTAAATCTCTTGTATATTACCTTTTTAATTTCCTGTCAGTCACATAAAAAAAACATCTTGTATGCCAGGCGATCCTGGAGTCCCCAGAGAAGCAGCTTACTCTAAATGAAATCTATCACTGGTTTACCCGCATGTTCTTCTACTTCCGTCACAACACTGCCACATGGAAGGTATGAGATACAGAATTTGTACAGCACACGTTATTATATCTGTCATTCCATGACTCACTGCCCACAAACAAGCCAATCCTGAAAGCCACATCCTCTCGTTTACATACCAGAAAACTTTCACAATTTGAACATCATTGACAAAGTGATGACCTGGCTGTGAAATCACAGTGGTTTTATGCTGGGGAAGGCCAAGTGAATCTTATTAAATCAAGTTGCATTAAAGGAATAAGTAATTATTTTACTTCTGTGTGTGTGTGTGTGTGTGTGTGTGTAGAATGCTGTTCGGCATAACCTCAGTCTTCACAAGTGCTTTGTGCGTGTTGAAGGAAGAAAAGGTTCTGTTTGGACTGTAGATGAAGAGGAATTTCTCAGAAGAAAAGGACAAAAGTTACACAGGTAAACTGTCCTTCCTGCTTAAAAAGGGTGACAGTATCATTGTGTGTATATTCCTACTAATGTTCCACTGTTTGTGGACAGTTGCAGTGTTTCCCCATTCATTAAAGAGTGTTGCGGCCCACCACAGTTTCATAATGAACTGAACATAATTTAAACTTTGCTTAAGCAATGGTGCAAAACAATTTAATGAGAAGTATCTGTCACACAAACTAAAGTCGAAAGTACAATATGGATAAATCCCCTAACAAAATCTCAAAAGGCTATGACTTTTGTCTGTTTGCACTACATGTTTAAAAGCATTGGTTCATGTGATCAGTTTTCTGCAAGTGGTGCTCACTGCAGAGCTCCACCTCTCTGGACGTCATCATGGGTTGACCTTGACTGAGTCGAGCTCCACCTCTATGGATCTAATGAGTGGAGGGATAGAGATTTACATCCAGAGAGAGCTGGGCTTCACGTTCCATACATAGCTCTGCAGTGAGCAGCCTCTCATATTTTGCGCTTCAGAACTGTTCACAGTTAATGAATGCAGTGTACTCCATTCTGCATGTGTTGTGAGTTTAGCGTGCATTTGGGAACGCAACAGGCACCAGTTCTGCTTCTTTTTTTTTTTTACATTTGCATAATTTCCATTACAGCATTTCACTAGATTTGTAATGAGATGTAATGTTTGTAAACCTGTTTTCACAGAAACTGGTGGCAGTTTTCCACTAAAATAAAAGCTCAAGAGTTTCTCACAAGTGTAGAAATTAGGACTAAAGTATTATAATTTCCCTGATTTAATTTAAACCAAATAATATACTTGTGGGCGCCCCCGAGAGAAACCAAGGTTCATCTGCCATAGTCTCACAAAATCCTGTGGGGAAACACTGAGTTTGTTTTATGTATAAATATAAGTAAAACGTTATTTAAGATGGCTGATTAGTTAAAAAAAAAAAAAAAAAAAAAAAACTAGAGCTCTTAGGATGGATCTAATAAAGTGGCTTTATTGTTGGAGCTGGGAGACACCTCAGACTCATTGACTAATAAAGGCATTTAGTTCTGAATCATGAGAGATTGATTGCAATTACATTTTTTCCCCCTCTAGAGACCAGGATATCGCCTGGATGGCACCTTTTCACCTGCTCCCCCTGACGCCACAAGGTGAAGCTTACCAGATGTCAGGCCCAAATGGACACTGATTAAGAGATTGCAACCACATTCAACCACTAACAATATTAACAACTTTAGAAAGAATGGTCAATATGATGTAAATGACAGACCTGGTAGATTTAAATCAATAGCTGGCAGTCTATTTCAGACCCACCAATTGTGTAATCAATTCTTTAAGAATCCATATAAAGTTCACTTCATCCAAAGATACAGTTAAGAAATGGAAGTTAAGCAAATATTCATTATACTTCTCACATTTAAATGGACTGATAAAGATGTACAAGTATGTAACACTTAATAATGCCTACATCTGTACATCAATAATGATGGTATTAATGACATCGCAGAGTATGTAAATACATTTAATATGGTACGTAATGTTGATAACAATGCTGTTAAAACAACTGCTGTACTTTTTTTTTTTCTTTGAAAATAAAATATTTGATCCTATCTGAAATACAATCCTGCACTGTTAGGCTGTTTTCCATACCAGCACACACTATATACAATATAAAGTTGTACTTATCATAAACTAAAGTAATATAAAACGGTTTCAGTAAGAAATATTCTACAATGCGTAACTGTAACGCAATGGTGATGTACTCAATGAAATGACTCGTCACCAACTGCAATAGCACGTCTATGATTGGTCGAGAGATTTTTGCGCGGTGCATTTCAGCCAATCAGAGCATTGTTTTCTCGATCGTATGTAAAGCCTCAGATAAATGGCGAACGGAAGGGCAAACTGTAAACAAATACTACAGAACTGGACATTTTAGACGAATTGTGACTTTTAAGGGGACCATAGCTCAAAGTTGCGAATGCTGTGTCAAAATCAAACGGAAATATTTGAAATGCGATAGTCAGCGAGAATATGAACTAGCCTCATTCGGCGTTAAGAAGCTACCTAGGCCTGCTGCCATTTGCGCAGAATTGGACATTGGAAGTGCTGTAATGCGAACGCGGGCAAGGGATAGAGACCCGCGCAGTTAACATACTTATCCAGTCTGTTTTTAAATCATCATTAACGTCTGATAAATCTACAACCAGTCAGTATCATGAGTACAAACTCGGACAGCAGCCAGCCGTCCGAAATTAACCAGAGGAAAAGAAGCGCAAGTCCGAGTGTTGAGTGTGAGTCCACGCTGCTCAAGCAGGCGAAAGTAAGTGATGGGGAACCAAGAAATGAGTCTCATGAAGATGCAGAACCCGAGAAAGTTGGGAATGGTGAGCCAAAACACGGAGCTGAGCTCCCTGAAGGAAGTGAAGAGAAGGTGGTAATTCAGGATGAAGCAGCCGCACTGGAGAGCACGAGACAGGCTGGTGGAGGTGAGAGCGCGCGCCAGCAGTCAGATTCCGCTGCAATCGCCGCAGCAGAGGCGCTTGCGAGCCTGACCGGCGGAGACGGGGACGAAGACTGTAAAGAAATGCCCTGTTCGTCCAAAAAACCGAGCCGAGAGAAATCAAGGGATAAGTCCAATCGTCCAGGTTGCTCTCAGAGCGAGAGAAGGACGGAGGCAGCAGTGGCGGACAGCTCCTCATCCCTGCTGATATGCGAGGACAGAGAAGATCCAGAGCAGGCATCGTTTGTGGATGAAGATGATGATGAGGAGGAGGAGGACGATGAAGACTCCCTTCCTGGCTCTTCCTCCACGGCCAGTTCGTCTGTCGCCTCTGATAATGAGGATAACGAGGACGGTGAGTGTGCCATAGTGTCGGTGAAGATGGCCCCGGAGGTGCGGCAGTCCGTCTCGCTGCTCGCACAGGTACAGATGCGGCTGGATGCGCTGGAGAAGAAAGGCGCGCGTCTACATCAACGTCTGGAGATGAAACTGAGCCGCCAGCGACGCCCTCACTTGGACCAGCGCAGCGCCATCACGCAAGCAATCCCAGGCTTCTGGGTTACTGCTGTATCCTTTAACACAGTGTGCGAGTTATTCAATGACTTTCAGAAGTGGCTGAGGTAGTTTTTGTCGACCCTAGCGCAGTCAACTACACTGTAAACCTTAATGCTCAAAATAATTAATTGGTTTAAGTATAGCCAACTCAAATTAAACAAATTAGTTAATTCATTCTTAAATTTAACTGAAACTGGACTGGGATTTCTATTTCCCAGCATGCTTTGCTATGACACTCAAAAGGGAGAGTAAGTGCTATGTAATGTTTTTGTGCAACATTAATGTTAAGGTAGAGATTTAGTAGTGTTTGAAGCAGCTTACTCAAATATTTGAAGTTAAGAGCAATTAAAATGTATGCGTTCAATATACTCATGCTTACTTATACTCAAACTTTACATTTCTTAACTTAAAAAAATTGATGTAACCGATTGCCTCAATTTTTTTTGCCGGGTTTAAAGTGTTTGTTTTAAAGAAAATATAAATGATAAATATATAATATAATCTTTAATGCAGTACCTGTTTTTTTGTCGTTATACCTGATACAGATATAGATGTTGCAATGGTTACATCCTCTTGTAAATATGTATGTATTTACATATCTTTATAAAAAGAAGCCTAACTTGACTGCAGTCTCTATAAAATGTTTTAAGTGACTGGAATTGAATGGGTCAAAAGATTCACAGGTGAATGTTATTAGACGTACACTTTATCATGCCTGGGGACATGAATTTCCACCAAAGATCATACTTGAGGGCTGTATTCTTACGGGTTGTTGTTGTTGTTTTTCCATTTACATCAAATATCAAATGAAACTGGTTTGTGGTTTCTAGATGTTTGTTGTCATTCACTTAACTTGGAACTAATCAGCTTCTGAATCACCCACATCTATCAGCACAAATCGATGAGTCTGATGAAGACGCTCTTAGCTACATGACTAATTTAGAGGTAAACCCCCCCACCCCCTTGATTAAACCTGTTTTCAAAACGGCAAATGATTTATATTTTTAATATGCTTGTCATTAAACAGATCGAATCTTTCAAGAACAACAAACTTGGATACCGCATCTGCTTCCATTTCCGGCGAAATCCATTCTTTCAAAACAAAATGATAGTGAAAGAACTTCATCTTGGAATGGGAGGTGAGCTGACCACTATCACAGCACCTCTCTTTTCACAAATGTGTGTGTGTGTGTGTGTGTAAATATATCTGTATGTGCTTTTTTGTTTGTTCAGGGTCTCCGGTGTCCTTCTCAAATCCAATTTTGTGGCACAGAGGGCAGAATCTGGTTGGGAGTGGAGAACCACGTCGAACATCACAGGGAGTCTACCAGAGCTTCTTCCATTGGTTCAGTGATCACAGCAACCCAGGAAGGGATGACATAGCACAGGTACATATCTCATGAGGTTAGGTACAGGAAATGAAATGAAAATGCATGAACAAGACAAAACGAAATCCTTGTATACACACAGTAAGGATGATGTTTTGTAACCCCACTGACTCAATCTCATTGGCTCTAGATCCTGAAGGAAGATCTGTACAGAAACCCTTTAAGATACTACCTGACTCCACTGTGGGAGCCACGAGAGAATGGCAGGTAATTGCCAGCCTAAAACATTTTATTTCCTCCTCCAGATTCTCCCAAATGTCTTTTGTAGTCTTTTTAACCAATTTCCCTTGTTCAGCAGCGCTGCCAAACCTAAGGGCAGCAATAACGGAGACGAGTGTGTGATCATCTCAGATTCAGATGAAGATGAGGAGCAGAATAGCCAAAACTTGGGGCAGGAGGATGATGAAGGTGATGATGAACAAATTGGAGGTGAGGTTTTCCTTTTCACAATCATTACACATAGTGTAATATAAAGTTTCATAAGCTAATAAAAAAATAAATAAATAACATCATGATTGGTCATATTTTTTTCCTAGGCTCAGAAGAGAATGACAGAGATGAGGGGGAATCCTCCTTTGAGGAGAGAAACGAAGATGAAGTGGATGTTGAGGAAGTGGAAGAGTCACGTGACTCTGATGGCGGTGAGGTCAGAGAGGAAGCAAAGGAAGAAAACGATATTGATGTCGATGAAGAGAAGAGTTAGGATGTGGTGTTGTCTCCGTTTCTTTTTATGCAGAATAGCATCATTTGATTTTTCTATGATCTATTTTACCGATTGTTTTCTGAATAAATTAAGAGTCTGTTTCAAATAACAAGTGGTTAATGTTGCTTAATTATGGTTTAACCTTATCTTCATTGTAGATGGTACTTTCTATACATCAAAGATTTTGAATATTCACATTCAGTGTGTGCACTCCTCCAAGACACGTCGTTTCTTTAAGATTTTACACATGAGCAGATTTCACAGAGAGGGCTACTGATACCCATAATACACCTCTTTTATCTTAAAACTGACTGTTTTAAGATTGGGATTATAGACTGCACTTTGTTTAGTGGTTTTTGGCTAGTTTAGAGTCCAGGTTGTTGTCGAATGGAATACAGTAGCATCGTCTGTCACCAACAAGTACATTTTCACAGCAGAAATCTACATAATCATGACCAGTTATAAAAAACGCACCATAATTTCCTGTTTCTACGCTTTAAGGGCCTAATCATGTTTTTCAGTCATTGCTATAATAGTTTTTGGTTAATTGTTGTTTCTACTTTTTTATCCACATTTATAGAATTCTAGCATCATAAATGGTGTTTGTCTTGTCTTATTATTTTTCATAAACTCTACCACCATATTTTAGCTATAAGGAAAAAGGTCAAACATTCTCAAATGCACTCCATTCTGAACCAAAACTAGACAACTCAGGGATGTTTACTCTTTTTACCCTCCTTATAGATGCGTTTCCCTTCATAAGTTGCATTCATTCAATTGTGTCTTTAATACATAATACCTTATGAATGTTTGTTTATTGATGAACATTTAAATAATTGTAGTTTTACTTCACCTTGTTTACATAAGCAGCTAAAACCCTGACACTGTTCTTCTTGCTATGAGGTTCAGTGTCATGTGATCCTTTAAACTACTTGTCAATTCTAGAAATTGAGTTGGATATCTACACACTATCAACACGTGCACGTTACCATTTATTCACTGCAGTGAATAACCGTTGTAATGTTTTTTAAATGAGCAAGATTTTGGAAAGGCCATCTCATTGTGTTATTTCTTTTGACAGCATGATGTGTGCACTCAATACTTTTTTGTGTCCAGTTAAATGCTTAGATAATGTAAAAATAGTGAATATGTATGTACACATTTGTTCCTTTTGACTTTTCATATTCATCTTTTTTCCCCTAATAATACTTCTCCTTCGCAATAATATATTTTTTACTTTGGTCAGTCAGTTATTAGAATAAAATCATTCTAAATGGTTGTCATACGAATTTGTAATAAGCAAACTGTGTTAAACATATTTAGTTTACATTGATGTTTAGTTTTGACCTGTAAAAGTTTGGCTTAAAACATTGAAAAGCTGTTAACTCATTGTAAGTATACTGGATTGTACTTGTTTTTCCCGCAAGGCCAGTGGTTTGTACATAATCCTTTCCCTTAAGAAGGGTTTATAATATGTTATTGAATTATTAGGGTAGATTTGACCTACAATATCAAAGAAAAGCTATATTTTGTGTGCTAAATTTTATAGAGAACTACACTTTTTAAATGTTTGGGTTTTGTTTTGTTTATGCTTTTCCATGTCAAATAAAGTTTTTGTCTTTTCATTCACAATGTGGCATTCTGTCTCTTCATTTTCTTCAGAAAATGTATCGAATCTATTACGCCTTTGTTTCCTGATGACACACATGCACTATATTGTCAAAAGTATTAGGACACCCCTCCGAATCATTGAATTGAGGTGTTCCAATCACTTTAATGGCCACAGGTGTATAAGACCGAGCACCTAGGCATACTTAATTGTTAGTGGTATTATAAAAAAAGTGGAAGCATTTGGGAACAACAGCCACTCAACCTCCAAACTTTGTGTGGCCTTCAGATTAGCTCGAGAACAGTGTGTAGAGAGCTTCATGGAATGTGTTTCCATGGCCGAGCAGCTGCATCCAAACCTTACAACACCAAGTGCAATGTAAAGCGTCAGATGCAGTGGTGTAAAGCATGCCGCCACTGGACTCTAGAGCAGTGGAGAAGTTTTCTCTGGAGTGACGAATCACGCTTCTCTGTCTGGTAATCCGATGGACAAGTGGGTTTGGTGGTTGTCAGGAGAATGGTACTTGCTTGACTGCATTGTGCCAAGTGTAAAGTTTGGTGGAGGGGGGATTGTGGTGTGGGGTTGTTTTTCAGGGGTTGGGCTTGACCTCTTAGTTCCAGTGAAAGGAACTCTTAATGCTTCAGCATACCAAGACATTTTAGACAATTTCATGCTCCCAACTTTGTGGGAAGTTTGGGCCCCTTCCTGTTCCAACATCACTGCACACCAGTGCACAAAGCAAGATCCATAAAAAAAATCATGGATGAGCGAGTTTAATGTGGAGGAACTTGACTGGCCTGCATAGAGTCCTGACCTCAACCCGATAGAACACCTTTGGGATGAATTAGAGCGGAGACTGCGAGCCAGGCCTTCTCGTCCAACATCAGTGCCTGACCTCACAAATACGCTTCTAGAAGAATGGTCAAAAATTCCCATAAACACACTCCTGAGCCTTGTGGAAAGCCTTCCCAGAAGAGTTGAAGCTGTTATAGCTGCAAAGGGTGGGCCAACTCCCTATTAAACCCTACGGATTAAGAATGGGATGTCATTAATGTTCATATGCATGTAAAGGCAGTGTATTGTTCATTTCTAGCAGGGCTCCTCTCTAATTCCTCTAAGCAGGAAACTGTAATAAGAAATTACATAATGTGCACCTAACTGTTCTCACAAGTGTCTCTGGAACTTCTGCTTTTAAAAAACCACAACACATTTCAAGATTTTTCATGTCTACCCACAAGGGGGCAGTATAGCAAAGACAATATTTGAATCAGATGTTGTTCTGTTTTAAGCTGCTAGACTAATAAAAGAACAAAGCTGTTTTTATGGATTTCATATCCAAGATTAATATCCTTCATTTTAAATAAAACAACAACTCTGGTGTAAAATATTGGGATTCCAGCCTTGTTTGTCCCCATAGAGACGTTGTTTTGACTTGTGCATGTGAAGCGCCCTTTAGACAGCAAGCTCTTGGTTAGTTATGGGGGTCTGTGGGACTGCAAAGGCGATGAGATAAGCCCTCCTAGAGCAGCGTAGAGTGATGTCATTGTCAAATGCTCTTATCTCCATTCAGATGCCTGTGCTTAGACAGCTGTGCTGTGCTTGATCACGTGAACTGATGCATTCCATGTTTTCATGATGAATTCAACAGTCCTTACAGGTTGGCAGTGGCTTTATCTGAGATTTGACCTTCAGAGGTCCAGCACACATCTCTTAGGAAATGCATGGATCGAGCCCAACACATATTTCCTTTAAAATATAGAAATACGTGATCCACGAGGTATACTTTACTTTGCCCTCGTCACCCTGGCTGAATGTTAACCAGTAGCTTAGATCTTGACTTAAGAGAGGTCAATGTGTAATGAAGCTTAGATTCGTATGGAAACAGCACAGCACTGCAAACACCCGAAGGGCAGGCATTTTTGGGCAGGCCTCAACAGAGGAGTGCCGATGTTGCAATGGTACACTTAAAACCTTTGATTTCATGCTTAATGCAATGCTATAAATATTCCACTAGCAAAGGCCTGCCCTGTTTTTAAACGCAAAGCAGCCAAGCAGGCAGCGGGTGTAGAGCCGTACAACTGTTATAGGCGATGTAAATACCACAAGCTTTATCAAGATTGAAGGAAATATGCGATCTCCATGGAGTATGAGCTACTGTCCCACACTCTCAATTGGAAGAATATAGTAGAATTGAGAAGTATTTGAGAAAATGGATTTAATTTTGAAATCATTATTTATTTTTACATTTTATTTAATTAATTTAAATATTTATTGTTAAATGGTAAATATATAATGATATAATATCTGATATCTAATTTGATAATATATAAAATATAGATTTTAAAATATACCAAAAATATTTTATAATATATTTTAAGTTAATAATAAGCAAGATTTTGACTGTATCATTATATTTGACTGAATATGCTCCACATTGTGTGTTTACTGTAGGTGCAGTGAATCTCAAAACCTTTTACATTCAAATCATGAATTAATTATATGCATTATTTCCATGTTGTTGATCATGGAAGCTTTGAGACTCTTGCTCAAGTTATAACACATGTCGCTGTTTTAGTCAGGAAGAATATGTGAGGAACAAATATCTTGATTTTGCCCTTTACAATTTAAAAAAATAGTCCTATATTGGTTTCTCTTTACATTTCAGTAAAGTATCCACAATACCAGATCAAATTAGATCCATTTAAATGTATACAAAAATCATCTGTATCTGCATCTGCATCAGGTTTAAAAAGTGCTCTAAAATAGTCAAATGTAACGGGCAGAACTAAAGATAGAAGGTCAACGAGTGAAGGAGACAGAGACAGAGTGTGATGGAGAGGGTGGGAGTGAGGGAATGGAAAGAGTGCGAGATAGACAGAAAGAAAAAAAGAAAGAAAGAAAGAAAGAAAGAGATGAATGGTAAAGCTAATTAGCAGGGCCTCTGACAGCCCTGGCGAGCAGACAAATGGTTTTTATCTGAAAGATCATCAGTGGCAGCAGGAGTCGCAGCCTTCAGGCGTCCCCTGCACTCTTTCCACCGTCTGCCCCCCAATATGTGTTTTGACTCACTCTGTGGTGACATGAGTATTCTGTGCGTTCTGTTATTTCATCAAAAACATCCTTTTTGACTAAACAAAGTGTGTGTGTGTGCGTGTGTGTTTCTCTGCTTTTGTGTATAAATTGCCCATTACCCGTTCTTAGAAGAACATCATGCCTCGGGCGATTGCGTTTGTAATCAAGATGAAACTGAAGGGAAAAAAAGGGAAAAGGCACCTCAGTGGGACTTTTATCATCCCAAAATCTCATGGCACTGCATCCATCTTTGATGAGGCAGGGCGCTTATACGCTCATCCATCCTGGGCATCCCGTGGGCTGCAGCTAAGGTGCTGACAGATTTATCTCCTAAGACAGATGTATTTTACACTCCCACACCCCTCCAGCTTTTTAACTTTTCCATGGCGCCCATTTTACTTTCCTTTTTTCTGCATTTCGGAGGTTAGTTCTAGGGCCGCCCTGGATACTGACTCGTGCGGGAAACTATTAGAGGTGGAGAGAACTGTTCTGAGGAAATGACACATTTTACTTTAATGGAGTTAAATGGTACTAGGGTCAATGACATGACATTAGGCTAATGACGTGAAAACACAACATAGTGGTGCTGGGATTATGTCTTTTTATAAGACAAAACTGGGAAATGAGTTAGATTACATCGCCCTCAAGTCAATGGGCTTTTGGTTAAATGCCTGAAATAAGGCTTGTGGTGAACACGTATTTTCATGATTTATTCAGCAACATAAATTATATCAGTAATATCCCTAATAAGCTTTTTCTTGTCTTTTAAAAGTGGCTAAATACTAGAGCTTTAACAGCCTCATTGTGTTTATAATAAGATTCTTGCAAACTACTCAAACTTTCAGGAAAAATGTTTTTAAATAAAGATTGAAAGAGCTGTCAGAAACTTAATGGTAGTGACTTTGAAGTCATGTGACTGTGGACTAGTTCATTTGTAACCTACATTTGGCTTTTTTACTTCCTGCGATCGTATTCATTTAGGCTTTAAAATTCATAAAAGTTGTGTTAATTTGTGAAGATTATCATGATGAACAAAACACGTAAGAATCATAACCTTTTATTGGTTACAGAAGTCAAGGGAACCAGGATAATGCAAACTTTTGGGTTGGCCTACAAAAATATGTCATTTGAATAAGCATTTTAATTTCTGAATTCAAATTAACTTTTGTTTTGCATCATAAAGTATAACATGTCAGGATGTTACAACTGTTCTGATATCAAAGAATAATACTTTTAACAAAGCCGCAGATTAGGCTATTATCTAAAAATTATTATCTAACAAGCAATGCAGAAAAAAGGAAATGACATCCCACAGATGAGCCCTGCAGACTCTCAAAACGGTGTGCCAAGGTCAATAATCCTCTTCAATGAAGTATCAGATAATTTGACCTTTTTATGACAAGGCAATGTCAGTTCAGGTTGTAAAATACCATGTGGTGTCACTCCCCAAAAACGTAATGATATTTGTAAATTTGAAATTCGAAACTTTTTTTGAAAATAAAAAAAAACATACTTAACCAACATGTATACAAATAGTCAATTTCTAAGAACTTGTAAAGCACATATTTTAAACTACATTCGCTTCATTTTATTTGCTGTGGCGACTCTTATATGTTATTGACCCAGTAGTCAGTAGTCAACTTTAAAAATGAATCCCTCCCCAACCCAAAACGTGCACTGACACATAGCCTACAGTGTTTCATAGAAGCGCGGCCTGGATTGATGAGCGCCACATACTCATGATGATAAATTTGTTGTTGCAACTCTTGCTTTGAGCCTGCAAATCCCTGTTTATACACTCCAGTGAAAGAAAGACCATCATTTCCCAACAAGACCCCACTGACTTGCTGACCATGTATGAGAACATATACTACTAGATAACTTTACTAATGAAAACGTGACGCTTTTTATAGAGCAAATGCATTTGAGCGCTTTAAAATTTAAATACAGCCTTTCTCAATCTTTACAATGCATATTTAAATCAAAATGGAGGATAAATCATGTGCTCTTCCACACAAAGGAGAGAGTTCTGATTCAGTGCTTTCACAAACATGAGACGGTCACTCAAAAGCTCTGTCAAAGTTAGTAACAAAGGGAAAAATATAGCTGTAACATTAGGTCATTAACTTTTGAGTTGCATAGCAACAGCATGTTCAGACAAGATACAAAGGTCACGTGTGAATTAGAATTTAAGAAAGTTTTTCACTTAAAATAGGGTGCATGCAAGTCCAAATTCCAAACCATGTTGTTTCTTCAGAGTGGTATTTTGTCACCAGTGTGAGGTTTTACAGATAACCTTATATATTAGGCAATTAAACTTCTGAGTTGATTCACTAGTTTGCGTAGATGGTTGTAAAACTGCAGACTGTGTAAAGTCTCTCTGACGTGGGAGAATGAGGGGCTGAATGGAAGATAGTAGAGCAAGTGGGGCTCAGTGCATTGTGGGTGAAAATCACACGGAAACCTGAACTTAAAGCCGACTTGAGTCACTTCCTCTCAGAGGAGAATAAAGGATGCCTCCCACAAAGAGACAGAAAGGCAAGAAACCACCTCCACATCCGCAGCAGTATAAGAAAAGGGCACATTGTGTGATGTCATGAAAAGCAGAGCGTTTTTTTTATCAGATGAAAAGGAAATGGTAAAACTTTTTACACGCCCTTCCACTGACTTTTGAATTATATATAAAGGCAATATACCACATTTGTACATTTAGACTAAGCACCGGCGTCCTAATGTGTGCAAAAGTGTCGGAGGCCCTAGATAAAAACGCACACCAAGGGCCTTTGTGTCTAAAATACCGAGTCGCAAGTTTTTTTGTGCAAAAGAACGTCCTTTCACCCAACCCACCCCCTCTGTTGTGTTTCGTCCCCGTCGTCGTGAGTCACGCAGCATGATGCAAAAGAACTTTGGGAATTTCAGAAGGCTTTCTGGCGGGACTAATGGATCCGTTACAAATGCACTGCAGTGGGTCTCCTACACAACGGCTTGACAACTGTCTGTCACTCTGTTTACAGCAGTTAAGAGGAGAGAAAGATGGACAGGACAGACCACATAGGTTTCATACCATGGCAGTACTGGCACTTTTGTACATTTTGAACAGTGGAATGAATTCAATGTTATTTGTACAAGATAAAACAAAAATCTTAAAATTAAGTCAATAAAATTATAATCTTTTTTAAATGATAACCTTATTATATATACAATAGATCTTGGATAAATAAATAAACACAATAAAACTGTTTTCATGATCAATGTCAGATTGTGGCAAGTTGTCACGTTTTATATCTTGTAATTTCATAAAATGTAAAGGTTTGCATTTGACATGTATTACTGGGTTGTTGTTTTTTTCATTATTGTTTAAATTGTCCCCCCAAAAAACTTATAATAGGCTGTTCCATTGTGACAACTTAGGTACCCTAAATTATATGACAACATGCCCCACTATTGGTTAACACGTTTCCAGTAAACTATATCCTTTTTTCCTGGGTAATAACAGAGGAAATGTTCAGTAGATTTTGTAACCCATACTTAAAAGTGTGAGCCAATTGAGAAATTAACCTACCTTGAGAAATATTTGCGGGAGTAAAAAGTCCTGTGCCAACATTACTTAAACATATTAGGGAAATGTCATAATAGCAGCAACACTTTGAATGCAAATTTAAAGATTTCACTCAACTAACTGGTAAATAGGTTTTAATGAAAGTGAAGTTGTTCGAAATGTACATCTAATTAATGGAATTAGGAGAGGGGAACATTTAGACCTAGAACTTTTAATATACAAATCTAAAAACATGGATGTGTCCACAAATCCCTCATTAGACATGTGTCATGCTGAGGAGAAAAAAATTAAGGGGGCATACCCCGACTTAGGCTACCTACATTCAATATTTAAGTTTTTTAATAATGTTCAAATGTATTAAATATAAACAGCAATTAATCTGCATTGATATGTTCATGTTTTTCTGGTCTCTTCATCATTAAAGGCGGCTCGCTGGGACGGAGCAGTGCTGAGGGGGCTGGACCGTGACACTTCACCGGCCGAATAAACCAAACACCTGCCACCGCGCAGACTTTCAACACTAGACGACGTGCAGCGTGGAGCTTACGTGACAAGACCACGAACACATCTTCTGTTTTGTATTCAAACTGGCAAACGCTGGAGATATTGTCACGAAAACAACAAAACACATCTTGGCTTGTGTTGCCTTTATCTCAACTGTCCAGATAACAGCATAGAAGTAGCCTAACCCGAGGAATTGCGTGCACAAACTGCAACTTTTATCTCCTTTTTTTCGGACTCACTGACACGCCCCAAAAGTGGGAATTCAAAAAGCTAGATCTATATAAGCTCTTATAATTTTATGAGAAGGTTTTGGACGGATTTCAGAGTTTGAGGCACGAGCTGTGCTCACAGAGACGGTAAGGAATGTAACGATAACATCTCACCTGATCCTCAAGACACCAAATACACGGAGCAACAGACCGACCGAGCCACAAGACCAGCGAATCAGGTGAATATACTCTACTTCTCATAGAGATAAACAGTTTTAAACTTCACAGTCAGAGTTGCTAAGAGCTTTTGGGCACGAAATTCGCTAGTATGAAAATAATAAAGATAATTTTCTGTTATTGGTCGACAAATAGCCTACGTCAGTTGCTAATTGGCGCGAACATGCCGAATTTTTATCATAGCAGAATTGACATTTTACAGCAATTCATAATGTCTTTAATATTTTAAAATATTCATAATTCATAATGTCGATTCGATTTTAAAATATTGCAATGCTACTTCAAGAAATCAATTTAAATTAATGTTATAGAGAAACTACATACAGAATAAGGAAAATATAATCACTTACGTTTGCCTAAAATGGAGATAAATGTTATGTACGCACATTTTCCAGATGGTTCTTGTTCCAAGCTTGGCCAATCTTTCAATATTATATGGACAATTTTATTCAAAGGAACCGAAATATCCCTGGAATGTTAGTTCATAAAATTTTGCCTAAAATAATGATTTTATTTAACAGATAATCTTTATTTATATAATCAGTTAACAATTAATGATATCCTAATTGTAATTATTAAGTTTCCTATGAATATAAAGCTTATATAAAGATGCAATTAACATGACCAAATGATTTGTCATGCTCACTATTGAAAACTAGACCTATCAAATCTGTGGATAATTGTCAAGTACTATATGTGGCAACTGTTTAATAGTTTTGACATCACCCTACCATTTTTAAATGTATTTTATACATAATACTCTTTTTGTATTTACCTCAAGGTATATATTGGACTTTAAGAGTGTGACATTTTGTCATTCACGAAAAAAGGGGGGGCAAAAACGGACACGTTGGAGTTGGATTTAATGGACGTCATAGATTGCGCTTGAGCATCCATAATTCATATCCTGGCCATTCCAGCAGAGGACGACTGATACATAATGCATGCTAACAAAAAAGTATAACCGTTTACACCTGTGAAGTTCCACTGAAAATTTAAAGCAGCAAATATCCCGCTTAACAGTTTACTTGAGAGATTTAGGCATGCATATTTTTGTGTAAGTAGATGTAAATTAGTTGCGTACAGCCAGGTAAAGGCTTCTATCCATCTAGTTCAATGTTCAGCAATGGGTGTGTGTATGTGTGTGTGTGTATACTTCCTATACTCTTTCCCCTCAAACCAATGCCAGAACCATGCCAAGTGTCTGATGCTGAAAATGTGAAGGAGAGGAGACATAAAACAAATCTGATCTTGCACGGTGTGATTTTCATCAAGAGCCAGTGAAACACAGTAAAACATCAGAGGGTTTTTGAAATCAGGTTCAAAAGTGAGGACGCTTTGAACTGGAAAAGATTATATCAATTATTTGTTGGTTTTCGTAGACCCTCACGGGTGCACCCGAGATCACAAATGTGCGTTTGCAGCTTTCAGACCAATAATTCTTTGCTCTTGTCTTGTCTAATGCTAACACAGCAACTATGATCCCAATCTGATGTCTACTGAGCCATGATACACATCTACATGAACATACAAAGAGATAACCATCTTCAGTGCCTTTTCTTACTCTCCGCTCTCATTTACCAACTTTTCTATGTAGTCTATGATTCTCTCTCACTCACTCTATGTCATCTTGCAGTTTAGACATGTAGTACATTCCTGGACAAGCCCCTAGACGCACTTTGAATGTGAATTTGAACCAGTGACAGCTGGCAGAGCCTGGACCGGTGTTTGTGTTTGTGTGTGCACGCGTGAGTTTGTGGAAAAGGATTAAGCGAGTTGCCTAGTGTCAAAACTTTTGCCTCCACATGTACTTTAGGCAAAACACACAAAGAGCTGAGGGCAAATTTGTGGTGTACACACAGGTGCAGTACTTATAAGTGCTAATAAAAATATGTAAGTTGGCATAGCTGATATAATCAAGCATCTCCGATGAGGAGAATGCATGGACATGCAAATCCCAAGTATGCGAGTGCCTGCTGTGCTGACATCACCCCCCATACATCACCGGCCAGCTGATGATGTCATAAACAGGAGCCCAGGATCAGTACCTGATGGAAACTGATCTAAAAGAGGCAGCAGTTGCAGCCCTGGACTCCAGCGAGTTCTTCCAAGTTATAACAATGAGCAACGTGACGGGGCTTTGCAGCAGCTTGGACTGATTTGCCACCTCCAGCTTTTGCTAGGCACATTGCATCATATAAGCTCTTTTTCACAAGCAGGGAAAAAGATTTTTGGGTCAATGACGGGACAGCCACATTTTTGTTTTAATTGTGCATCTAGTATGTTAAATATGCAGTTCATACATAAAATATTGGGAATTTACTAATGAATTACAATTATTTAGTTTTTTGTTGTGTTTTTGTTTTTTGGGAAGAGCTTGAAGTTAAAGGGTTACTTCAGCGATTAGCATTAAGCTTTGTATCAGTAGAAACCCGTTAGTATATTAAAATTATCGTACTTTCCCCCCTCATGTCCCCCTGAGACGAGAGAATATGCATTTTATTTCTGGCAAAAATCCTCCGATAACGCAAATATCGTCATTTTGCGTCATCTGAGGATTTTTTGTCCAGAGGCTGGAGACTACAGCCAATAGAAGGAACTAGTTCTGCATGTTTTCAACCCGCCCATAGGGGTGGAATCTCACTCACAGAATGTAAATGCACACTGCCGCTCAGCTCGGGCAGTCATAACGGAGCAGTGCGGAGCAAAGTGAGTGTTTCAACTTTTCAATGAATTCCTATGAAAGTTAAAGGGTTAGTTCACCCAAAAATGAAAATTCTGTCATTAAAGGGTTAATTACTCACCCTCATGTTGTTCCAACCATGTAAGACCTTCGTTCATCTTCGGAACATAATTTAGTATATTTTTGATGAAATCTGAGAGCTGTCTCACTCCTCCATAGGCTTTCAGAGGGAATGAAACCTGATGGCCCAGAATAGTAAGTAAAAACGTCATTTAAGGAGTCCAAATGACTACAGTGGCTCTGTATTAAGTCTATCATGCGACGAAAATACTTTTTGAGCGGAAAAACAACAAAAATAACGACTTTATCACACTATTATTGTTGTTCAATTTGAGCCTCTGAGAGAGTTCGCGGGAGTGCCACGACGCATGCGCGAGAACCGTTCTTCTTCTACTACTACTTGTTACTGGCTGCTCACTCTTTCGGAGTATTACCGCCATCTACTGTACGAGATGATGTCCCGACATTGCCTGAAGCGCAACAAGGTCTGTTTACAAGCAGAAGAAGACGCGCGCTGTATGCAATATATATATATATATAATATATATATGTGTTTATATGTATATATATATATATATATATATATATATATATATAATATATATATGTGTTTATATGTATATATATATATATATATTTAAATATATATATATATATATATATATATATATATATATATATATATATATATATATATATATATATATATATATATATATATATATATATATATATATATATATATATATATATATAATTAGCCACATGCAAATAAAATCAAATAATTAAAATCATGTATTGTTACTTTAACAACCACTACATGCCGATTCCACTTATTACCTTTTGTGTAAAAACAAGTTGGGCACAGCTGTTGATTTCAGTAATCGTCTTGTGTTTTGTTGAACTGGTTTGAAGTCGTCTGTTGAAAAATGTTCACTGCTGCACAACCTCATGTTCTTAACGACTTTAAGCGGTAAATTAACATCCCGCTGCACTGCCAGCAGCCATAGCTTCATTCGCTCACGATCATTTATTGGGAAAGTGTGGAAGGTAAGCCGTTCATTTTGCAGAATTGGTAAGGCACTCTTACGTTTTCTTTTCTTTTTCTCACGATTCTTACATCCAGGAAATGCACACTTTTTAACCATTGTAAAAATCTAAATCGAGACCTAAATCACAATCAGTGTCGAATTCAATAGCTTGCATACAGCGCACGTCTTCCTCTGCCGGAAGCGCAACAAGGTCTGTTTACAAGCAATGTCGGGACATCATCTCGTACAGTAGATGGCGGTAATACTCCGAAAGAGTGAGCAGCCAGTAACTAGTAGTAGTAGAAGAAGAACGGTTCTGGCGCATGCGTCGTGGCACTCCCGCGAACTCTCTCAGAGGCTCAAATTGAACAACAATAATAGTGGGATAAAGTCGTTATTTTTGTTGTTTTTCCGCTCAAAAAGTATTTTCGTCGCATGATAGACTTAATACAGAGCCACTGTAGTCATTTGGACTCCTTAAATGACGTTTTTACTTACTATTCTGGGCCATCAAGTTTCATTCCCTCTGAAAGCCTATGGAGGAGTGAGACAGATCTCAGATTTCATCAAAAATATACTAAATTATGTTCCGAAGATGAACGAAGGTCTTACATGGTTGGAACAACATGAGGGTGAGTAATTACTGACAGAATTTTCATTTTTGGGTGAACTAACCCTTTAATTACTCACCCTCATGTCGTTCGACACCCGTAAGACATTCGTTCATCTTCGGAACACAAATGAAGATATTTTTGTTGAAAGCTGATGGCTGAGAAAGGCCTCCATTGACATTCAGTACATTTACACTCACAAGACCCATAAAAGGTACTAAAAACGTTGTTACAAAGTCCATCTCACTATAGTGGCTCTACAATAATTTTACGAAGCGACGACAATAGTTTTTGTGCGAAAAAAAAAATCAAAATAACGACTTTATTATACAAGTTCTTGTCTTCCTTGTTGGCCTCTGCCGTGAAACTCACGAAGCACCACGACGCATGCGCGAGAATATGACGTAGCGCCGACGTTCGGGAATCCATGAAATGCACACTTTAGTCCCATTTTGAGCACTACGCCGAGACCTAAAGCACGATCAATGTAGAATTCAACAGCTTGGATATGGCGCGTCTTCCTCTGCTCGTTGTAAACAAATCTCCTCTGGGTCACGTGTCCGAACGCCGGTTCTGCGTCATATTCTCGCGCATGCGTCGTGGTGCTTCGTGAGATTTAAACCCGACCATTTTTTAATACATGGGCGTTCTGAGAACAAGCCTGTAATGAGCGAAGCGGACGGGTGTGACGCTCAGCTCAATAATCCGCTCTATGCAGGCGTGCGCTCATGAAACGTTCACTGGTAAAACAATGCTCGCTCAAATCCCGCTCAGACATGACATGCATCTGTTCTAAAGGCCTACTTGTTGTAGCCATTAAACAATGTATTTTGTTTAATATTTATGTTTAAATATTATAATGTTATTTTTAAATTTCATCTGATTATGAAAAGTGCAAAGATGCAGGTGTGTCAGAAATTATTTTGGTGGTTATTATATTTTGTTTAATATTAAGTTTCGTTTTGTATGAAACCCTTCTTTAAAATGAATTTTGTTTTGTATAAATTGTATCTTAATTTTAATCAAGGTTTCGTCAGCCAATTGCTTGGATTTAATAAATAACAAGCAAATAGAGTAATAGCAGATTATAAGGGTGAGAAGTCGTGCGGGAGCGATCACATGCATTGCACTTGAGCTGGAGTGCGTCTCATAAATAAACGAAACTCAGCAGCTACTGCCTCACAGACATGAGAAATATGTGTATAGAAAGCTTGAAATGTCTACTTTTCTTTAACTTATAGTTTAACTTACACATTTGTTTCTTAGTTGTAGTTTTACTTTGCTAAAAAAAAATATTATTTCTGATTATGGCATAGCTTTCTGCCCACCCAATTAGGCCAATAAAGTAATGATTAAAAAAAACACAAACGATCAAGGGCCCGACCCGGTCCGAGGATAGTGCCGGGAAATCTCGGTCGGTTCGGGTCAAGTTCAGGCTCGGGCTCGGGCAGAGAATCTAAACTCTACTGCTGCGTTTGTGCCGTGACGTTCGTTCGGCTCACTCACACTTTATTGAAAAGACACGTTCAGTTTTTAATTGTAGTGTCTGTTCTCTAACTGAACGAAATGTATTTTATTACTATGAAAATCAAAACGACGGTGGGGGCGGTGTCATGGTGGGCAAGTGATAACCAGTAGCCGTGGCTTTGGGAGTGGCCTCGTTGGGCAGCGAAGCAAGTGCATTCTGGGAGTTGTTGTCTTTCATCCACATGAGACAAAAATACATTTTCTGTCTTTTCTCGGTCTAGAAGGCACCAAATTCAAAACTAATTTCACATTTCTACTACATAAATGACCCAGTTTAAATACACATTCATCTTGCCAGCACTGAAGTACCCCTTTAAAAATGTTAGGTTGATGCAACTGATATAATGAAGAAAAAAAAGCCTCATTAAAAGAAAAGAAAACCTTAAATAATTCAACGTGAAATCATGGCATTGATATCTTGATTCTATTGTATTCAGTTGGCATATCAATGACATTGTTAAATAAGTGCGACTGAAACAGTTTACTCATCTATTTAATATGAAATGATGATATCTGTTCTGTTTGACTTCTGCTGCAAACTCGAAGGATTACATAATAGGGACTTTAAGCACCAGCTGCTGATGAAGTTGCAGTGGCGACCAGAAGTAAACGGTAAACTGCCAAAGAATGCAAAAATCACTAAGCAACAAAGAGGACGGTGTAACAGATCACTTAATCATTTAACAAAATACAAAAAAAAATGTCATTTAAAAAAAAAGCAAGAAAAGGGTTGCTTTTGGAATTCAATTATATACAGATACAATTAAAATGCACATGACCATAAAATATAACATTTACTTATCTAATCTGTCATGTATTAACGACTACAGCAAATCAGCTGTTTTTACCGTAGTTGACGGTTACACTAGAACATTACAAAGTAGTAGTTAAAGTCGCACATGCGCAATGGACCCGTTTCACAAACTGTGATGATGCGTTTTAACGGTCATCAGCATCATACATTTTTATATTGTCATTTTTAAAAAAGTATGTACATTTATCACTCTATACTTAGCATTATATTACCATTGCATTAAATTACAAGAAAGTGGGAGTGACGGTAAAATTGACATCTTCAATCAATCGCTCTCTATTTTTTTTCTCTTTATGTAAGTTGTGAAAACACTATTGTGGAGTTTTTCATGTTTTTTGAGCAAATGGGAACACAAAAAGTATATTTAATGTAGTCTTTCATTCACCGCTATAGTTTACCCAACTATGACCACCTTTGCTTCAGAGAAACCCTTAAATGTGAAAAGTCAATAGAATGCTGTTGCCTTTCCATCAGAAGCTGTTGCTTAAAATCCTTATTAATGTTAAACAAGACTACACTCTAAAACCTTACAATAAGGAACATTTCTGTAATAACTGTTATTTATCATGCAATATTTATTTTGTTAGAGATGGGTCATAAAGGGTGTTTTTTCAGTATATTCCTATGCTGTGACTGACAATAGAACCATAAAATACACCATAAACATAAATTCACAAAAGCAATTAATTTTATTAGTGCGTTGTAATCCAAATCTTTAGAATCCATATGATTGAGTGACAGACCCAAATTCAAACCTTTATTCAGTGATCTTTATCTAATTTCTCAGCAGCGACCATAAACGGCAAATCTCGCACTCGTTACAAAAGTATCCCTTTATTTGAATACATGTTACTACATGTACTTACGATTAATAACAGTAAATTAAGCATAATTACAAGTAACTAACCCCAACCATATAGTAAGTACATGTAGTTAACTAATATCACTCAATACTTATTTGAGTAAGTACAATGTTACTACGTCTCCTTAAAATAAAGTGTAATCGTTACAAATTAAAAAATTGGCGTCTCCTCGAGAAGCTTTACGACACATTTTACGGCAGTGATATTAAACGCTCACTGGCTTTCGCCCGCTTCGTCAAAGATTGCGACATGCCTCGTTTCGGTTGATGTGTGTCAGAATGAGAAATGCGCACCTTGTGTGAACATTTTCAGCGATTAATAACTTAAATTCTGCTCTGTATCTCATACAAAACTATTATTAACCACCAGAGAGGACTGTGACTGCGGCACATCGTCATTTGTACTACTTTTGGTACCTCTTTTAACATTTTTGCAATAAATAAATTATTGTGATTACTTGTCTATGTTTTTCTTTATAACTGTACATATTTTTAGGTTTAGAGGTAAGAGATTAGCCGCTCCAAATATCTTTTTAATGCTATATTGACACTAAAATATGTTTTCCTACATTTTTCTGTCCATTACTTTTTATATAGGCCTATCCTTTTTGTCTATTATAATATTTTATATTAAATGATTATGTTTGGGGGTAGGGTTAAGGTATCTAAAATGTATGGTAAAAGGGCAATTATACAATTAAATGTATACAAATATTTAACTTTTCTTTAGCTGTAAATACGTAATAATGTTTATGTTTTAATGTTGTTTTAATGTTACGTTTCATTATCATGCTTTCCCTTCTCAAGTCTCTCCCCTCGTACACAGGTCACAAACTATAGTCTACATCGTAAACCTTTGCCAATGGTTCCAATGGTCTCTACAATCAACTTGGCTCACAAAGCTTTTGAGCAGTTGCACCGGGTGGATACAGTTGATTAACGGCACCTGTTTTTCCTAAAATAAAACTGACACCATGTATCATAAATGCTGACCCTCTAATGCAGGCCTGAAACCTCTGTCTTTCCATGGAGTTGAATGGAGGAAGGTGTGACAGGCTAGGATTTGTCTGGCTGTAAAAACTCCAGGCTAAATTTACAACAGTGTAGTATAGTACGTAGTCATGTTTGCTCTCTGTTCCTTCTGTTGTCTGTCTAAATCGAACTGTCTCCGTCTCTCTTCCTTGTCTTCATCCTCTCATTTATTTCCAAGCTATTTTTTCCAGGCTATCCTTCATCTGTTCTGCCTTTGTCATTTCAGCCTCTTCCTTTGTCAAAATCAATGATAAATTTAGCCTCTGTTGTGCTTTTCTTTCTATGTCCACCTTGTTTTATTTTCTTTCTTTTGTGTGGCTTTGTATAGGTTGCTTGCAAATGGGTCTAACCATGAGAGTTATGGAAACAAGACTCCTCCTATTGCTGTGGGCTTTGTTTGTGTTTGAAGTGGCCTGCACACATCGCTCCGCTCCCAGAGTGCACCTGGCATTTAAAGGTGAGTGCAAACATTATTCATTACCTGTCTATCGGATTCAGCCTCTCTTTCTCTTTTGCATACACCCACATGCCCATGCACACACACACACACACACACACACACACACACACACACACACACACACACACACACACACACACACACACACACACACACACACACACACACACACACACACACACACACACACACACACACACACACACACACACACACACACACACACACACACACACACACACACAGTTAGTCTAAATGAGGACATACCAGACTTCTATTGTTGTTATATAAAGCAAGTTATATACAGTATGCTATAGACTAACCATAACCCACACCCTACCTCTTGAAGAAAACATTTTAGCTGTGTCCCACATGACATACTATGCACTTAAACTATGCACTATGTACTTTACTGTGTAGTGTGAGACATTTAGACGACAAGTTTGATAGTCCCTCCCCCTCAGCTACGTAATTAAAGCAGCGACAGTTGAGTGCATGTCCAAGTGTACCATGTTCCACACTTTAGCTGCGTCTCATTTTGAAGGCTGCGTGCTCAGGAGGTTGCATTTGTCGCTCGCATAGGTCAGCAAGGATGTCTCGTTTAAGAAAAGTAACCATTATAAAATTGACTTTTGTTCCTTGTGTATCATAAATTGTTGTAATGTCTTTATGCTTTGGATTGTAATGGTTACTTTTCTGAAATGAGGTAGCCTCAATGATGTATGCTGCTGAAAAAGCCAACCTCTGGAGGGCGCAGTCTTCAAAATGAGACCTAGTGTTTGTTTTTTTCGGTTAAATATGTAAAAAAAAAAAAATAATAATAATAATAATCTTATTTTAACTATTTATATTGCAAAACAACATAGAATTGGGACCATTTTAGAATAAAAACATACATTTTATGTTTGAATTATGTATCCAGTTACTTGGAATGTACGTAGGAAGGTTTTGTCAGATTTAGTTTGTAGAATTTTTTGTATTCTTTATTCTAAGTATGTACACACACACAACACGCGCACACACTTTCCTTTCCAGTGGCAGGCAGTTCTTGGCTGAAAACAAATGGTGGATGTTGTCAGTACGGTTGAGGTGGGGTACATATTTGGAGCATATTCCAGAGAACCACAAATTCCTGTATATTGTTTATTGTTGAAAAATTCAAGAGCTCATAGTAACATTTGTCATTTCCTAGATTTCAAACATTAGCTTTTCTATTTGCCAGCACAGTCAGATACAAAAAATAATGTGTGCTGTAATGTCAAATATTTATTACAGCTAAATATTGTCATTATTTGATTAAGAATTAATTGACACATTGAAACAGACTTTTAGTCAGAAAGAAAATCAGACAGGGTCATCTGAATGTTTATAGAAGTAGGGACACCTTATAAAAGGACATTTATTGATAATATTTTTTATATAAATATGCATTAGCAGACATTTATATTTCTATTTGACTTAAGTTTAATATATATTTAAAATACATTATGTGTTGAGTCTGAGGACAGGTGGTTTTGGGGGTCAAAAAGAGAAAATCAAATTACATTTGTGTTAAAGGGGCTATATGCGTTTTTCTGAAATTTAAACTCGCGACTGACACCTGTGGCCAAAAAACAGAACTGCTCTTCATTTCTGCTCGCTCTCGCAGCGCGCGTTCGTACGTGCACACTTCACAAGTCATCTGCTGCAAGGAGGTCAACATTATGTTTACAGAGGTAAGAACAGTCAAATACATATATTGTTTGAGATAAGTGTTCTCTTATCAAAACGTCAAACGTGTAGCTGACAAACTACACAAAAAATTAATACATTAAATAAATAAATAAACCCATTTCGCCATTGGCATACACGCTGATGAAGGGCGCACAGACCGAAACTTTCGTAGAATATTAAAAACACAAATCTGAGCACTGTCCTTGACGACTGAGCACTGTCCTTGACCACTTATTATACACAAGTAGCTTACTATCACCAAGTATGAAAGACACATATACATAATACTATTTAGCAATATTTATTGACTACATGTCTTATGTGAAATAAAATGCATCACACTTTACATCTTCATTTACCTCTTATTTTTTGTTAAGATATAGAAACAACAAACAATATAATGTAACTTTACATTGCTATATAATAAATAATCCATCAGTTTTATATAGCGCTTTTCTAGACACCCAAAAAGACTTTACATTACTGATGCACTATTCATATTTATTTTTGTTTATATATGTATATAAAAATAAATAAATATATATAAAATTCTAAATCGTATCTTGATGCATCATTTCTGTGAGCAATTGTGTACTTAGCTGAATGTCATACAGAACATGAAATTAAACTTGGCTCTAATTACTACCCCTCCCTCCCTTCATAGCCGATGTTCACTCTAGTCCTTGCAATGCGCCGGTCTCTCTCAATCTTCGACCTTTTTTGGCCACTTGTCAGGGGTTTAACTTTTTTAGTCTTCTGTGGAGTTACTGTTGGTGTCCGAGTTGTCCTGGGTCTCTTCTGTGTATTCGTTAAATCCATTGCACTGCTTGCGAGTGTAGGCTACTCGCTGACTAGCGGTGGTGGCAGAGTGATCTGAAACGTTTAACATGAACGCGCTTGACGTCACATCCGCAGACAGCGCGGGAAAAGACGACCCGTCAGAAAATATGAAAAATAGGATACAGGCTTATAGGTGCACCCACTGTGAGCGGACAAGGTGTCAGTATGCTCATCAGGAGATGTTTGAGTCATAAATGGTAAAATAAAAAGGCTATAGTTACGTTTATTTTGGGGAAAAAGTTGCATATAGCCCCTTTAAGAACATTCCGGTGATTAGGCCTATCCCTTATTAATTTCATAGCAGAAATGTTGATATTATAAAATGTAATGACAGGCATAGATGTCTCAAGAACCAATGCTGTAACTCAACTCATGTGAGGTTTGAAGTTCCTTTTGCTTGGGTTCCTCTTTTCCTTGTTTGCTGTTCTCATTTATTTATTTTGTTTTTTTTAGTATCTTTCTCTTTAAGGGCAATCTGACACAGATGCCTTGTTGTGAAGAAGTTATGAGGGCTATTCCCACAGACTCTTTCCCACCATCCTCCTCTGATAATTGTACATCTTCAAAGCGTATATAAGGTCAAAATCAAAGTAATTTTGTACAATTATAGTCATTGTCAGCTGTCAAGCTGACTGTCACCCCTGTTCTTGACAAACACATGCACATTCATGCAGTCACTTCATACACACACATTAGTGCAACTAATACATACATTCATCCACATGTAACACAGCCCCTCTAATTAAAATTTGGGAGCAGGTTGAAATATGGGCTGCTTAAAGCACATGCCTGATGTAAACAGGTATTAAAAGTGTGAATCACTTAAGAGGAATCCTCTCATATAATGTTTCATCTGAATAAGCTGAAGGTGGAGAGGTGAATACCACTGTGCCACATAATTACCCCAAAAATGATAGAGCGGCCCGGCTCTCATGTATGTGGGATTATAACCCTGCGCACGATTGTTTGGAAAGTACTCTGAGATTAAAAACAGCGGTGCACATCAAAATACAGCAGCTCACCAGAATATAAGCACAATTTTGGATTTGTTTGTGTTGTACCAGTCGGACTGTAAACAACTTTTTCCAATAGCCACATTTTCCCCAGTCACTCCATTTTAGTTTGCTATTTCTGTGGGGCCTCATTCTTTGCTATGGTACAATAACTATGACCTACATAAAAAGCTGACTTGACTCAGGTTAGCACTCAAAGCTACCATTGTTGGCCTTTCTTAGAGTATTCTGAAGTAGTTTTTAGGTCATTTGGCAATTTTGACAGATATTTATGGAACAATTTTCCTCAGAAAACTTGCTGTAAACAAGAGATAAGAACTGTTTGACTCCAGTTTGACTTGTGGACCTTCTAGAATATTCAGATGTATTATTTCAAACGTCTCATCTAATTGTATTCTTATAAAATGAGATGAGATATTATTGGTACCATATTGGTCATTTTTACTTTATCGGCATCAATCTATATAAACACTAATTTTTCATAATTTTGTCCTCTAATACTAAACATGTATCTTTATAAACACAGTTAAATAAAACAAAAGTAAACCAAAAAAAAAAATACATTTTTACTCTGTACATACATTTGTTGTGATTCCTTAAATCACTTGTACTATAACAATAGTATTTTTTATTTGATTTAAGCAAAATAGTAAACATTTTATGCTGGTTATTTATTGGTTATTAATCAGAATTGTATTATTGTTGCATCAATCGTTTTGCAGGATAAGTGAGGTGGGACGTGAAATGGTCTGATGATGGTTACGGACTTAACTGACAATAAGAAAACATCTATTGCCTCATAACCACTAAATAGAGATTCTGTGAATGAAAGAATGGTGTTTGATGCCTCAATTCTTAGTGACCTTTGAGATTTTACAGAATTCAATTGACCCTTCTGTTCTTCACAAACAATCCAATCAAGATGTGGGTTAAAATGCCTTGAAGGAAATTCATAAGGATATTAGCAGGATTCATGAAAAAAGAAAAGCTGTTTCCAATATCAATCACCTCATGTTTCATATTTCCAATTTCCCCAGGCTCATATTCCTCCTGCTTGTGCCCTGATAAAACCTAATTGAAGAGATGACCGGGCTGAATTATACTCCCTCAGTAATTTGGATCTAACTAGTTATTGTTAGCTTTGTCTTGTCTTTCATCACCCGTCCCTGTAATTCCGCTGAAATTCGTTGGCTCTGATCCAGTCTGTTTCTGCGTTGCCATTTTCCTCATTTGCAACGCATTTTACCCCCGCCAGGAAAGATCCCCCTTCCACTATTAAACCCCCTCGACCCCACCCTCTCTTTCACATCTAGAATAGCTGGGCGGAAAAATCCACTTGTCTCATTGGTCTCTCTATTTTCTGCTGTTATCTGAGATGGATTGTTCATTGTTTGCCACCGGGATGGTCTTTGTTTCGGAGGCGCCTGCAGATGAGGGAAGGTCTTTGTGTAACTCTAGAAAGTGTACCCAACTAGAGACTATGAGAAACTGGCAGAAAGATTGAAAGAGGAACATGATATTCCACAATGGCCCTAGTGCGTCCAGTGTGTAACCTTACCTTATGATTGTGTATTTCACCATGCCTATCGATCAATTTAATAATTTATTCATATTATGATGCGCTGATTAAATCAAATGATTGAAAATGTCTTTTAATTATTATAATTTAAAGATTATGCTATTGCATGTTTATGAGTAACCAAATTTTTAAACATTTTTTTATAAAATGTTTATATTAATATAATATTATAATATATTTTTAAATAATTTATTGTGAATAATTGATTTACTTTAGCAAGTTATGTTTAAATGTTGTATTATGTTTAGTTATTTTGAGACTGACATCTATTTGAAAGTAGACAAGCCTGTGTATTGAGTCCCTGTTGAGTTCTTCTCACAACAAAGACTTCCTGCAGGATGTTGTATCACTAGACTTTACGTGCCTCACCTATGTACCAACGTCTTTAACCCGTGATTGTAATGAACCCTGTGCTGCGTCCACTTTGGTCCACTGCAGGTTTGGCAGAGGTGCCGTGTCCGGTGTTCTTTCCTGACGGTAAAGGGAAGAGAAGGGAACAGGATTGTAAACACACTCTTTCCCTTTTGCCCACCCAGTTCCGTGTCCAACAGATATCCGATCATTAGCGGTTATTTTAGCACCCTCTCCAGAGCATCCTGTAAACACACACTCATAGGCACACACTCAAACATATATTTACTTTTACGACATTAAAGTTTTTCACATTTCCTGTGCCTAAACATTTCCGTTGGTGTATAAACATCCGTATGGATGATCATCCAAGGAAAGGATGACAAAGCTCATTGACACATTGGTTCCCCGCTTGTAATTTCAAGTTTTGGTTTGTGCTAGTTAAAGACAGCCTTAAATTGCAATGTGAAAGGCTACAGTGAGCTTGTATTAAGCTTCATTTGAATGCTCACAACATTTACAGGCACTGCCACCCAGTAGGTCAGTGCTTGAAATATTCAGCCCTTAAAAGCTCATCAGACACACTGAAAATGGCTCAAGCTTTTTAGCCCACTCTTACATTCCTTCCGATTTGATAATACAAAAGAAAGTGTTGCATTGACTGACCTACTGAAAGTTGCAAGCCTGTGAAAATGTTGCTTTTATACTTGCTCTGTAAGGCGAGAAAACAAATCTCTCAGGACATATTTAACATATTTCATATACGGATTGTAATCTGACTGACACCTAGTAGAGACAATACTATTAAAGTTCCCCTATTATGCTATTTTAAAGTTTAAGATGCGTCTCCTACAACATGTTTACATGCATCAAAGGTAAAAAAAACACTTGCTTTTTCTCATTATATACATTGCACATCATCACATTTTTTTAATGATTCTCAAACGACTCATCGGGTGAATCAGTCTCTCTAAATCCCTCCTTTCCACAAGCTGCTCTGATTGGCTAGATGGCTCAGTCTGTACGAAATGGTACACCTCTTACAGCGCTTGTCGGAAGCTAAACATCCATTACCATAACTGTACTTTAGCTCTGGAGGCTTCCTCAGCGATTGTACATACTGTAAAAACAGTAACGATGATGTCGATTTTTACCATATCAATCGGAGCGCGAGTCCTTTAATGAAACATTGGAAGAGCTAGTTATTTAACATGAACCTCCATCGTAAGGACAACTTGAGCAGGACGTTTCTCAGAGATATGGTACTCAGTTTGAGGTACATTACGAGATGTTTCAACTGTAATTCCTCACCATCAGCATTAACAAGTGTATGTCCATCAACAAACTGATGTGTATTTTTTTATTTTATTTTTTTTTTTTATTTATTGCGGTGTATGAGCTGTATCAATAACGGCACATACAGGGAGTGCAGAATTATTAGGCAAATGAGTATTTTGACCACATCATCCTCGTTATGCATGTTGTCTTACTCCAAGCTGTATAGGCTGGAAAGCCTACTACCAATTAAGCATATTAGGTGATGTGCATCTCTGTAATGAGAAGGGGTGTGGTCTAATGACATCAACACCCTATTTCAGGTGTGCATAATTATTAGGCAACTTCCTTTCCTTTGGCAAAATGGGTCAAAAGAAGGACTTGACAGGCTCAGAAAAGTCAAAAATAGTGAGATATATTGCAGAGGGATGCAGCAGTCTTAAAATAGCCAAGCTTCTGAAAGCGTGATCATCGAACAATCAAGCGTTTCATTCAAAATAGTCAACAGGGTCGCAAGAAGCGTGTGGAAAAACCAAGGCGCAAAATAACTGCCCGTGAACTGAGAAAAGTCAAGCGTGCAGCTGCCAAGATGCCACTTGCCACCAGTTTGGCCATATTTCAGAGCTGCAACATCACTGGAGTGCCCAAAAGCACAAGGTGTGCAATACTCAGAGACATGGCCAAGGTAAGAAAAGTAGAAAGTCGACCACCACTGAACAAGACACACAAGCTGAAACGTCAAGACTGGGCCAAGAAATATCTCAAGACTGATTTTTCTAAGGTTTTATGGACTGATGAAATGAGAGTGAGTCTTGATGGGCCAGATGGATGGGGCCGTGGCTGGATTGGTAAAGGGCAGAGAGCTCCAGTCCGACTCAGATGCCAGCAAGGTGGAGGTGGAGTACTGGTTTGGGCTGGTATCATCAAAGATGAGCTTGTGGGGCCTTTTCGGGTTGAGGATGGAGTCAAGCTCAACTCCCAGTCCTACTGCCAGTTTCTGGAAGACACCTTCTTCAAGCAGTGGTACAGGAAGAAGTCTGCATCCTTCAAGAAAAACATGATTTTCATGCAGGACAATGCTCCATCACACGCGTCCAAGTACTCCACAGCGTGGCTGGCAAGAACGGGTATAAAAGAAGAAAATCTAATGATATGGCCTCCTTGTTCACCTGATCTGAACCCCATTGAGAACCTGTGGTCCATCATCAAATGTGCGATTTACAAGGAGGGGAAACAGTACACCTCTCTGAACAGTGTCTGGGAGGCTGTGGTTGCTGCTGCACGCAATGTTGATGGTGAACAGATCAAAACACTGACAGAATCCATGGATGGCAGGCTTTTGAGTGTCCTTGCAAAGAAAGGTGGCTATATTGGTCACTGATTTGTTTTTGTTTGGTTTTTGAATGTCAGAAATGTATATTTGTGAATGTTGAGATGTTATATTGGTTTCACTGGTAAAAATAAATAATTGAAATGGGTATAAATTTGTTTTTTGTTAAGTTGCCTAATAATTATGCACAGTAATAGTCACCTGCACACACAGATATCCCCCTAAAATAGCTAAAACTAAAATCCACTTCCAAAAATATTCAGCTTTGATATTAATGAGTTTTTTGTGTTCATTGACAACATGGTTGTTGTTTAATTATTAATGTTGTAAAATTAATCCTCAAAAATACAACTTGCCTAATAATTCTGCACTCCCTGTACATTAGCCCAGCACTAACGTGAATGACTGATGTAACATTAAAGTTTGCATAACAAATCTTTATCTTTACTAAAAGTAGTAAGAACGACAGACAATCTGCATTAATAGACACAGTTTTAGGTAATAGTGTCCCAAAGCTGATTTGCTGAAGTATTTCAGTAAGACGGTAATACCGTGAGTTAGTCGGATAGCTTTAAACTTACACAATATAAAACACAAAACTAAGTTTAACACCCAGTAGAAAATATATACATCAATAATTATTCATACTTACAGGTTGTGATTCTGAGGAGCAAGCTGGTCCAAATAAACTTGGCACTGGTACTGAAGAGCAAGTATTTTGCGAATCCTGTGTTAAACAGTAAAATTACGTGTAGTGACATAGAACTGTCACTCAGTGAGATTCGAATATAAAGCGACTCGTTAAGGCGTTACTTCTTTGCAGAATGTTTAAATTCACAAATGGCTATATTACACACTGCGTGAAAGGGAATATTCGGGGGGAAAAAAACACAATAGAGGCACTTTAATATTAATATTTTACTGCTTAATATTTTTGTTGGACCAAGATACATTTTTTGAGGATTCTTTGATGAATAGAATGTTCAAAAGAACATAATTTAATGTTTTAAAAAAATCTTACTGACCCCCAAACTTTAGAATATGGTAGTGTATTGCATAACAGTTTATAACAAGAAGTTCATGATGTTACTGGACATGGTGTGGATGAATCTACAATCTAGTCAGGATCAAATGCAGAGGGACATCAGTGTATAATTGGTCATCTATGAATGTAGCTTGTGAAAGAGCTACAGGACTTCCTCACAGGGGAGAATTGAATTGAGTGTGTGTAGAAATGTATTTGTTTTAAATGGGGTTCTATTCATCCCGAGTAAGGAAGTTATGACGCAATTTTAATTTTGGGTGAACTATTCCTTTAAAATATTTCCTGTCTATTATTAGATGCTGACGTCTCTTTCAGGCCTGAAATCATCTAATCATAATTCATAACTGATACAAGTCTACGCTGTTAAACATTCACACAACATTAACTGCAATTCTTGCATCAGGGTCTGGGCGTTCTTTTGAAGTCCTGTGACAGCCTGCAAGAATGTCTGGGTAAACGGTTCATTTTAACTCCTCTGAATTTAGTCTTTGCCTTTGAGACTGAATAGTATGCATGTGGAAGTGTTTTTCTATTTGCTGGCACTCAGGAAATGTTTCTGGAACTGTCTTAAGTGCAGTTTGCTCCCTAGAGTCACCAATTTGCGCTTCTTGGCTCTTCCTTCCACCTTCAAGAAAAGCTTGCTGAAGAGGGACGGCCCAGAACACTGCTACTACAAGAATTTTATTTTAACGATTTCATCTGGAAAAGGAAATGCCCACAGAACTGTGTGAAGTGAGAGATGTAGATTACAGAAAGCAGATGCATGAAGAGAGAGTTAAGAGCACCCTCTATAGATGAAACACTATTTTCTCACCCTTTCTGTCTTATCTTTACTGCCTCACCAATAAGGGTCAAAAATCCATTATTGACACCAAATGTAGCCAGAGAAGTGTTCCTAATTGAGCATTATCATTAATATGATTAATATTATCATTTATTACAGTGTCACTTTAAAACTAAATAATTGATACTGTGTACAGTGTATATGAACTTTCCTGAATAAAAAAGGCAAAACAGTTTTCAACTGTAATAATAATAAAAATGTTACTTGAGCACTAAATCTACATATCAGAATGACACTGAACACTGGAGTAGTGGCATCTAACACTTCAGGAATGAATTCCATTTTAAATTATATTAAAATAAAAAAAAAAGTTTTATCATCAGGATTCATCGTTTTATTTCCTGTGTTTCTCTTTTGTCATTCATCAGAACTGATGGACACTCGGACAGCAAGGCCTTTCAGTTTCTCCTTCAACACCAGTGACTACCGGATCTTGCACGTTGACCCAGACCAGGGGCGGTTGTACCTGGGCAGCCGTGAATATCTGGTCTCTTTGGACATGCAAAACATCAACAAAGAGCCTCTCATTGTAAGGGATGATTCAAATGAATCAATTCCATTCACAACAAAATAACATGAAGCAACTGTCACCCAAACACTGACCCCAGAAGAATTGGAAATGTCAGTGAATTCTTCTCATAATGCTCTGGGTGTTTTATGTCTGCAGATCCACTGGCCGGCTCCAGCTCAGAGAAAGGGAGAGTGTCAGATGACTGGGAAAGGCAGGCATGTGAGTTATTTTCATCAAACCATCCTAGTAACTGAATCACTAAAAAGACTGAGTCTCTTGATCTGACCAATATCACTTTTAACAGTTTTATGTGTGTGTGTGTGTTTTCAGGGGGAATGTGCTAACTTTGTGCGTCTGATTGAGCCGTGGAACAGGACTCACCTGTACACCTGCGGCACAGGAGCTTATAAACCCATCTGCACTTTCATCAACAGAGGCTGGAGAGCTGAGGTACACACAGACATACATATATATATATATACATATACATATACATATATATATATATATACACACACACATTTGTAATGTGAGATGATGGTCCAGTGGGTTAAACCATGGAACTGATATACAGAAGGTTGCTGGTTCGATCCCAGCGGTCACCACCAGTGTGTCCTTGAGCAAGGCACTTTACTCCATGTTGCTCCAGGGGGATTGTCCCTGTAACAAGGGCACGGATAAAAGCGTCTGCCAAATGCATAAATGTAAATATATATATTTATATATACACAAACCTGCAGTGACAACCTGACAACCTGCTCTGATATCCACAGGACTACCTCTTCAGGCTGGTTCCTGGTTATGTGGACTCTGGAAAGGGAAAATGCTCTTATGATCCAAACCAGGAGAACGTTGCAGCCCTGATTAGTAAGAAACGATTAATGAAGATGCCGTATTACTTTTAGATTCTATGTAATTGATCCTTCACTAAGCACATTATTAGCCAATCCTACTGTAGCAACTGTTTTCTGTAATTTTATCAAACAATCCCTCATCATAACAATCCCAACATCATAACAATCATAACATATAACAGAATCATAACATAACAGAATCATAACGTACAACATAATCATAACATCATACAATAACGTAACAAACATAATCATAACATATGGTAACATAACAGAATATCATTTGGCATAACAGTATTATAGCATAACGAATCATAACGCCAAAGCAAAATCTTAACTTAATATTACAGAATCATAACTTAATAGAATCATAACATAACCAAATCATAATATATCTTAACATGGCACAACACAATCAGAACAAGTAATCATAAAATATAATATAACCAAATCATAACAGCATCACAACATAACATAACAGCACAAAAATCATAACAGAATGAAAATATCAGTATACTTACATTTTACATTTGCTTACATTACTGATTATGGTCTTAATATTCAGATATACAATTCAGATATACAAACTTGACTGTGAGTTTTTTTGCTTTGCACCATCAATTCATTCTAGCCCATGTATTTATAAAGAATATACATGTGACTTTACCATAAGCATATTTGGACCCACTTTATATTACGTGTCCTTAACTACTATGTACTAACATTTTAATTAATCATTTGATACATTGCACTTATTGTGTACATACATACATTTTGAAAAATACCTGCATGTAATTACATCTGTAATTAATTTCTGTAGTTACATTTGTAATTACACAGCTGACACTTCCCTTATACCTAAACCTACCCTACCCTTAAACTTAAACCACACCACCACATCTGTCCCTAACTCTACCCGTATCCCACATCAATATCAGCAAAGGTGTTTTGCAATACAATTTGAACACAGTAAGTACATTGTACTTATTTTTTGATGCAAGTACATTGTACTTATAAAGTGATATAAAGTGGGGCCGCATATTTTACTAAAAGCCATGCTGGTAAATACCGGAGTCTCCAGTTTATCTGATGTTCTGTAAAGCATGAAAGATCAACAGAACTTATGGAAGGGTAAATATTCTGTCTAATGTGTCGTCACAGAAGAGTTCACCAACTTCATCAACTTCAATAATCATCTGGAACATGTAGCTTTCACTTGTACTCTTGAATTCATTCATCACCTCTCCTACTTCTAGATGGAAACCTGTATGCTGGAGTGCCGGTGGACTTCATGAGCACTGATCCAGGCATCTTCAGGACCATGGGGAGCCGGCCAGCTGTGAGATCAGAGCAGTATGACTCTAAGTGGCTGAATGGTAAATAGCTCTGCTGTTCATATTTGGATTGGCAAATGTAATTTGAATTAGATTGACAATAAATATTTGCTCAGCTGTTTTAGTTTCCATTAAATATTTGGATGGATGTTACATGCACACTCTGTTTATTTCCTAGAACCTGTATTTGTTCACATGAAACAAATTCCTGACAGCTCAGAGAAGAACGACGATAAGCTCTATTTCTTCTTCCGTGAGAAGAGTCTGGACTCGGGGGGAGGAGCGAGTCCAAGTGTGTTGGCCAGAGTGGGCCGTGTGTGCCTGGTGAGCAATATCCTGCTTCATATAACTAGAAACAGCAGGTGCACAGGAAGCAGTTCAGAGTTCAGTCAGTCAATAAACAGCTGTGTGTGTTTCACAGAATGACGAGGGCGGACAGAAGTCTCTCGTGAACAAATGGACGACCTTTCTGAAGGCCAGGCTGGTGTGCTCTGTGATGGGAGATGACGGGGTGGAAACCTTCTTTGATGAACTGAGTGAGTGCTGTTTTCTTTCCAAGTTTGTTTAATATGTGTTGCATAGCAGTTTTGAGATTATTGTGCCATCTAGTGGTGTTAAATATGCCAAGTATTTCAGATATAGCAAATGCTGTTGTATTTCCAGAGACTTTGCATACTTAATATCGACACATTTTTCAAATTTTTTTTTCTCCTCCTCTCCAGGGGATGTGTTTATCCAACCTACCCAAGATGAACGAAACCCTGTGGTATATGGCGTCTTCTCAACATCTGGGTACGCACTTGCTTTTTTCATTTATACATCTCTACATCTTTTTCTATATATCTTCACATCAGCACATATGCTGCGTCCAAAATCACATACTGTATAGTAGGTACTACATTTGGTTTGAAACTTACTTCACGACTATTAAAAATTTATTTTTTATTATAGTATATGAACGTGTGTGGTATGAATGAAATTTGGATGTACTGCATCTACCATGTTGTCATTGTCATGTGACCTACAACGTCAGTCGCATCGCTTCACCTCCATTCACAAAATCCACTCCCATGGCCTCATGGGATAGTTAAGTGTCAATTGAATGCGCTGTACTGTTTTATGAATACTATAAATTCAGACAAATGCTCGGTTCACACACTGCTTTTTTGCCTGTATATAGTATGGAAGTAGGCATATTCGGACGCAGTGATAATGTCAAATTATAGTCATTTCTGACTTTTTTTAATAGTCATATTTCTGACTAATTATAGTCATTTCTGACACCCCCACTATTGTTTGTTTCTGGATCTGTGATATTTTACTCATCTGTCTCGTTTTTGTCTCTTAGCTCTGTGTTTAAAGGCTCAGCCGTGTGTGTCTACTCAATGGGTGACATCCGAAATGTCTTTAATGGCCCTTTCGCCCATAAACATGGACACAACTACCAATGGACTACATACACAGGGAAGATTCCCTATCCTCGTCCGGGAACGGTGAGTTTCAGTCAATTTTTCTCTCAAGTATCATGAGAACTTGGTAATTTCACCCAAAATATTTGTAATTGCATAATATGCTTTTGTGCTTCTTATCATCCATCTTACAGTATCTGTGATATCTTTGCTGTAAGGCTATTTTCTTTGAGCAAACCCAGAAGCATGTACATTTATCTGACTGACTCTCCCACTGTTACCCGCATTAGTGTCCGGGAGGCACATTCACACCGGGTCTTCAGTCCACAAAAGAGCTCTCAGATGAAGCGGTTAACTTCATTCGTGCTCATCCTCTCATGTACCACCCTGTGTATCCCATTCACAAGCGCCCTCTGGTGGTGCGCTCCGGTGTAGACTATCGCTTTACTACTATTGCAGTGGACCAGGTGGATGCTGTGGATGGCCGATATGAGGTTCTCTTTCTGGGAACAGGTGAGACTGGAATCCTCTGATTTGCTGAGATGAATCAAGTTTAATTTGGGATAGTGTAGCCTAGTTGTTAAAGTCGACATAAGATAAAAATTCGCCCTATCAATTTTATAAATGTAATGTAGGTTGCAGATTCTGGTAAACGTATTGTGTAAACTGTGTCACTTTTCTGTCGTTCCACAGATCGTGGTACAGTCCAAAAAGTTATAGTCCTGCCCAAGGATCCAACCACAATGGAAGAGCTCACTTTAGAGGAAGTGGAAGTTTTCAGGGTAAATTTATTTTTTCAACATTGTTCAGACATCAGAATTTTATGTTTTATACATTTACATAATAAAAGCGTACAATACATATTTAAGTACAATACGTAATAAAACATATAATGAAGTATGCTTCTATTCATTTTCATTTACAGACTCCTGCACCTGTCAAAACAATGCATATATCAGCCAAAAGGGTAAGAATAAAAAATAAAATGTAGCACATGAGTTCTAAATAAAACAGCCTTTAGGAGTATAATTAAAAATGTATTACACGAATCATAGAATTAACAGCAAAAAAAGCAACAAATATGTTCCTTTTTTCCCCTTCTTTTTTTGCAGCAACAGCTGTATGCATCTTCAGAGGCAGGTCTTACCCAGATGTCTTTGCACCGCTGTGGAGTGTATGGAAAGGCCTGTTCGGACTGCTGTCTGGCCAGAGACCCCTACTGTGCCTGGGATGGAGACAACTGCTCTGCCTTTACACAAGCCACCAAAAGGTCAGAGAATTCTTTGAAATTGCACTTACTCAACTTCCCTCCTCACCGCTGAACCATGACAAGAAGGTTTTTAAAACATTTCTTAAGGGGCCTTTGTGAGTCCCATTTCAGTAAAATGATGTGGAATTTAATTATATAATTTTTGCATCATTTCATTTAGGAGGAGCAGAAGGCAGGATGTTAAACACGGTGACCCTTTGCGTCAGTGCCGGGGCTACAATGCCAAAGGTAACAAATGCCACAGTTCATCAACAAATATCAGCCTGCTGGATTATAATGAAGTCAGTCTGATGTATTTGTATAATTAAACACAGCATATGACCATAATCTTTTGATGTGTCTAATAGTGGAGAGGAGACTGAAGGAGAAAGTTCAGTTCGGGGTGGAGGGGAGCAGCACATTTCTGGAGTGCGTGCCGCGCTCTCCTCAGGCCACTATCAAATGGCTCTACCAGAAGGAGGGAAGACGAAAAGTGGTAAGATTGCGTGCTTTTACTTTATTTCAAACCACCAGTCACTAACCAGCCATGCAGCCAAATAAAACATTTATTATATAATAATTTTTATTTAGTCGATTATTATACACTACTGTTCAAAAGTTTAGGGTCAAGAAGATTTTTTTTTGTTGTTGTTCAAAGAAATGAATACTTTTATTTATCATGGATGCATTACATTTATCAGACGTTGATTGACGGACATTTAAAATGTTGCAAAAGATTCTGATTTCAAAGAAATGCTGTACTATCTCTATTCCAAGAATCCTGAAAAAATATCTCACGGTTTCCACAAAAATATTAAGCTGTTTTCAACAATAGCTATGTTTTCATGCAAAGTTGCGAATTTTACTTATGCGCAGAATTGGAATGTCGCATAAAACATTTGCGAATAAAGCAGTGTTTTTATCCCATGTGTTCAAGAGAACAAAATCGTCACTTCCTGGGAAATTGGCGCAAAATATCTGTAATAAAAATGGAAATTGCTGCAGTCGGAGAAGCCACTGTGGCTCTTTTTTCATACATCATAAATGACTGTGACGAAACCCAATAAACGCTGTCATCATGTTATCTTGCATATGGATGCCTGATGTTTATGAGACACTTCTGGGAGGGAATTAAACCAAATCATTCCACTGTTGGAGCAATCATTAGAAAATGGAAGAAGCTAAACATGACTGTCAATCTCCCTCGGACTGGGGCTCCATGTAAGATCTCACCTCGTGGGGTCTCAATGATCCTAAGAAAGGTGAGAAATCAGCCCAGAACTACACGGGAGGAGCTGGTCAATGACCTGAAAAGAGCTGGGACTACCGTTTCCAAGGTTACTGTTGGTAATACACTAAGACGTCATGGTTTGAAATCATGCATGGCACGGAAGGTTCCCCTGCTTAAACCAGCACATGTCAAGGCCCGTCTTAAGTTTGCCAATAACCATTTGGATGATCTAGAGGAGTCATGGGAGAAAGTCATGTGGTCAGATGAGACCAAAATAGAACTTTTTGGTCATAATTCCACTAAATGTGTTTGGAGGAAGAAGAATGATGAGTACCATCCCTACTGTGAAGCATGGGGGTGGTAGCATCATGCTTTTGGGGTCTTTTTCTGCACATGGGACAGGGCGACTGCACTGTATTAAGGAGAGGATGACCGGGCCCATGAATGCGAGATTTTGGGGAACAACCTCCTTCCCTCAGTTAGAGCATTGAAGATGGGTCGAGGCTGGGTCTTCCAACGTGACAATGACCCGAAGCACACAGCAAGGATAACCAAGTAGTGGCTCTGTAAGAAGCATATCAAGGTTCTGGCGTGGCCTAGCCAGTCTCCAGACCTAAACCCAATAGAGAATCTTTGGAGGGAGCTCAAACTCCGTGTTTCTCAGCGACAGGCCAGAAACCTGACTGATCTAGAGAAGATCTGTGTGGAGGAGTGGGCCAAAATCCCTCCTGCAGTGTGTGCAAACCTGGTGAAAAACTACAGGAAACGTTTGACCTCTGTAATTGCAAACAAAGGCTACTGTACCAAATATTAACATTGATTTTCTCAGGTGTTCAAATACTTATTTGCAGCTGTATCATACAAGTAAATAGTTTTAAAAATCATACATTGTGATTTCTGGATTTTTTTTTTTTTAGATTATGTCTCTCACAGTGGACATGCACCTACGATGACAATTTCAGACCTCTCCATGATTTCTAAGTGGGAGAACTTGCAAAATAGCAGGGTGTTCAAATACTTATTTTCCTCACTGTATGTACATTTCTCTGATTATGTTTACAGCTGAATCGAGACGGGGAGGTTCTTAAGACGCCTCAGGGGGTCCTTCTGAAAACTCTCACCAAAGCAGATTCTGGCCAATACCATTGCCTGGCCACAGAAAATAACTTCAAACACACGCTGGCTCGTGTCTCTTTACGTATCCTGGACCGGGACATCGCTGTAGCCCTCACCACCCCCGATGAGGAGGAAGAGGCTTCGAGGAGCCATCAACAGGACCCTGCCCCTCCTACCCCAGCGCTCCTGCTGGAGCCTGAAATGCGTCTGATTCAGCAGTACTGCCAGTCCTACTGGGAGCAGCTGACAGCCGGGGCTGACCTCCCTAAACGCGCAAATCGCAGACACACAGAAGACATGAAGGACAGCAGGGAGTGAGGAGGAGAGGAAAAGACAGTTACCTGTTCGTCACCTTGTTCCGAGCATTTCATGGACTTGCATAGGTTAGTTCATGTGCAGTGGCACCTGAAAGTATTTGGACACTTTTGGACCATTTGGACACGTTTTACAGTGTTCAAAAGGAATCAATACTAATTTATGACACTTAAAAATGAAAATGTATTAATTTGACTGTACCTGCATAGGAAACTTCATGAACAGTGGCCCCAAAAAGTATTTGGACACTATTGGACAATTAAAAATGATCATATTCAAAAGTAATTCTATTGTTGGACACATAAAGATGAATAAATATTTACAGTGTTAAAAATGTAGCATATTAATTCATTTCTAAATTGTGGCTACATATATTTGGAAATTGAAAACAATCCATTTTTTTTGGACACATAATAATTTGTGAATTTTTACAGTGTTATGAATTCATGAACAGCGGTTCCAAATCTTTGAGATTAAAAAAAAATTGGAGATACACATGAATACATTTTTACAGTGTTCAAAATTATTTAAATTTTTTTTTTGCCAATTTGATATTTTGTTATCTAATGCAATAGCGTTCACCCCCAAAAGTTAAGTGTCTAAATTCTTTTTGAGTCACTGTATGTAATCCTACATTCATTGTTCATTCGTTCACTGATCCAAAGTTAAAGTATCTGACCATTCGTCTGTTGTACTGAGATAGTAGTCAGTGTTGATTTAGGATTGAGTATTTCCACTTGCCACAGTGATTTGACTGCATTTCAGTATTATAAACAGGTATAAACTTTTACTAACCTCACAATTATGACCTTCAGGATACAGTCATTACATACTGGCTTTAATTCAAATAAAAATCAACCAATGAACCATAGAGCACCTTTAGAGGATATTACCTCATAAACTTTGAAAACGTTCCACTATCCTGAACTATCACTATCCAGAAAAATAAAGTTGCCTACAAACTCATTGTTAAATCACTCAATCAATGGGCCAGTGCAATTTCTAATGTTCCACCTGGATTATGAAATTGTAAAAGTAATATATGTATGTATGTATAGTAATATATGTATTGATTCCAATAACTGGGTTAATAATGGCACCAAACATCTGCAAGAACACTTCTTGCCTTCACGTCTGTGTGACTGTGGCGGCTGCTTACTATTTGTAATATATATTTATTTGAAGTTGTATATTTTGTATGGGATGATGCTTGTTGCTAGAGGATACTGAATAAGGGTGGAGGGCATTTTTGCATGATTGACAAATGAAATATGTTGTTATATTTATTGAAATGCATTCAAAATGACTGACTGTTTAGGAAATAACACTTTTATGCTGTGCATTTAGTTTCATGCTTTGTGTCCGGTTGAGCAATCACTATTCAAACGTTCAAATGAGTTCACTCGGATAATATCTAACACTGGAAATATTTCATAATATTTTTGTGTGCTTTTTTAGTAGAATGGTAGAACAGTCCCGTTGTAAAGTACAATGTTGCCTCTTGCTCTTAAATGTTGATGTCTTAGATGTCTTGTAAGAAAAAAAGAAAAAATAAACAAGCTATAGATTTACTTTTCAATTCACATTTGAGTATATTTACATATGGTAAATACATTCAGTACTGATTAATATTAGATTATAGAAATAAACTCTATCTGATTAATACACTTCCTCAAAAAACCTGATAGTACACTTATCAACCATAACCATGTCATTCACGGACAATGCCTACACAATTATACACAGCTTAGAAATTGCATGTTTACATTTCAGTAAGCGATCAACTTTACATTTCACATTGACTTGTTCTGGTTTCTTTAATTCATATGTAGAATTAATTAAATACACTCAAGAACCTTTGAGACTAGAGAGAGATTGGTAGGTATGCATGACGACATGTTTTTTTTTTATCAGTATTTTGGATATTTGTGCAAGCAATTTTATTTTATTTTTTTTTTATTTTTTTTTACATTAAATTACCTTTAATTATCTTTGTCATCATTGAAAAGTAAAATAATTTGAACAGTTTAACTAGGCCAGAATTTAAATATCGGTGCATCCCTAAAGAAAATGCGTTGGATCAGTGTTGTTTAACTTCAAAAACATGTAAAACTGCCCAAGTACATATATCGAAAATATTTCAATTACAACTGGACTAATCCCATTCTTCGTCATCATCCTCTTCATCATCAAATTCATCGTCCTCATCTACAAAATATTAAAAAGTAGAAAATGTTAAAAGCCACTGCACACGTAAAACAATGGAATCCAGTAGACCAACTTAATGTCTGAACATTATTATTTACAGAATATATTGTGTAAATATTAATATAAAAGTACTACTTTTTCCCTTGCATGATTACTAAATTAAATAAAGAAACATTTTTGAGTGGTTACCAGATGAATGGATGGCTTTACTCCTCTTCTGCATCACCATCATGAGAGCTCCAACTATTCCCTCTCCTGTATCCAGTGCAGGTGAAGGGGGTTCTGAGTTTGCGGCCACCTGGACAAGAGGCATTACTGTATATTGCGTGTATCAGGTGTTAAAGGGTTAGTTCACCCAAAAATTAACATTGTCATTAATTACTCATCCTCAAGTTGTTTCAAACCTGTGAGACCTTCGTTCATCTTCGGAACACAAATAAATATAATTTTTGATGAAATCTGAGAGCTTTCTGACCCTAGACTGCAATGTAATTACCACTTTCAAGGCCCAGAAAGATAGTAAAGACATCGATAAAATAGTCTATGGGGGGTCAGGGAACTCTCGGATTTCAAAAAAATTGTTTAGAAGATGAAAATATATTAAAATATATACTTTTTTATACCATTATGTGTCTTTACTATCACTTTTGATCAATATAATGTGTCTTTGCTGAATAAAAGTCTTAATTTCTAACAAAAAACAACAAATCTTACTAACCCCAAACTTTTGAATGGTTGTGTATACACTCACCTTTTTGAGCTTCATCCCTGATTGTATCTGGGCTAGTAATGCTCCTCTACCCACTTCACCATTGCCGGATTCTGGAGGTGGTGGACCAGTTGGATGTGAGGAGTCACTTCTAAAATTCATTGGAGGAGGAGGAGCAGCAGCAGGGGGTGGAGGAGGAGGTGGCGGAGGTGGACCGCCTGCACTAGGTTTGGCTGAGACTGGAGGGAGTGGAGGACCGAAGCCTGAGGAATTGCTTTTGGGAGGAAATTTGGATTCAAAGGTAGGGGGTGGAGGCATAGAATCAAAGTCTTCAGGTGGAGGTGGAGGAAATGATTCAAACGGTGGAGAAGGGTAAAAATCAGACGGGGGAGGAGGTAGCGGCATTTTAGATTGTGGATGAGGTGGCAAATGTCCTCTATTGTCTCTTGGAGGTGGGGGTAAGGGTGTGCTCCTTGCTCCTGGAGGTAGTGGTGGGGCAGCTGCCTCAGTAGTTTGGGGTGGCATGAAGCTACCTCGTCTTTCAGACATTTGTGGTCCAGGTCTCTTTCCTGGAACAGGGGCTAAAGACTCCCTACGTTCTCCTGGCAGTGGTGGCTGGGGCAAGCCTCCGCTCCGACCTCCAGGTGGAGGCGGTAAGGATCCGCTCCGGACTCCTGGAGGTTGAGGCAAGGGCCCAGTACGCCCACTGGGAGGAACAGGTGGCAGGGGCCCTAATCCTGCAGATCGGGCTGGCGGAGCACCACCACGGCCCTCAAGTGTTTGCGGTGGTCCAACAGCTCTTGGAGGTGTGGGTGGAAGGGAACCTCGATGTGATGGTGGAGCAGAGGATTGACAAGGAACAGGTGGCAGAGGCCCTGCTCGACCTTGAGATGGTGGCGGCGGAGCTGAGGAGAACCCGGATGGCACTTGGGGAAGAGAACCCCGATGTCCACTAGGAACAGGAGGGGGTGCGGACTCTATACAAATATTAAACAATACACTTAGAGCAGGGATGACCAATCCTGTTCCTGGAGATCTCCCTTCCTGCAGAGTTCAGTGCAAACCCTGTCTGTAATTATCACGTGTTCCTGAAGATCTTATTTAGCTGGTTCAGGTGCAATTGATTAAGGTTGGAGCTTTACTTTGCAGGACGGAAGATTTTCAAGAACAGGATTATGCACCTCTGGCTTTGTTTAGAGGCATAATATGAAACAAATCTTATATTTTAAGATAGTTGGTCAGCTGTTTGCATATCTCAATGACTTACCCTGCTGGTTCACAACCTTTTTAACAGCCTCCAGTCCACCAGAACGCTCAATGACATCATAGATGAGTTGAGAGGTTTCTGAATCATTCATATCTGCTTCACTGATCCCAGCGCAGGACAGAATTTTCATCAGGTCTGGGTCCAAATTGCTGGGACCCATGCCTAGGTGACCGACATGCCTAAAGTCATAACACAACAAAACATAAGCATCTCTACAGAAGCCATTTATCTTGGTTAAAGTGAGTCCACTTATTCACTCACGTGAATCCACTGGGTGCTCCAATGTCACCCTTCAACAGTTTGGATCCTTTTTTCTTATTTTTCTTGTCTTTTTCTTTCTTTTCTTTCTTTGATTTGGAAGGGGCAATTTGGTTCTGGACATTACTTAGTACCATTGGAGGCATGGCAAGAGAGGTAGGAGTACCAGAGCCTGTGATTCAAGATGCAATTAATTTGTTTGCAGAAAAAATTTAAGTTTATATTATTTTCAAAACATGTTCAATGCCTCTGGTTAACTTGTGATGCAGAGAAAACCTCTTATAATAACCATATACACTTAAAATAATACAGTTAAAACAACAACAGGAACCAGACCAGAGTGCCTTGTTTTCTAATATAATACAAACATTTTATACAAATAAACAAAAGGCCTATTAAAAAGCACAACAAAATACATCCAAATATTTGTAGTATCCCAATGGACAAGAAAAATATAATTATAAAAATATCACTTACCATTTGGTCGAGGAAGCGGTGGCATAGCTCCGCGATCTAAGAATATAAAAACATTTATATATGGTTTGCACTTTATTCAAATAACCTGCACTTCAAAAGAAATAAAATAATATAGTGATTGTGAGAAATCAGAGATTCTGACCTTTAGATTCTGATCCTTTTCTCTGCTGTTTCTCTTTGTTATGAGAGGAAAACATAACAATTATTTTCAATGAGATGCTATATTAGATTGTCTTTATAATCCAGTTTACGTTTACGTTGAATTGGCATAAAACATTTGAAACAAAATATTGTGCAAGAACATATATATATTTAATACCAAAGCGATTATTTCTCTGGCTGATCTTGTCCTCCACTACAGCAAAGAAATATTCAGCCTCTGTTACATCTGCAAAGTTTAAACCCACTTGACAGTCCTGAGGAGAAAACAAAGTGTATATTTGAAACAAAATGTTAAGGAGTGAGTCAGTTAAGTTAATCAAATAGAGTAAAATGACACTACTAGAACTGTAGCTTACATTAAGGCTGTAGCTATTGACTCTGCAGAAAGTTGCCGACTTCTGCGCACTGTGTGCCTCAGCATGTGCTGACCCCGTTCTGTGATTTCTACGTGGCCTACCACTTTGTGGCATTTTGTGTCTGTACAATTGCTTTTGAATAGCTGCCTATATGGGTCAAATTGACCCACAGACACCAAAATTATACATATATTATAGGCTATAAATATACACCAATCAGGCATAACAGACTCTAGACCCCTGAATGTGCGCTGTGGTATCTGGCACCAAGATGTTAGCAGCAGTTTCTTTAAATGGAAAGAAACTGCTGCGCCACTGTTGCCGCGTTCGGCAGTGGACAGGGGTCAGCATGGGCACCCTGACTGGTCTGCGGCTATGCAGCCCCATACGCAACAAACTGCGATGCACTGTGTATTCTGACACCTTTCTATCAGAACCAGCATTAACTTCTTGAGGATTTAGAGCTACAGTAGCTCGTCTGTTTGATCGGACCACACGGGCCAGCCTTCACTCCCCACGTGCATCAGTGAGCCTTGGCCGCCCATGACCCTGTCGCAGATTCACCACTGTTCCTTCTGCAGACCGGGAACACCCCACAAGTGCTGCAGTTTTGAAATGCTTTGTCCCAGTCGTCTAGCCATCACAATTTGGCCCTTGTAAAATTCACTCAAATCCTTACACTTGCCCATTTTTCTTGCTTCTAACACATCAACTTTGAGGACAAAATGTTCACTTGCTGCCTAATATATCCCACCCACTACCAGGTGCCGTGATGAAGAGATAATCAGTGTTATTCACTTTACCTGTCATAATGTTATGCCTGATCGGTGTGGGTCAATTTGACCCATATAGACAGCTGTACAGAGACAAAATAACATTTCTTTGCTGGCACTCACAGTGCCAGTGCCTTGCTGAGTTGAACAGCTTTTTATTTTCAAAGTGTGTGAAAACAAAACAGTTTAATCAACTTAAATTGTTATGAATAAAAAAATATGTATACATTTTAATGCTCTGCCGATCGCGTGCACACAGGATCATTCAGTAACAGAAATGTATTGTCAACATTGTTCTGTGATTTATCAGTAAAATAACTTAGAAAGTTCTAACATATATTTCTTAGTAACTAAAACCCACAGCTTCACTTTTAGTAGAGAGGTGCTGCCATGTAGAATTAATTCTCATGCAAACGCTTTCTGACTAAGGTACCCCTTTTCCACCAAAGCAGTGCTAGAGCTAGTTCGGAGCCAGAGCCTAGTTTCAAATCGGTTCTTTGTGTTTCCACACCCAAAGCCCAAGCTCCGAGCCAGGAAAAGTGGTTCTTAAGTAGCACCAAAACATTGCTGGGCTAGAACAGGGCTTGAAGTAAGAACCGATTACGTCAGGCGCTGGGGGCGGGGTCAACAAAACGAACACAGACTTGAGATCCGCCATTGTTGAAATAGCAGCTAATGGAGCTAACAGCTGCTGCTCGTTTGTAATCTCCGTCTATACAAATTACGGTGAACTGCACGAATGTGTTGGATTCGCTGTGTTTTCGTTGTGTTTTGATGCCGATGTAGGATCGTAAAGCCATGCGAATCAATAGTAACGCAATGTTTGCATTGTTGATGGAAGGCTTGCTGGCAGCGGTGCTGTGCAGAGACCGATCGCCGTATGATAACGAGCGAGAGCACACGACTCCTTATGCTTTTGATTCACTCATGCGTTTTTTTAAATATTATACGTGGATCGGTCTGCGCAACGCCGATGCATCTCAAACAAGCCTGGTGTGTGTGTGTTTCCCGCTAGCGTTGCTGAGAAAGATGAGATGTATACAGTGACGTAAGACCTGGCTCTGTTGTGGCTCTCTAGCCTGTGGAAAAGCAAACGGTTCTTAGAAGGCTCCTCAGTTGAACCAACTATGAACTGGGACTAGCTCTGGCTCCGATCGGGCTCTAGCACTGCCTTGGTGGAAAAGGGGTAATAGTAAAAAAATATGGACGACGTGACTTCATTCTCTTCCGCTGAAGAAAAGTGTAGCTTCTGGAGGTCCGAATATGGCGCTGACATATTGCAGAGTCTGCATTAGTGACCTCGGGACCGGAGTGCAGTAGCAGAGCAGGAAGTAGAGGCGCCTACACGCTCGCGGATGCAGAACAATTCATGTTGTAAAATAAATAGTTATAGAAATGTGGAAATTAAAGCTAAAGCTCCTATCTCCTCCTGAAAATCCCCCCCAAAAAATCAGTTGTTGCCTCAGTGACAAATTCACTCAGAGAAGCCGTCAATCTCAGCTGTCAATCATGACGTCACCCCCCTCCCGTTTTTATAGCATCAAATAAACTCAACTTATTTAAAAAACGAACACTTGAAATGAAATCAGCGTAACTGCCTAAAATGACAGATACCAACTTTGGGAAAATCATCAGTGTATCATCACCATAAATGTAGAATTTTTAAGTCCTTCGGATATCAGAACACATGTATATGTCAAAACACACAGCGTGTTGAAACGAAATGAGAAAAAGAAACAAAATTGCAAGAAAAAACAAGCTAGGTTAAAATGCATTTCAAATAGCTAGAAAGAGGAAAAAGCTCCTTTCTATCTTCTGTTATTTTGGGTCTGAACATTAGCCTAAAACATTAAAATATGTGGGTCAGATTGACCCACGAACATCACAAACGTAATAGAAATGACGTGTGTAGCCTATATGTCAAAACACATCAGGGTGTTGAAACTTTGCATGAATGTTCCATAAATGAGAAAAAGTCACAAAATATTTCCGACAACTCAAAAGTCAAAATGGGTCAAATTGACCCGCAACAAAACACAAGGTTAAATGTTCAAGTGCAAGGGATTATGGGTATTCCTCCCAGCTACAATGCTTAAGCCTTGTTTATACTTTCGCCTGGCTCCGCAGCGCGAGCCTCCGCTGACTGCGCGAGCTCCTCCCCAAACGGACAAGGCTTTTATACTTGACGCGCTCGCCGTTGTGCTATTCTTTGAAACGACAGAGGGCGACTCGAAGTAATTGTTTTATAAACCATCAGGAAAACGCGTTGAGAAGAAGTGGGCTAATGTACTCAGGTGATAATATTTTTTTTAGTACGCTTCACCAAAAACCACACTACAATTAAACTAAATATTTCCTAATTTCACTAAACATTTTCATTTAGTTTCGTGATTTTTTTATTTCTATTAATTAAACATGAATCGTTATTTAAAAGGGCTTATTTCTGCTTTTGTAGACTCATTTTGTAAATATAAGCACCTCATTTGTATGTGCAAACTGGGTGCCGGTGTGCTGAGACGTCATGCTCGGCTAGATTCGCCTACAACTCGTTCATCTTCGGATGCGGAGTAGCGCACGCTGTTACAAAAAATGCGCTGCACACCGCCAGACGAAATGGGGTCTTGCGCACCCAACTCGCACAACCGCCCACTCCGCGTTGACGTCAGTTTTGCCGCGCGCACCCTCGCGCTCTTGCGGACTCGTCGAGTATAAACAAGGCTTTATCCACTGGGCATGCTCAGTAGCAGATGCAGCGATATGAAGTTCAAAGTACTGTTTGGATGGCCAATCCTACACAGATCCTCTACAAATGGCTTCCACAGGGTGATCAAACTAAACATGCTCAACAGTTTATCAGTTCTACCTTCACCAGCAAATAACACTTTAAGTTCCCATTATTTCAACTTTTAAGCTGCTCATACTAAATGACCTGAAACAATTTTGTTATAATCTACATTAGATAGCTGTAAATTTTTAAAATAGAGACAAAATGGAAGTAGTTTTACAGTTGTTGATTACTCAACCAGTTGGGTTGCTCACCAGCTGGTTATATTTATCATACATGCAAATACTGTGAGCAACTTTAGCTCAGTTTGCCTGCCCGAATGCATCGGCAGACAGTATTATTGTAGACGGTGCTATGAGGAAGTGTTGGTGGTATGCTAAATCAACTTTACAGGAAAGAGAAATGAAACTTCCTCAACACAGGCAAAAAATACTATTGCTATTTGATACTGTGAATACAGCACATGTTAAAAGCAATTGTAATAATGACAGTGAGCATGTAACGCACAAGGTTGCCATAAACTGCTGTAAATAATACTTACATCTCCGGGGAAAGTGTGAAAAAAAGGCTGGACTTTTTTGTACATCAGTTGGTTATAGATTTCCTGTTCCCACACCAGCTTCCCTGCCTGGAGGGAAGTAACAGACCATCTCAGTTTTCTTTCAGACAAACACAGGTCAACAATTTGCAGAACTACCCAAGGGGAAAATTTCATAAAAATAACAAAAAGAATTTTTAACAGTTTATTGAGATTTTAATTCACACATGCAAAATGTGATCCTGATTATTATAATGGCTAATATAATAAGAGTTAATGCATTCCTTTAATCCATGCTGTTTATACGATGTTTGCCAATACGAGAGATATAGTCTCAAAAACCTTGATGTCATAGAGACGGATGAAAAAGGAGCGCTGGTGACTGTCCTTTACGAAACAAACTACTCCAGATTGCTGAGGTGTCCAGCGGTTCGGCTCACTCGGAACAGCCATAAGCAACTGCACAACCGCTGAGGACAGAGACTGCAGACAAACCCAGAAAAAAGGGCTGTAATTATCATCACACTTTCATAAAAGCCCATTATTCTGTGAATTCTGTTTATTAATGAACACACTGAGCAAATCCTTAAAGTGTCAGATTATACAATAGCTTTTTACAAGTGTAGCTATTATTTTGTGACAGGAAATGTCTTTAAGCAACTTCCCCTGTCATACCCCTCTCAGTCATCACAGTTCAAGCTGCTGTGAGGGCTAATTTCACACCTTCTCTTCCTTTAATCACAAAAGCTTTCACTGTGCAGTCGAGCAGCACCAAAAAATACCCACAAAATGGCAGTTCCTGTGTTGTCGGATCTACAGCAGAGGTCTGTTAGAGGAAGGCTACAGTCTTTTGATGAGCATGAACAAATTCATCTTTGTGGTGTGTGCAAATGAAGCACCACATTTGCATAATCAATGCATAAGTGTATGTATATGGCGTTAAATCTAGTCACTTTACGGTGTTGGGAAGGTTACTTTGGAAATGTAATAGTTTACAGATTACAAGTTAAAGTGTAACAAGTAGTGTAACTATTCCAATTACTTTATTAAAGTAATGTAACTGATTACATTCGATTACTTTTTGATTACTTTTCTAATTTTCCGCACTGAAGCGCATTTTTATCACTCGCCATGAAAACGTTTTCAGCGGCAATGTGAATTGATGTAATTGGCAGATGTGGTGTGCTGCAAATTCAAACGTGAGCCAATCAAAAGCATCAGAATAGCATCGCTTTACTAAACGGCCCTTAAATGGCAGGAGGCATCGTGCACGCTGATCAAAAACAGGCAAAGCAACAAATTAATATTCAACATATCCTAGCTTTTTACAGAAAATATTCCCTCTTTGCACTCGTTAACATTTTCATAAGTAACTGTAATTTAATGACACAATTTTTTATCAGTAACTGTAACTGATTACAGTTACATTGATTTTGTAATTACAGTCCCTCCAGAAAAACGCGATTATGCGATCGCATGATTTAACGCATAATCAGCCAAAGTCCGCATATTTATGCGGGGGCCGCATTTTTTCAAATACGCCGCACTTTTGCCGCATAAATTGCCTAATTCTGCGTGCAAAATATGCGGGGCTAGAATGATTTCATAATCCCCGCATTTTTGTTGCAAAAAAGTAATAAATATTAGCAGAAAGTTGAATTTTTTTTGTTTACTTCACACAAGAGCCGCCATTTCCCCCTATTGCCATGGGAACGTTTTAAAGTGACGTACTTACCCGACGTCAACGTCATCGAAAAGCTGCAAACCCCGTGGAGAAACCATAGATATCGGTGAAACCATGATGAAGCGCAAACTCCCATTGGCCAACAAAAATAATAGCAAAAGACAGCACAAAGCAGTTTCCCGGTGTGTTGACCGATTTCAAAACACAGCATCATGAAGCTTCGAAGCGTTATGAATCAGTGAGTCGATTCAGCGGTTTGAAGCGTTATGAATCAGTGAGTCGATTCAGCGGTTTGAAGCGTTATGAATCAGTGAGTCGATTCAGCGGTTTGAAGCGTTATGAATCAGTGAGTCGATTCAGCGGTTTGAAGCGTTATGAATCAGTGAGTCGATTCAGCGGTTTGGATCGCCAAAGTCTTGTATTTCAGCAGTTTGTCACGCGATCCGAATCATGAATCGACTCGCTGATTCATAGCATCATGATGCTGTGTTTTGAAATCGGTCATCACTATATAAGTCGTTATTTAGGTTTTTTTGCGCACAATAACTATTCTCGTCGCTTCATAAAGTTATTGTAGAACCACTGTAGTGAGATGGATTTTGTAACGACGTCTTTAGTACCTTTTATGGGTCTTGAGAGTGCACATTGTGCCAATGGAGGCCTTTCTGAGCCATCGGATTTACACTTAAATATCTTCATTTGTGTTCTGAAGATGAACGGAGGTCTTAGGGGTGTCCAACGACATGAGGGGACGTCATTAATGACAGAATTTAAATTTTTGGATGAACTAACCCTTTAAGAGATTGGACTTTGTGCATTGGAAGCACTCAAATGTCTGTTTTGTGCAAGTTCCTGCAATTTCATCGCATAAAATTGCATAAATATCCCGCATTTTCCATCGCATTTTTTAAGAAAACGTGCCGCATAATCAAGGATTTTTGCCTGCAAGAATCACAAAAATAAGCCGCATTTTTCTGGAAGGACTGTAATTAAATTATGTAACTAGTTACTCTCCAACACTGTCGCTTTAGATAAAAGCTGCTACATAAATGTGGGTGTTAATATTAAGAATAGTCGCCCACAACAGAACAACAGACTGTCCTGAATGTGTCATAATGGAATGATCAGAGGAAGTAGAAACAAAAACCAAATACAGAAGTGAGAAACACATTTGGATTTACTGGTTTACCTACAGCTTTCTTTGATGTACAGTATAGGCTACATGTGGCTGCAATTTGTTTTTTAACCTCTTAACTGTCACCGTCCCACGCCTGGGACGCCTGGTGCTCTTTTTTTGATCGCCTTTTTTCGTATCATATATTTAAGTAATTATCATAAATTAGGAATCATTTGAAAGCTTACAAACTCAAAATTCATCCTGTGAAAACCGTTTTGAAATCGGACATAGTGTTACCATGGAAACGTTACTCTAAATTATTCTAGTGGGTTCCTCCCCTAGTGGGCGGTGTCATGTTTCATATTACAACAATTATTTTAACTACTTTATATTCAAAATCTTTTCCAATCTTGACAAAACACATATCGTCGGAAAGGTTTGAGTCTCAAGGGTCCATATTTGGTGACTGTTTTGTGATGGAAGTGACATTTGGACAGAAATTTACAGGAAAATGCATAAAAAAAAACATTCAATGGAATTTGAATGACACCCGGTGGCTATTTTTGGTACAGCGCCTAAACAAAATCTCATGGGAACTTAAACTTTTGTGATATCAACTTCAAATTTGGAACACAAATTGGTTAGACATATGGCTTTGATTTTATAGTAATTTTAGAGTAAATTCTTTTTTGTAAAATATATATTTTATTTGAAATAAAAAATATTTAGTACAGTATTTTTCATTTACAGTAAATTTAAACTTCCATAACTCTTTCATACTTTCATATTTTGAATTGCTTTCATATTGTGAATTGCAATAATCTGCAGAGTGTCGTCTTTAAAACGAGACCAAACGTTGGTCTATATTCCAAATCATTCTTGAATTACAGCCCTTTAAGTTTGGATAGTGCATTTTCATGTGTATTCTCAAAAAGGGGGGTGACGGTTAAAGGGTTAATGAACGACTAAAAAAATCAACAAAAATGTATTAAAAACTGGGTGGTGAATTTACAGTAAAAATGTGAAGAAATATAAATACGTCAAGAAAATACAATCATTTGTAATGCGTCAGTTCTGAGCTTGTCATTTAACCGAAATGTTGTACTTTCAAAAACATAACTTTAACAGTATGTTACTGTTACTGTTACAGTACATGTATGGTCTGAATAGTACAAATTTTACATTTAATGTGCAGTTTTACATTTTGCTGCTGTTAAATCTACACATTTTCACTTTATATTGTAAGGTAACTTTTTGTAGCATTGTACATCCTTTTTTGAAATTTGATTTGATGAAATTAAATGAAATTAAAAGAATTTTTTTCATTCACACATGGTCGAAGTGATAGCGAAAATGTTTCACTTCTTGTTTCAGATAAATGAGGGGGAAAACACTGAAAAAAAGAGTTAATTAATGACGGCTTCCCAAAAAGAGTAAAAAATGATGATCAATTTTCCTTGCCTACAGATATCACCATATCTCAATGCATACATTTTAACACACAATTAAAACAAAATATTTAATTAATTATTTAAACATTATATTTTTGTATGGCGAAATATATATATATATTCGTAAAAATTATATTGCATAAAACTTTTAATTATATCTTGCAATTCATAAAATGGGAAACCACATTGATAATCATATATAAATAAATGACCACAATCATGCCTGAAGAGCATTTTTTTTTTAATGTCAAATTTTTGGCCCACAGTTTGCACAGATGTGACTCAATATTATCAAGAAAAACACTTGTTCTTTTCTCCATCTTCCCTCTACAAAGTGTAAGTTTACCTTAGATCTGGTCTCTGTACTGAAGGCCCCTGAACTTACCACACACCTCCTGCCCAGCAGATCGTCCAGCCTCTCATTCTCCTGTGGACTGAGCAGCGAGCTGCCCGCATTCTCCTGACCTTTCCCCTTCGCTGCTCGCCTCATGGCCTCATAAGCTCATGGAACAAACCGTTAAAAAGTTACACTCGAAGCGAGAGAAAAAGACCCCGACAGAGAACAAGAGATCTCCTCTACACTACCAATGACTGGGCTGAACAGCGAGCATCGAGTTTCTCTTCCTAGTTCTTACTTTGAGCATCAGCAGACAAAACCTTTTCACAGGAAATGGACAACCACACTTTTTTTCTTTTCTATTTTCATTCTCTCGCCTGGTTGTCGGCTTGACACACTGCTGTATGTTCATGTTGCTTTCAGATCAGAGCGGAAGTCCCTTTAGTGCCGCCCCTGTCACTGCAGTCAGATCATCAGAACAGCCATTACTGTCTCAGTGTACAACCCAGATAACCTTCTGTTGGTGGGTTACAGACAGTGGATGTAATATCCAATATCTGTCGGAATGTCACAAATGATGAAGGACAGAATACAAACAAACAAAAAATGGGCTGAGGAATCACCACTGTGGTTAATAAAAAGAAGAAATGAAATTAAAAAGTGAAATGAAAACTAAAATTACGGCAATGAGATGCAAGAGATCACATTTTTTTGTCTTTTCTCAACTTTTGACCAAAGTCCCTCACGCAACCAAACTTTTTAGCTTTTTGTTTTGCACTGTTGAAAATAATTAGTTGAGGCAATATTTGAGAAAAAAATCAAGGCAACGCATTGCAATGAGATTTTTGCATTCTGGAGTGTAATTGTTTTTCATAATTTAGCTAAAATGGATTTGTTTGTTCAGTAAATGCTAAATGTCTCCTTCAGCAAATACACCCTTGTCACTGCAAATACAGATCTCCTGTTTGGATTTTTTTTCCCAATTAGAAACACTTTAATTAGCACACATTATTATTTTTACTATTAACTAGAGGTATACACTTACACACTCACAGAACACACACACACACACACACACACACACACACACACACACACACACACACACACACACACACACACACACACACACACACACACACACACACACACACACACACACACACATGTTGGTGCACCTACACTATATTGCCAAAAGTTTTGGGACGATTGCATTTACATGCACATGCACTTTAATGGCATCCCATTCTTAATCCGGTTTAATATGGAGTTGGCCCACCCTTTGCAGCTATAACAGCTTCAACTCTTCTGGGAAGGCTTTCCACAAGGCTCAGGAGTGTGTTTATGGGAATTTTTGTCCATTCTTCTAGAAGCGTATTTGTGAGGTCAGGCACTGATGTTGGACGAGAAGGCCTGGCTCGCAGTCTCTGCTCTAATTCATCCCAAAGGTGTTCTATCGAATTGAGGTGAGGACTCAGGTCAGGTGTTCTGTCACGGAGGTGCAGGCCAGTCAAGTTCCTCCACACCAAACTCACTCATCCGTGTCTTTATGGACCTTGCTTTGTGCACTGGTGCGCAGTCAGTTTGGAACAGGAAGGGGCCCAAACTGTTCCCACAAATTTGGGAGCATGAAATTGTCCAAAATGTTTTGGTATGCTGAAGCATTAAGAGTTCCTTTCAATGGAACTAAGGGGCCAAGCCCAACCCTTGAAAATCAACCCCATACCATAATCCCCCCTCCACCAAATTTTACACTTGTACCGTTCTCCTGACAACCGCCAAACCCAGACTCGTCCATCGGATTGCCAGCTGCTCGGCCATGGAAACCCATTCCATGAAGCTCTCTACGCACTGTTCTTGAGCTAATCCGCACTGTGTGCCACAGCATGCCACTCTGTGATTTTACTTTTCCTACCACTTCATGACTGAGTTGCTGTTGTCCCCAATTGCTTCCACTTTGTTATAATACCACAAACAGTTGACCGTGGAATATTTAGTAGTGAAGAAGTTTTTTCTTATTGCACAGGTGGCAACCTGTTTTTTTTACACTGTACAAACAAACAGTATATTCTATCCCCCTACACTAAGCCTAGCCCTAAACCTAACCATCACAGAAAACTCTGCATTTTAATATGTTTTATAAAATATTGTTTAGTATGTTTTTTTTTTTAGGTCATTTTAATACAAGGACTCAGGAAATGCCATCATAAATAACCAAAACTAGTGGTAGTAACCCCCCCTCGGATTAATACATAACTTGGCCTAATTGAAAGAAAACAATGTTTGGGGATAACATAGCATAACAATTATTTTTTTTAAGGCTGGGAACACCACAAGTGTAACTTTCTGCCATTTTGTACAAAATAAAAGCATTTCAAAATAAACTTCCTGGTTAAACATGAATGCACACTATGCATACTTTTTCATATTTTGTTGAATGTTGTTATTCAACTTATTCACAAATATATATATTTCTTTCACTCAGAAACTGAGGTCCATATGCTCAGAACAACGAGGGTTACAATCAGTTCCAATAAGAAATACAAAACCTGTCCTAACTGAAAGAAAACAAGTTGACAAAATAATTGAATCCAGTATTTGGTGATAATACAGTAGGTATAACAAGCAATTTATAAGGGTTTTCAACACAGCGTAAGGGTTAAACAAATACAAGAACTATACATTTTCATAAGGGCAAGTATAACGTAGAATCTTTGTAGAAGAGCTTCATGAATTCTCAACCAAGAAATCAATTTTCTCCATGTGTAAAATGTTGTCTGTTCTAATGATGGCTGATATTAGGAAAACCTGGCCTTTAGGTGATGTTGCCTGTACTGTTGCTTAAATTCAAATACATACATTTGTTGAATTTTTTAGTAATAGTTTTATGCAATAAAACCAGTCATCTTTGAAACATTTAACAGTCGTTGACTTTATTCAAGATAGCCTGAGAGCAATGTGTTTAACAATAAATACATGTATTTCTGAACATTAACTGTAGAATGCTGAATTGTTTTCATGTCATTTGTCAGGCACTTTGAAAAAAACTAAAAAAAACAATCAAGAGCAAATGTGAATTAATCTAAATTTAATTTAAATCTTTTTATTTTCGATTCCTTCCTAATTTGATCTCAGCATTCAGGTACAATCTGAGCAGAAACAAGACTGTAGAATATGTACAAAGATGTACAATAACTGATATAAAGTTTCTTCCATTTCAACATATAACACAATATGTACACATAAAAGACTATACAAAACAAGCACACACTGACATGAATGATAGTTGTGATGTCCAACAGGTAACAATTTTACTTCTGGTCCATATAAACTCACTGATACTGGTGAGGAGTGACAGAGATTGGCTTGTTATAGTATAACCATAGGAACATTTCAGTAAGCTTATGGATAATGAATGCTGTTCCACAGCCCCATATTCTGTAGTGACCTTTCAAATGAAGTGATAAACAGCATTTATGGAGTGGAATTTTTCTCACTGAAACATAACATGTCACCATGTAAACCACAAAGAACTCAAGTATGCTCATTTTCAAGATGTTCAAGAAGTATTTTCAATTATACTACAAATAAAATGACATAGGTACAACATGAAAAATGTCAAAATGATGTTTTTTGTTTCTTGAAGACTACAAGAAAATTAGTATTAATTTACCTCTCTAAAACAGAGTAAAGAAATGTTGTTATATGACAGTGCGAAAACTGCACTAAACACTGTTGGTGTACTGTAAGACATCTCGTAATGTCGATTTCATTTGTTTGATGGGTGTAAAGACAAAATGCATCAATACACACAATATATTTACTGAAGGATCTTCCTCTAACACTCAAGAAATGTCCTTAAAGATAATGTTGAAATTCATCACAAAACTGTACACTTTTCCTATTTAAATGTTATAAATAATATTATATATATATATATATATATATATATATATATATATATATATATATATATATATATATATATATATATATATATATATATATATATATATATATGGAGACTTTCCATCTTTTGTTCATCACAAATAAAGTTAACTGAGATTCACATACAGTGGGGTCTAAAGGTCTGAGAACAAATTAAATATCTGGGATTCAAAATCAAATCTAAAAATAGAAAGTTTTGGGATAAGAAAAAATATTATGACATTACAGATACATTAATCTTTTTTTTGTTCAAAATGAACAGTTTAAATAATGAGGCAATACATTTTCAATCATTCTTCCAAAACATGTTTTTGTCTTACCCTGATTCACTATGGCGTACATACATCTCTCGCCTGTTCGTTTCTCGTCATATCCGTAAAGAGAAAAGTTGTTCCTACTTTAATGTGTACATGGTGTAGGAGTGCCATAGGTTAGTTGTCAAAGCGAGTGAGAAAGGTTGATATGGAGTGGCTAAATCTTGAACCTCCGGGGAATCACCCGTTTTAAAAAACGCAGAACAGAGAGAGCTAGTCTGCCAGCAAAAAAAGAGAACGTGACAGCTCGTAATAAAACAAGAATCAACATTGGTGTGGCTTTTTAGAGATGGCGAGAACTGAGGTAATTTACTGAACAGATAAACTGCTATATGTAGCTCTCCAGAGTGTCTATTTAATGGGTATAGCTACAGTTACCTCTTCAGTTAGCTTCATCTAAACTGGTTGTATCTCTTAAGCCTAGTAGTGAATGTTTTATGAGCAGTAGGATAACCATATTCATCCGCACAGTCATGCAGAGCCGAAGCACAACCAAAACAATGTTCTTCCGCAAAATGCATTTTTTTACATAGTGTACCTTTAAGATAGATTCAGGATCATTTGCACAAATGTTTCACTTAAAATGGTACGCTGATAATATAATTTGTAATGAAAGAAACAAAGAATTTTCAGTAATGAAAGACTTTTTGACCCCATAATATGCACTGATCCAAATAAAATAAAAAACTTTCTCTGTCATTGTAAAATTGCTCTGTTTAGTAGGAGGTAGACTTCAAACTGCATGTTTACAACTTTGGCAATAAAGATGAGTGAATTCTCATCATAGGATTAGGGTTCATTCACAGTTTTTTCATCCATTTTGTGTATGTTAGGAAGTTCCATTTGCCAGTCATAACAGCAATACATTTGCAAGTAAAAATAATTCCAATAAAAATGCTATTAGAGCATTATGGCTATAACGTGTCAAGGACATCTGTTACCAAGTTTCTTTTGGTAAATGGCCTCCTTGAAAACCATTTTATTTTGGACTTACTGAAATTCAGGAATAATCTGATTTAATATTAGAAGCTAAATGAAACTGAACCTAGGTCAGAGGTTGCAGGTTCAGGACAGTGTGTTCTGTATTCGGTCTTTAGATTCTGGAATCCTGCTCTCTCAGCTCTGTCAGTGGCCACCCTTCGGCGTCTTTCCATTGACCCACTCTACTAAGATGAATGTAATACTCATAATCATGAAGATGAAACCCAGTGTCACAAACACCATCGCCTGGAAAACATACATGGAAGTGAGAAAAAAGAAGCAACAGATCTGTGAGAGTGAAGTAACTTTCAGTCTGATTCTCACCTGGATCTTTGGCCGAGATTTCAACGGCTCCTGTTCTTTGGGGATGATGCAAATGTAGAATATTCCTGGCAGAATGAAAATGAGGCTGGGAGCAGATGTGGCACCTAAAAAAGAAGTATTCAGTTGAATTCTGCATATTAATGTGACCATTAAAATCCTCTACAGTGCAAATCGGACTCACCAATGAAGCCGAAGATGTCACGAATGTTGGGCACGAAGATAACGAGCAGATTGACGACAAAGAGGAGGCACACGGCGATGGAGATGTGACACACCCAGCTGAAAGGCTTATCAGGGAACAGAATCTGCAAAACGGCACGGCGGATCTAGAGAAAGACAATGAATCACTGTCAACTCTCAACCAGCATGATGATGAGGAATTATATGCCGGAAATAACTGATGAGCCAAGAAAACCAGAAAAATGAACATACCGGGAAAAGGACCACGGGAACGGTCAGTGTCACTGCCACCAGCACAGACAGCCGAACACACAGCATCAGGGTGTCTTTTATACTGTAGCTCTTCAGAAGCTCTGACTCCACCGTTGCTAAACATATGAAAATACATGCCGATTGTTAAAACATTTTCAAATATCGCAATACTTGAAATGTTGGTACTTCGATGATATGGTATTTCATAAATGGCATGTTTTTTTTGTGAAATTCCTCTTACCATAGAAGGTGAGGTAGCCAAAGATGGCAGTCAACAGGTACATGACAAACATGGCCAAAATAGAGATATTAGCAATGTTTTGCATGCGTTTCTTGCTTGGACTGAAATAACGAGACAAAGATGCAAATATATTAATAAATGTAAAACCACCATTTTAAAGCCAATGTGAATGAACAAAACTGAAATTACAGTCTTACTTTTTGAGTTCTGTGTAAATGGGCAACACTTCAGGGTGACACACAAAAGCAAACGCCATAATGGGAATGGTAAAAGCAGTCTGTGATTTTAAAAACAAAACATGAAATGAAATGGTTAATTAACTGGGTTTAAAGTGAAGCCAAAAGGACACCTAATAATAAGCTTTTCAGCTTTTCATCTCTTACCTGTGGGTTGGCGGTTATAAATTTAGCTTCACACCTGTCAGCGGTGGCGTTGTATATGCTTTCATTGAGAAAAGTGGCATTATTGGTGTGTGCTACAGAACACACCGTGACAAACTTCTTGTAGATGACCTAATAAGACAATGGAGAGACATGTATTCATTCGTCACGATGACATGATTTATATATACTGGTGTCCTGGGTTGCAATATCTGTGGTTTTCCCACAGAATTGGGCTACTTTTAAACTGCTGCAGTGGGTTGATTTTTTTTCAGTGGGTGAAAGGTTTGATATATTGATATATAAGTTGTAGTGATGTGTCGTTCATGAACGATTTTGAACGAATCCTTAATATGACTCGGGAACGACGAGTCGTCTCAGAGAGCGATTCGTTCATTTTGTATTGACCCGCGCATGCGCATTGCGCAACATCTTAGGCTATTTTTCAGATGTTTGTTGCAGACATCTTTTGATAATTGTATGAGAATTCCTAAACAAAAAATAATATACAGTCAATAATACGACTGTAATGTTGTATGTGTTGCGAGACACTGAAACCGGGAAGCGGTCACGTGACAAAAGAACGAGACTAAGACCCAAAGACTGGAGAGATGAACTGATCATTTTTGTTTCTGCATTCAGCCTATGGGGACTTGAAGGAACGACTCAAAGACTCGAAATGAACTGTTCAAATCTGTTTCCGGTGCCTGGGACTTGTGACTGGGACTTGATGACTGGGACTTGATGAACGAATGACTCAATATGAACTGTTCAAATCTGTTTCCGGTGCCTGGGACTTGTGACTGGGACTTGATGAACGAATGACTTAAACCCGAGACTCGAAATGAACTGATCAACTGATCTGTTTCCGGACGCATGTGTATTACACGGCTGTCACGGCCAGATCAGAGCATCAGACATGACGGAACTAACGGCTCGAACCTGAAGACAGACACGAGAGTAAACGATTTGGAAAAAAAAAAAAAGAAGAACGATTTGGATCGGGAGGTGAGGTGAACTAACAGACTGCATACATAGACTAAATCAAGCTAAGCAATTAATTAATAATTTATTTCTCAAAGTTTGGCCATGGCTGCATTAGCTTATAGTTTATTTTTTTATTCCAAAAGTACTAAATGTGCTGAAAAATTAAAAATGTAATATTTAATTAGATTCTGCTGAAATGAACGAAATGAACGAAATGACTTGAAAAAAGATTTGTTCATTTTGCTGAACGAGATTCAAAGATCCGAGTCCGTAAAATGATCCGAACTTCCCACCACTAATAAGTTGTACAGCCTGAAATGTTTGTGTTGAAATGTTGCCAAAACTGTGCTTTGTGAGGGAAGGTCTTTAGAGTGGTTACTACTACATACTGATTTTAAAGTTGAAATTGTGTATAACGCACAACAGTGACTGTAAAATATGTATTTTAGGGATGGGAGTGGTATATTTTGAGTTTTGGTATTTGGTATAGGGTCATTGTTTTTGGTCGGCCATTGGGCTAGTTCTATTTCGGCAACCCTGCTGGTGTTTTTATATGTAGGTAGATGGAGAGTTGACTTACAGATATGAGAAAGAAGACCATGCAGCTAAGGGAGAAGCCACTGGTGTAGCCAAGATACCCTAAAATAAAAGCATAAATACATTACATACATGATAAATGCTTGTACACATTCATACTAATTTTAAAAAATTTTCAGACCATGGGTTCAATAGGGTTCCAAGGTGTGTACTGATGGAATGTATAGCTTTAATGCGGTCACATTAGCAAATTTTAAACAAAATGCACAGCTGCTAGCTCACATGGAAGTCACGTGACCACGTTAAAGGGTTAGTTCACCCAAATGAATGAATCACCCTCATGTCATTCCAAGTCCGCAAGACCTTTGTTCTTGTCTGGCTATCACCAGACCAAGCTCAATTTAAGTTTGAACATTGGTCTGGGGAGTCTGCTCTGTATTTTCTACTGCACACGAGCATAAACGCGCAGAATTTAAATGACTCTGTACGCAATTGGATAGTCCTTCAACCAATCAGACCACAAGAGGCGTGATAAACAAGCATCATTCAAATGACTGTAAGGGTTTCCAGACTGAGTTGCCGGGCGAAATCAAATCGCTGGCAGATCAGGCTGGGTTTACCCAGTCTACCTTCGTTCATGTTCGGAACACAAATTAAGATTTTTTTGATGAAATCCGAGATGTTTCTAAACCATACATAGGCAGCAACATTATTGTTAACGGCCCAGAAAGGTAGTAAAGACTAGTTAAAATAGTCTATGTGACTCCAGTGGTTCAACCTTAATGTTATGAAGCGACGAGAATACTTTTTGTGCGCAAAAAACAAACAGAAATAACAAAAAAGTATTCTCGTCACTATTTTACCGATGCCTTACCTTTCTGGGCCTTGAAAGTTGCAATTCCTGGTTCAGAAAGCTCTCGGATTTTATCAAAAATATCTTAATTAGTGTTCCGAAGATGTACGAAGGCCTCATGGGTTTTGGAAGACATGAGGGCGAGTAATTTATGACAACATTTTCATGGTGTGAACTAACCCTTTAAAATGAGTGAAATTATCTGCCTGGGAATCTTATCGCCTTCACACGAAATTTCACCAAACAGCAGTAAATGTGACCACCTTAAATCACTTTAAATTCAAAACATCTGGCCTCATTCAAGGCACGCCAACAAAGAGCTTTAGTGCATGTATAAATGTTTGATTGAGATTATGATAATCAAGAAATAAAATGGAATGACTGAAGAGAAGAAACTGAAAATGAATGAACGAGAAGAAAGTGGTAGAAACGTACCAAGTCGTTTCATTAATGCCAGGGGAAGAATGACCATGAAACTAACGATAATGATGAGATAATTCCCATTAACGAACCATTCACTGACAAAGAGAACAAAGGTGTTTTACACAACATGTCATGCTAAAAAAAGTGAAAATATGATGAAAAAAGCAGTCAGAGTGGACATTTAAGAGTGTGTACACAGAATTAAACATGTAAAAAATGAAAAGGAAATACAGTGGGGTTCAAAAGTCACAAATTATTTGATTAGTGATTTTTAGCACGGCCTCACAATTGGAGCCAACTGTATCCAGCACATCAGCATCAGTATTATGTTCTGGTACTCACGGTGAGTTAGCTGGCAGATCCATAAGACCCTCAATAATATGAGGTAACTCTATCTTCACAATGTACAGGTAAGTAGACATTGCTGTTGGGTCAAAGGAAGAACACAATTAGTGTTGTAGTGAAGCTGTTGTTTTATTCAGCACTCGTATTGCTATCACTCATTTTGATTGATCAGCTGTGATGTCTTATGACATTTAATTTTACCTCCAATGTTGTGCATTGTTACAACGCATGCTGCTAAGATTTTCCCAGGTGTACCAAATGCACGGTTCCCGAGCTGTTCGTATGCACGGATCCCTAAACACACAAACAAACATAACAGAAAGTTGAGATGCTATTTTCATGTTATCAGGATTGCCTGATAGACATAAAAGAGAAGATGTTTCTCACCAACTACTTCAGCACTCTTCAGAAGCAGGTGGATGGAGTAGGCAGAGAGAAGAGCGATGCTTATCAACAGGATTCTGAAAACAAGTAACTCAAATGATGAAGCTATAAACAACAGCAAAAAGTAACATCTTGTATAATGTATACTTCAAGGTATAGTTCACCCAGAAATGTAATTTATGGCATCATTTTTACTCACCCTAATGTCATTTAAAAACTATATGACACATCTGTGGAGCACAAAAGAAGATATTTTGAAGAATGTGTTTACCTATCCAATGAATTTCACTGGGGTCCAAAACAACATTGAACCCCAATGAATTTCATTGTATAGACATAAAAAGAACGTAGAATTTGGAGCAACATGAGGGTGATGAAATGATGATTTATGGGTGAACCATCCCTTTAATAACCTGGCATATCAAATCTTGCCCTTTTGATTTAAACTTTTTTTTTTTTATGTGACTTTCAGAGGCGATAATTTACTTTGCGATTATTAGGTGGAGGAAACTGCAGTTTCATCAGTGATATCATCGCCAGACATCAAGTCATCTAACCTCTAATCTCATTAATGACGCATTAGACAAGCTCAGGAGTGTTTTTCTCCATAGTACAACCCACAAAAACAAAGTCACACACAGTCTCTGTGATAAAGGTATGCAGAATGATGCTTTCTGTGAGTTAACACCAAGCGGCAACCTCCCTAAGTTTCTCTTGAAACCAATACGGAAATGACTTAAAATGCCCAACTTTACAGCAGAAAAAAAAAAAAAAACATGTTTACAGCACGTTACAAATTGTGGTTTTGGTCTATCCGGCTAATTTTGCCCTTCATGACAACTGTGAGGGGGGTGAATTTTTAAAACTTATTCGTTTACATTATATAAAGCCTTAAAGTTCTGCAGAATTAAGGGTGTGGCCAATTTGAGTGACAGGTGGATTGCCGTTTATCTGTTGTCTGCTAGTCATCACATCACCTCAGCTACAGCCCCGTCCCGCCTCATTGCCCATTTTCTGTTAACCTGGAGTGACACGCTGTGGCGCGCTGCCAAGATGGCAACGACTGGGTTTGAGGCTTCAAAAACTCTCTTCAGAAACCTATGGTTGGGTCACGGACACTACGTCCATATTTTTTTTTACAGTCTATGGTCTTCACTACATTCCATTGAAGAAAAGTGAAGCCGCCAACGTCCGAATATGACATCTTGCGCAGATTTGGGACCGGAGTCTGCGCAGTAGAGAGCAGGAAGTAGAGCCGCGATATCAAAAGCCCGCCCACACTCTTGCAGATGCAGAACAAAATGTTGGTGTGAAATAAACAGTTATGGAAATATAGAAATTAAAGCTAAAGCTACAATCTCCTCCGAAAATCCCAATAAAAGTCAGTTAGTGCCTCAGTGACAACTTCACTTAGAGAAGCCGTCACACCCCCCGTTTTCATAGCATCAAATGACTAACTAAAACCAAACTTATTTAAAAAACAAACACTTGAAACGATATCAGCTTGATGATAACTGCCAGAAGCCATCTTTAGGAAAGAAAATATTTGAAGTGTAATTTGATTGTTTAGTTTGTCTCGCGTCCATTCGAATACATCGAGGGGCGGGGGTTATGAGGTATACTGGGACCAACCACCTGGGGGCAATCGAGACGTTTTGGCTTCAGTTTTCAACACGAGTGTGGCAGGCTTGCAACGGTCGACTTTACACTTCAAAACTGCTCTTCAGAATCCTATGGGTGATGTCACAGACTCTACGTGCATATATTTTTACAGTCTATGGTTAACACTTCCCCCTAGTGTCTCTCAGAGATACCTGTAATTGCATATTGCTGAATGTTATGATTGGCAGGAGTATTTTTCTTTTAGCAGAGAAGCTTTTGAGATTAAAGCTATAGCAAACTGTTTTTTTTTTACAGCAAGCTGCTTTAAAAGCCTGATTGGGGTGGACAGACAGGCTTTGATTTGATTACAGCAGGCTATTTATAACCCTCTCAGATCTGAGCTGTGAACACAGTACATGTGTGTGTCACCTCATAGACATAGAGTGATGTTTAAGGCATAGTTCACCCAAAAATTAAAATTAGCCCATGATTTACTCACCCTCAAATCATCCTAGGTGTATATGACATTCTTCTTTCAGACGAATACAATCTGAAAAAGTCCTTGCTCTTCCCAACTTTATAATGACATTGGCTTGATGGTTCGTTTTTAAAGTACATAAAAGTGCATCTATCCATCCATCATAAAACTGCTCCACGTGGCTCCAGGGAGTTACTAAAGGCCTTCTGAAGCGAAGCGGCGTGTTTGTGTAAGAAAAATATCCATATTTAAAACGGATATGGATAGATGCACTTTTATGGACTTCAAAAACGAACCATCAAGTCAAGCCTTTATAATACTTGGAAGAGCCAGGGTTTTTTCACTATAACTCTGATTGTATTCGTCTGAAAGAAGAATGCCATAGCCTACACCTATGATGATTTGAGGGCGAGTAAATCATGGGTTAATTTTCATTTTTGGGTGAACTATCCCTTTAAAGGTCGGTCCCTACACAAATAAAGCCTGATCATTCACAAGGATTAGCAATTCCTATCAATAGGGAAGCAGGGAGAATGAAAGAATGAAGGGAATATATTTAGCAGGGAAGGGAAGACAAAACATGCAAATATTTGACTCTGTATTGACTGAGTATTTGTAGGGCTGGTGTACGTGACAGAGGCACACTGGAGTATGGCTGCATATGCCTAGAGTTAAATGTAGAGGAGGTGGACACAAAGAAGCCTTAATGCTCAGTTAGGCTGAACTCAGACACGCACATGTAGCACACACATTCCAGCATACTAACAGAAGTCTACCACAAGGTGCAGCCAAATGCCAAAGAGAGGCATCATTCCACCGCTCTAGACCTGAAATTTTCTGTTTACCTTTGTAACTTTGGACATGTACCAGAAAGACTAGAGGGCTCTTAATTTACTCACAGCACATTTTTTGTTTATGACATAAAAGAGAACTCCTTTTTTGCTATCACACCTTTAATAACCTTTATTTTGATTATGTATTATAGCCCAAATCAACACAAATGTGCATGCATTATTGCAAGTGTATTTGACTTACACAAAAAGGATGATTCCAGTGTTGGCCATGGCATAAGCCAGTCCCAAAATTCCACTGCCCATAATGGCGTTACTGAGGTTGAAAATAGACATTCCGAAAGAAGTCTTTCCCTCGAACTGGAATAAAAGATGAGTGATGTATTAGTCATGAACCTGTTTAATTGAATAGGTTCCTTTGGCTTGAATGGTAGTTTCACTTTTTCTGTGTAACTCCACAAACAAATTTAAATATGGAGTAACTAGAAATGATCCCTACTGAATGATACACATTACAGATCATTATTTGCAGTATGGGTGTCTGTGTTTGTTTTAATCAATGTTCTAATCAGTTTCCCCCAGACGTTTCTGTGAAGTAAATTCTGAAATTTGCATACTCACGTCTGTAAAATGAGTTTCTATTTTTCCATTGCTTTTATCGTGGAGGAATGTCTCACCCTCTGTTATGTTGTCAAGGGCATCAAATCTGTGTAATATAAGCAAAAGGAATATTGGGGTTTTTTTAATGCAAAGTAACAATGATACATTTTAACATCTCTGAGTTCTGTTTCATCTGTCTTATACAGGAAAGTTTTTGAGAAAATGCAAGAAATGCTACTGAATTACTTTTAGAATTTTTAGCAGGTGTGTTGTTGTTGTTGTTAACAAAAACTTTAATTTATTTTAATTATTATAACTTTGTTAACTGAAATGAAGAGGACTTTTTAAGATATAAAACTAAAACAGAAATATAACTAAATGGAAATAAAAAAAGTTACAGCTATTTAAAAAATAGTTTTAAAATGCACTTGAAATTCCTAGAAATTACACAAAAATTCAAATGAAAGCTGAAAAAAAATATTTTTTTTATTAAAACTATAATAGCATATAAATAATACTAGGCAGTGAGAATTTGATATATATTGTTGAGGGGTTGAATTAAAATAATAAATATATCTTTAAAGGGACTACCAATTAAAACTACCCTTCAGGCTAATTTGGGTACATGAATGTTAATGAATGTTGATTCATGTACACGGTCCCTGAAATACATAAATAAATATTTATTTATTGGGCCCCTGTCCCCTGGTTGAGAACCACTGCTAGATATGTAACAATCATATGAGAAAACATTAACAGCAATCAAACATGTAGAAAGTGAAAATTAATCTGATGTCTGATTAAATGCTAGACTATTAAAAGTTTGAGACCGCTGCTTAAACACTTCACAAGTTTAATATACATAGATACTTTCAAACAAAGCTTTGCTTTAAGCTGCAGTGTTTACAGGATAAAAAAAGATACGAGGTGACTTTATAAAGCATGAAATTCATAATATGATTTGGTAGAGAACGGGAGCACATCTCTGAAGGAAATTTCTGTGTTGGTGTGGAAACGTACCCGCTCTCCAGACTTTTGTCACGACTGAGATCATGGTGACCGTTGGACATTTTCTGTATCTCCATTTTAGGCTTCTAGAACACTGTCTGTAAGGTCAAGCTCTGTAAACACAATCTGAAACACAGAAAAAAGATTCTGGGGTCAATTATCATTTTATTGAGAACTAAAAGGATTATAAAAACATGAATGCGTCAGGAAGCAAAGGAAAAAAAAGTGAGGTGTGGAAGTGTCCCAAAGCTATATAAAGCTGTGAGATCAGTAAGAGAATGTGCAACAGGAGCATAATCTTCACATAAATACACAAAGTAGAAGAGGAGGCAGGGGAAAAGTAATGGTAAAAACATTCCTCAGAGCATTATTGTCTGCTGGAAAGGCACCTACTGGAAAGATTAGTCTTGATATAAAACTATCTGTGTACTGTGTGCATATTTTCCACCTTCATCATAAATTCAGACTGATAAGTTAGTCGTCAGCAGTATTCTGGAACGCTATTGCGAATTCAGCTAATGACTGTTTTCACACAGGTTTCCTGTATACTCCCCCTGATTGCCATTGGTCAAGTGAATGGATAACCCCACCCCCAAAGTCATACTATTGGTTGAGCCAATGTTGATACGTCTTGTTGGTAGATGGTCCTGTGCTAACATATAGCTTCCTCCAGGTTCTATCTGTTTGTCTTAAATAAACAGAGCAATGTTTTCATAGTGTCTCAGAGCCACTATGAATATCAACCTACAAATTATCTACTTTGTGGTCTCTAATATTAAACTGTTAAGAAACATCTCTAAGTACACTTAAGTGGCCTTTATTTAATTAATATTATCTGAAAGCAGTTTAAATATATTTTTACGATTTGAAGTACATCAAAGTGCACATTCAATATAATTAAGCAGACTTCTTTTCCACAAGGGTACTTAAGTATGATGCAGCATATGTTATTATGATTATAAATAAATACCAAGAATTGTATGTGTATATCACACAAGGCATCTTTTAAGTGTAAACTCAGTTTAAGCATGGATGATGCAACCTTTCGTAAGCTTGCACTCTCAAGGAAACATTTTGGGAAATGCGTCAGTGCTTGTAGGTCAGGAAATACTTAAGTCTTAATCTGTCATTTATATGCGGAGACTTGCATTTGCCTTATTAGGCAAAATATCTGTATCCATTCGATGCTTTATTGGGTTTTGATGCAGAATTCCCTGAATAGTTTCAGTCCTGCCCGGCCAAAAACATGGCAAGCACAGCTGGTCATTGTTTAGTGGTCAAACTGTCCAAAATATCAGCTGTGAATCATTTGCTCATTCAAAACACTATACATTTAAGACCACCATCACTCTGTAGAATATATGATGTGCTTGTTTAAAGTAAGAGCGAGAAAACAAGAGATACAGTTCAAGTGAAGTGTACTTTTAACAGCATTCCATCACCGAATGTCTGTAACTGTTTGGTTATAATGAAAAATATGTCTATGGAAAAGAGGTTAATGCAATAGTCTTTACAAACTACTTACTGCCAAAATAAACAATTGGTGGGATATAAAGCTTGAAATGAATAAGCAAGGGAAGTTAAGCCAGTGAGGCAAGTCTTGACCACATGACGCTTGTCTGATGCAAGACTTTATCTGTATTGAAACAGAACCAACCTCCCTACACACCCTTATTTAAACACACGCTTTTATTCCAAAAGAAATAGGCTGTTGAGGAAGTACTCACCACTGTGAGAAGAAGAGAAACCTTGCAACAAAAAAAAGTGTAGTTATGTAGTGTCCTGAACTCAGAGAGTCTTCATTCATTCATTTGTTTCTGTGTTGCCTAGTGAAGCTGTCCAGCTTGTGTGAGTACATGTTCAGAGCTCACCTGTGTGGGGGAGGGGCAGGAGATTAACTCCTGCATGGTGGGATGAAGGATGTCTAAATTTAAAGACGCTCTGGCTTGAGTCTGCTATCTTAACACTCTTGTACAGGTTAAAAATAGTGAACACGCAGAGTTTTGTATGTAAATTTGCTTGTTTCATATGGCTGATGGCAGATCTTTATTTTAATTTTGAGCTGTGAATCATTTGCTCGTTCAAAAGACTATACATTTAAGACCTCCATCACTCTGTACAATATATGATGTGCTTGTTTAAAGTAAGAGCATTAGGGCATTGTGTGTTTGTGTGTGGTCCTGGTAAACCCTACATTGTGGGGAACAAATATCCTCACAAGGATAGTAATTGATTTTTCTTGTAGGGACATTTAGGGTCTTGTAGGGATTTTTTGGTCATCATGAGGAAAACAACTTATAAATCTTACTAAATTGTGTCATTTTTTTGAAAATGTAAATCTTCATAATGTTTTCTGTGGGGTTTGTGTTTATTGGGTGAGAATACAGTTTGTACAGCATAAAAATCATTATGTCAATGGAAAGTCCCTATATACAATATAAAAACTCAACTGTGTGTGTGTGTGTGTGTGTGTGTGTGTGTGTGTGTGTGTGTGTGTGTGTGTGTGTGTGTGTGTGTGTGTGTGTGTGTGTGTGTGTGTGTGTGTGTGTGTGTGTGTGTGTGTGTGTGTGTGTGTGTGTGTGTGTGTGTGTGTGTGTGTGTGTGTGTGTTTTCATAAGTAATGAGATTAGGAGATCATGGCTTTTTTAAGGTTACCTGCATGCAAGACGTAGAACAACACTATTCATCACTAAGTCATTGCATTAATTCAAACACTTATTTTATGATTTTGTCCATATAACATTTCACATTCCCTTTGATAGTTTACCATATTCTGTTTTGTAAACCCTGTCGTGTGACAATTGATTTTATGTTTTATACATATTTTCCTGATTCATTAAGTCATACTATTAAGAAAGTGTGTGAAATTTGACTTATTTAATAATACAGTTTATAAGTTATTAATAATCTCCTGAATTGGCTGTTAACATATTATGAAATGAAAATGAAAAATGAAAACAAAAAAGTAGTCAAATCTTTCTGTAAATCCCCACTCAATAGGACAGGGACATACTCATAAACTTTGTTTGCTATTTATTTATTTTTATATGTTTTACATTTTCTGAAGGTTAAAACACCTCACTATTTGTTGACAAAGTATTTAAATTGCCGGCAATAGTCACATAAGCAAATATTTCTGAAAATACAGTACATTGATTTTATTCATTAGTTTTTATTATATAATAGTCTATCTGCCAAGTTCTTGGACAAAATATTTGACTGACTGATGACAATTATAAACCATAGATACTGTATATATACACTGTATATAATTTGCATGTAATATATATAAATAATAAATATATACAGTCAAACCAAAAATTATTCAGACATTATTATTATTTTACTAATGGTTGCAGGACACTATATTTAATTTATGTAAGTGAGGATAGCAAAATAAAGTAAATTGTGACATATTATACCCAAATATTCTTCATACAGTGACTACCAGTAAAATTATTCAGACACTTTGACCTGACCATGTTGTGCCTAAGTGGTTTTTTATAGCTAATGCAACCTTTTACACCACAGTGTAACAAAAGTAAGCATTGCTTGGAAATTGGACCTAAATTGGTATTATCTAATTGTGTACTTAAATTTAACAGCTGACAGATGATTGGTTGATTGTAATCCATTACATACCTTTATATCAAAGTTATCTGACATTATCAAGATGAATTTGTTCTGACACAGTTTAACACTGAGTTCTTGTCATATTTTATTACCATTTTCTAAACTATAACAAATAAACTGATAATGTGAGAAAATGTTGAAGGTGTCTGAATAAATGTTGGTTTGACTGTGTGTGTGTGTGTGTGTATATATATGTATAATATATATATATATATATACACACACACACACACACACACACACACACACACACACACACACACACACACACACACACACACACACACACACACACACACTGTGTAGTGTAGTGTGTATATATGTGTAATAAAAACTAAGCATGAAGGTCCACCCTAAACGTACCCATCACTGGGGTGTAAAATGTACCAATGAGATTGTATTAATTTATACGAATTAGCAACCAATTTGCCAAAACATAAAATAGCTATGGATTGCCATGAGATTGAGTCAAATCATTTTTATCAAAGTATTTACTAGTACAATAATACAAGAATGCATTGTGAAAATATGCATAGTCACAGTGAGTTGCATGCCAATCATGAAAATAGCACATGTATTTAGTGTTCATTAATGCTTTGTTGGTCTTCATGTATTTTCAATTTATATAAGGACTGTAAAAGCATACATTTTTAAGGAATATTAAAGAAAAAGGCAGAGTATGAAAGACAGTATTTCTCTCACTCACACACACATAGCCTACTAAAGGTGTTATGCCAGTGTTTGCAGACATGTGGCCATTTGGTCACTAGTGTTTACTTTTAGGTAATAAAGAGATTGATATAAAAAATGTATGATTATCATCATCAAACAGGATGTTCTCACACAAAGACTAAGCGTCAAACAGGAACTAGCTTATATGACTCATGTATATACATGTGGCCCTCACTCATAGAATGCTACTGTAGCAGTGCCTTGTGGGTAAAATAAAGCTTTACAAAGGAGTCAAAACACTACATTATAACGTCTAATAGTCTGTACTTTTTATCTGAGAGGAAATGTCATCTATTGTATTTTATTAACTTGACTAAGACTTGCCTAAAAATTCAGTTGAACAATATCAGTTATCCACCTCGAGAACAGGCTCTCCTGGAAAGCTTCTGCCAACATTCACCGATATAACCGGTCACAGAGTACTATCACGTCTTTGATGACGTTAAACACCTTTATGACGAAGTGGATATAAAAGGCTAGAGGTATGACGCATATTAAACCAGTAAAATGCCTTTTGAAGCTGTGAATGTATGTGAAAAATGAAATATCCATTACAGAACAATGGAAATGTGGTGCACTGTATAATACTCAACATAATTCCATTCATCACATAGTTGTACACTCCACATCCTGTACACAACACACGTAACTGTAATCTGTAGATTGTGTTTGAGTATGAGGTAGAAAATGCTTAGTGATGAATATCCCAATTCACAATCCACATCAACTATGCATGCCATTATAACTGAGGAATATTCAATATTTTAATATAATAGTTTTGAATAAAGTCTAGATATACACAGTCATCTCTACAATGGCAAGTATGTGTGAAATACATACATCAATATGATTCTCCTATGATCAAATGAAGACAGTGTAAGCAGTGTAAAAATCCATGTGAACCTACAGACAATTGTGTGATTGTTCTGCCATTAACTATTGCTGATTTCGGCTATAGCTGCCATGTGCCACATGGCAGGTCTCCCTACTTCCTTCAGATGAGATCTCATGAATGGTGCTAACAAATTCATCAAGAAACAGATGAATTATTAACTAGTGACTCTATATAAAGAAATAGTTTGACAGCTGTTATTTTGGGCTAATATACTGTTGAGAGAATATTTGAGAGATATTATAGTCTCCTTACCTTTTTGACACTTGACAACAGTCTCTGTAATGTAGACAACAAATAGATCTTCTAATGGAGAAAAATGACGGTTTGGCACTCCCAGATGGCTCTTGAGTGTGTCTCAGACAGATGGAGTGATAGGGATAGAAAGCTTGAAAGACAAAAATGTGGTGGTGGCATCTATAGTAGTAAGGGAAGTTTTTTTAAGCCACTCCTTCAAACTAAAAAAGAGCGGGACTTCCAGTTTGTCCCGCCTTATTCTGAACTTGGTTAACTGATTTGAATCTCACATCTCTTTCTTTTTCTCTTTGTGTGTACATAGTTTGAGGACAATATTGTCCCCAGAAGTGAGCTAAATCTGATAAAACCTCATTATCAATACATTTGAGGACGTTAGAAGCAGGGGGTAACGCATTACAAGTAACTTGAGTTACGTAATAATATTACTTTTTCAAGTAACTAGTAAAGTAACGCATTACTTTTCAAATTTACAACAAAATATCTGAGTTACTTTTTGAAAAAAGTAACTCAAGTTACATTTTCACATTTATTTGACTGACAGCTCTCCTGTCCTCATGTTGAGAAAAATTGAGAGTAAGTGCAGAAGCGTTGTGTGTAAATGTGTTATTGTAGTTCTAGACTAAATGTGAGCATTTATTTATCTCACTTGCACAATAAAGATTCTGTCCTCCTCAAAATTAATAAAATCAGTCAAATGCAAAATCAGAATACTATGCAAACCTCAAATATATAAATGTTAAATATAACAAATATTTTTATACATTTAATCTACCTTTATTGACCAATGTCTTGCTACTTACCTTCGATGATTCAGTTAAACCATGAGCAAATATTACTAGATTTTTTGTTTTTATTGGTAAAACTTTTTCGCTCCTGCGTTCTACTCTTCCATTATCCAGAATGGCAGCACATTTTTACCTCAGCCTGAGGCGTATTAGTTCAATTTTGGTATGAAGAGGTCTTTACATTTTCACAAAAATATAACTTTTTTTGCTATTAAAAAACAAAACAAAAAAACAAGCCCTGCCCAGGTGAGAAAAAGTAACGCAAAAGTAACGTAACGCATTACTTTTCTTAAAAAGTAACTAAGTAACTCAATTAGTTACTTTTTAAGGGAGTAACGCAATATTGTAATGCATTACTTTTCAAAGTAACTTCCCCCAACACTGGTTAGAAGTTTCAAATCCTCCACTGCTTTTTTGACAAGTTAACACTAATAGCAGGCTTCACATCAGCATAATAAGATACATGGATCTAATAGCCTATTTAAATGTGATGTAATTTGTCAAAGCCATACTGATGATGTTCTGCCGCCCGGTACCTCACTCTTCCAAGTGAGTGTTGCAGAAAACATGACATGCTGATCTAGTCACCAAGCACTGCTGGTTACTAGCAAGGTTGTTTGGATGCTGGTTTACTGGTGACCACCCAAAAGACTTCTTAACTACATTAAGAGGCCAACCGGCTTCACCAAAAAGACCATGCTGGTTGACAAGCATTTTTGTCAGGATTTACCAGTCTGACCAGCAACAAAGCAGCTGTAACCAGCATTCATGCTTGTCTAAGCGGGTCCTTTCCCCTGTAAATAAAGATGAAAATAAATTAGTAAATTGATGCAGTATTATTTAGATATTTAACTCTACTCTCTGTTCAGTTTACCCCAGTTATTCATTTATATTATTACGTTGTTACATTAATATAGCTGTAATTGTTTTGTATAGTTAGCATGCTATTAGCAAAGGTTGGCATCATTAGCAGTGTCTATGTACAACAGCTCCCTCATATGGTGATGCATTAGAGTAGAATAGCCTTAGAATTGTTATCACAGCAGGTGTCAAACACATAGTCCTTTGCACAAAATCCGAGATCCCTCTTAAACCAGAATATCTTTGTGAATTCTGTCCTCCAAAACTAAAATTCCAATATCACCGTACATGAAAAAATACTATAGTATATTATAGTAAAATTAATTATTTAAATAGGCCTAGTACTATAGTGTTTTTTAACCATACTATAGTAAATATAATACAGTATAATACTGTCGTAGTATTTACTATAGTTTAACAATTGACTATAGTTAATGTTACAGTATGCTGTAGTATAAATTAACAAAGTGTAGTAAATACTATAATATACTACAATATACAATTTACTGTAGTATCTTTACTATAGTATGGTTACAAAAACACTATAGTATTTACTAGAGTGCTTTTACTATAATATACTATAGTATTTTTTCATGTGGGAGCTTTTGGACAAACAAGGGAACTCAATAAAGGTTGGGGCAATGTGTAACACGTATTTTAAAGGTTTAACATTTACACAGTTTTATTAATAACATTTTTGTTGTTGTTGTTTTTGTTGTTGTTGGACAAAACAAAGGTTTTTTAAACTTACTGTTTCATGATGTGTTATAGCCAATATGTTTCATAGCTTACTTACTGTTAGAATTTACCCTACTTAGAAGCTAAAATGTCTGTAAATAGTTTTGTACATTTTTACTAAATTATTTTAGTAATGAATATTGTGTACATCTACTTCTTATTTAGCCTGTGGCCCCATCAGTGACATAGGCCACCAAAAACTAAAAAGAATAATATTTGTAGTGTATGTATCTAATCAGAAAATTTTAATAATAGGCTACATTTATAAGGAAATATTGACTGTGTCACAACTAACCCTGATCCCTTATATTGTCTAAAATGCTTTCATTCTTTGATTTTATTGTTTAAGTAAATGGGTCCTTCCAAGCAGTGGATTTCAGTGTTTCGTGTATGAGTGAAATAAAGGAGGACGTTTTCAGCAGGTTAATTAATCACATTAAGGTTGGCTAATTTTGTCAAATTTTAGACTTTACATTTTAACAGCTGGGCTGTCAGAAAGAGGACTTTTGTTTTGCTCCTTTTTCCCCACTGAAGCACCAACCCGGAAAAAGGAAATAATGTCCGTCGTCGTCCACTAGCTCAAGTCAGTTTGAGGTCGAGTGGAAGGTAAGCAAACAAATATTTTTTCATACTAACACGTTGTTTACCTGTAAATAATAGTTTTGTTTTCGGTAGTTGTTTATACTTTGACAAAGTCGCTTGAGTTCTTTTTAGAAATTAAACTGGATTTCAGCCATTTCACACTTTGCTATGAGAGCAGATGAGTCTGAACAGACAGTTAGCGGGTGCTGCTAGCAGACTGACAGTCTTACTACACTACTTATAGTAGTTTTACTTTTCATACTTTCTCTTTAGGCTTATAATTATTAGTCTTTGATTATTAAGAATTAATTAGCCTTAGTTTTGCTTTTGAAATAGCATAAATGCTAAATAAGCAAACCCACTAAAAGCGATGACAAACTTTAGTGTGTGTGTGTGTGTGTTTACAGTATTTTGTCAGTCCGTCCGTTTGCTTTTTCGTCTTTCTCCTTGTCTTTTAATAGTATTAAGTGCTGCTTGTGTCATTACTGTTTTTGTTCTGATTTTCTTTGTCAAATTTGTTTCATTTAATTAGTCACACGATTTATTCAGTACGAGTGAAACTCCCCTTGCTGTCTGCAAACTCTCTTCTCAGACATCAGTCTCAGTGACATCAGCTGTGGAAGTTGAGTCATATGTTAAATATGGCGTTTGTTTTAATTTCCAAGCAGAGTAAAGCATATGTACGTCTTTACTCGGTATCTTAATGCTTGTTTTGGCCACGGCTCAACAAAGGGCCAGCCAGACTTTACAGGCGTGGATTTTCTGGGAAGTTAAACGTTGTAGCTGATTTTAAATGCTGCCTTTCACTGAATACTTGCACAAGAAACCCATGTGAAGCTGGTAATGGAAAGAAATTATCATTTTGATGTGAACCAGCAGCCTTCTGTTCCCGTGTCATAGATCAGGGGTTTTCAAACGGGTCCATGGGCTGCAAGGGAGTGCTTGGGGGTCCATGGAGAAGTTCAGAGAAAAACAGTATACATAAATAAAAAATAAGATTACTCTAAATAAATAAAACGATTAAGTAAATAAATAAGAATTAAGATATTAATAATACATATTTGGGGGTCCATTGCATCTAAAATATTGAAAACCCCCATCAAAGATACAGGGAGACATTGTATATAGCCATGTCAGATGTGAAGCTCTAATTTCTGAAGTTTAATTTATGGGACGAATCATTAATGTGAATAAAATACATTTACAAGAGAAAACAACACTTGTGTCAAGAGACCCTGGACTCTAGTATTTTGTATCTTGTTTGTAGCTATAAACACTTAAAAACTGTCCGTTCTGATGCAACATGCTTTTCCTGTCCAGTTAACCATGGCGATGACAAGTCAGACGTCCTGCTCCTCGATGAGCAACCACACTAAGGAACGAGTCACCATGGCCAAAGTGACGCTGGAGAATTTTTATAGCAACCTAATATCACAGCACGAGGAAAGGGAAATGAGGTGAGAACCAAAAAAAGCATGTCAGGAATGCAATTTAAGTTATTTTTAAGTGTAGACTTTATTTTTCCATCAAAAACTTCTGCGAGAGAAATATTTAGGACTTAAGCAATTCTTTCTCTAATGTAGTTTTATAACTTTCTCTAGTGAACAGGTTTGGCAGGTCTCAATGATTTACTAAGAATTTGGACAAATGCATGCAATTCCTCTCATACTTTAGGTTGGAGTGAATATGGCAAGACGACTCTCTGTCATTTGCACCCATTGTGTTTCTTTGAGAACCTCCCAAATTCCAGGGGCCCTTAAATACGCACTGTTCTTGCCATCTTGAGATGATGTCAGACTAGAGGACCACACCTTTCGCTGGACTGATGAAACAACTCTACCACTTGGTAATAGTGTTTCATCACATGTCTAAAAGCTATTCTCTATCTGTTTTCAGGCAGCAGAAACTGGAAAAGGTCATGGATCAAGAGGGACTAGCTGATGAAGAGGTGAGCTTTTCTGAAATGCTGCTTTTTTTTCTTACATTTTCAAAAGTCTTGATCGAGACACAACACACAGAGAATGCAATTTCATGTGATCGTTTGATTTAATGGCTACTTTTTTTTTTGGTCCTGCAGAAGCGCCTCCGGCGGTCTGAGCATGCTAGGAAAGAGACAGAGTTTCTTCGTCTTAAACGAACACGGCTTGGATTAGAGGACTTTGAGTCGCTCAAAGTGATTGGCCGTGGAGCTTTCGGAGAGGTATGACTTTCTTTCTGTTAAAGACTATATCAAGTTTTGGGGTTTTCAACATTGATAATAAGAAGAAATGTTTATTGAGCAGAAAATTAGCATATTAGAATGATTTCTAAAGGATCATATGACACTGAAGACTGGAGTAATGATGCTGAAAAAAGCCATCACAGGGATACATTTTATGATATATTTTAATTTGTAATATTATTTCACAATATTACTGTTTTTACTGTATTTTTTATCCGATAAATTCAGCCTTCATGACTATGAGAGACCACTTTCAGAAATCATACAAACTTGAGTGTATTTGGTGATATTTTAGCACATTTAAAATTCACTTTCTCTCTCTCTAGGTTCGGCTAGTTCAGAAGAAGGACACGGGACACGTTTATGCCATGAAAATCTTGCGCAAGGCTGATATGCTTGAGAAGGAGCAGGTGAGTTTTCACTGATGGTGTCACACACGTCCACATATGGCATTTAAGTTTCTTTGTCTTGTTAACAGGTCTCTGTTTTCTGTTCAAGGTTGGTCATATTCGAGCAGAAAGGGACATCCTTGTTGAGGCAGACAGTCTGTGGGTGGTCAAGATGTTTTACAGCTTTCAGGATAAGATGAACCTCTACCTCATCATGGAGTTTCTGCCTGGAGGTGAGCGTGGGTTGATCTCGGTTAATTTCAGAGAAACATTACAATCGAGATGATGGCACCAAATTTGACTGTGTGTGTGTGTGTGTGTGTGTGTGTGTGTGTGTGTGTGTGTGTGTGTTTTCCCAGGTGATATGATGACTCTACTGATGAAGAAAGACACTTTAACGGAGGAGGCCACACAGTTTTATATTGCTGAGACTGTACTGGCTATTGACTCCATTCACCAGCTGGGATTCATCCACAGAGACATCAAACCAGACAACCTGCTACTTGACTCAAGAGTAAGAAAACACTCACAGATTATGTAATGAAATTAAAAAAATAAATATGAATGTATAATTTTTAGCAAAATACTTTCACATTGTTCAGAAAAATATAGGCCGCTACATTTGTCACAATCAATTTCAATAGTCAACACCAATACAATTTCACTTGATACACAGAGTATATTATAACGTATTTATAAGTATTGAATTGTAACCTCCCTATAGGCAACTTTAAGTTCAATAAGAGCCTAGCAGGGTCACATGGTCTTGATCAAAAGAGTTATTGTCATTCACAGTGTCATTTTGCTCTTTTAGGGCCATGTTAAGTTGTCTGATTTTGGCTTATGCACTGGTCTGAAGAAAGCTCACCGCACAGAGTTTTACAGAAACCTCAATCATAGCCTTCCCAGCGACTTCAGTAAGCAGACAAACATCTCTTCTGGTATTAATCCTACAAATTTCATATATCATATTACATTCATTTTTTTGCATCATGCTCTTGTTAATAAAATGTACACGCTACTGTTCAAAGGTTTGTGGTCAGTAAGATTTTTAAATGTTTTTGTCTTTGACTCTCGCCAAGGCTGAATTTATTTGATTAAAGGGATAGTTCACCCAAAAATGAAAATTACCCCATGATTTACTCACACTCAAGCCATCATAGGTGTATATGACATTCTTCTTTCAGATGAATACAATCAGTTATTATATATATATATATATATATATATATATATTTTATTTTATTTTTTTATTTTTTATTTATTATTTATTAATTTTTTTTATTTATATATATATATATATATATGCATGCCCTGGCTAATCCAAGCATTATAGTGGCAGTAAATGGCAGCCCAAAATTTGAAGCCTAAAAAATTGCATCCATCCATTATAAAAGTAATCCACACTGCTCCAGGGGGGTTAACAAAGGCCTTCTGAAGCTAAGAGATGGGTTTGTGTAAAAAAAAAAAATCCATATTTAAATTTATAAAGTAAAATATCTAGCTTCCGCCAGACCACCTTCCGTATTCAACTTATGACGAAAGTGCTTGCGCTACATGACCGTCGCACCAGTTATTTTCCGTAAGTTAAATACGGAAGGCGGTCTGGTGGAAGCTATATATTTTACTTTATAAAGTTTTAAATATGGATATTTTTCCGATTCACTTCAGAAGGCCTTTATTAACTCCCCGGAGCTGTGTGGATTACATTTATAATGGATGGACGCACTTTTTTTGGGCTTCAAATTTTGGCCATTTACTGCCATTTATAATGCTTGGTTTAGCCAGGTCTGAAAGAAGAATGTCATACACCTAGGATGGCTTGAGGGTGAGTAAATCATGGGGTCATTTGAATTTTGGGGGGAACTATCCCTTTAAAAATAGTTAAACTGTAATATTGTGAAATTTAAGTACATTTTTAAAAAACTTTAAATTTATTGTAAGTGTATTCCTGTGGTGGCAAAGCAGAATTTTCAGCACTCGTTACTTCAGTTTGACAAAGTCCCTTTAGAATTTGAAATCTTTTGTTACACTATGAATGTGAATTTTTTTTTAATCAATTTAATGCATCCTTGGCCCTGTTTACACCTGGTATTAAGATGCGTTTTGGCCTAAAGATGTGAGTGCATGTTAAAAGATAATTGTGAGATTATGAGAACAATTCTGCTTGGTACGTTTTTGTCTTCAAACTAAACTTGGGCCGACAAAGTTTAAATCCTGTCTGGCTAGCGTGCTTCCAATAATTTTTACGCATTAAGTCAGTTGGTGGAGAGTAGGCGTCTTTTGTGGCTTTTAGAATTAATTCGACCACATGAGTGTCTACACTACAAAAGCAATCCGGTAGCATGTGTTTTCGACTACCTCTGGTAGTGGTCGTAAGTGGACAAGCTCATAACGTTTTAGACCCTTTTACACCTGTGTTTAGCATCGTCCACTTGTGAACCGATCGACCAAAATGCTTCATACGCTTAATACCAGGTGTAAACAGGGCCCTTGCTAAATTTATGTTAATAACCAAGTGAGTAAACCTAAACTTTTGAACAGTAGTGTATATAAAGTAATAAAGAGATTGCATGGCTGATTCTGTGGCAGTAACAGATTTTTTTTTCTTCAGCGTTCCAGAACATGAACTCAAAGAGAAAAGCAGAAACATGGAAGCGAAACAGGAGACAGTTGGTAAGGGTTTCCTCTTGACCCAATACTGCCCTGCACATAGTGGGTGGGTACAGATATATTTGTGTTGCATGAAGAGCCTTTGCAAGAAGTTATTGTGAAATCAGTGTGTTCTTAATATGGCAGTTGATGATTGTAAAAGTAGTGTGGGAGGGTTACGATGTAGTCTTGTGTGTAATCCATTATATTCTCTATCTCACAACTTTTTTTGTGTTTGGTGAATAAGTAGAATAGGATATAAAGAGATTTGTCTGAATTAAAGGCATCTTTTTTTTTCAGGCCTTCTCCACTGTTGGAACCCCTGACTACATAGCCCCAGAAGTCTTTATGCAAAATGGGTATAACAAGCTCTGTGATTGGTGGAGTTTGGGAGTTATTATGTATGAAATGCTGATTGGTGAGTTGATATTTTTTAGTCTGTAAATAAAGTATGCGTGTTTGGTTATTTTTTTTTAGCTAAAGTGTTTGTGTGGGTTGTTTCAGGTTACCCTCCATTTTGCTCCGAGACACCTCAGGAAACGTACAGGAAAGTGATGAACTGGCGGGAAACTTTGACCTTTCCACCTGAAGTCCCAATTTCAGAGAAGGCCAAGGATATGATCCTCAGGTTCAGCTCTCTCACTGCTCTTTTATTGGGCTTTATTTTGTTGCTGTGATTATTTGCCTTTATTTTATACTCTTAGCTAGTGTTGTCACGATACCAAAATTATGACTTCGATACAATACCAGACTAAAATACCTCGATACTGAATCGATACCACGGAGAAAAAAAAAGAAAAAAAAACACATTTAAAGTAATTGAATAATAATGATTTATAAAAATCTAAAACTCACTTGACCAGCATGTTCCTGCCCTGCTTTTTGACCATTCCCTTCTCTTATTGCAATAATAATTACATGCCAGCGTGAACATCCTTTGTTGTGCAACAATCACATTGTTTGCAACAATCACATTATCAATCATGTTAACATTCACTAACCTTTCACAATGCTGAACAGTTTTTGTGTTAATAGAGTAATTTTTGTAGTGAGTTATTGTAATTTTATAATTACAATAAAGAGATATTTCATTTTAAATGTATATTTGTTTTTTCAAAAGTAAGCAAAAATGCAAATTAGAAACAACATGACAAAAACAGTGCTTTATTTTTCAGCTACAGTAGGTCTATTTAACAGTAGCATTCAAGAAAGAAATTAAATAAGCATATATAAAAAAACAGCTTAGTCTTCACTCTATAAATTAGCTATAAACTGATTCTTAATTATTTAATATTAATTAATAATTAATACATTTTATTCAATATATTTTTCTATTTTCTTTGTTGTTTGATTAACATTAATCACACAGAATATTATGTCCTGCCCTTTAAGACCCATCCATTTCATTGGAACCCATCCGATTTCTTACTCAACTGTATACGTTCACTAGAGACATGCCCAACTGTGTTTACTTGAATATCATTGCATGCATTTTTACATATTTTTTACCATTCAAACCCAATAATCTGCGAAAGAGAACTGAATCGTGATTGCATGCTGCCTCAGGTCAGAGTCCGGTTTATTTTGTAATGCATGCATGTATCTGTTGCTTTCTTTGTCATGCGCTGCGCGAATATATTTGACTGTTCTGCTACTATTGTTTAGTGAACGGTGGAAGCAGAGCTAAGAATGTGTGGACGCGAGCTTCCTGGAACAACACGCTGAACACGGCAACTAAACCCAATGTATTCGCAACGATTCTCATTAATGTTATGTAATATGACACAATCATAGTTATTATTAATTGTGCAATGCTTTTTGAGCTGTGCGCGCAGAATGAACACCGGTACACTGAAGCTCTTTTCTAGCGCGTTTATTTAGCTCAAAGAAATGCAGTCTATATGAGATTGATCAAGACCCACCCACTTTTTACGGCCAATGATATTGGACCCACTCACTTTTATAGTCTCTAATTCAGCATGTCTGCTCAGCTACACCTTGTCGATAAACACTTATTGTTTAACACGTTAGGCGCTTTATTTCCAATTTATAAACGGCTTTCCGATCTGATATGTGATGGGGAAAGGGAGTGGAGCGAGTTCAGAAAAAGGCGGATTCGAACCTTGGGTCGATTCGCATCAAAACTTAATGCCATGCATCTTACCCCTACACTATTGCCACTCTAAATGGTTCATTGATTTCTGCAATTTTGTCTGGCCCAACCAGACATTTAGTAAACAACGCAGTATATTTGTATTTAATGTAAATGGCATCTGCTTCAGTAAAAATTTTCTGAGAGGGGATCCACCTAGATTTATTTAGCTTCCGACGCCCATGGATTGATACAGATATATACAAAATAAACGTATTACAAATGACATCTGCACAAAATGACACGAATGTACGAGTGAACTTGAACAAAGTTAACGTTACGAGCGAGTCAGAATGCGTGACTCATGCTGTGCACCCGCTCTTCCTGCAGCAACGCGGTGAAACAAGCAACTAAACAAAAAAATTCACAATGTTTTATTACAATATTGCTCTCTTTATAATGTTATGTAATATGACAGTCCCAATCATAGTCATTATTTGTTGTCCATTGCTGTTTAAGCTGCTTCCGCTGAAGCTGATCACCGGCATGCTTTACTACCGCTCTAATTCTTAACCAAATGCATACGTGATAAATCAGATATAGATAGGCCTACACAAAATAAACAAATTATTACAACTTGCATTTGCACAAAAAAAGACTGCGAATGCACACGCAAACTTAGTCATGATGAAGGTGTAACTCCATTTGTGAAATGGTCCCAAACAGAACTCCAGTGTGCCCGCTTCATTTTTCCTCCTGTGTTTCGCGTTTGAGGAGCACGCACGCGCATGACCCTGCTTAATCGATGATCAGTAGGTTTTATTGATTAAATATATTATCGACAACGTTAACATGCCAACGTGCAACACTGGAACCTTTGTCTCTTCTCTCATCCCAGTATATTTTGCTTTCATTAACCATGATGCCAACCTACATTTTGAGACATGGTGAATTTTTAGCAATCTTTTTTTTTCTTAATTGTTCATCTGATGTTCTGTTGTTTTCCACTAGGTTCTGTTGTGAGAGTGAGCTCAGGATTGGAGCCACTGGAGTGGAGGAGATCAAGACTAACCCTTTCTTTGAGGGGGTGGACTATGACCATATCAGGTATACTGTGATCTCATGTAGACAAACACACAGATTAAAGATTATTTTCGGTTCATTAATTCTGGTTCACGCAGCGTGCACTTTAATCTGCAATTTTAGGTTATATGTGTATTCTATGCCTACAATTTGCATGGCATGCACATTTTACAATACCGTTAGAAAATTTGCGGTCAGATTTTTAAAAAAAAAATTTGAAAGAAGTCTCTCGTGCCCAACAAGGCTGCATTTATTCAATCAAAAGTAAAAACGGTAATATTTTGAAATAAAACAGCAATAATATGAAATGAGTGTTAAAATAACTATTTTCTATTTTAATATATTTTAAAATATAATTTTAACGTGATTGCAAATCTGTCTTTTCAGCAGCCATTACTCCAGAATCACATGATCCTTCAGAAATCATTATAATATGCTGATTTGGGGATCTAGAAACATTTATTATTATCGATGTTAAAAACTGTCGTGCTGCTAAATATTTTTGTGGAAACCATGATAGTTTTTTTCAGGATTCTTTAAGTAGAGCGTTCAAAAGAACAGCATTTATTTGAAATAGAAATCTTTTGTATTGTAATTTTTTTTTTTTGTGCATCTTTGGTATTAAAGGTATTATTTTAAGAATGGTAAGAGAGTAGTATTGATGTATGCAATTCTGAACACGGCTGATGTTTTTTCTTTTCTAGAGAGAGACCAGCGGCTATTCCAATTGAGATCAAAAGCATTGACGACACCTCCAACTTTGATGAGTTCCCTGATTCAGACATCCTTCAGCCTTCAGGTGTGTTTTTAGTCACTTTAGTCGGACATAATTTTATGGGTTATGTATTTCAGAACTATATAATAACATTACTCTCTCTCTTCCTCTCTCTGTCTCTCTAAAGCCCCTCCTGTGTCCAACCACACCGAGGCAGATCTGAAGAGTAAAGACTGGGTGTTCATCAACTACACCTACAAGCGATTTGAGGGGCTGACCGCACGAGGAGGCATCCCGTCGTACATGAAAACTGGGAAAAGATAGGCTTCGATGGGGACTTGATGACATGCTGCATTCTTGCAGTGGCTGTTTTTCCGTAAGGAGAAGTTCTCCATCGCTGCTCCGCGCATCTGAAGGATCTTGCATCATCCGTTTCCTGTTTTGATTCAGTCGACCGTGACTCATTAATGGATGTGGACTCCACCCGCACTCAATCGGTTCAGAGTCATACCTAAGGGCTTCTTTTCCTCGAACACCCAAAATGCACTCACTATTTTCTTTTTTTCCATCTTAAGGATTTAAGATTTGAGGTAATCTTTCAGGTTGCCAGTTTTTGTAAATGGAGATATTTTTAGAACACTGACACTGGTAAAAAAAGGGCTTGAATGGAAGCTAGTTAGATCTCCCGCAACCATAATTGATTTTAACTGCATCAGCACTGGTGGATCGTTAAATTACCATTTCGAAGAACAAGCTTTTGTGGTAAAATCCCCATCTCAGCCTTTTTCGTGTCCACATCTTAGAGATTGAAAACTTCCCTAGTTTTAATTAAGATGGATTTTTTTGAAAATCCATTCTTTTAAAGACCTACTTTCCTCTGTTTCATGGAAATTCCTTCTCTTGTTATGCTCACCATCCATGATCTCAGAGAAGATGGCAAAACACGGGGCTCAGTCGGTCGGATCTGAATATGATTCGTACGAACCCCCAAAGCTGCAGATGTTGCCTTGCGCTCAGATCCTTCCTTCTTATACCAGCAGAAACACCACGAATGCATTTGCCAATCAAACCAAATTGTTCATCAACTGCATATCAGGAAACTTCACCAGCTCATATCAACAACCAAGCAAACTCTACGGACCAGCATTTTTTTTAAAATATATAATGGGTTGTTCCAGCCACTGACTGATTCAGAAGTAGCTTGGTGCTAATGCTATTGTTTTTCTTAATAAAGGGGCTCATTGCTGAAGTTTGGGGAACAAAGCGACATTTCTTGCATCTTGAGGAGAATGGCAACACACTTCAGGGATTTGAATTTGATCGAGTCTTCCATTTTGTGGGGAGGAAATGTTCAATGCAAATGTTTTTATACTACCAAAGAGATGCCACTTTTAATCAGCTTTATGGGCTTGAATCTCGACGTTGTTTGGTAATGGATGCTTTGGCTTTCATACAGCATTAATTAGCAAGCTTATACTTTGTCTTAAGCAGCTAGCAACTTAACTCGTAGCAAAATATTAATTCCGTATGGTTCCGTTCAGTCTGCTTTACTGAAGCTGCTTGTATCAGCATGTTGTTAGTGATGGCTGACTTTGTACAAATCAAACAAGAGTGCAAGAATGGTTTTGAGTGTGTGTGAAATTCGCAGACAGTGAATGTCGTCTTTCTGTGACCAAATTGAATGTATCTTGAAGATTAAAAGAGGCTTCCAGAAGATGCATTCATTTAGAAATCGGCTGCTCAAGAATGACCTGAGATTTTCATAAATGCTCGAGTGAATGATTTGGTGACTAGATTTTATGCACACGGCATGACAAAGGTTTTGTATGTGGAATTGCTTGTTGATAGATGTCAAGCTCAGCAGCCAGTGAACACAACATACTGCTTGAGTAATATCTCAAATAACATTACTGTATCCCAGAATGCTAAAAATGATATGGAAAGTAGCATGAAATCATGTTTGAATGGTGCGTTTTTTTTAATCCTTAGAGCAATATGTGACCGTCTTTGGTCTGGATGTGTATTATTATTATTATTATTATTATTATTTTTAAAACCTATAGTTATGGCTGGAGATTTTTCATGCTGTCTGTCTGAGGGTCGTTCTGTTGCATGTTTTCACGTTTGCTGGACAATTCAAAGCTATGAATGAGTTTGCGAGGTTTCGTGCTGCTTTATTTGTTCCCCTTATTCTAGTATCAAGAATATGTAGGGGTGATATCATGGTTATTGCTTATGAATGATGGCTTGGTGGAATTATACACTGTCTCCAGGAAGCAGATCACAGGCTGGACTGCTTTGTTTGTATCTCTTGTTGCTGTATCTCACATGCTGAAAATGATCATGAAGATCATGATCATAAAGAGTGTTTTAAATTCTCACTTGTTTTTCTGTAGGTTTCTTGCTTGCATCCTTGTCCTAGAGTGAGGACGTTCTCTTTGAATCAGGAAAAAATACTTTTTTTTTTCTTGAAGATGAACAATGCACCTTTTGCTAGTTGTAATGTCATGTATATTTAAAGTATATATATACACACACACACACACACACACTTGTCAAGTTAATATACACACTGAATGACTGTTCTGTTGTTTGCCTGTAAGAGAGTTTGTAATTCTTTCAGCAACTTTTTTTCACACCTAACCAGATGTAGACTAGTCTTAAGATTTTTGCGGTCTATATTTACTTGCTTAGAGCTAAAGAAATAATTACACCAATGTGTATAAAGGAGTTCATTCAAACTGGCGCTAGTGCTCACAAACTATCCGTGCAGGAGATATTGCTGTTCATCCAGATCACAAATGTGTATAAAATGCAAAGCTGATCAAGGAGCAGCATTCCTGCTTCTGAAGGGTTTGTGAACACGGCTCCTGATTTCACTGATGTCACATTCTGCTGTGGGAGGTGGGCGTTTGTCCTCTCCCTGCCTTAAGTTTGAGTTGTAGAGTGTTTGTGGATTTTTCCTAAGCTCACAGAGCACCTTTCACTGGTTTATTTGTCTGATAGAGAGTTTGTTTTTAAGGTGTGGGCACACTTTGACTGTAAAACGTCCTGAATAAAACACCAGTTCATTTACTTGTGTGTGTGAGACTCTTCTGTTCCTTCTTTCCACCTTATTAGTGGTACATGCTAAGACTTATTTGTTTTCTCTGTTGGGAATTTTTAAACTCCTAACCCTAGGTTTTAAACTTCAGCATGTAGCTCGTCCTACATGTTTGGGATGCAGACCTGAATAATAACTTTGCTATCAAACTTCCCACAAGCTTAAATTGAAAGACACTCCATTGCATCATGCTCATGAACCACTCAAAACACCTTAGCAACTGCATAGTAACGATCTGGCATTATGTTGGCAACTTTTGCAAGGGCAAACACCAGTTTGTTTGTTTTTCTTCCAAAGTGTAAAAGATGTATGCATTTGCTTTTTCCTTTTAAAAACTGTTTTATGTGTAAAAATGTATGTCAACTACTAGACAGTTCTTGAAATGTATGTAATTCTGAAAAAAATCACTATAAAAAAGATGGAACACACAAATGATGTGTGTTTTATTAGGGCTGTCAATCGATTAACATTTTGAATCGCACTTTTGTTGTGTGATTAATCCCGATTAATTGCACACTTAACGTGAAATTAAGCATACGTCATTTATCTCATTAAACACGATCATTCTGCCATAATTTGCTATATCCAGCAAAGTAAACAATCAGATTGAAGGGGGATTCTCACAAAGCTGTATTTTCTGCACACTTCAAGACTCCAAAAGGACACCAAATATAAGGAGTCCATATAATTATATTAATATACTTAAACACACCTAAGCAGGCATGAAAAAAAAAAACTTTACAGAATTCAGTGTATAGTACGTGTACAGAGCAGCAACAAAGAGCTTGTGTTCATTTTAGCTGAGTCAAGCTGCGATATCGAACAGGACCACACGGAGACGCCAAAAAAACCCCCCTAAATCGACCGCTTTGACGGCATAAACCTACGATTACTAATCACAACAACATATATGACAAATCAAACATTATCCTTCCTGAGTGTGTGTGGAAACAACGCGAATGTAGGTTACTGAAATCTGTCTGTACATGAATGCAGCGTATATATATATATATATATATATAAATATATATATATATATATATATATATATATATATATATATATATATATATATATATATATACATACACATATATTATGTAAACACAAACTTTTTATTTTGGATGCAATTAATCGTGATTAATCGATTTGACAGCACTAATATATAACAAAATATTCAACTTAATTTATTGAATTAACTCTATCTCTATGAAAACATGTCAAATGTATAATCTTCGGTCCTTCGGATGATACGTTAAACCGAGGTCCTGACTCTCTGTGGTTATTAAAAATCCCAGGATGTCCTTCGATAAATGGCCAAATTTGCCCATTGGCCCCTGTCCATCATGGCCTCCTAATAATCCCCATATATATATAAGATTGGCTTCATCTCCTCACCACCAATCAGCTGGTGTGTAGTGGGCGTTCTGGCGCAATATGGCTGCCTTATTGTGCATGTGTTGCATTATCCAGGTGGATGCTGCACATTGGTGGTGGCTGAGGAGATTCCCCCCTTCTATGTAAAGCGCTTTGAGTGCCTAGAAAAGCGCTATATAAATGTAACAAATTATTATTATAACATAAAAAACGGATATACCTGTATATATAACTTCTCTTTTTTTTTAGTGAAGAATGAAAATTGTCATGGTAAATTCTATTGAATTATTTTGGCCTTAACCAATTGGGGGCCTCAGAGTCGACCACTGCTGTAATGTATGTGTTGCTCTTAAAGTTGGGCTGCTTTAAGTACAAGTTAAGGAACTTTGTTTCATTTACTGGGATCCAAATTAAGAACCTGTGACCACTTGACATGGTTGATGAAGTGATCTGTCTGTCCCTTTGAACACAAATGTGGATGTGAATCCTTTGTAAACAGTTCATTAACAGCTCTGCTCTATAAATAGTACACCATAGTTTGAACATGTTTTTCAATCCCATGCGTTTGTGACATGGTCGAATTCATTCTTAACACATCTATTAATCAGTTATTTACTAAATTATGATTGAAAAAATGTAATCTGGGAATTAATTTTACTTTTTAATCATTCAAATGTTGTCCTGGGAAAGTTGAGCTGTTCTTTTCCGGTATAAACCCCACAAGAACAGAAAGATGACTGCCGACATTACAGCAGATATGGACATGCTTATCAATGCCATGTTTCGGGCAGTGCTGCTGGGGTACATGTGTCTTGTTGTAGTGATGTTAGAAAACAGGCTCCCAGGGCCTTCCCAATGAATCAGACCTTTAGTAAAGTCTAAACTCAGTTCATTGGGAGATAACACCTTTACCCCTTTATACATTCTCTTCACTCTTCGTTTGCCCGTGTCCAGTACGTCACAGCAGTATGTCCCAGAATCCTCTTCCCTGAGAGGGTCTAGCACCACCTTGTCCAGGCTGAGGGCTTCATAGCGGGTGAATAACGAGTCATCAGAGGTGATGACTCCACGGGCGAAGCGCCAAGACACCACAAAGGCAAATCGGCCCATGGCTTCCATCACTTCCTCTAAGCAGTCAAGCACCAGACGCTGACCGGTAGTTGCTGTTTGGGTCTTCAGTCCACACTGCCAGGTGTCTAGGCAGCGGATGGTCCTCAACTTGCAGGAAGTTTTGGAGAGGTTTCCGGTCCCCCTGATAGGGCAGAGCTCTTGAGTTCGGAGGCCAAGACCGCAGGTGGCACTGCAGGGAAAGCTGCGTTTGATGACCCAGGTGTTGATATTCTCCAGTTCTTCCAGCTCGGCTTTGGTTAAAGTGCTACACCAGCTGGGGGAGTGCAGGAGAGTGCAGAACAACAACACCAGCCAAAGTGCTGAGCGAGCCATTGTAACTTAAGACATAGAAGAGGAGCAGCGACCAGCCAAGCTGTCAGAAGATGTTCAGAATGAGAATCTATACCATATGTTTATCAATAAATTAGATGTTTATTAATAAATTATTCTAATTCTTTTTCAAATTCATTTTAGAGGGATAGTTCACCCAAAAATCTAAATTCTGTCATCATTTACTACAAGCAGATCTCGGCAGTCATTGACTGGGGGGGGGGGGGGGGGGAGAGAGACTATGGCTGCCGAGATCTGCTTGGTTACAAACATTCTTCCAAATATCTTCCTTTGTCTTCAGCAGTTTGAACTGGAGCGACTTGAGGGTAAGTAAATGATGAACACATTTTCATTTTTGGGTGAACTATCCCTTTAATACTTGTATATCATTATTTTTATCATACACATATACTTTTTTAATAAAAATTTAATTTATTTAATTTTTATATTTATTAAATTAGTATTTATTTATTATTCATTTTAAAACACCTTTGCACACCTAAATTAAATAATTAAATTATCTTAATTAATTAATTAATTCTTTTTTCAGCACCTGGATTTTAAGCCTAAAACTCATCCATTTTCAACGAGGAATCGCCTTTATCGGAATATTTATGTTCCAAACTGGTATTTTGCACTTATTATGATGTGCTGAACGTATTTAATATGTGTAGTTATCGTTCTTACCTTCGTTGGTGTGTTCAAAAGATGTGACAAACTATAAAAAATCTCTCAACCTTTCTATTTTGCAATTTTAACGTCATATAACTCTGTTCGTCAGCTGTGCCTATTACTTGTGCTTGACATAACGGAGGAAAGCGCGTGCTTTAAAGAGATTTAAGCTACAACTGTCGGTTAAAACGTCTAATTATTTGTTTTGGTTTAAAATAATCGTTTTATTATTATTATTTATTTACAACGTTTGTATTCCATCTTGCCACAAGATGGCGCTCGGTCTCACAGAACGTATGGGCTCGGTTTCGCAGAACGTAGCCTTATGCAGTGTGATTAAATAGTTTACGTTACGGGTCCAGTTGTAGTAAAATAAGTAAACTGTTGATTTTATTATCTGCGTGTCACTTATATTCATTTAAGTTACTGTTTAACAATTATATTTAAGTTATGTAAAAGCAATACGTGCTACTATTGCGTTAGTGTGGGCAGTAGCCTACTCAAGCCAAGTAAAGCAGAACCAGCGGTTATTGACACCACTCAAATGTCAGACAGCTATGAAATGCCTAGAGCTAAAAGACTCCTGTGGGGTAATAGTGATTCAAACCAGGCCAACGAGTCATTCTTACCCTTTACGTTTTGCCCATTCATTTGGTGGAGTCTGGTGGTTGGTGGCCAAATGTTAGTGTGTGAGAGATTGAGAACTGTACTCTTGGTTTTAGTCTTTGTGATGGTGTAAACAGGATGTGGATAAGCTCTGATGGCTGTTTGTCATGCCGATGAAGCATCACCTCAAGGGCATAGACTGTTCAAACAAAACCTTGACGGTCTTCTGTGCATCAGAACAAACAATCTACCTAGCATGTACTCACCCTTGTATCATTCCAAACCTGTATGACTTTCCTTCTTCTGCAAAACAAAATAAAATAGGAAATTCTGAAGAATCCTGGTAACCAAACACTTTTGGTGACCATTTACTTCCATTGTATAGAAGAACACATTCATGTTTTCATTTTTAATGTGACCTACGGTTCCAGCGTCAGTTGCATTGCTGCACAGCCATTCACAACTCTTCCACCAACTCCCTCTGGCCCTATAGAGTAGTAAAGTGCCCATTAGATGCACACTTTAGAATCTCATAGTCATCCAGGTACTTTAAAAAAAAAATTTATTACTATTTCATGAATATTGTCAATTCGGACATACTCTTTTCACATAGGCCTACTGTATTTTACCTATACTATAGCAAAGTATGCATTTTTGAAGGCAGCCTTAAAGGGATAATTCACCCAAAAATGGCTGAATTCTGAATCATATACTAGCATACTCTTACTACTTCTGCCATAGACCAATGTGGTAAAAGTGGTAGTAGTATAGTATGCAGTTCTGAATTCAGCATCTGTCATCATTTACTCATGTTATTCCAAACCTGTATGAGTTTCTTTCTTCTGCTGAACACAAAATAAGATATTTTAAAGAATTTTGGTAATCAAACAGTTGACGGTAGCCCCTTCCATATTTTTTACTATTTTCATTTTTGGGTGAACTATCCCTTTAAAATGAAATGAAATGGAAGTTGCAATAGTTTTTTCTGTTTTACTTGTGATGTATATCAGAGGGAAATGGCTTTTTGAACAAGAAAAAATGTAGGGCAGGACTTGATTTTGTCTATTGGGAATTGATTGGATGGTTCAATCATGTGTCATGCATCAGGCACTTTTGCTATACTCTTTTTTTGAGTACTGTGAATTCGGACATAGGCCTACTTCTATTATATTTTTTATCACATACTGTGTTCCCCCTATATAATAGGGAAGTATGCGATTTCAGACGCAGCCGTATAGCTGGCCCTTATTTGTCCCCATAGTCAGTGTTGGGGAAAGTTGCTTTGAAAAGTAATGCATTACAATATTACATTACTCCCTTAAAAAGTAACTAATTGAGTTACTCAATAATGCATTACGTTATTTTTTTGTTACTTTTGCGTTACTTTTTCTCTCCTGGGCTGGGCTTGTTTTTTGTTTTGTTTTGTTTTTATAACAAAAAAGTTATATTTTTGTGCAAAGGTAAAAGACCTCTTCAAACCAAAATTACAACTTTACAATAAAAATGCAACTTCACGCATGAACAGTAGAGGGTGCAGCTCTGCTGCATTCTGGATAATGGAAAATATGACGCAGGAGAAAAAAGTTTTACCAATAAAAACAAAAAAATCTAGTAATTTTGCTTTAACTGAATCATCAAAGGTCAGCAGCATGACATTGGTCAATAAAGGTAGATTAAATGCATACAAATATTTGTTTTATTTAACATTTAATTAACCTGGATGTTTGCATACTCTGATTTTGCATTTGACTGATTTTATTCATTTTGAGGAGTAGGCTACTGAATCTTTATTGTGCAGGTGAGATGAATAAATGCTCACATTTAGTCTAGAACTACAATGACCATCATGTTTACACACAACGCCTTTGCACTTACTCTCGATTTTTCTCAACATGGAGACAGGAGAGCTGTCAGTCAAATAAATGTGAAAAAGCAACTCAGATATTTTGTTGTAAATTTGAAAAATAATGCGTTACTTTACTACTTGAAAAAGTAATCTGTAACTCAAGGTTGGCCTACTTGTAATGCGTTACCCTAACACTGCCCAGGCCAATGTATTTAGGTTTATTACTTAGCCTGGATGCAACAAGTTTGTTTAGTAACCGCTGTGGTTTCATACTGTAACAGTTGGAATAATTCCTACATTTTTTCTTTTGATGTTGGTGTTTCGTGCTGGTATGTGCTAGTCATTTGATATCAACATGGCAGCGCCCATGAAGTGGCCACCCGCTCCATGTAGAATATAACAGTTTTTCTAGAAGATAGAAGATTTTCTAGTTAGTGAAAAAAAAAACCCAATACATTCCATTTTTATTTTGTGAAAGGGACTGTATTCACATAACACATATCAAGATAAGGGATTATCAGTTCATTGAAACGGAAGACGTGATTGTTCAAGCGCTGCAACTTGCAGACGGTCCCTTGCAGGCTCGCTTTTCTCTCTACAGCTCCCACAACCGTCTCACTTTTCGTGTAGTGCACACTGAGCACTCGTGAACTCGCTACTTCGGCGTTTATTGCACGGTTTTGCCAGTGATTTCAAGGTTACTGGTCATTTCACGTGCACTCCCATTTTCCACATCATTTGGCTCCTCTGGCCACTTTCTTCATTTATACCGCAGGCACCCGGTGGGCTACCTCTGGTTTACATTTTAAACGGAAAGTGTTTTTTAATGAGGTGCAAATTGCCTTGCTGCTGACTTCGATGTTGCGCGTTGCTACTTTTACAGAAGTTTCTTCAGTTTCAATATAACATTTTCCCCTGCCGCATCCTGTCGCGAGGTTGCGAGCAGCGCGCGGCGGATTAAATGGATTAATGACCACATCTTCACCTCGATTTTCAAACAACTGGCATATCTATTTTTGTTTGTTTGTTTGGAGGCGCTTCTCTCAAAGCGGTTTTAATAATGAGCGAAATAAACACCGAGGAGGACAGTCACCAAGAAAACTGGGATGTAAACAGCAAGGACTCGGACCGTCAATTTCGTCTGAGACTGTGCGTTTTAAATGAGATATTGAACACCGAACGGGATTACGTGAGAAATTTGGCATTTCTGCAGTCGGTAAGTACTGGGTTCAATCCAAACTCTATGAGTGTTGCAGTTTGAGCACCCATGTTCCTGGTTACATGTTGCAGTCTCGTTTACAGTCTCATAAACTGGAGATAACGGCCACCGGTGAAGCTGTCAAGCTGTGTTTAAGTCACTGTACTGTCGTCAAAAAAGAGGAAGAGGGAGAATGCGTGAAACAGGCAGCCTTTCTAAAACAACTTGTGTTGGCTAGGTTCTTTTTTAGTCGCATAAATAACAAACAAAACATAAAGCACAGGGACTGTTTTTGTAGAGGGACTTCTTGGGGGGGGGGTTTGTTATTGATGCAGGACGTGGATGTTGTTTCTCCAGTGGGCGTTTTAACTCGGTGTTTCCCAATGTTTTTTTGGCTCTATTTACCCATACAGCCTCACCAACAAGGCTCACTTTCCATCATTCATTTGATCAAATGCACTTTTAAACACACAACTCAAAATAGCTCTTATTTTGTTTCTAACTTCCATACAACATGCATTACATATATTTTCTTTCTTAAGAAAGAAGTTTTAAATCATATATTAATCATATAATTTTATTTTTTTATGATATTATGTGCCACCTTGAACCTTCTTACACAAGCTACCTCTGATTGGGAATCACTGTTTTACAGTTTATTGGGTTATCATCATATTGGTTGTACTTTTCTGTTCTGCAGTTTTTAGAGATGACTCGGAAATGTGAACACTCTCAAATCGAGAAACAAGAGTCTGTCACTTTTACTGCCTTTTTCAAGTCATTTAAAACAAGCTCTAAATTAAACTAGTGTATTTCCTGGTCATGTGCCATTTCCTTTTATAAGCTCTGCCTCATAAAAACAGCAGCGACTCATGTGAGAGGTGGGATTTTCAGGTCTCCAGGGCAATCTAGCCAGTAAACCCCCCTGTAACTTTCGAACACTTGTTTTTTTGTCTTTTGATAAGACTGGGTTGTGCTCATCAGCATACAATCCCGCTCAGCCCAGAGCATGTTGTCCTAGTGAAACCCCTCTTGGAGCATCGCTGACCCTGTACTGATAAAATATGTAAAGTAAGTAAAAAGTAAATACAGAAAGTGTTTGAAATCTCCAGATAGTGATTTGGCATACTTGACAAGTGTTTTCTTGCTCTGATTAGCATTAGATCATGACATAGCTTGCCTGGATTAGAGAATAGACCATCACAAGCCCATTCATATTCCAATCTTCCTAAATAGTTTAGGGTTTTACAACTAGTTTAGCTTTGGTAAACCACGTAATTTAGTTGTTTTTTTTTGTGCATTTCTCGCACAGCACATTTTCCCTGTTCCGAAACCTCTTGATCCTGGGATAAATTTAACAGGATCAAAGGAGCTGGAGAGGTTTTACAAACATGCCAATGAGGGGTAAGCAGCCTTACAGTTATTAAACCAGTTTTATAACAATCCTTCATAATCATATTGGCCTGTTAAGCTCCCGGAGTACAGTGGCTTTGTGAGGAAGCTGCCAATTGATGACGTCAAGTCTGCTGTGGCAGTTAAAGATTTAAGTGAAAGACGCTCTTTGCGGTTTTTCTGAAAGAGGATGGGTTCACTTGTCCTAGTTATTGTTCTTTCTCTGCATATGGGAAGAATCATAGGCCCCTCTCATCCGCTGAGTCTCAGAGGGTTTCATCTCCCTAGCGGTGCGTCTGATGTTATCTGATCTGGAAGCATTAAGTGAAGCGGGACCAATCAAATTAGTCCCTGCAGATGCACCTTGACGGCCTCTCGTCAAGATGTGTTGACGCAGGTGAAGCGAAGCGGACGGTGGTGCATCAGGTGAAAGGGAGAGGAAAGCACTTTGTCAAACAGCGTTTCTGACTTTCCAAGGGCCTCGGTGTGAAAAATAAGGCTGTGCTTGAGATCAGTATCAAAGACGTCTGCCTTTCAACTCATGGCTGGCATGCTAGGGGGTCTTTATGTTCTTTTGTCCGCACACACTGTCATAACTGGCTGCCGCACTCTAGGGAGACTGATAATTGCCTCATGAATTTGTTTAGATATTTATGTAAAATACACAGATAACTTTTATTAGGACAAAACATTTCAGGACTGTGACTTTGTCGCTCCCTGGATGGCTCTTTTTGCATTTTTTTTCTGTGGAATTCCACAAGGACTCTCAGATGTGACAAAAGGATAATGTCATGGTTTTAAAGGAATAAACCAGGCTGTAATTTCATAAAGTCTGGCAGAACTAGAGATTCCTATAAGAAGCTTTATTAGGAGATAAACAGATCTTTTCTGTTGAATTTTTGATTTTTCATCAAAAATGACCAAATGTGTGAATCATTAAGAGTTAGGGTTTGGAAAAAACATTCTATCCAACACATATTGAACATTTCCACATTAATGACATATTTTGTAATACTGACCAATGAAAGTTCATCTTACATCTACTTCAAGTGGCACATGGGGGAGGGGTGTGTCTTAAAAATTTAGGCAAACGTTCAGTAGTTGCTCCCATGAGTGACCTGTCCAATGGTATTGGCAAATGCTTTCTGCATTTTAAAAGATGCATTTAAAAATAATGTATTGATAATCTATTATTTCTTTAACATTTTAAACCATGAATTAAATGTATTTGCTTATTTAAAGATATTTATTTGTTTTATTGTTATGTAAACAAGCAGTTGGAAATGTCTATTAATTTGTCCATTAAAAATTGCATTTATATAGGCTACAATTTTATATTTGTTCATTAAATTAATTTTAATATTTGTATTATTAAATTAATAATTAATTATTGCAACATTTTATTTTGAAGTGGGACTCCGTAAAATAGTGCAGAAAATAGTTTATACATTACCATTCAAAATTTGGGGTCAGTAAGATCTTTTAATGTTTTTGAAAAAAAGTATCTTATTCTCACAAATGCTGAATTTATTTAAACGAAACAAAAACAGCGATATTGTCAAATATTATTGCAATTTAAAACAACTATTTTCTTTTTTTAATAGATTTTGAAATGTAATTTATACCTGTGATGGCAAGGTTGAATTTCCAGCAACTTTACTTGAGTCTTCACTGTCATGTGATTCTTCAGAAAACATTCTAATATGCTGATTTGCTGCTCAAAACATTTCTTATTATGATAGGTGTGCTGCTAAATATTTTTGTGGAAACAGTGATACATTTGTTCAGGAATCATGGACAAATAGAAAGTTAAAAAAAGTTTATTTGAAATAGATTTTTTTGTAACATGAACAGTTTCTTTACTGTCACTTTTTATCAGTTTAATGCATCCTTGCCACCCAGTATACATTTCTTCTTCTTCTTCTAAAAAAAAAAAAAAAAGAAGCTTGATAGTGCAAATATTCATAAAGCATAGGTGGCAATTGCAATAAGACTTTTAAACCTATTATAATTTTTTTATTATTATTATTCATTTTAAGGCAAAAAGAAAGCAAGCTTTTGTTGCACCAAGCATGTCAATGTATTTGTCTGTAGCAGAGCCCAATATAGTACATCCTTTATAGCAATGTCACATTTAACATTTTAAACCATCAAGAGTAACCCTATTGCAAGGAAAGATTCCCTGGAGCAACCTGAGGGTTAAATGTCTTGCTTGGGGGCAAAAAAGTAGAAGCTTGTGATTCAATTAACTTTTCAGTTCCTAAATGTAAGGGCCTCAGTGTTTGCATATGACAGCGGATCCGTTTCCTGTGTTGGGTTGGGACTGTGCCCCCTCTGATGTCTGTACTGCCAGTCCAGCTGTTGTTAGTTTGTGTGCCCCAGCTGGGCTCCTAAGGACAAGAAGACTGTTCACCCAAACAGGATGACATGAATGTATGGAGGAGCAGGGGGAGGAAGTCAACCTGATGCTTCCTGCTTGCCGATGATGTCTCTGTCTGAGTCCTTGCAGGAGGGAAGCACAAGCATAGGCTTTCTGGGTTATAAATAGTTTTATAGAACTGATCCGCACCGCAGTGTCACTCACAACCAGCCACCCAGCAGCCATATGGCTCAGCGGGGTACAGCTCTGCACCCGCCAAACTATGGAAAGAATCTTCAGCTTAGATAAACAACTTAATTTTATGTTTTATGTGTAAACTCTATGCGTAGGGTATCTGCAGGCACCCCCCCCCCCCCACCCCCCCAAAAAACGCTTTAGAAAGCAATTACAAATGTGTGAAATGCACGCACCCAAACCATCCCATAAACCACCAAACCCTGCCTGAATGTGATTTCGGCGGCTGCTGCACCCCTCCAGAAATCTAAACGTGCCCTTGCAACGGTTCTGGTCCGTTATACTGCCGATATATTGGCCTATATTTGGCATTTTCATTACTGGCATTGACCAATACATTTTTCTGTTTGTCCGATGTGTCAGCTTTTATTTTGACAGCATGCAGGACTTTTATTTTGACAGTGATGAGATCGGCAGCGCGTCTTTGCTCACATTCTATGTCTTTATTAGGCCTAGTCCACACAGAGTTTTTCCTCCTGTGTTTTAAAAAAAAAATCCCGTCCACACATGCTCGGTTTTAAAGAAATCTCCGTCTACATGAAAACGCAAAAACCCGCTATCAAGCGCTGTCAAGAGTATGCCACACCAGCAGGCGGCGATATCACCCTAATCGTAAAGGCATGTTGGCCAATCAGAAGCCTAACAGAAAGTTATTACCAGTTCCGGTAGGCTAACAAACATGGCGCACAGAGGATATATAATAATATATCTGAGCATGTATCTGTGTACATGATACAAGCAGCCCTGTTAGCACAGTTACTATCAGCAATATGTGGGCTACGTCCGCCATTGCACAGAATCGTCAACCATAGGGTCGTCAACAAAGCAGTCAGCGACGCACAATCTGACGTCAAACACAGCGGATAACGGCGCACACTCTGACGTCGCAAGGCAAAAACTACGGTTTCACTGTCCACACGACAACACTGCAACCGGCGTTTCTGAAAATCCTCACCCTGGCCGGAGTTTTCAAAAAAGTCCGGTTTCAGTAACCGGATACTGCGTTTGCGTGTGGACGAACAGCCAAACCGCGTAGAAAAAGCTGCGGTTTTGAAAATACCCGTGTTCGTGTGGACAGGGCCTTAGTTTACTATCTCTGTTTAACAGTTTTTAACGGTCAATTAAATAAAAAACGTGTGTGTAGTGTACACTGTGCGTAATGATCGGCCCTTTTGTACACAAACAGTAAAGTTCACCTGTCACTGGGCATGCATGATCGGCAAACTTTAAATTCTTGATTGAAAATGATGCTGCGCTATGTCCAATTGCCATATTCATGTAATTTACTGTGTGTTTTGTTTATAAAATTAGCACTGACTTGTCTTTTTTTAATTTAATTTAATTTTTTTTAAATTAAAAAAGTAAAATTGTATGATTCAGAAGGCTGATTTCCGAAACATTTGATCTTGATCTATATGTGCTTTGTTGCTAATAATATAATACTAATAATTCTTTAAGAAGACACGAGTGCGGATCTTTCACTCTTTATTTCTTTGTGAAAATATAATGGGATTTTAGAATTATTTTAGTTTAGTTTATTTTACAGATTTATTTTTGATCCAGTTCAAATTATATTATTCATATAACTAATTATACAATTAATTTATTTATAATTTAGTAAATATTATGTAAAATAAACTGAAATTTAATTTCAGCAATTATGCACGTGTTTTCGCTATCTTTAAATAGTGTTAAATATATATTGGCTTTATATTGCTCTCTAAGATCTTGGCATCTGCAAATCTACATGATTTAGAAGCGAAGATGGCAGTTAAGATTCAATGCTGAGCATTTTGCATGTTAAACTCTGGTTCGCTGACCCCTGTAGACCCTCCGGATGCTCAGTAGTACTGATGATCATCATCAGTAGTGACGGTGCCACCTGTACTAAAACAGTCTGTAGCTGCGAGCTCTCGCCGTGACTCCCACAAGCTCTGCTGATTACGCTCCTCTATCCTATAAAGTGTCAGATTATCACTGTCTTAAAGTTGTGACAAGTCATGCGTTATAAGCCATGGTACAGAGGCACAAGTCAGCACCAGGAATTTCAAGAATCTCTTTAACTTTCCTCAGCTCAATTAGTTAAGTAGACCTTTCCTTGTCTTCAAGAATCTGATAGCAAACAAACACTGGGATAATGTTGCTAATTATGGCTTCCTTTTTAATGCTGATGAGTGACTGGTTTTGTTGAGGGGGTTGAGTTTCCTCATGTTCTAGTCTGATAACGTATCGCTTGAGAGAAAAACAGTTGAAGGAAAAGTGCTTTTGTAGTTTGAGTCGTTTCTGATGACTCTTCTGATGTTTGTAAGACCCAAGGACGTCTTTAATATTTGGAAAATAACTATATGCTAGCATTCCCATTCATCTAAATGGAAGTTGCTCAGTTCTGACTTTGAATTGGTCAACCTGAGCCGTAACTGTAATGCGACTTTCTGACTTATCATTGGAGAACTGCAGCACAATGACAACACTGATTGGCACAGACACACAAAAAAAGTCCCTTTCACCCTTTTATATATTTATATATATGTATGCATTTATTTGATTCAAAATACAGTAAAACCAGTAATATTGTAAAATATTGTAAAATATTACTGCAACTTGTAAAATAACTCTTTTCTATTTTTAATATCATTTCAAATGTAATTCATTCCCGTGATGACACATTTTCTGCCATTTCTTCAGAAATCATTGTAATATGCTGATTTGCTGCTCAAAAACATTTCTTATTATTCATCTTGAAAACAGTTGTGCTACTTAATATTTTTGTGTAAACCATGATCATTTTTTTCTTCTTAGATTAATAGAAAGTTCAAAACAACAGCATTTATTTAAACTTTTGACCAATGTAATGCATTCTTGCTGAATCAAAGTATTAATGTTACTGACCCTAGACTTTTGACCGGTCGTGTATGCTTTGTGCAAGTGATTTCATCGGAATACATGGCCAATTTTGAATGGTTGTCAATGGAAAAGATGCACTTTTCCTGTAGGGTGTGTAGTTTATATGGTCTACCAGCGATTCAACACCATCAAACATGATATTTAATATTTAATTATGCGTATAAAGATGGTTCGTCATGGGCGGGGCTACCCAGTGCAACACTGCAGAATCAATCAATGTTTCAGCTGCTGGTTAATGGGGAAAAAATTGTGGCAAATCATCAACGTTGCATGTTTTTCATGTTCAGGATGTTTTTGTGCTAATGTTTTGTGGGAGGACATCATGTATCATCATCAGCAGTGAAAGTGAGGATCTTGTACAAAACAGCAAAACTAATCCCCCATGGCCTTTAATGGTCTGACCGATAGTGTGAGTAAGAACGTCTGCTGATGTTCACTGTGATTATTTAGTATTTTAAGCCAAACAGAATGGCTGAGTTGAAAGTCAAACTTAAACTCCTAGATAAAGTCGACTGATTTGTGAGTCACTGAGCTCACAAACACAGCATGAAACTGATAAAGTCGTCTGTGTTCCTGACTGCCCTGTCAGAGACCTCTGAGGTGTCAATGAAATATGTGTTTATTCAGATATCAAAGACAGAGAAACATTGGAATATGTAACCAGCCGATGGTGAAATGGCTGTCACCTGCACTCACTAGCTGGATTCACACCTCTAATTTAATCACATCTACCTGGCCAGGCGCCATGTTACAAACACTTAAGTGAATAAGGTATGCCTCTTAGCACCTCCTCATCTTTTGCAAACAAGCAGACCGCAAACAAAGCCATGTGTTAGGGATTATGGACACTATCAGACGGAGGAGAGGTATGCAGACCACAGGCATATGGGATAAGGCTCTTAGCAGATGTTCCCAAAATGTTCAATAAACTTCGGATTGTGGCTTGAAGCACTAAACTGACACTTACATAACTCCACTTTGAGCAGGTTTAAGGTCTGTTTTGTGTTCTTGGCTGTTTAATTATTCAGGTGATGAGGATTAATGTGTATATATGAGGTCGTTTTTTCCTTGGCTTTTTCCGTGGGATGGTTGCGGTGAATTGATTGTTTGCTTGAATTAGCTACAATACTAGTGTTTTCTCACTCTCACTTGACCGTCAATAGCCTTGATTGTGACCCCATCACAAACATTACTCTGCAGCTGTAGACAATAGCAGCCTACTTGAGAGGCATGTTTTGCAAAGAGAAGGGTTAGGAGTAAATAGAAGGCCATACATTGCCGCTTTGACCCTTGACCCCATTGACCAGGCGAGCTCTGAGGAATTCCTCAGTTGTCCTGAGGGAATTGCCCCTGTGGTTTGTGGCCAGAGGCTGGCTGTAATGTCATGACTCTTGAGATATTTTTTAGGTGAGATCTTCAGATGAATGGCTTTTCCAGTTGCTCCTGAAAGGGAAGAAATATGAACGTGTGATGTTAACTTATCCCACTTACCTCATCCTTGGACAAACAAAGGAGCGTGCAGTATTGATGCATGTGGACAATGTCAGATTGACTGATTGGAATTGAATTATTTATTTGAGGACTAAAGAACACTTGGAGATGGAATTAGTCTGGTCAGCTTGATCTAATGCCTGTTTAAACAGTGAAGTCATTCATTTAGGTAAATGGATAGATTAGGGAACTTAACTAAAGTAACGTCACATTCTCTGCCAGAATTTTTCACGTATCGGATAATGTGAATTTATTGACATAATGTTTACTGATTGTTAAAGGGATATTTAACCTAAAAATGAAAATTCTGTCATTATTTACTCTCCTTCATGTCAATGTAAAAAAAACAACACCATAAGATGACCACAAAAAGTGGTGCTACAATCTAAGTCTTCCAAAGTTATTTGATAGCTTTGTGTGAGGAACAGGTTGAAATGGAAGAAATCTGACCACGTGAGTGTCTATAACATCTGTTTGAAAGGATTTCAACTACCTCTGGAAGTGGACAAGCTCAAAACGTTTTCTGATCTTGTTTGTATTTAGGGTTGTCCACTTGTGATCAGATCAATGAAAGTGCATCTTAATACCAAGTGTAAGAAAGGCCATTGAGTTAGTGAGTTAAACTGGATCCTTAGCAGGCTAATTCGTCTTTTGTATAAAAAAATGTTTTAAAATGAACTCGTATTCCCAAATTAGAATCAACCATTCGTTCACAAACAGCACTGATCCAATTGTTGAGTTCAATTTACTGAATTCAGTATACTGATTGGCTGCATGAATCTCTCTGAAGAGGAACATCATCAGTGAACAATTGATCTGTTTGGGTCTGTTCTCCACACAAAGATATTGGATTCAGAAGACCTGGGATCTAATAAGCGAGTCCTTTTTTGGTCATTTTTAAAACTTATAATAGATTGCGTGGGAAAGATGAAGATTATTCAAAATATTAAATCATATGAAATATCTATCATATATAGCATGATGATAATGACAAAATCGTTTGATTTAGTAATGAATGAACTATTTCAATATGTACTTCAATCTGTCATAACCTCACAGCTGACGTAAAGCATTGGATGTTATGTCATCTTGTGGGTTTTATTTCCTGTGGTAAGAAGGAAAAGTCTTCTTGTCCAACCACCGAAGCCACTCTTATGATGATAATAAAAGAAGAAATGCATTTGTAATTTGACTCTAATTAACAAATGCTCCAATGCTGATTATACACTTTGTGGCTTCTGGTTGAATGTGCTGCTTCGACATTGAAACCATTATTCTAGAGGGATGTAGGAATGACACATCTGAAAATTAGATAATACACACACGCATATAAGCCTGTGGTAAGTGACAAAGCTGCTGTGGTCGTTCACAGCCAAAGAAATCCCATTATACGTCAGTACACTCCAGAGATAATTAAACTGTGTGTTTGTTCGAGTACTCAAGCAAGCATCTCTTGATGTGAAGTGATAAGGATTGCTGTCTGTTGTCGTCGTGTAGGTCAGTTCAGGATCCACTGTGTCCTTTCCCCCCTGTGGTGAATGAACCCCTGGCTCTAGTGGCACCTTTCCATGTGCTCAATCGCTCTTCCATGGATATGAGCCCAAATGCCTTCCAGATGGCCAATCCAATCTGGACTGAGATCTTATCTGGACTACCACATGTCAGCACCAAGCCTTTGTAGCAGCAGTACTGTCCAACGGTCAATGGGTGTTAGATTTTCTCTACGCTCAAGCTCTTTAATGATGGGGTTGTGTGACAGACTCTTCTTGTGAATGGAGCCATTCACGGCAGTGTGATGTACACACCTACCTTATGTAGGAAGCACACCAAATCAAAAACAGCCAAAAGTATTGCCATTGGTTGTCTTGTTTTGGAGACAAGCAGCACTAGTACTATTCCTCTTAGGGTTAGGGGTTTCTGAAAAAACCTGACCATAAGTATTAAACTCTGGTGTTACTCAGCTGACGTATTCTAAACAATCAGAATTGTTTATGCATTGCCTGGCGGATGATAAAACGGAAAACAATCTCATGACTTTAACATTAAAGGAGAGGCAAGTCATATCATAACCAGAATGTGATAGAACAGAAACTTTGAACAGTAAGCAACCACATAGCAGCTACCTTTAAAAACTGCCTGTAACTGATTGCTTTTGTAATTTTTTGTTTTTTGGTTAATAATTTATATATATATATATATATATATATATATATATATATATATATATATATATATATATATATAATATTTACACTTAGTAATTTCAGTGTTTCAACTTATTTAAGTTAATTAAAAATGTGTCCTTTGAAACTTTCTTTGAATCTTATTTCAGATTATTATATTAATAATCTTTTATTATATTATCAGATTTCAGATTTGATTTTAATTAACATTGTTTTTGCTAGTTTAGTTAAGATTAATAACCCTGCCTGGAACCACCCAGAACAACCTAGCAAACACCCTGACAACCACCTAAAACCACCCAGAACACCCTAATAATACCCTAGCAACCACACAGAACATTTTGGCCACACCTAACAACCACCGTGAACAACCCAGATTGCCCTAGCAACATCCACTCATGATTTCTTCAGAAATTTTAGTTTGGAAAATCATCTTGATCAAGTGCTATTTAGCATATTCTTGCTCAGCATATCAGTTATTACTCTTGCATTGTCACTGTCATATCTTTCTGTCTCTCTGCTCTCCTGTGGTGCCATGGCTCATTTCCACCCCTGTGAGCAGCTCAAACAGCCATGAACTTTGAAGCCCCTCATAGCGGAAGTGCGGGACAGGGGGCCGAACTCAAAGAGGACTTTGTTGCAGCGGGCGCTGCTTGAGGGGTGATGGGGAATCAGAGTCACGAAGAAAGAGGGCGAGCTCGGATCCCCTCTTTCAAACCTCATCCTCCTTCTACTGGGCTCTTTGTCTCCATTAGCTGGGTCGTGGGCACAAAGAAGGGTTTTTTCCCCTCTCTCCCCCCTTCTCTCTTGGTTTATTTATTCGATTTCACGCCATGCCGGCCAAAATGGCCCCTTACTTGCATCCAAAACTTCTTCATACCCTTTTGCAGTGAGGCAGATTCTCACAGAGAGCCATGAAAGGGCCCTTTGGAAGTGCCGGGGTCTGTTTTTAGCCGGGCATTCACAGGAAGCGTGAGCATCAGATTCAGTAAGTTTTGCTGTTGCTCACATTGTGGGAACCAGTTTGGGTTGTAGAGATTCTCCTCACTTGCACTTGTGAAAGGGGACAAATATGTGGTTTTGAGAACCTCAGGGGTTTCTTCTGTGACCCTTTACTCTTCGTTGAATGGCAATGCTAAAGTACCAGCAAGTAAACAGCACTGTTTGTTTAAAGCGGGAAAATCAACTTTGGGCAGGATGCAGTTAGTCCTAACATGTGCTTAGTAGTGTTGTCGCGATACTGGAATTTCTAACTTCGATACGATACCTAAAAAAGTATCAATATTTGATACCATTTTCGATACCACAGGGGGAAAAACAATGCATATACTGTCAAATAGATATTTTTAATATACTTGCTTTTTTTGTCCGTCTATTGAAAGTCTAGACAATTAAAATTTTCTTCTGAAGAGATCACTTTATATGATACAGCTTTTAAGCTTTTTTTTTTCATATATAAACGTTGATCAATTATCATTACAATTATCTCACAAATATTTGCTAACTAATTTTGTTGCAATAGCTTACATACAGCACAAGGAAACTTGATTTCAAATGGTAAATTGAATTTAAAAAGACGAGTAAACAGTAATAAAATAAGAACAAATAAACAAATTACAAACAGAAGCACAAATAAATACAATAGAATAAAGATACAAATGAAATGGACTGCTTTATTTTTTCAAGTAGGCCTAACAGTAGGCTATTCAGGTAAGAAACTGAATTAAAAAAAAAACAAAGTAAGCAAATTTAAAATAACATTGGATAATCTTCATTGTAAAAAATTAAATACAGATGAATACATTAGAATTACACAAGTTAATCAGTCAAGAGCAGTAAGTGATCGTTTGTCTTTTTGTAGTTTGAATAACAAATAACTGCTGTCCCTTTAAGACCTGACGCACGCGTGGAATCAAAATACTGTTCCTGTTACACATTCTTCTGAACTGTTTACGACTGTGTTTACATTAATACTCACCAAGATGGGCATTGAGACATTTTTGAGTGTATTTGACCATTAATACGCTGGAAAAATATGGGGTTACGTTTCTGCCATATTTTTACATAATGGCATATCCCAGTGTTCCATACACCTCAATTAAGTGGTAGTTCTAACTTCTTACTGATCTTCAAGTTATGTAATTATTGGAATTTGAATGTGACCGAGCTAAGGTTTCTTTCTAATGTTACACGTTTTCAGAAATGAAGATGGACAGACTTTTCCCCTTTTAATTAGTTAAGTGTGTAAGCACGGAACAAAATTTGCCTCAGAATATTTAAAAAATAAAAACCATCAAATAAACGTAGAAATGCAATGTAATAACAGTAAAATAATCATAAATATACTTATATACAAAAAAAAATTCACAACAGAGATGTTCTGTAAAAAAAACTACTGTGCTAAAAATATAGACTGGATTACTAATCTTACATACTATTTAGGATGGTTAGCATGCACATTGGAATGCAGGCTTGTTCTCCCTCACTGCAAAAAAATCTAGTTTTGTGGGTAACAATTACATACATGCAAATATAACAGTAAGTGAAAATCTTGGGTGTGTAACCCACAAAGTAGTCTGGGGTTACACCCAAGATCTTCACTTAATGTTATATATAGTAATATTATAGTACAGTATGTAAGATTAGTAATCCAGTGGGTTAACCGGACTGAATGAGAGGAGGTGGGTGCGTGTCAACTCGCTGTCGGTCGGAGAGAAGAGAGCGCAGCTGGTATCGATACTGTAGAAAAAGAGTATTGTATCGTTTCAGATATTTCAGTATCGATACATATCGAAATATCTATATTTTTGACAGCACTAGTGCTTAGACATTTAACTAGAGGAAGGCCTGGTGATTTGATATCTGAGGATGTCCTGGACCAAGGCAGATATGACATCATATAGTTTAACAATATTCTGTCACTTACTATGCTTTAAGTCAGAATGGATGAGTTCGTTTCATCAGATACCCTCAGTCCTCAAAGCAGCTACATGCACCTAAATAATGTGTTAGTAATCAGATTGATTGCTCAATCAGATAGAAAAGCCTTCATGTAAACTGAACAGATTGAAAGGAGTTGTTTAGACATGAAATAATCTGTTCAGTAGGAAAACATTAGCATTCAAAAATACCTTGCGCAGATGTGTATGTTTATAATAAATTCTCTATTTACATACTTTGTTCTTCTGACAAATGTGCATGTTTTTTGCGTCTTGCAAACTGGTCAGTTGAGGAGACTGAATATTAACAAAATATTTGCTAGAAAAGCTCTTGATATACACTTTATTGCCAAAAGCATTGGGACACCCTTCCAAATCATTGAATTCAAATTATTATTCCAATCACTTCCATGGCCAAAGGTGTATACAATCAAGCGCCGAGGCATGCAGACTACTTCTACAAACATTTGTGAATGTCACTCAGGAGCTCAGTGAACTCAAGTGTGGTACCGTGATAGATTGCCACCTGTGCAATAAGTCCATTTGTGAAAGTTCCTCACTACTAAATATTCCATGGTCAACTGTTAGTGGTATTATAACAAAGTATAAGCATTTGGGAACAACAGCAACTCAGCCATGACGTTGTAGGCCACGTAAAATCATAGAGCGGGGTCAGTGCATGCTGAAGCGCACAGTGCACAGAAGTCGCCAACTTTCTGCAGTCAATAGCTACAGACCTCCAAACTTACATCCCCAACATTACATTACCTACCTCCTTTCATCACCAAGTGCAATGCAAAGCGTTGGATGTAGTGGTGTAAAGCACGCCGCCACTGGACTCTAGAGCAGTGGAGACGTTTTCTCTGGAGTGACGAATCACGCTTCTCTGTCTGGCTATCCGATGGACGAGTCTGGGTTTGGTGGTTGCCAGGAGAACGGTACTTGCCTGACTGCATTGTGCCAAGTGTAAAGTTTGGTGGAGGGGGGATTATGGTGTTGGGTTGTTTTTCAGGGGTTGGGCTTGGCCCCTTCCATGACGAAATCTGTGACAAAGCAGGCTAGAGACAATGAGTGTTTGATATCACTGCCTTAAAACATGTCGTAAAGCTTCTTGAGGCACCAATTTTTCTTTATTTATATGAGTGTGGGATTTGACGTTTATGGTCGGTGGTGAGAATGGAGATGAAGTTCGCTGAATAAGTCTCGAATTTGGATCTGTTCTTCATAATCGTATATGGATTCTAAAGATTTGGATTGTAGTGCACAAATAAAATGTATTACTTTTGTGAATTTTTGTGTATTTTTGTATTTTATGGTTGTATTGTCAGTTAGAGCATAGGACTATACTTAGAAAACGCCTTTTGTGTTCCACGACAAACAAAAGAATTATGATAAATAATGGTTAGGCAAAATAACAGAAATGCTATTCATTTTAAGGTTTTCAAGTGTTGTGTTATTGTGTTACTGCATTTAAAACTCTTCTTCATTGTTTTTGCTGTAGAATTACTGCTGAATGAAAGTGCCTATCAGGCAAATTGAGCGTTAGGAAAGCTCTGTATCTGCAGAAATGTCTGCTGTCTACTTTCAGTCTGAATGCTGAAGCTTTCAGTTTTCTGATAGAGTAGTCTGAAGATATTACACTTCAAATGTAGATTTAAATGTACAATTCAAAACTTCTCTATTAATATAGTGTGAGTTTACACTGGAAGCAGTGTTGCTAATATTAAGGGCATGCTATATTTACATTTACTGGAGATGATTTGTGGTTTTGAATTTGTGTATATGTAAAACATCCTTGTTTGATGTGTCAATATACCGCAGTCAGTCATACTCTGAAGGAGAGAGAACTTTATTATGCTTATATATCACTTTAGCTCCCTGGTAGTGGTTTAAGACATACTGTTCACTTTGGTTCAAGCTTTTAGTGTAAACCATTTGATCATAAAAGCAGCAAACCTGTGCAGCTTCATTTTGCACAGGCTTAATTCCAGGAAATCAGACCATGTTTGTTTTGAAAGTCATAAAGCGGCCCACAATTTACCTAAATTCACACTATAATGCATGATTCGTCTTAAAATGATCACCTTTTAATTTCATTTAAAGGATCTTAGGCCTTTAAAAAGTATCTAAATAATCAAAAATGGTTATCTTGCCAGATTGTCATTTGTTGGACCGTGATATGACCTGTAGGTTCATCTTTTAGGATCAAGAGTAAGTTGCTCTTGCACATATTGTTCTGTTACCGCCTGTAAAAACGGCACATCACTGGTTTTTTTTTGAATATTTCACTTCTGTTTCTCTGTAGGAATCACATGCTACAGTGAAGGCTTAGAAGCGTGCCTTAATGCTTTTTGCATTTCTGCTTTTTCCCCATCGGAAGCTTCTCTTATGTTGTTAAGCAATTTAGGCTCTCCCGGACCGCTGTTTTCTGTCTGATTTTGATTGGAATCTGATAAGCGCTTGCATAAAATGGGGATTATTTTGAGCTCACGATTATCAATAAATTGGCTCAGTGCAGAGCTAACAATTAGGGCTGTGTGATAAAATGATAATGATCATTTTCACACAGACCATTTAACAGCTCTGCTTTTTTGTTATAAAGTTTTTGTGCATTTGTATTATACTAAATGTCTTTAGCTTTTTTACCATGGTAGTGAAATGAAATGTGTCGTTTTACCTGTAGTTAACATGATCCAAATACTATGGAAGACCAAATTTTACCCTATAAAATTGTATCCTTTAAGAATTAGGTTGTTACAATTTGTTTTTGTTAATGAACATAAATTTACATCTGCATCCCAACTCAAGCTACCGTCAAATGTGCATTTCGAAGTGGCAAGACTTTTGTGAAATGTTCACCTGTTTGGCAAGTGTTTAAGATCTGTTCTGATGACAAATAATTAGTCTGTCTGGTTTCTACAACTTTTATTTAGAAGCTAAAATCAGATTTTAAACATGAAAGAAATATTGTGATTAATTATCGACTGATATAAAATATTTTATTGTGATACATTTTTTGCCTATATTGCCCCGCCATACTAACAATCTCAAGTGCTATATCTCTTTTTTTAGTTGATGATTTGGAGGGGCTGTCTTGTTTAAAGAAATTGCTGAGTTTACCCTAGTTTCACAACCAGAGGTTTAAAAAGACCATGTTGCAATAGCCTGACTTGTCCTTTATTTCAATATAGTGCCACTGTATTTGCCATGTGTGACAGACTTCACGTGCTTTTAAGTTGCATGTGGTTAAAACAGGATCTCGCTGACACAGAGAATATAGTAGTAATCAAATAGGTCCGTGTATGGACTCCCCACTGTTTTGCTGTAAAATAAATTTGTTCACTATTAACCAAGGTACATTTTTTTTTTATAGTGAAATAATGTGACTTTTGATGATATTGTAATCCAAATCCCAGAGCACATTGATTGTCCATGTCACCCATACTTTTTCCCGGCGTCTGTGGCCTGGCGCTGCTAGGTCAACCAGAACAGTGCTAGTCTCGACGTCTGCTAGTGGCAGAAGTGGTGGCAGCAGGCTCTTGACCCTCAGTCCTGTTGGGAGAGGTTGAAGTCCATGACAGCATATGGCCAGTCTGGTTTGGTCCACCTTACTGTCTGACCATCTTTGCCTGACTGCTTCACATCAAACAAAAGGCTTGTTGCCCATGTCTGACCTTCTGTCTTTCCACAATTCAGCACGGCTGGTGGGTTAGATCTCTAGTGATGTGAGATGGGGAAGTACGTCAGTCAGATTTCCATCTCTTTTAGCATAATTCTGTGAATAATGGTGTGAATTCAGTGTTTTATTCTGCAAAATTATGTTTTGTGTCTCTCACAGGAGCTTCACTTCCCTCACATTAAGAATGGCTACAAACACACTATTCCCTAAAGGTTTGAAGTCTTTCAGCCTGAACTTTACCTCAGTCACTGTGTCGAATGGATTTGCGAGTCTGAGATGTACTTCAACGTTTATCAGAACCCAGATTTGTCCACATTGCCGCAAGTTGTTTCTCTGTTTTAGCAGCGGACTGGCACGCATGTGCCCTAATTCTCTGCGCTGACAGGCGCTGACCACACAAAGCTTCTTCACACCGCACCGTTTCCTATCTAGAGTCATATCCTTCCTCTTTTTGTTTTTCGTAAAGAGATCTCAACATTGTTTCCCCCTTCCTCACCAAGTTTCACCTCAGTTCATCCATTGCTCAGATTTTGTGTGGCGTTTGTTCTTGAAATGACGTTAAAGAACTATGATGTTTTAAAGGAAGATTCTCATTTCATAAATACACTTAACATTTACCAACCACTGGAAAGTGAAAATGGAGCACAGATTGCAATGTTGGCTATTTTTGGAATTGAATAATTACTATGTATGTCGTAGTATACACTAAATATCTACATTTTTCTGAAATACGGTATTATTAAAACAGTAGCCATATACACTAAAACATTTTAGAGAGTTGAATTTTACATGGTTACGTAATATCAATGTGTGTGACATGACCTCATCAAGTTTCATGTTTAATGCAAATTTTTTGGTAAATATCATCTTGAAATGATCTTTTTGTGCATTTTGTTTACTGATCAAATAATGTGCCAAGTGATCAAAACATCAAAGTTGATATTATTTCTGGTTCATCTAGCACTGAAAATTAAATTTACTTTACTTTTTATTGTAAATATTGAAAATATGCATGCTGTGCATTCAGATTATGACCAGTCTAATACATTTTAATTTGTCCGTACTTGCAGAAGGCAACACATTGGCATTGCTAATATCGGCTAATTGAGTTGCAGTGGTGTTTGTTTATCAGAGAGGGACTAAGTGGTGTGTCTGTTTGCATGATAATGAAAGACTCTCGTCTGTGAGAGAGGCCGTAAAGGAGGTCATTGGAGGGGCCCATCACCGTTCAGTGTCAGACCGTTCCAAGAGCAAGCAAGTGTGACAGAAATGGCTCTACAGGCTCTTGAGGCAGAGATGTGCTGGATGGATTTCACCATGTCCTTCTCTCAGCTTTGAGACTCTGGTATCATCTGCCCATGTGCCATTGTTAGAACTTAACTGCTGCTGGTTCTATCTTCACCTCTGCTGGTTCAGTTGCATCTGAAGGGTTCAATGCTGATTTATACTCGACGCATCCGCGAGTTTGCTTGGGTGCACGTGACACAAAATTACGTCATTACTAGGGATGCACCAATACCAATTTTTTAAAAAGGGCTGTGATGTGGCAATGTACGTGTACGTCTTACCACATCGGCACCCAGTTTGTGCATGTCTACATTAGTTTCTTACATCTACAAAATGATCCTACAGTAGCAGAAATAAGCCCTTTTAATGAAAATAAAGGTCCATGTTTAATAAAAAAGTGAATTAAATGTAATTAAATTAAAATGTTTAGGGAAATTAGAAAATATTTAAGAGATCATTGTTTAATTTAGTTGTATACATATGTTCTCATGTCCATATATTTTGTTCTAATGTCACAAGTTTTAATCTCAAGGTTTGCACAATTCTTGTGTACTCTGTTTTTGGTAGTGTACAAAAACAAACATCATCACATATGTAGCTTATTACTTCTCACTGCTGATTCCTGATGGTTTAGAGGACATATACTCCCTGTCGTTTCATAGAATAGTATAACAGCAAGCGCCGTTTTCTACTGATAACAATTTATTGTTGAAAATTTGTTCATTTGTTTTTAATTCACATGCATGTTGCACTTTTTGCACGATGCAATCTTTAAAATAAAAAATGTTTTGATAGACTTTTTTAGTCTGCACTGAATCCAGTGTGCGGTCAGCCACCTTCCTTCTCGTTTAACAATTTATTGTTGTTCATACTAAGATTTACTTAAATTGAGATTATATGTTTATAAATATAAAAGAGTAATTGAAAATCAATATGGGGGCAAATACTGTACTTAATACAATGTGCATTTTTATGAACCTGTTTTCAATAAATATTCTGGGCAAAGGCTGAAGTTATGGTCTTATTTCAGTCCAGTCGTCACTGAAAATATTTTTGGTTCCTCAATTTGTAAAAACAAACCAAAAACGTGCTGACATAAATGCATTTAACATGAATGTTTTGAGGAAATTATTTGTTGCCGATGCTGCTCAACTTGTATTGGAAAATTCCTTTAATCTACACATGATTCCTAGGAAGGCACTGCAGTGAAAGATATTGCCATGACTACAGGTCCTATACTGACGCCACAAGTACATTTACTTTACATTGATATTCTGTCCAGGCACATCCATTCCAAAGGGGCTTACGGGAACGCGTATACTGTGTGGTGTGTAAAACTGCAGTGGGCATAATACATGGCTGTGATTTCTACGATGCCTTACAAAACCCCTATAAACCATCACAAACGAGTGCATATTTAGTGCATTGTGTGTGTTTATACATGCAAGTCTTACTTCACAGTTTTCATGTAGTATGTTTATTGGCAGTAGTCCATTCTCAATACAAGGGTGAAAGGCTGTGCAAGCTTACAAACCTTTTTTTACCCTTCTATCTTAATAATGACAATCATTGTTTGGTAATGCACTAATTTAAAGGAAAACCATTTAAACAATGAACAGTGTTGACGTATTGTGTGTGGGAAACAGCAGCCTTTTTGTTACGGAAAAGGTTTGTTCTGCCTTTTCCTTCCTGAAATGCAAGAGGCCAAGGTCTCGCTCCCGTCATTGAATTAGTCTCAGTGTTTGGTTAAGGTCACCCTGTGTTGCAGGTGGCAAAATTATAATGTCTGTTTCCTGGCAAATCATTTCATTGAGGGGGGGAAAGAGTCAGCGAACAGCTTGTTTCCTTTGTGGGGACATATGGACACATTCATGCTCTTCTACATCTAATAGCCTGTGGCTATTCTACTGTGTGTAACTCTATTCCCCTGTCTCTCTTACCAGCTGGACAGAACATATATACAGTCTTCAGATATGTAAACCTCATCAGAGTGCTTGCAATTAATTTTACAGCTTTTGAATTATGTCTGGGTGCATGTTTTTTGTTTTCTCTGCAGTATTTATAAATGTTTAATATATTTAAATGTATAAACATTTAAAGGGGTGGTAAAACACATTCTTTCGAAGGCTTGATTGTGTTTGTGGGGTACACTGTAACGTGTTCATGCTTCGTTTTTAAAAAATTACATTATTTTTCATATATTTTACCTTGATTCTACACTGCTCTGCCCCCTCCTTGTAAAAACGGTCTGATGGTTTCCGGGTTGTATGAAGCCAGTCCCTCAAAAATACGCAATGGGCTCAGATTGGTTAGCTGGCCCAGTGTGTTGTGATTCGCTAACTGCCTAGTGCACATTTGTTGGAAACGTCACGTCCCTTACCTTTACCGGTAGCCTGTGCTTTGGGTAGTACAATGGCGTCAATAAAACCATACCAATTTGAGCCCGAATCAGACCCAGACAATTTTAGGGAAGATGATCGAGCAGAACCTGTTCAGTCCTCAAGAGTAAAGACTGCGGATCTATAGTGATCGCTACTGAATGGCACCGTTACTTTTGTATTTTTAGAACGATTTGCCAAATATCTGCCGCAAGAACGAACACTAAACATTGGCTTTACTATAGTATCCAAATAAAACACAGAACCATGTTTAGCATGCCTGTAGATAAACAATACATAAAGCTCTAATCAAAGAATAATTTACACTAATGCCAAGTTCGCTGTTAAGATTTTAAAAAGTTTGTAACGTTAGGTGTTTGTCGGATAACGTTAAGTATGAATGAGCATTTAACAAACTGGTTTGCACAGCCAAATGAGCGTTGTCATCTGTGTGCTTCCTTGCTACAACGTACAATTAACAATACGAACTATTACAGGAAAACACATTGATGAAAAATAAATCATACTTACAGGTTGTGGCCCGTAAACAGCTTCTGTTTTTAAATCCATCTTTCAGTACAAGCCGTTGTAAGAATCCTGCATTGAACTTGTGAAGATTGTGGAAGCTTTCCTCCGTGAAATCGGCAGCGGGAGCCGCGCGTGCACGTGTATTGCAAATACAGACGAATATTGTCCATTATGTCACATTTTCCTGTCTTCTCCTCCGACCCCTGTCTGTCTCAGCATATATCTGCTGCAAATGCGACCGTGTTCCCCTCCGTCTCGTACACGCATGCATATAACGTTGTATGTTAAAAGCACTGCAACGCACCCCCGTCCCTAGGAAGTAGGCTTGCTACGATAGTCGGTGTTGCCGGTGTTACCGGTGTCCAGACTCAACACCGGTTACATCACTTGCCCACCGTGGCACCGCCCACCATCTTTTTGATTTTTTTTATAGTAATAAAATAATTTAGTTCAGTTAGAGAACAGACAATACAAATAAAAACTGAACGTATCTGCTTAATAAAGCAGGATCCGACCGTGAGTCTCGGCAGCGGCAGGAGTCATTCATCAGATTTAAGAGTGAGGAGCAGACTGAGATGATCGCGGAAGATTTGGTTTCAAAGCGAAACGTAAAAGCGCCTATTTAAGGGAGTTTGTCATTTGTTTTGTTGTTGTGTTTTTCATTAAAAATAATAGGCTAATGAACCCACAATTCAAGCAACCCGCAGCCGAATTGGCGCTAATTCAAAACTGAAAGTAAAATGTGCACGGCCGCACAGAGCGCGCATTGTTTACTTTCGCCTGGCTCCGCGCATTTATTTTTTGCCGCGCGCACCCTCGCGCTCGTGCGGGCGCGTCGAGTATAAACAAGGGGGCGAACTGTCATTCATTCATGGTGTGCATCTCAATCATAGACTGATCAATGCTTGATCAGTGCCCTGACTACTGAACTAGGGAACTGATTGAGACGCACCCATGGCCTCACAGAGCGCGCATTTACAGACGAGCTGTCATTCACGGTGTGCGCGCACTGGCGCGTTTTCAGTTCAGAGCGGTAGTGTGCATGTTACTTTAGATTTAAAAGCCTCCGCCGGTGATACCGGTATTACCGGTGTTGTCACACATCAATTAACCGGTGGGAAAATTTCCTCACCGTCACATCCCTACTAGGAAGGCTGAACAAAATGGACCTGCAATCTGGATGAAAATAACAGCGTTTTGTCGGCATTGGCAACAACACTCCAGCCTACTAACTAGCCTACCACAACAACTATTCCCCGCAGCGATACAAAATGGCCTCGCCCCCCCCCTTATTTCATATTCTCTGAGGAGGGGTTTATGTAAATATTGGGGCTGGTGATGTCAGCACCCCTGGAGGAATGTGTAGTAGTCCCTAGCGGCCGTTTGCTGTAGTCCTTAGAAATTGATTTCTTTAAAAGCAAATATCTCCCTTTGCTTTAAACTTTGAACGTTGTAACTTTGCAGATGTTGTTTATGCTCAAACAGCAACATTACACACTAGCTAAAGTTAGAAAAGTGAAATCGTGGTTTACCACCCCTTTAAGATAAAATTTTAAAATAAAATGAAGGAATTAAATTAAGTCATCTGACTTAAGATTAATATATTCTAATATATTAAATATTGTTTTAATATATATATTATGTGTGACTTTAGGTTTGTAACTATTAGTGACTAACAGACTTTTGCTGAGAGAGTTTCATCTCTCAAACTCATTTGTGATGATTTTTGTGTGTGTGTGTGTGTGTGCAATTTAGTCTTTTTCAATTGCCCCCATTGCGGTTTTCCTCACTCTTCTCTACATGTCAAATGCATCTGTCATGTCTGAAGTTTGCTCGCACTGAAGTTTCCGTCTGAGAACTTAATCAGAGTAATATGTAGAAGTCAGTCCTCTCATTTAGTTTTGTTCAGGCTCTTTTTTCATTGAGTAGAAATGAAACGCAGGCTCATCTGATTACTGGAAGAGATTTAAGTCGCAACCAAATTGCTTGTAAAGGTTGACATGCAGTATTTCATTAGCTCGGTGCCTTTTACCTCTTTTAATCGGGATGAATTAATAAATTTTTTCATTTCACACACAGGCCCCCGGTCGCACCTGTCATCCTCTGATGCTGACTTCACACTCTCCGTTGCCCAGAGAACAGTAACGGTTGCCATGGAATCACAACATAGCCTTGTAGTGTTTGTTTATTTACATGAGTTCGTTTTGACGTAAGCATGAGAGTGATGCTGGAAAAGGCCAGAGAAGGGCCAAATCAAGCCTAGGAAGGCCTGACAGAGAAAATCAAACTCTTAATGGTGAAGGGTGTTATAATTTCTCATATTCCAGCTTAATGTGCAGAGAGGGCTAGGTGTAACCCTGAAAAGTGTTAACATTGTGATTTGTTTGTTGAGAATTCTGACCAGCTGAACACAGTAAAGCCCAATTTATGCTTCTGGGTTGTGTTCGCCATAGGCTGTGTGTAGCATGCGTAGCCTGACGTGCACCTCTCCAAAAATGTAATAAAACATTTCAATTCTATGCGGACAGCAAGAGCTGTGATTGGTCTGCCAGAACCCCTCCTACAGGGGTTATCATGCTCCCTCTGCATGTGTAATTACACGTCAACGGGGACAACGACGCAGAAGTATAAATGAAAATCGATGCGTAGAGGCTATGCCGCATGTCCAACACAGAAGTATAAATCAGCCTTAACATTGGCTTGTTCAATTGCATGAGTTTAGAACAGGGCTGACCAATTGGAGATGGGGAGAGAGTTACAATTTGAATCTGTTTACATTATTTTTTTAAATTATTGAAATATCTGTCTCCATCCGTGTCATCCAAACACCCTATTATCACCAGTCATTCTGTTTGTGGTGCAGTTTGGAGAGCCTGCTCTCTTACTCCACGAGCCCCTCAGGCTGTGTCACATGGATGACCATTTTATGGATGAATGTGTATGGGCCATATGAGAGATTAAATTAGCGCATGCTTGAGGGATGTGTTCCTCCCATTGCCTCAGGAACTGCAACAAACAGCACGACCACCATCATCACCACCCATATTACACTAAGTGTCAGTTACAAATGTGTTCTAGGTCCTTCTGGGAGATCTGATATACATTTACTTCATAAACGCCTTCAACAAACATTATTTTTTGTTGTGCTGAATGCTGCCTTCACGCCATGTCGTAATTACCGTTTGCTCAAGCTGACAACACGTGACATTCTTGCTGCGTTTACACTGGCACAAAAAAATCTGATCTGACACAGATCGGAATTAAACACACAAATCCGCATGAGATCAAATCGTATACATATCTGGACATCCGACCTACGTCTAAACACAAATACCCGATTCCCCTTTGAATTCCAAGCCACTGCAAGGCAAGGGCGACCCGTTTGCCCACAAAGATAGCTTTTTAATGTTGTATGAAGCAGTTCTGCCTGTATGCGCTCGCACAGCTTTTTATTGAGGTGGAAATGTATTTCCTTTTATAAAGTTTTGCGCTCATTCAGGAGCTGGCTGTCAACCGCTGTCCTTCTTGCTTCTCTCTTTTTCTCCCTCGTTAATTCATTGGAATTCATTAAACAACTACAATGCTACTTTCATTTCAGAATTCTTGATCTAGAAATTTTAAGGTCCATATCCGTTCGATCAGATCTTGTCCATGCTGGCAAAAATGTAATTATATAAGTAATTTTAATAGCACAACCATTCAAAACCATTCATGTAAACAGATATCGGATACCAGTGGTATCTAAAGTGAATGTAAACATACGGGCCCAAAAAATCAGATATGGTCAAAAGATCGGATCTGTGCATTAAGATTTGCAGTGTAAACGCTGCCTGTTTGGAGCTGTTCATGTCCTCAGACTGGGAATTATGTTGACAACGCCTAAATTAATCTGCAGAAGTCAGGTGGTACAGCAGTCACGTGGTACAAGTAGGAGCTCTCAGAAAATTCCCATATTTCAAGCTGTAATTAAGAGGACGTGAATGCTTTTTACAAGTTGAAATCTCACAATTACGGTAATTTCAACATGGCATGAATGCACCTTAAGCATGTGGCATTTAAATAGTTCACCCAAAAAGAAAATTGTCATCATTTACCTGTATGACTTTATTCATCTGCAGAACACCGAGATATGTTGGATTTTGGAAAAAAAAGTTGACTATTCTTATACATATAATGAAAGTTAATGGGGTCCAAAACAATGTATTTACACACACACACAAAAAAAACACTAAGAAGAACTTTCTTCATAATATCTTTTTATGTTCCACAGAAGATAGAATGTAATACAGAGTGAGTACATGATTACAGAATTTTCTTTTTGGGGTAAATTCCTTCAAGTTGATACAAGGTTTTCTTAATTGCGGGTGTGTTATTTCATATGACGTTTACAGCTAAATTTGTTGGAGAGTAAAACAAATGCTCTTAGTAGCATAAGCAGGCATGGTAAATGTCTTCCAGAGATGCAGAAGTGTGACTGAGAGTGAGTCTGTCATTATCAGAGGGATGCCATGGGGTGGCGAGTGCTTCTCATTAGCAAACTTTTGTCCTGTCATTGTGGTAAAGGAAAAAGAAGCATGATGACCTGCATTAAAGGTCTCGTTCGCCTATAAAATCCACGAGAGAAGGATGAACAAGAGTGACAAAATAATGAGAGATTTTTCTACCGAAACAATCAGCCCTATGCTGACACACAAAATGACCTCACATGCTAATAAAAGATTGAAAAGAGAAAGATTTAATGAAAAAAATAACAACAATAGTCGTGTGGCAAAGGTGAAAACGCTCCAGATAAGTCTTTTAGCTGTGTCGTGTTGCTGTGAGAGACCTTCGGAGACAATAGCTGGAGTGACAGGTAATTTAACAGACAGGGCGGAATGAGTCGAGCGCACTGTTAGCAGATCGGCTCATTGCTGCTGTTGCCACTGCTGATGAGAAGTGTTTTACAGAGCTAGAATTAGAAACAGTCAGTGATTGGCAGACTCTCTTTCTCCAAGGGAGACTCTTCTAAAACTGTGCAAATCAGTGATGAAGATATTTTTATAATTCTCTCTCAACCATCTGCTTCAGTTTTTCAATCTGATTCTCAACAAAGTGAATCAATTCTATGGTTAAATGTCCCTGTCTATAGTTATTTTACAAATCAGATATACTGTCTACTCACAGAGAAGGCCTAACGTGTATATATCAGTGGTTATCAACCAGGGGGCCTCAGCAAACTTCCAAGGTATGACTTAAAATTATTTAAAATAAGTTAAAACAAATATTAGGATGTAGGCTGGATGCCAGCTGAATTTAGACCCGCCCACAACATTTGAGGTCGTGAAGTTCGGTCTGGACTTGATCCGTTGTGGAGCAACTATGCTCGAACCAGAGCTGTTCGGACCAATCAAATTGTCAGTGCAGGCTTTATACGATGATGGACAGATGATCAACAGTAACATAACCATCCACGTCACCAAAGAGCGCTTGGGTTGAATTCGTTCTTATCCTAAACGGAGAACATGTTTGTTTTTTACAACACCGGCAAAGATCGTTTACACTCATCATCATCTTCTACTTCTTCCAGCATGTGTGCAGTTGAGTTCTGTTGACAACTATGCGTCGCTCAACATACGTCACTTACTCCGTTGCTCTGATTGGTTGTAGGTCTATCCAATTGAGTGTAGAGGCATTTTCTTTCCTGATTCGGTTGAAACACGCCCCATAATCACAGCCCAATGGAGCATAATCAGACTCATATTCTGACTAGAATCTGAGTATGATGGCATCAGGCATTTTCCTTCTTCTTTATTTAACGAACTAGGGTTAAAAAACTGTCTTAAACACTGTCTTAAAAAAACCTTGATATAAGATATCTAGACCTGGAAAAGTCATGAAATAAATAAAACAATTTATTGGCATTTTTATAATGAATATAAATGGTTCTAGTTATGCCAAGCTTTAAAATATTTTGTAGGGTAGTGAAATAGTGAATAAAAAATATTTCTTTAAATCCTTGTCCTTAATCCATAGCCAGAAAATTATGCGAAACTGTCATGTGGCTTTCGAATATTGTTGTGGACAATGGGGGGGCCGGAGTCAAAAAGGTTAAGAATCACTTATATGTACAATGTATGAGACGGGGCCCATCCCATAGTTATGGGAGTACTTATGATGCCTGAATGTTTATAATGAGTTTAAACGGCTTTGCCATTTTTACATGCAGTAAATGTTGATATAATGTTGTTACTTTGAGTTTTGTGTTGCTGATTTGATTTCAGTGTGTGTGTGTACGCTCAAGCCTCCCATTCTTTCATTGTCGGCACATAGTCTGCATGCACAGCAGGATATACCATCTCTTTGTAAAGCTTCTGATAATTTGTCTAACACTTCAGTTTTTGTCTCACTTGATGTAAACCAAACCATTTCCCGTAGACTGTACAGTACGTGAACTTCACACTCTTGTGTGTGTTTGCCAAGCTGAATGTTGAGTCTCCAGTTAGATATGCAGGCAGAAAAGGGTGTCAACCTACAGGAAGTGTTACAACTTCAGAAAATGTACTTTAGTGTGATGGCGACCATACAAATCTGCCCCACCTTTTTCACACCGCAGTGATTCTATGCGTAAACACTAACTTTTTTCTCTCTTTGTCTCTCTCTTTTTGTAAATCAACAGGCTTTTCTCCAGAGAATTAGGCAGACTTCAGAAAACCAACAATGTCTCACTCCAGAGCAGGTCAAGGTAAAACACCATTGACGCACACTAAGCCTTTACATGTTTATTTATAAAAATATTTATTGGCTTCAAAAAGTATCTGGACCAAAATATTCTGAATGTCATTGTATTAGATCAAATCAAATTATGCTAGAGCAGAACTAGCTTCGGTTTTCTGGCCATTTTTCAATTACTTTAGGCAATTACTTTACATTTTAGTAGATGTATGGAATAGTGTACATTTTAATACACATTTAGTTATCTTTAATACTTTTTGTCTTCATGTTGAATGAATATTTTCATTCAAATGTGGCCTAATCTCTTGCAGAAAAAAGTAACATTTATTTTGGATGATTGTCTTAAATTGTGTCTCTTACTTTCACACAGATCTTGTTTTCTAACATCGAGTCCATTTTGGATGTCCATTATGAGTTTCTTTCGACTCTGGATGCCAGTTTGCAGCCTGAACCCCAGGCGCACCATTCTCTCGGACATGTGTTCCTCAAATTTGTGAGTCCCTGAAATTGCATTTGAACTCATCTTTGAACTACTTAGCAGTTGATTTATGATTTTTTCTTTTTCTTTAGCCAAGCAAACCATAAATATATTTTTCCAATCTATCCCAGTGTGGGATTTTTTTCTAGTTTCCTAAATCTGTATGCTCTTAAAAAACTATCAGCCCCAAGACTGCTTCCCCTCCCTATGGTCTTTTTAAAAAAGTGTATAAATGTGGAAATAGTCTGAAACATGTCTAGTAGTTCAATAAAAAGAAGTTCAATGTATAAAAAGTTTCTGTCAGAGACACTGAATTCCAATTTTAGCAACAAATCAATTGCTGTCTACAATTCTAGCTTCTTTATCTGTATTAAAACTGTTCTCTATAAATTCAAATACTTTTCCCTATCTGAAAATATGATAATAATGATAATGGTGACATTCAGTGATGGCTGCCAGCAGCAGTCCAGTATCTATTAAAGCAATGCAGATTAAATCTGGCCCTTTAACTCTATCCATTGGTACTCACAAGAAGCGTTTTGGGTTTGGCATGTGTATGTGACCTTCGACCAAGTTCACTGAAACATTCTGAGGTTTTAACCTCAAACTAGAGTGAATTTCCTCTTAATTGGGGCTGGCTGTGTATGTATGTGTGTATGTGTTTTTGGATGAACGGTGTTATAAAGCATATGCCAGAACAGATGTTCGCCTCGTTCATGGATGAGGGTGTGCGATGCTGCCAAACTCTCTCATTACAGGTGCTGTGGTCTGGAGCCCTGAGGGCCAAACCAGAATACTGACACACACACACACACACACACACACACACACACACACACACACACACACACACACACACTGCATTTGCACTAATGCAAATGGCAAACCCTGAGTAGACATATACTCACGTACATACTCACGGGTGAAAAGAGAAAGTAAAACATGTATGTAAAGAGAAAAACAAACACAACAGCTCTCCTACCACACAGTGCCTCTGTAATCCCAGTATCGTTTTCTTACTAAGTCAGGATGCCTCAGGCACCCTCAGCCTTCAGGATTTACATCGTCCCTGTCAAGGTTACAGTACCTACACAGACAGTTCCTGTGGAGCTTGGATAAATGACATCCTACCTTCATAACATGCATCTTTAATAAACTGTCACCTCAGCCCTGAATTCTTCTGGAGTTTTTAACCAGACCTAACTTTTTTATTTTATTTTGTTTTTATTTTTATATATATTTTTACTTTGACCATATTGTGAAGGAAAAGCAGTTAACAAGTGTCTTCCAATACCATATAAAAAAGTACCTCAGGTGGCATCCCAATTGGCGTGATTAATCAAGTTTTTATTTGTTTATAATTTTTTGGTCACTACATAATACTCATGCTTCTGCTATTTGATGGTTTTGGTGCTTTAAAACAGTAATAATCAAGAATGACTAGGTGTCCAAAATTTTTAACTGGTAATTTAGTATTCGAGATTTGTTGTAATTACTGGATGCTGGGATCAAAGATGCGCACTGCTCACTTCAAAGTGCCTGAAGATGAGTTTCTTTTCTTTGTTCAGCTGATAGCTTCCTATTTCTACATAGCTTTTGTGACCCATAGACGAGGTGTGGCTTTCAGGCAAAACCTATGCACTTCGATTTCACTTCCTGTGTTGTTTCGTATAATGTTGGGCAGAATGACAGTGCCTCATTGCATCTCTGGCAGTTTCACTACCTGAAATCATCCTCTTATGTCACTTCTTAGCTCAGTGTTTGAGAAAATGGTTGAAGGAGTAGGTGTATTAAGACTGCTCGAAACATTTATTATTTGTTTAGTGTTTCCAATATATAGCTGAACAGGGCAGGCACTAAAAGGACAACATTTTTATAGGTGGACTGGACTCCCTTCATCGGAGGGCTAAATGTATATGAATCTGTTAGGAGTGGTTTCATTCTAACCAAAAACGAAAACATTTGACGAAGAGTGTTTTGAAGTATGACTTTCCTCTCTCCACTTCAGAGGGACCGTTTCTCTGTGTATGGGGAGTACTGTAGTAACCATGAGAAAGCGCTCAGACTACTGGTGGAGCTTAACAAGATCCCTCAAGTACGGACTTTCCTGCTGGTAAGCACCTTTTATATCAATGTCAGAGGAAAAAGTCCAGTCCTTTTCATTACATCATATTCTGATGAAGACCCCCCCTCACACATGAGTCTTGTCACAGATCAGTTTCACATCTGAATTATGCAAATATGCAAATTAAAGCAAATTAACATTAGTAGTTAATCAATTTGCCACAGGAAATAAATTGACCTCCAAAACGTATTGAAGTGAAACTGATACCCGAAATTATTTTACTGTACAAACCAGGATGTGAGATGGTGCCATTCATCGCTTTCCATGGAAACTCATTGTATTCTCAACATGAATCAGTTTAAAAGGATGTTACACAAATCAGATCATGTGTTTGTTTTTCAGCACCTCATGCTGTTGGGAGGGAAGAAGAGCACAGATGTTCCTCTTGAGGGGTATCTCCTCTCTCCCATCCAGAGGATCTGTAAATACCCGTTGCTACTAAGGGTATGGCTATCATTTATTCTGTATATACTACTTTACAACATTCTGTTCATATTACATACAAAGTTTAATAAAAAAAATGTGTACATTGACAGTGTAATTATAGTATGTTGCCTGTAAATAGTCTCTTGTGCACAGTACCTGAAACATATCAGCAGATAGTTGACGTGTAACTGTGTAATACAAGCATGTACCTGCTGTTTGCCCTTCAGGAACTTTTGAAGAGGACCCCTAAGAAGCATTCAGATTACCCCGCGGTAGAAGAGGCCCTGCAGGCCATGAAAGCTGTGTGCTGCAACATCAACGAGACCAAGCGACAGATGGAGAAACTAGAGGCTCTTGAGATATTACAGTCACACATAGAGGGCTGGGAGGTGAGTTAGAGACATGTTTTGTAATTGTCGTAGACGTTTTGACTGTTTCCTGGTTGGATGGTTTTAAAGGAACAGACCAGCACCAGTTGTTTGTAACTTAATGCTTCTTAAAAAACGCCTTCATTTAGGGAAGTTCCTCTGACAGAATTTTTAAGCGTGGCCTCGAAAGAATCACTGATGCAGACATGATCAGTGTCGCCTTGTGTCTGCTAATGACATATATTCTTAAGCCATATCACAAGCAGGAAGAGGAAGTCTTAACACAAAGACCCGTTGCCATGGAGATCTCTTAGTTTTGTGTAATATGCAACAGTGTGCCACCACAAACTCACTTTCGCCTCTTCTTTCTCTTTCTCTTAAGGACTTCTTTGCTCGTCTTTCTTAGCTTGTCTCTCCCCGCCTCCTTTTCTTTATCATCTTCTCTATACCTTAGTTACTTTGTCTTTGTCCTCTTTTTTTCTCACTCTTTGTACCCTGTCCATTAACCCTGTTTATTGATTTATCTGATGCAGTACTGAGTGGTTGGACAAAGTGGGACATTTTCTGTAGCAGACAGTGTTCTTAGTCTCATCTAAGTGTGCTTGGATGGTTAAAATTTTCACAATTTAGTGCATGCAGTGCATTCTTTCTACTGCTGTTATTTTCCAGTCCTTTCATGCCTCTGTGACTATTCAAGATCCCGGCAAAGCATGACAAGCTGAGGATTATTTAAATATATTTTGAAATGTATGTAAGGCTTTAGTTTAGGGTCCAATTCTCACTATTAACTAGTTGCTTATTATCATGCATATTACTAGAATATTGGCTGTTTATTACTTATAACGCACATATCAATGTCTTATTCAGCTTGACCATATTGTACATCCCTTAATCCTACCCAATTTCTAAACTTAACTACCATACTCACTATTAATAAGCAGTAATTATTAGTTTTTTAGTTAATATGAGTCGTAATTAATAGTTGGTTAATAGTAAGAATTGGACTCTAGACTAAAGTGTGACTGGAATTTGTTTATAGGAATAGTCTGACCATAAAAAATTTACTCAACGTCATGTCATTCTGTGACATGTTGAGACTGTGGAACACAAAATGATTTTTTTTATTTAACATATAATACATGTTAATGTGGGCTGTCAAACTACAAAATGAAAATAATAAAAAATACAAAAGTTCTGTAAAAGTTTCATAATACTTATATAGGGCAGAAGTGATGTGGACCAACTTTTTTGTTATAATGGAGCTCAACATCCTGGATATCCATTCATTTTTATTACATGAAACAAGCGCCAAGTGCTTTCTTCAACATGTCTCCATTTGTGTTTCACTGAAGAAAAAGTAAGTAACATGAGTTTGGAATGACAGGAGGGCGAGTAAATAACGACTGAATTTTCCTTCAAGGTTTCAATGCTTCTGAGATCATGTATAGATAACATTAAACATTTAATGAATATAAAATGAGAGCTTGAAAAGCAGGCTGTAATTCACCTCAGATATAGAGGGTTTCAGGATGTGTGGTCTGATTTAAAAGCAAATGCATTAAGTTTCCATTTAGTCTAGAGTGTTTCACCTTTATAGGTAAATAGTGCAGAACAAGCGGGAAGCAGATTCCCATCTCCCTAATTGACCCGTCTGGGCATGCCATTGATTAAGCTGAGAAAATGGAGTCTGCTTATCAAACACACTCACACGCCCACACCTGCCAAGCATAGAAAATCACATCCTGTACAGAGTCAGCACGGACTGCGGCGTCAGAGTGGAATCAATTTTTAATGGTCCTGGATATTGAACAGGACACAGTGTGTGTTACCAAAACCTGTCTGGCTTCCTCCGTCCTCTTAAAGAGAGAGGGGTTGCTGCTTTTTATTAAAAAAATGTTGTGTGTGTGCATTTAATCAGATAGGAAACAAGTGAGGAGAGAAAGCTCTTATCTGAGACAGAGATGGAAGGCCATGATTAATGACCAGATTCGTATTATTTTACACTCTCACTATTAATAAAACACAAAGGAAAAAAAGTCCACCTGTTGAAAGAATAGATCGATTAAGCAGTTAGTTTGAATGAATGATGGTAGCATTTTCATTTTTTTCTGCTGCTTTTAGTTTTGCTAAATGAACATGGGCAGGTAATCAATTTTTACTTAAACGGTCATAGTGGAGTTACTCAGCAGAAAATCTTACACTGGCACATGTTTTCCAGGGGACAAATTTGACCGATATTTGCACGGAACTGCTGCTTCAAGGCAACCTGTTGAAGATATCAGCTGGAAACATCCAGGAACGAGTCTTCTTTCTGTTTGACAACCTCCTAGTTTACTGCAAGAGGAAGTCCCGGTAAGGCCTTTGAGATGCTTTTGAGTTATCAATTAATCTAGTCTCTAATATTGGTAATAAACAATGTATTGTAAAAACCACTTGACAAAACCATCAGATAGATATGTGAAACTAAATAATACTTTTCATTTTTCCACTCTTTAAATATCCAGAGTGTCAGGGAAGAAATCCACCAAAAGGACGAAATCCATCAACGGTCCGCAGTATGTGTTCAGAGGCCGCATCAACACGGAGGTCATGGAGGTCGAGAATGTGGAAGACGGAACTGGTAGGTTTTAGTTTGTTAGTGCTTTTAAAGTGTGTGTGGTATGCAGGTTTGTGCTGCTTGGAGTATTAAGACGTTAGCTTAGCATGCTAACGTTCATAGACTATTCAAATATTTAAAATATTCAAGTCGAGCCTCCCGTGCAGCTCACTAGCATTTGAAACTACCGTGTTTGTGTCCTGTCATACAACAGGACATTACAAACACTAAAAAAATTTGGGTTGGTAAGATGTTTTTGAAAGAATTATCTTATGCTCACCAAGGCTGCATTTCTTTGATTAAAAAGAACATTACATTTTTTTTATAATTATTAATAATTGTATAATTATTATTATTTATTTTTTAAATGTAGTTTATTCATGTAAAGGCAAAGCTGAATTTTCAGCATCATTACTCCAGTCTTCAGTGTCACATGATCCTTCAGAAATCATTCTAATATGCTGATTTGGTGCGCAAGAAACATTTATTATAATTATCAATGATGAAAATAGTAATGCTGCTTGATATTTTTGTGGAAACCGTGATACTGAATAGCAAGTTCAAAATCTTTTGTAGCAATGTAAGTCTTTACTGTCACGTTTGATTAATTTAATGCATCCTTGATAAAATAATAGTATTCATTTCTATCAAAAAAAAAAAAGTCTTACTGACCCTTATCTTTTGAACGCTAATATACAAAGCAACTTTTTCATGGGATGTGTTAGGGAGTTTCTGGTGTAATATCCTTGTTTGTTCCATCTGATCAGCATGTGATGCTTATGAACATTACAAGCAACAAACAAAACCACTTAAAGGGAACTTCAGCTTATGCAGTAGAAATTAGTGCCACTGTGGCCTAAAGATAAGATCACGCAGAGCTTCTTAGAATTGAGCGCTTCGCATTTAGCACCTCTGTTGAGCTGACCGCCGAGGGGGCGGTCAGCTGTGGGGCCAGGCATGAAATTTAACTCTCAGGCGAAGTAACGTCTGCTCTTCTCACCTTTTGCTCTTAGTCTTTCACCACACCTTAAGTAGCCGGGTGGAAGTGCAACTTCTCTCTCTTTCTCTCTGAGCCACAGAGAAAAACATCCGTTCTGAAAAACAAGCAGTAGGGTTGTCACAGTACCAGCCTAAACCACACGTGCCATCAGTTGATACAGCCAATGTGAGACGTGCTTTGTGTTTCAGTCCTCTCAGTGTCATGTTTATCAGGGCTTGTGTCACATGATGCTCCACATCTGTGTCAATGTATCATTTAGCTCATGTGTTTTGCCTTATTGGATAAGGTTACGGATAAAACGACTTGAATGTTGTGGTTGAAGACTGAAGATAATATGTTTGAAATTCAGATATTTATCCTAATTGTTGCAGTTTTTTATGTTTATAGTGATGTGTCAAGGGATATTTCAAGGCAGTGTAGTGATGAATACTGGTCGGAAGTGGTGGGTGTGTTATGACTAAAATTTTATATTATGCTATGAGTATGTCATTTTATATCCCAGTCAATATTTTAGCTGGAAATTAACATAAATTGGATGTAAAATGTAAAAATAAATGCGTATTTAAATGTATTTGTTTATTTTTAAATATTTTATATACAATTATGTGAATTTCCAGCAAAAAATGAAATGAAGTACATGCATACAATACATAAATGCATGCATGCATACATGCAATAAAATATTACATTTGCAACCCAGTCTTGGAAAAGTGTCAGGAAAATGAATGAATGAATATTAAATATTATTTTTGGATAATCCATATTAGATATTTAAAAAAATTTTTTTTTTTTTTTTGGGAACTTGATTGAAAAAAAAGATTTATAACAAGCGAATGACAATAAAAGAAGTCCAAAATAAGTTCAAAAGCAGCACCACATTATGTTACTGAACTCTTATTGAAGAGAGTTAGAGTTCTTATTGAATGATTCACATTTGAAACCATTATAAAATGGCACATCATTTGCGGCAACCTTGGGACTCATCCCGTCGTATTTTCACATTACTCCATGTTTCTTCATCGCTCTCACATTTAAAGCATGGCAATTCGATCTGGTTGTTTTGACTGAGCTATTGTTTTAATTGGAAAGCAATCAGATAATGCTTAGGTGGTGTTTATTACAGAGCCAGACTTATGTGCCAAATACGATTACTCATAAATTCTCTCCAGTTTTATATGAGCTAAAAGCCTTTGTCAAATCCTCTCAGTGCTCTGAAATCTATTTATACCACCTCAACATTAACCACTGCTCATTACCTATTCCATACTTCATTCATTTTTCCATATTATTCACCTGCTGTCAAATCTGGGTTAAAATTGGACTATGAGTAACAGTCTGAACCCCTCACTCATACACATGCTCTATGTCAGGATTTGGTTTAATGGTGGGAGAGATGCTGAAGTGCATCTTTAACGATTCCTCACTCTAATGGGTTAGTTTAACCTTTTTACATTTATTAATGCTTCTAGATTGTTGAAGAAAATCTGATTATCTGTGTCAGCATTTGTGTTTGGGTCAGTAACTCATTTAGTAATAGTAGAGGGAAACCTTTTAACCTGGGTAATAGGCTGACAAAATGAAACCTCCACATTTTTTTATGGTTAATTTGAAGGCGTAAATGATTTTGATAGATGATCCTGTTTATTTAGATCTCAGTGAACAGCTTTTAACAAATGAATGTACTTGTTTGTATGCACATAATAGTTGCCTTGTACATTTAATGTTTGTGCTCATATTATTAGTGCTTATGAATATTGTTCAACCTGTTTTGTTGTATTTCATGTTCATGTCTTTCATTGTCTTTCTAGCGGACTATCACAGTAACAACTACACAGTGACCAATGGCTGGAAGATTCACAACACGGCCAAAAACAAGTGGTTTGTGTGCATGGCCAAGAACGCTGAAGACAAGCAGAAATGGCTAGACGCCATTTTAAAGGAACGTGAACAGAGAGAGAGTGAGTAGACTTTCTCTGGTTTGTCATTGTTGAGTATGCAACATAAAATCATGAAATAACACGTTAAATGTAAAATATCCTAAAAATGCAAAGTGTACTTTTTTGTGTGTTTCTGTGCATTTAAAGGGACAGTTCACCCAAAAATGAAAGTTCTGTCATCATTTACTCACCCTCAAGTTGTTCCAAACCTGTATGAATTTATCTGTTCTTCTGAACATGGAAGAAGATATTTTGAAGAATATGGGTAACCAAACATTTGATGGATTTTTTTCCATCAACTTTTGTGTTCCGCAGAAGAAAGGAATTTTGAGTAAGCGATGACAGAATTTTCATTTTTGAGTGAACTATCCCTTTAAATTTATTTTTTCAGTTTATTTTTTAAACAATCGTCACTCAAAATGTTATCAAATCAATAAAACTAAATCATTACCAAATTTAGGATACATGATGCAACTGCATTAGACTGTCAATTTAACTGTTAATTGTTCAATTGTTCAATATTTATTGTAATAATGTTATAATTAAAACATTCAATTAAATTGATATTATTATAAAATAATTTTGAAAATGATTTGAAATTATTTAGATAGCTATTTTAAATTATTTGCAAAATAATTAATCAATTACCAGTACTAGTCACAATGTTTAGTAAAGAATAATTAAGTATAGATTAATTATTATAAAGAATAAATTATTGTAAAGCAAATATTTACACCGCCTAATGAATACGACTGAACCAATTTCCACTGTGCTTTGTATTTTAGCATCCAGCAATTTGTCCTACCTACCTAGTATGTTTTTATGTGGATTTTTTCTTTTGTTCTGTTGCGATATGGAACACCTGTCCACTGCTGGACACCTATTCTTGTTATATCTTCTTTTGATGCTTGTGTGATGTGTTTTACTACAGAGTTGTTCTGATTGTTAGGTCACATGATAATAGCAGTAAAACCTCAAATATACCACAGAGCCCATTCTTATCGCGGGTCTTATGTTTCAGCGTGAAGTATTAGTCCGTAGGATCAGCTTACCAGTGTCCACGGCAAAGTCCTCAGCCAAAGTATTATAATGCGGTGCAAGTTGGCGGTAGAGCGAGACATCACTTTATGCTGTGATGCCAGATGAAAGCAGAAGTTTTATGGAGCGTATCAGGTTTCCAACGTTTGAAATCTGAGCCCATTCCAACAGGTGCCACATCAGTCACACCTCTCTGACCGTCCGAACGCCCCCTCGTTTCTCTATACAACTCAAAGATGTCATTGAATTACACATTTCGATTAATACTTGGTTTGACGTACATCCGATTTAGAAATTCTGGTCATCTGGAGTCTAAGACCAGAAAAATATTTCTCTCAAGTACCCAACTTGAATAATGCATTGCAAATGCACGGTTCTGTTGAACATAATTACATACTCAATAAAGCAAAAGATATAATTTAAATAAATTAAATAATTTAAGAATAATTTAAATCATTAACTAAAGATGTTTTAATAATTATCAATCATTTTCAATCATTGAAAATTACATTTTAAATATACATTTTAAATAAATTGTACAATTTTTAGCTCAAAAAGCAAGTTAATATTCTAAGATGTTATGCTTACATGCATCCATTTCATGTTAGTGTGTACTGATTGAAATCGGCAGTTCAAAACGGAAGAAACAGGTGCATTTGGGGTTTGAAATGAGTTTGCTCGTTTCTAAAATTGCCATTCAGCATCAGACTTTCAGATGCCAAGGTGGAAATTACGCTTCAGTAGGGTCATTTTTGAGGAGACATTTTTAATGATGTGTTGCATTTTTGCTGAGACTTGATTGCTTTGGAGCCTCGTACAGCTGCCACGAACACCTCCTCAAAAAACTCTTTGTGAGCGAGAGCTGCAGCTGCCGGTGGCTTCCCTCTCTCTGGGGTCTCAGACACAGTAAAGAGCTCTGAATGAGAGCCATGCCAGCTGCCGCCACATCTGAGCATGCCCCACCTCTTCCATCAGCTGCAATCCCATTGATACTCTCCCTAACATCACCTTTTGTTTAAATGTACAGTAAAAACCTGAATGTTTCAGGTTTTCTTTGCTTTAGGCAACAAACAAAAAGCCTCGGACGACTGACAAAGTGCTTTTTTTAGGCAACCTACTTTGTGTCAAGCTCCTGTTTCTGTTGCAGCTTGACGCTGGCTGCTCTGCTAATATAAACAAGGCTGTTTTCACTGGTGGCAGAGCTGCACTGCACTATTGCACAGTTTTTAGAATGCTGTGTTGTATCTTCAGGAAACTGCTAACTCTCTGGTAGAGGTATTTCTCTGCATCTATTGTTGCATCTGTCCTCACCTTATTAACCACATCATGTTTGGTTTGACCTGCCCTAAGTAATGTGTGGTAACCATTTCTTTTATCTGACTCCGTTCATGTTGCAGTTTGACATCATTTATTTTATATTGTGTATCGTGTGTGGCTTGTATGTCGAATGCTGATGGCCATTTTGTGAGCCGGCTCTTCTCCTAACGAAATACCTCAATTGCAGAATGCATGTGCACGTGTGAACACACAAACCTTATAATAAAAGCATTTAAACCAGTGTTTCCTTTCAGTCTCACCTAAACATTAACTGACATAGCAACACCCACACTGATTTAGAGGAACCGCTAGCAAGTAAAACTTGAAGAATAAACTATAATTCTACGGTAGAACAGTATAAGAGTCTAGTTCCTCCCTCCTCTTTAATATCAGAGAATTTGCTATTAAAATGTTTTTTTTTTTTCAAGACCTCTTATGTCAAATAAGATCTATATGGACATATTTAGAAAATGTCACATTTTAAAAATCTTTTCATGAAAATTTGTGTACCTCTGACTTGGGTTACAGGTGCATTTGACCAGGGTTAAAAATATGTATTCATTCATGAAATATTTGTATAAATATTATATAAATCCATTCTTATTTTTTGTATTAATTTATTGATTATTTTATTGAATTCATTCATTTACTTTTAGAATGTTTTTGCCAAAAAATAGTTATACAATTAAACAATTTTCTTGTTTCATAAATGAGGCCCATTGATTTTATTGCTCCTAAATGAATAATAATGTGTGTATAATACTAATGATAAATAATAATCTATAAATGTCTCCCGTAAAAAGGAGTCAGAATGTGCACAAGATAATTTCAAGCTATGGGCAAAACAAGTGAAAAATTTAGATTTTGTAGTTTTCACAAAAATTAGTTAATTAAACCCTCGTCTAGCGATCTCAATGCTCCAAATAGCAATTAAACATCTAAAAGTATCTTTTTCTCGTTTTCTGGGAGGAGTACCTTTCCTTTGTACATGAAAAACTATCTTCCTCACGTCGATTGACAGATCTAATGCATGCAAACAAAGACGCCTTTCATAGCATGTGATCCCAATCATATGATAGAGTCAATGATTTGATCATTATTGCAGTGGTTATGATATTTCTAGCATGTTATATGTTTGGCAACAGTTCTTCCAACCCTAATTTATGGAGTGTGTAGTTTTCATTTCTTAAACAACCATGTAGGAAGACACATCATGGCCATATCAGCTCAGACTGTGATAGAATGGTTGTGAGGGAGCATTAAGAATCATTTTCACACAAGAATCCCGACCTTAAATTCATTGAAAGTCTTTGGGATGTGCTGGAGGAGACTTTACAGAGTGATTGACTCTTGCATTGGCAATACAAGATCTTGACCAAAAATGTATGCACCTCTTGATGGAAATATAACATTATAACATTTATTTCCATCAAGAGGTGCATACATTTTTGGTTCATTGTTAATCAAACAATTGTGCTATCATGGAAAAAAGTTGAATATTTTTCCTATAGATATTTGTTTTTGACTTGGGGTGTGCCAAGTTTGGTGTTATATCCAGATATTTTAAGGCATGGTTGCTAGGTGATTTTGTTTTGGAACCTTCAGAAAACTTGAAAAAAAGAAAGTAACAAAAAATACTTATAAAGTACTTTATCAAAAAAAAAAATTTTAATAGAGAATTTGAAAATAACAACCCATTTTTGAAAATGTTCTCAGTGCGTCTCATTTTGCCAGCACGGGTCACAAATGTTATTGTTAAAATATGTGAATGCATTTTAATCTCAAAACATTTTTTAAACTGTTTAATTCTCAAAAAAGTGTTGATTTGTCTGCTTTTATTAGGGGTTCTAATTAAGGGGTTCTTGACTCTTTTATCTCATCGGTTGGCAGGTTTGAAGCTCGGGATGGAGCGTGATGCCTACGTCATGATCGCTGAGAAAGGAGAAAAGTTGTACCATATGATGATGACCAAGAGCCGCCACCTCATCAAAGATCGACGCAGGAAACTCACCAATGTACCTAAATGCTTCTTGGGAAAGTAAGTTTTGTGCATTATGTAATGTATTTTAGAGATTCTTGTCCAAACTAATGGGTTTACCTTATTGACTGGTCAGTTCCCATGCCGGTGATTGGCTCAGTCCGCTCTGAGTTTGACACCTTCCCTCGGCTGCTTTTACATCATCTGACTGTCTCCTGAATATCTTGCAAGTCATCCTAATCCAAGAGGCCCCTGTATGAATGAAAATGCATACGCACACACATACACACTTTCTTAGCGCTTGTAAATGCTTTCCCAAGCTCACTGCCAAGCACCCCATTGGACACAGACATTCCCAGCAAAAAAACCCTTCATTAGAGAGAAATCTGCATTCAGTCTCTCTTTTTCTCTCTGTGTATCTCTCTTCATTTTTCTCTCTCTCTTTCTTTCTGTCGCTCGCTCACCCAGTCTTTCAACACCATGAATGAACAATGAGTGCTATGTACGCCATTAAACTTCCAAATACAGTGTGTGTGTGTGTGTTTGGGAGTTGAGAGGAGAGATTCCTCACACCAATTAAAATTCTCTTTTTGCACTGGACTAGTAGATAAGGGAGTGAAAACACTCTCATGTGGTCCATTTAAAGCGATTATATTGATGCAATCTAGTTTAAAAGGCCACAAAAATTCAGATATGAGCCTCATCTTCGCTAAAGTGGTTCATAAATCTGCAGGGCCTTGCTGCTGAAACAGTGTTGGGAATAAGTAACTCAAAGTAGTGATGCTGCTAACTTAACTACATTTTTCATTAGCTCAGGTGCTTTAAAATAGTTTAGCTTTTACAGTCACAAGCTGCTTTAGCCAGGGAGTAACAATATTGCACAACAAAATGCTGTGTATATCAAAAGTATTGAAATAATCCAACACACTCTCCTAAACTGTCCTCTCTTATTGGGAAGTTCTTTTTAGTGAATTTTCAATTGGGGAAAAAGTGGCATTTACCTACAAAAAAGAAGGAAGGATTCAATGTAATGGCGGAATCATTTTTAATCTCAATAATTCAATGATTCATTTAAGTTATCTTAAAGGGATAGTTTACCCAAAAATGAAAATTATCAAAAATGAATTTACTTACCCTCAATTTACTTACCCTCAAGCCATCCTAGGTGTATATGACATAAATATACAGTTATATTAATTCATATTCTGGCTAATCCAAGCATTATAATGGCAGTAAATGGCAGCCCAAAATTTGAAGCCTAAAAAAGTGCATCCATCCATTATAAAAGTAATCCATATGACTTCAGGGGGTTAATAAAGGCCTTCTGAAGCGAATCGATGGGTTTGTGTAAGAAAAATAACCATATTTAAACTTTATAAAGTAAAATATCTAGCTTCCGCCAGACCGCCTTCTGTATTCAATTTAAGAAGAAAGTGTAACGCCTCTCGCCGTTCAAAATGCTTGCGCTACATCCTATGTCATATGTTGCACCAGTCACACTTTCTTCTTAAGTTGATTACGGAAGGCGGTCTGGCGGAAGCTAGATATTTGACTCTATAATTTGTTAAATGTGGATATTTTCCTTACACAAACGCATTGCTTCGCTTCAGAATATCTTTATTATTAACCCCCCGGATCCGTATGGATTACTTTTACAATGGATTGATGCACTTTTTAGTCTGAAAGAAGGAAATCATATTACACCTAGGATGGCTTGAGGGTGAGTAAATCATAATTTTCATTTTTGGGTGAACTATCCTTTTAAATGCTGCTGTTCCATTTTTCCAACTCAATTATAAACATTGGAAAGTTTAAAGTTATCTGTTGAAGTTGCATATAATATGACTCTGACTGAGACTCATAGTTTGAGACTCATAGTTCTTTTCACAGTGTCTGATTAATTACTGCTACTTACAAACAGCAGTGCTTCATGTGATGTTGTGCATTTGTATATTTTAAACGATTGTCCTCCTTAAATGGCTTCAATGTAGTTAGCTGCTTTATGTCAGTATCTTGTAAAGTAGCTTTGACTGTTGTTGAAATACAATTGAAGTAGCACTTCCGCTGAAGTGGCTTCAAAAGCTAACTGTTGCTGGCCTCGCAGCCTCAGCTGTGCTGTTGTTCTCCTGTCAACACCTGACTGGATAAATTTTGCGCAGCTCCCTCAGAACACAATTATTCATGCGTTACAGCCTCGGTGGTCCAGGTGAAAGCAGCTGTGATTGGCTCTGTTGTTCACTGGCTTGCGCATCCTTCTCAGAATAGAACCCAATCCCACTCCTTCCAAGAACAGCCGAGCAGTTCAGCTGTTAATGTGGACAAACGCTCTGCTACTGCTCAGACTCTGGCTCTTTCTCTGATCTCTGGCTGTCTCTTTCCATTTTGAAGAATTTACTTCAAAATATGGTGAGATTTTGATGCTTACAACATCACAAGTTCTGAAGTACTGCAAATGCTTTGTAGAGAGATTTTATTTATTAATTTAAACTTACAGCAACGTCCTAAAGATTCAAGCTTTATTGGCATGGTAAAAAAGCTTGAAATAGCCAAAGCATTATAGGAATGTTTCTGGTTATTTACAACTTAATCCCTATTGAAAGCGTCTGCTTTCTATATTCACAGATTTTTTTTTACTCTTTCAACAGTTTGCAAAAACAAGTTGCATTTATGACTGGTATGATAAAAATCACTTGCTTATCAAATTATTCAACTCATGTCATGACCATATGACCATGATAAATCCTGTCATTTTTGCAAAATACTTGCAAGGGTACAAAAAAGGACCGTTTAGATAAAGTTGAATGATGGGGTGAAAATGATAGTTCATGATAGTTCAAATACATTTTTGTATGGAATAATTAATATAAGGGCTTTTACAGAAATGCAAGCTTCACAATTCTGATTTTATACCCACAGTCGTACATTTCTGGACTTTGTACGTAATTTTTTGTAAACATACATTTATTTTACAAGCTGGGGGACAAGTCAAAAATATTTTCTGTGGTTGCTGAGCTGGTATTTAATATATTATTCCCATAAGCATATCTCATTATATCCTTCTCTGCCACACTCACACATACAGTACATGTATAATCGGACAGATATTAATACAGGCGTAAGAAAATTCTCACACACATCTACGGCATGTAAGAGAGCTCTGTGTGCGTTAGCTGTGGAGAATATTAATGAGTTACATAAACACTAATTAATTCACCCCAGGGACGCCCACCTCCACCCCTTCCCTTTCCTGCCAATCTGAATTAGAGACTTATGTAATCACAGCAGACTCTCTGTCTGTTTCATTTCACTGCTCTCTTTCATGGGCCTGACTGCCCTCTCCTCTGTGGAGCTGCACATAAAGGCGTTGGAAGTAGTCTGTAAGATCTTCACATAACCCACATAACCACATCATAAACATTTATTGTTTGTATTTTGTGTGAAAGGCTTGATTATGTGATTGCTATCTTTTTATTGACATAAACATTGTCATCTCTCTTTTTTTTTTTTGTGGTCAAAGCGGCAGCTAGAACCTTTTTGCATTTGTTCATATTCTCTTTTGTGGTAGCATTATTTTTCTGCTCAACTTTGTGTTGGAGATTGTAATTGCAAAAAACACAAACTTGACACAATGGCCACTGCTCAGATGTACACATAGATTTTTGCTAATGACTCTTCATGTTGAATTTATTGAAAATCCTTTCAAAGTAATTCTAGGCTAATTTTAAACTAACTCTTTGTCCGATTCGCATAAGATTTGCTGTGAACCATCTAAAATCCCTCGAGATAAAACATTATCAAAAAGTCTTTACTTAGTCAAATTGTTTTACGGATTTATGTGTGGCCCAGAAGACTAATTCATTGACCTATAGTTTTCGGAATGTAAATTCTAGCTGTAACACAACTTGGGCATTAGCTTGTCAATTTTTGTACAAAAGTCTTAAAATTGAATGTGCTCTTGTTTCAGGAAGTTGACATTTACCACCAAAACACAGAATCCACATAATCTGTTATTCATAACGGTGCTAATTGTCTCCACATTTTATGATGAGGACAATAGAGTGCCAAAAACACGGAAAAGAGTTTTCTTTTTTTGCTTAAATGTTAGTGGTTAACACATGCACAAGATATTTTCACATTTTATTCTACAACATAAAATACAGTGGTTATATCACACTCGTGCTTTTAAAAAAAAAGCTTTTACTTGTCTTGAAAAATGTGTTTTTTTAGGTTGTGTTAATTTGTGAAGATTATCATGATGTACTAAACGTGTAAGAATCATACACTTCCGTTAGTCACAGACCTTATTTTCGGCAATAATCCAAAAAGCAATGGAAAAATCCTATTTGGTTTCTGTCAATGGAACCACCAGGGTGATGTGAAACTTCCAGGTTGGCCTGTGTCAGTTGTATTATCTAGTAATCTGTATCCCTATCTAGTTTTTTGACAGTGAAAGGCAATGATTTATAAGTATTTTAAAAGAGTTCATTAAGTTGTGCGTGTTGTCAGCTGATTTGAAGGAGATGTAGAGGGCAGAGCAGTTGTGTAGTCCGGTGAGACAGGAATGGAAAATCTTGTCGTTGGCTTACTGTACTGGGTGAATGTAGGGTGCCTTTGGCATCCGCGTCTTCTCTTCTCCTTTTGCTCCATCTGTTAACCCATACTTTCATCCGACCCCTCTCCCCTCGCTGCTGTCGTTCAACATTTCAAGGGCACACACACACCCTTCTCACATTCCTTTTAAGGTGTCATAACTGTTTACACATTACTTATTTCTGTCCCTGAATCTAATGGGATTCACAGTTTCTCACGCAGCAGCCATGCACATTTCATGAAGTCATGAAGTCATGAAGGCATGAAGTCACACATACAATCACACACAACATTAGAGTCGCCACTAAACCACCTCAGACATGCAATTGCTAAAAATCCCTCCCCTGCCCTCATCAGAAGCAGTTAATAATTTAATTACAGTTCTTGACATTTTCATTTGGCAGTAGACTAGCTAATGTCACGTTGTAGCTAACTATGTGTGTGTGTATGCATGAATGTATATATGTATATGTTATTACATAAAAATACAGTAAAAACAGTTATATTGTGAAATATTATTGCATTTTAAAATGTATATTAATTTCTGTGATGGCACATCATTTATTTTCAGGAGCTATTATTCCAGTCTTCATTGTGATTCTTGTGATCCTTCAGAAATCATTCTTAATATTCTGATTTCTTATTAAGAAATGAATAAGAAACGTTTGTTCTCATTGTCTATTTTGAAAACTGTCCCTTTTAATATTTTTGTGGAAACAATGATGTGTTGTTTTCAGGAGAAAGAAAGTTCAAGAGAACAGCATATTTTAAATAACATTATACATATATTTACTGTAACATGATCAATTTAACACATGGCTCCTGTATGCAGTATATAATTGTTTAGGTCTAATATTGTTTTATATTTCCAAAATATTGAATTTTTAAGTTTCTTGGAGCCTTTGTTTTCCAAAACTAAAGCAATATGTGAACCCCACTTTTGCCGTTTGACCTTTTAAGACCTTAAGAGAGTGGAATGCAGCTTGATATCATCTTGATTTGTGTCCTTGGTGAACTTTTTACCAGTCTTGACCAGTCGCTCTGAAGGATTGAGTGAATCCAAGTTCCCAAGTACCTTTGACTAGTGGCTCATAAATCCCTTCTTTAGCATGTGTGGAGTGTTGTGTTATGCGCATACTGATACAACTGCTGTTTCTGTGTGTCCTCAGTGAATTTGTCTCATGGCTGTTGGAGAGTGGAGAGATCAGTAAGGCTGAGGAGGGAATCAACCTGGGTCAAGCTCTCCTGGAGAACGGCATCATCCATCATGGTAAGAGAACGTTCTCCCTTAAAAGATCTATGGTATTACCTTGATTTATTATTTTGAAGTATTTTAAGGTACTATGTGAATGTAGTACTATAGTAAATACCATGGTAATGACATTTGATCCTGGGAGGTGCAAAACTCAGATTTCCCAAATCGACCAGTTGGTTGGTTGCATGAACAGCTTGTTGAATTATTGGTGAACATACTGGATAATTAAGCTAAAAATATCAAGCTTTTACAAAAATAAGCTAAATGGAGTAGTCAACCCTTGGGACCCATCACTGTACCATGGTAACTCAAAAAGTACATTTGGAAGTTTCATTACTTCATACAAATCTGTTATTCTTTCTCTCAGTGTTGTCTTTTTGTGTCTGTCTTTTCCTTTTTTAACCTCATTCACCCCCATATATATTCCATCAACATGTATTTGTGCATTTCTTGGTTTCATCACCAAAGTTCAACTGTTGCCCATGCTGTTTTTGTTATACAAATCTATTATTCTTTCTCTCAGTGTTTTCTTTTTGTGTCTCTGTCTTTTCCTCTTTTAACCTCATTCACCCCCATATATTTAATCAACATGTTTTTGTGTATTTCTTGGTTTCATCACAAATTCAACTGTTGTCCATTTTTGATACAGTCTTGGCTAATGAGCCACAATCCATTAACTGTTTATACAAACGGTGGACTGTTAAAAATCACTATTTGACAGATTTACACTTTACAAATCTGGCACGTATCTCTTGTTGGCCAGCACTCACTGAGATCTCCTACAGATGATGATCAGTCTGGATAGTAACATGACATGAAATGCTGGTAGAGAACATTCTTCTGAATAATTCATGAGGTGCAGTGTTTGCCTGAGATTTGGGGAGCATCATACCTCTACATTACAGCCAGGGGATTGTGACAGTGAAAACTGACAAACCCCAGAAGGGATTGGAGTGATAAATCCAAGTATAAGGGCTCAGGCAGTCAATCAATAATATGGTGGCAGCATTCAAGGAGAGGTCAAACAGGCTTTTGTGTAGCGATGGCCCTCACTCACTTCGATTCATCACAGACCCTACACATACATGTTTATCAGCTTGAGACTGTGAGCAGCAAAGTGAGAGAAACAAATACAAGCTCCGTTCAAGCTAAGTTTTGTTTTGTTAGAGGTAAAGTTCAGTGTTTAAGCATGACATAACCATCATTTAAATGCGTGTCTGTGTGTGTTTTTTACCATAGTGTCAGATAAGCATCAGTTCAAGAACGAGCAGGTGTTGTATCGCTTCCGTTACGATGACGGCACTTATAAAGCCAGAAGTGAAATGGAGGACATTATCTCAAAGGTATTTCCTTTGGAATACTGGCTAAAAACAGTATTTACCTCTCCTATAAATATATTTATATATTTATAAATGTAAGATTAAAAATGCTGTATTGTATCCAATTTGTGTGTGCTATGTATTTTTTTATCCTTCTTAGAATATTATATTGTGACATTAGCTTAGCAACATGCTAACATCAAACTCTATTCAAACAAATTGTGTAAAGCGATTCAAATCAGCCAATTATGAGGTTCCATTCCTAGGGGGCTCACTAAGTTTGGCTCATTTGAAACCTGTCAGTTTATAGATTGAAGTCAACAGAATCTTGAGTTGAGTGCATATGGTACATCTAGATAAATCCAGACTACATAATGGTCCACTTAACAATTGTGTCAACAAATCAATCAAGAAGTGATTCCAAAAGCACAACAGTAAATGAAATGCATAGAGATGCAGCTGTCGGTGCAATTGTTTTAAATGAGTTTTATGTGTGTCCGACAGGGAGTGAGACTTTACTGTCGCCTCCACAGTCTCTTCACACCTGTTATCAAGTAAGTGACACATGTTCTCTGGCGTACTTTACACTCAACAGACAACACCATTACTTAATTCTCACTGTCATTAAAGCATTAACATGAATTGTATTCAAGTTTCAGACTATATGTTTTGCTAACACCCTTTTCTTGCACATGGACAATAGCCATTACAGTTTATTTATGATCTCTTTTATAATTAAATCCAATGTATGCAATTTATCTGATTCCAATTCAATGTAACCATATTTTGATAAATAAATACACATAGTTTTTAATAAGTTTATTCAATTTAATTTCAATGTCTTCATTTCAGCTGTTTTACATGATGGTGAGATGTGTTTGTTTGTCTTTCATGGATTCACCTTGACCAGCTGCACACATTTTCTGTGTGTGTATAAGTGTGTGTGTGTGTGAGGATTGCAGAGTCGTATTGCTTTTCTGTCACCAATCACCTTTGATGTCTCACATAAAGAGTAAGGAGGGGCCATTGAGCTGCAGTTGGGACCAACTCTGATCTCAGATCAAAAAATGAACACATAAAATGTTGGTTACTTGCCCTTTAGTAGATCTTTTTATGTGACTTACACTCCAGGTCACTAATTACACTAGACTAATTGCTAGGACAGACCACCCTGGAGCAGTCTGGGGTCTTGGGACTTAGTGGTAATAGTAGATCTCATTTGCTAGAAGATATTTCCAGATCATTTGTCTCCATTAGCAGGGATTAAACCTGTAACCTTTGTCACTTAATCAATAAATAATTGCTTTAACACAATGATTGAATTGTGATAATCAGAGACATTTCTATTGTCATTATTTCAACTATATTGGAAATCAAAATCTGGGATTATCCTATGGTTTTATCACAAAATGTGATGTGTGTATAATATGATTCGACGTGTTGCATGCCATCCACACTTTCAGATGTTACATGTGGACAGTTGTAAACATTTTCAATTTAAAATCTTTTTTTATCTACAGAGACAGAGATTATCATCTGAAAACCTTCAAATCTGTCATACCAGCTAGCAAACTGGTGGACTGGCTTTTGTCACAGGTAATGTGAGAATGGACACACACACACACACACACACACACACACACACACACACACACACACACACACACACACACACACACACACACACACCACTTTATTACATAAACATAACAAACACACTTTATTTTACTTTCTATTCTTCTTTCAGTTAATTCTTTTTGGGTTTCTATACACAATTTATATTGATCCTATTTCTGCGCAAATTTTTTCTCTAATTATTTACAGTCTAATATTCACAGTTGCTCGATTGTGTCATTTCATTGCAGACAGAAATCATCTAACATGGCTCAACATCTCAATTGTTTTGTCACTTTGTTTGTGGTTTTCCTTCTGCAGGGTGACAGCACAAGCCGTGAAGATGCGGTGACCCTCGGTGTTGGACTCTGCAATGCTGGTTTCATGCATCACGGTCAGTCTTTATGTACATTTTGACTGTGAATCTTTAAATGTTTCAGTGGACAGTCTTCCATGTATAATCACAATGTAGTTTTGGGTCAGTTATTGTTGCAGTATTAGCAGATTCGCAAGAACTGCACTGTTTAAACTCTATAGACAGTTAAACCGTATGTGTCCTAAAATGCTTTTATTTGCCCACATTTTATATGAAAAATAAATGATTTTATGATTTATGAATTTCTATGGTAGTTGAAGTCGGTGGTTCTGTTTCTCTAGTGGCACCAACTGGAATTTGCAAAAAGTAAAGATTTTGAACTTAGATTTCCTGAACACTCACCACATCAAATAAAACTGCTGCCATTGGTTGGTGCAATTTTGCTGTGTGGGGCTTATCGGGGTGCTCAAACAAACAGAGTAATGTCTTGATAAGACACAGTGTTTATACTTTTCAGGGGTATCAGACCACGTATGGCTTTCAGTGGGGCTTATTGCTTTTATAAAACGGTTTCTACATATACCTGGCAAGGTTTCATAAAGTAAAAACACAGCAACAATAATGTAACAATTTATTGATAAAAAATAGTAATTATTCTACCAAGCAATCTAGTTCCTCAGCAATGTCTAGCAGAATGATTGCCAAGCAACTCAAGATACCGAAACACACAGATATAGCGTGTAGCTGTTGTAATGAAGGTCACAGGTATGTGTTTAAACAATGTTTTACAACGGCTTCGAATGTGGCTCAGCAGGTCACAATCAAGGTCTAGAACTATCCATTGCAGAATGCTAATTTAACAGCCTAGTGTTATAATATATATATATATTTTTTTTTCTTTCTAAATTCATTAATCCGTGCATTAAGTGCAGCACTATTTATATGCGTGTCACACTTGTGGTTTTTTAACATCACACTCTCAGTGTGTCTGGCAGAGGTTGTAGTGTAAAATGGAGAGCGATTTAGATTAAGATAAGTGTGTTTTAGATGTAAACAGCTGTTGGAACAACATCTGGGGCCTCTGGTGGAACAGAAGTAGTCACAATAATGGAAAAGAACATTTTCCGATGATATACACATGCTCATAGACACATGCCTCCTGTCAGAGTTATAGAAGTGTTTTGCAGTCGGATCTCAACTTCCAAAACTATCCTCAACAATATTTTGCTTGGAATTCACAGACAGAACAGCCCGTCCCTACAAAGTTCCTGAAAACACACACACATTGTGTGCACTCGCGCTCACACCAGACCTCCCATTAAATCCTCTTCCTTCATCCTTCACCTCAGATTAGCCCAAACATCAATCCCATAGAAATCATGAATTGTTTTGACGGGAACTGAAGGGTGATGCAATTGGCCCATTTCATACTGTCAAATCATTTTGTCATCAGTAGATATGATCAGCACTGAGTTATAAGTGTATTTTACCAGTTTATAAAAGTAGCAAACGTTACCTTTTTTTTCATTCTCAGTTAAATTCATTTCTATCCTTGCTTTGCAGTTCTGGAGAAAAGCGAATTTAAGGATGACTCACAGTTTTTCCGCTTCTATGCCGATGAGGAGACTGAGGGTACGAGCTCCAAGAGTAAACAGCTTCGCAGTGACTTCAAACTCATCGAGAACATCCTTGCCAAATCCTTAGTGGTGAGATACAAAGACACGCACACATCAGGGGTTTCACCCCTGTGGAGAGCAGTGTTGAGGGATAACCAACTAGCACTGCTACTTACTGAATTGGGGGAATGATCATCTTACCCATTGGGGAATTCATGTCATCTTTTTGTAGCAAAATGATAGTTCATCACTGTGTTCTACTTTAAATTAGGGTGCTTTTTTATTTTTATTTCATTCGGTTTTTTTTTAAGTATAACATCATAATTTATCATAATAAATCCGAAATGTAAAAATATGCAATCTACTCCAATTTCCTGTAACACGGTTTCACAGACAAGGCTTAAACCTAGTCCCAGACTAACTATTGAACTAAGGCCTAATCCTGGCTCTAAGCCCTGTCTGTGAAACCAGGCTATGTGTTCTACTTTAAAGTAGGGTGCTTTTTTAGATTTTAGTTTTTAGTGTTAGTTTTATTTAAGGTATCTCATCGTTTTTATTAAGTATAGTAATAAATCCAAAAAGTAAAAAATGTTGTCTGCGTATAGATGAAACGTATTGTTGTATTTATGAAAAATTGAGCCTGAAGGGCACATGTACAACAAAAATAAAATAGGCCCAAGTATGGTTGCACACCACTATGTAATTTAGCTGATGTAAACCATACATTTCCAATGCAAACTGAAAATGTTTAACTTGAGCTTGCGTTTCCGTTCTCCCAAATTCGCATGTGTATGAATGGAAGTCAGTGACAGTGTGATTTAGAGTGACTGCCTCTTTAGGAGTTTTTAATGTAGATTTACTCATAGGGTAAATTTAGCCTGAGATCTGAGATCCTGTTCTCACTGTTAAAAGTTGGATTTCAGTTCAACCACTCTAACATATGTGTAGCTAAAATATCTGTATCTATATCAGAATTAGATCATTAACACACTGACCTCAGTAACAACAATACTAATGTAAACTATATTCATAGACACATACTCATGCTACTACACACACTCAAGCACAGCCATCAGCAGTGCATTGATTTTTTTTTTTACACCCACCTGCCAATTGAGACCCTCCTTATCCATCAGTAATTACCCTGACCTTTACAAACAACTCTTTCATCCCTTTTAGATTGAGTTCTCCTCCAGACCATAAAATGCATGAAAATCTTGCATTCTCTCCTCTCTGTTCAGAGGCTAAGAGCTTCTCGATTTACCCTCCTCAGCCAGTCCTCTCAGATGTCATGTCACTGTAGTTTTTCAGAAAAAATAATGGTTTACAGGGCTGGTAAACATGTTCTACTTTAGCTCTTAGATAATAAAAGCACATAAAAGCCCATCTCATGTGTAGCTGTGGTGAAATTGAGCATTATATCCTTGTTATGATCCAGAGATGATCATCCTGCCTCATGGCCTAAAGCCTATAACTTTCATCCATGATAATGCCTTTAGCACCTGTGCTGATCTATTAGCATGCACTGTGGCACGTTTGAACAGAGTATAGTTTAGTTATTTTTAGAAGAATGGACTTAACACCTCAAACAGCTTTTGGACTAGAGGATGTGTAGCTTGTTCACACGTTTGCACAAATGCTGCTGCTCTATCAGCATGGCACCAAACTACTAAATCACAATTTGAGTCCTGAAAGTAACATGATCTGTTCCGTGCTGTCACTTGCTGAAGTGATTACAAAATTATTGTAATAACGTCCTACTCTCCTACTAATATGGAACGTTGTGATGATATAGTGACCCTCTTGTCCCTGTACAGATCCATCCTGAAGAGGATGACTATGGGTTTGAGATTGAAGAGAAGAACAAGGCCATCATAGTGAAGAGCGTGACCAGGGGTTCGCATGCAGAGGTATGAGGTTGAGCAACCATCTTCTCAATTAAGCATTGCTGCATGCAGGTATCAGGTGCATTTTTGATTGAATGAATGCCAGTTCTTTCCCAAAATGTAATGCACAAAAGTATTCCTCCATTCCTAGTTCTTCATGTTTCTCTGTCCCATAAAAACACTATCGCTGACTGAGCATTCCCAAAGTACATGCCAATGGTTGACTTGAGTCCCACAGAGTCTGTCTCATTTGGGTTTTTCCCCAAGTAAGCTGTGTTTTCTTTCTATTAATAGGCATTTCCAAAATTCTGTCCATGTGAGCTAATAGCCTTTCTACGAAGAGTTACAAAACCTAAACCACTGTTTTCTCTCATGCTTTATCATATTCAGTGGAGTTGCAGGATCTTTACAAGGCTGTCTGATCACCAGTCACATTTGCACTGGGTTGTTGAAACAATATGCTAACATTAAGGTTAAATACACATTTGGTCTATGCAATTTCATAAAATTCATGCAATTTCATTCCCAGGGAATGCATGAACTGATAAATTGTATACCTTAAATGCAGTGTAACTCACTTTAAATGAAAGTATGAGCCAAATGCATAAATTATAGCCTGACGTCGTCATACTCAATTCTAGTCAGAATTTGAGTCTGATACTGCTCCGTTGGGCTGTGATTATGGGGCGTGTTTAAACCGAACCAGGAAAGACCTCAATTGGATAGACCTACAACCAATCAGAGCAACGGAGCGACGCATAACGTTAGTTGTCAAATGTCAACAGAACTCAACTGCACTGTGTTGCCAAGTCTGCGGGTTGAAGTGACCCCAATTCTGTGATATACAGACCCAGGAATGCGAAATTTAGCAGTCCAGCCAAAATAACACATATTTTACCCCCCAAATGCCATTTTCCCCAGAGAACCCCCCCACCCGGAATGCTATTGGGCTTGTTTTTAGCTAGTTTTGAGTAGCAATTGGGCGAGTTTTGCTGTAAAAACTTGGCAACCCTGTCTGTGCGCGCTAGAATAAGTCACGTTAGAAGAAGAAGATGAGTGTAAACGATCTTTGCCGGTGTTGTAAAAAAATAATTTAAGGATAAACAGAGTACTTACCAACACCATCATCATTTCTGAGAGAAATAGCAAAGGTGAATGCATATACGAACAAGTTCTCCGTTTAGCATTAGAACAAATTCAACCCAAGCGCCTTTGATGACGTGGATGATTACGTTACTGTTTATCATCTGTCCATCATCGTCTAAAGCCCGCCCTGACAATTTCATTGGTTCCGAACAGTTTCTGTTCGGGCATAATTACTTCTCTACGGATCAAGTCCAGACCGAACTGCCCGTGCAAAAAAAATTTGTGGGCGGGGCTAAGTTCATCTGGCATCCAGGCTACATAAATTAAAGTGTAGAAGTGAAATGTATATTACTTATGAAAATACATGCAAAATAGCGCAAAATAATTGTATGTTCTTCATGTGTGTACATTTAATCTGTAACACTTTACAATGAGGTCTCGTTTGTTAACATTAGTTATTACACGGCTCTGTGGAATACTTGATTCTGATTGGTCAATCGCGCATCCCAGCGGTATGTTATTCCCAGATAACAACCGCCAAAGTGAATAACACAGAAAGCCAGAAATTTACTTTATAAAGTAATAAGTATGGATATTTTTCTTATACAAACGCATCGATTCGCTTCAGAATGCCTTTATTAAAGGTCCCGTTCTTCGTGTTTTTTTGAAGCTTTGATTGTGTTTACAGTGTGCAATATAACATGTGTTCATGTTTCGTGTGTAAAAAAAAACAGTATTTTTCACACAATTTACTTATCTGTACACCGCTGTTTTTACTGTCCTAAAAACGGCTGATGAGTTCCTTGTTCTATGAAGTCCCTCCTTCAGAAATACGTAACGAGTTCTGATTGTGCCAGCGGTTCCCGTGTTGTGATTTGACCGCAGCTTAGCGAACGTAACTTGCAAGGAAAGGTCACGCCTCTTAACGGGAGATGTATGCGCTTAATGATCTCTACAGCGTCCCTGGGAAAGCCAAACAAAGGTGATTTGACTCCGGGATGAAAATAACAGCGTCTCGACGACATGGCGACAAACACAGTCAAACGCAACAATTCCTTTTCTCCACGCGACACTTCCTCTTCTCCACGTGGGACAGCAACAAGACCACGCCACCTTTTTTCGCGTATTCTTGTGGGCGGAGGTTAGTCTGTTCTACTGTTCTACTGACGTAATTAATGAAGGAAGTACCAGGATGTAGTCCAAGCCAGCCGTTCGCTGTAGGCTTTGAAAGGGAACTTCTGTTAAATAAAATATCTCGCTTGGCATTGAACTTTGAGCTTTATAATTTTACAGGTATTATTTATGCTCTAACAGCAACATTACACACTAACTAAAGTTTGAACAATGGGATCACGAAGAACGGGACCTTTAACCCCCCCAGAGCCGTGTGGAGCACGTTATTTCAAAAACTTCAAAAACAGCTACAACTACTGCTATTATAAAGCTTGGATTAGCCAGGACTTTTTTTTATACAACTCCGATTTTATTCTGAAAGAAGAGCGTCATGTAAACATAGGATGACTTGAGGGTAAATCATGGGCTAATTTTCATTTTTGGGTGAACTATCCCTTTCAGCATTAATTTAAACATATTTGGTAAAAACAAATCTTCAGCAATAAAGGCTTAAAGCTACACTGTGTAACTTTTTTTGTCTATTCTTAGCTAACAACACTTAGTTCTTTCAAAAATATATGTGTTCATTAATGTATATTTACTTCTTTCAAGTAATAAAGTATTCTCGTAAGTTTATAATATGCCATTGAAAATACATAAGGTAATGGGATCTAACGGGGGTCGCCATGTTGCCCCTCCATCTTGAAAGTACATTAGCCAAAGAGGGACATACCCGTAAATTCAAGCTTTGCCTTTCGCGTTTTAACTGGTTTTAATACTCGATTGCACTGTACAAAATTCCTTGCCTCGCGCATGTGCGCGTCAACTTGTTCAGACTTGTCTGGTCCATGCGCAAAAAGTTTTCATCTCAGCAGCGTCCAGTAACGGAGTTATACGGAGTTTTCCTGGCTTGTTTATTCCTAAAAGTCTGTTTTTCCTTGTGTGGTATTTTTGTGCGTTAATAACTCCGTAAGTAATAATAGTTATTGTCATTGTAGATGTGTTTCAGAGTGTGTCATCGCGTAATTCAGTTGATGTCACCTCAGAAGTATTTTTGTGTCAACATACAATAGCGTAATGCTCACCTATTTGAATAATCATTCAGTTATTTTGTTATCAACAATGTTTATTCGTTTATATAAACTATTTGCTTGTAATGTATGTTAATGGAAATATGTATCAGGTCTGATCAGCATATTAACAATTGTTATACAGAGCGCACTGCAGTGCGAACGTTAAAGCGGCGCACACACTTTTGTAACCGGACACCGCTTGTTAGCAGCGGCAGCTCCGCTCCTTTTAATGCAGCTGCATTTAGCGCCTATATGGTACAATAAGCTCTGGTTTACGGTTACATTATACAAATGTAACTTATAAGTATAGTTATACAGTTCTTAACTGTGTATGTATATTTACCATCCTCATTTGTTCTCTCACAGAAACCACATTTATGTACATATCCACGCAAACCTTTATGCCTTGCAATTGGATGACTGAATAAACATTACTATCCTCAAATTTCACTCTGGATTAGCTGCAGTTCTTTCTAGCCGAATAATTAGGCCAGTTGAGTTCCAACCATCCCACTGCGCACAGAATATCCCACAGGCACCGTATCGAATGTGGACGAGGTCGAACTGGAAACATGTTAATCTTGGACTAAATCGGCCACCGTAGGAGTTGAAACGAAATCGGAATTGAGAGGAACAGAAACTAAAATTCACTGAATGGTCATATACCAGTTCACCCCTAGATGGGGGAAAATATCACACAGTGTAGCTTTAAGGCAGTTTTTTTCAACTGTTTTTCTTCGTGGATTCTTTGCTTCAGAGCTAATAAAATATTTCAACTTAAAACAATATATTTTGTGTCTAATTTACTTCAGACAAGTAGCCGTGTAATAAGCCGCGTCGGGGTCCTGATCACTCTGTTGGGGTTTATTCTGCATTAACAACCGGCTGGATGTACATTATTATTAATGCAAATGAATTCAATCAATACATTTGTTACGGTGTCTGTTAATCTGTTAACGTTAGTTAATTTAAATACAGCTGTTCATTGTTTGTTCATGTTAGTTCACAGTGCATTAACTAATATTTACAAATACAAGATTTGATTTTAATAATGTATTATGTTGAAATTAACAAAGATTAATAAATGCCATAGTAGTGCAGTTCATTATTAGTTAATGAAATGAAATTAGCTAATTAACTAATGAAACATTATTGTAAAGTGTTACCATTTTATCTAATTTTGATTTATTCACAGTTAGGGTTAGGACTATATATATATATATATATATATATATATATATATATATATATATATATATATATATATATATATATATATATATATATTAGTGGAAAAACCAAGTAGAGGCATCCCTGTCTTGTGCCACGCTCTACTGTAATACAATCTGATAGATGTCCATTTATTTTTATCCAGTGTGTGGGGTTGTCTAATAATGTGTTCACCTTTCTTAAACTCTTCTTAAAGGACAGATCTCTCAACAACTCTTTTTGCCTAGGTCTTTTGTTGAACATGTAATGTGGATCTAAGCTGATAAATCTGCCTTTTGGGAATAAACCCTGATCATTATGTATAATTTGGAGGAGGACCTCTTCAACTCAGATGCGTTATTTTCAGTGCACAGGGTTATTTGTGTTCGTCCAATGTATAGCTCTGCCAGACATTTATAGAAGAAGATTGGTAGATAATTATGGTTAAGATCTAAACCACCACTCATTGTATCCCCACCGTGCCTGTTAGACCTGACGCTAGACGTTTTGTCCGCATTGAAGTGTCACACTGCTGCTCACAGGAGATGCAGAAGATAAGAGTGTGACTGTAATGGTGATTAATACAGTGAATGAGTAGAAGTGCTGTATGTCCTGACACTTGTGCCGTGGGCCGCTCAGATCTGCAGTCTTGAGTTCATGTGTCGGGTCCAGGACACGCTTGCTTAATTCATTCACTCCCTCTGTCTTCACAGCTCTGCTCTCTGGAGATCTGGGAGAAGCAATTAAGCATGTCCCATCATATTCTCCACAGAGTCCTCACACTTACTCTATTTTTTTTCTTTAAAACGTGCCCTTTCTTTTAGGCTGTGTAACACACTATTGTACCAAATGTGTTAGTCCCCCCCTTTCCTTACTTTGTTCTTTTCTTTTCATATTATTTACTTATTTTCTTTCTTTCTTTCTTTCTTTCTTTCTTTCTTTCTTTCTTTCTTTCTTTCTTCTTTCTTCTTTCTTTCTTTCTTTCTTTCTCACTGCATATAATTTTTGTAAATGCATTTAAGTGTTAAATTCAGTTAACTTGATTGTAGAATGCAGTTGTCTTCCATGTAAATTACTGAACTCTGTGTGTGCAGAACAGGATTAACCTCTAAAAGGTGATTTGACAATCTAATTTGTGTATGTGCAATTTGTGTACCTAATTTGTGTATTGTGAACATGTCCCTCTCTCTCTCTCTCTCTCTCTCTCTCTCTCTCTCTCTCTCTCTCTCTCTCTCTCTCTCTCTCTCTCTCTCTCTCTCTCTCTCTCTCTCTCTCTCTCTCTCTCTCTCTCTCTCTCTCTCTCTCTCTCTCTCTCTCTCCCCCTCCCTCCCTCCCTTCCACATCTTCATGCACATTGAATACATATATTGTTTGTCAGCTGGATTCTTGGTATTTTCATAAAAATAAATGTTTTTATTATTTTGTCCAGATGGCAGGCCTGCAGTCGGGGAGAAAGATCTACTCCATTAATGAGGACCTGGTGTTTCTGAGGCCCTTTTCTGAGGTGGAGACCATGATCAACCAGTCCTTCTGTATACGCCGCTCCCTCAGACTGCTGGTGGCCACCAAGAACAAAGAGTGAGTCCACGTTCATGGCAGAAATCAGATACTTGCGCACAGACACTCAGACGTGTTAAATGTAGCCAGGTACCGTGTAAAAGAACACTACTGGTGTTAGAGTTACATGCAGGAGAGCTGCACATGGCAAAACACGATTGTTTTCAAAAGAAAATTCATTAATATTTAAGCGGATGCCAGCACTTCCTCAATGTAGACACTTTTATGTGTCTCAAACAATTTTATCCATGAAAAGATATTTTGCCACATACCACAAAAGACATTTAGTACAACAATTGCTCATGTCCTATTGTTTATATAAAAGGGACACAAAAGCCTAGCTTATGTGCTTGTCGTATCTTTGTGTGCATCTGATAGGATTGTGAAGATTCCAGATGTTCATGGCACGCTTCCATTTGTTCTCTGTGGTTCTTTTCCACCTTACGTTCGTGCAGTTAAGAAAGGTGAGTTCTCCTGGTTTGTAAAAAGCACATTCACATTGTCGCATTCATATGAGAAGTGATTATGGCCTCAAAAACCAGACCCAATCCTGTTTTTTCCATAAAAATTCATGCATGTAATTCTGAATTGAGGAATGCATTCCCTCCGTCTAACCTGCCAGGCAGATGCTAATGTACTATAAAAAGCTTTGAAATGAAGCAAATTCGTGACACCAGGCTGCTGTGGTCATGTGACCAACATCTGGAGCTCTTTAATGTTTGAACCCAAACTCAGGATCCCTGCACATGTTTCTGGATTTAAAAAGCACATTCTAGGAGCTTTTTGAAGTAAAAGCCATTAGCTCATCTTCACAGCACTTAGACAAATGCAGAAAGAGATTTATGATGTGTCATTATGGGATCTTTCATCACTGCCAGAGCCCCTGAATGCAAGATTCCAGAATAAGTGGTCTATTCAAGGCAGAGCTGAGAATATGTGAAATCGTCCTGTTAATAAACAATAATCATAAGTTCTTCTTGTCTCATAAATCATATTTTTGCTGCTGAAATGCCCAATTTAAAATCTCTACATCAAACAGTTTTCTTTATTTAGCTCTCAAGATAATAATTTTTTTTGTCGCATACTCTCTCATTATAGGCATACATTTACGATCTGACATGTTTCATTGAGCTGATATTTCAGGACAGGTACCTAGGAGTACATGTAAAAAGCTAAAAGCACCATTTTGTATTAATCTGAAGATCCTTTTCCACCATGAAGAACCGTGTAATGGAAAGGGTACATGGATGTTAAAGGTTCTTCATGGAATAATAGATGTCAATAAAGAACCTTTATTTTTAAGAGTAGGCGTCAGGAATAAAAATAAAAAAAAATCCAAAACATTTCAAATGCATTCAAGTACAACAAAGACAGGTTGCTACTGTACAAATACAAAGTGATACTTTGGCAACACCGATGAGATGTCAAACATAACATCAAGCACATTGTGTCTAGACCAGTTTGGATTTGCCTTTATGTAAAGTATAGTATAATCTTTTATATATGTAAAGTATACAACCTTTCCACATCAAAATCATCCATTTGACATCTCTTTGGTTCATTTAAGGTTATTGTGCATTATTTTTGTGTATATACAGGCTCTAAGGCAGCAGCAGCGGGTCTTCAGCCTGGTCAGTGTGTGCTTAAAGTCAACGGCAACAACATGATCCAGAGCAATTACCCGGAAGTCTTGGAGCACTTCAGTGGCCATCAGCCTGTCCTGGAGCAGCAAGACATGGTGAGAATCTGGCCGATGTAGGCCCACATATGATGATCCCTGAGGTTATTTGTTTCTCACCCTCTATACAGTACCTGTTTCCTCCCTCTGTGACATTGTTTTTTTTTCATCTGCCACAGAGCTGTGGTCAGTGGGCGTACCGTGTGTATGAGGATGTGGAAGAGCAGATGTCTTTCAGGGGTTGTGAGAATGGCTCAGATTCCGAGGATGGTTGCACTAATGGAACAGGTAATGTGTGTGTGTGTGTGTGTGTGTGTGTGTGCTGGCCAATGACAGGTGTACCCAAAAAAGTTATTATCGTTAACTGAAACTATTATGAATTCAAAAGCCTTGAGAACGGGTGTTTTAAATTGCAATACTATTTCTGAACAATTTCCACTAAAACTAAACAGAAAATAAAAATACACACTTAAATAAAAATAAAATTGGTTAAATGGTCCTGTACACATTCATTTGTGTTCCGGTTGGATTATTTATAGTTGTGTGTTCTTTGGATTTTCTAGGCTCTGTAAGAAGGCTGGAACTGTTGTCCATCTCTGACGATGTTCCTTTGGTCAGTCTGAATGTGGATAATGTTCACGTGGAACATGGGGTTGTGTACGAGTACGTCAGCACAGCAGGGATTAAACACTGTGTTTTGGAGAAGATGGTGGAACCCAAGGGCTGCTTCAACCTCGCTGCAAAGGTCAGACAAGTGTCAAACAATGAATATATGGTTTCCGAATCTTGTTTCTGATTACTCATGGTTGGGCCTATATATATATATTCTCTCAGATACTGGAGGCCTTTGTGAAGGACGACAGTCTGTTTGTGAAGAGCTGCCGGCAGCTAATGTCTCAGAATGAGAAGGTGGTGACGATGCCACAGTTTGAGTTCCGAAACATTTGTGACAACAAGCTGGAGAGCATAGATAAACGCATTTGCAACTACAAACAGGTGTGGTGTCAGGTGTTTTGTCATCCTCACTGTTGCACTTCATATTAGAACTATCACAATGTTTTGAGACATGAATTTTAAAATCTTATATTTTGTCATATTAAATGAAAAATATTTAGCAAGTGCTGGTTCATGGTGCTTTAATATTCTCTTCCTGTCAGTTTGTGGAGGAATTGCAGACGAAGGCCTGGCCCACATTTAAGCAGGCGAGCACTAAACCTCACGATCTGGGCTGCATGGACTTCGTCCCCACAAACTGTCACCTGAACCTGATGCAGGTGTCCTGTCCGAAGAACACCTCCTCAGCCGGACGGGCCTTCAGCATCCGCTTCGGACGCAAGAACTCTTTCTTCGGCCTTGATCCTGACCAAGGTGCATAGTTATGTTACAATTTATAACTGGAGGGATTTAATGTTAAATATTATATAGTATTTATTATAATATTTAAATATTGTTTTATAAATTTTAATATTTCTATTTCTCATAAAAGCTTAATAAAATGTGTTATAGAGAATACAGAATTTTTAAGTCAGAAAAAATGACTGATTAAATACTACTATGTTAAAATCACTCATTCCCAGATTGATTTCTCTGGAATTATTTACACTGTGGATTCAGCTCATGGGCTCAGTTAACCAAATCTCCATATTACGATCATTGAAAGTTGTAAAATAGTAATTAAGCTTTATGGTGAAAACCTCCCAGGTCTTGTAAAAATCATGGTCTACTATTCCCAAAGTAATCCAGAGCTTTTTAAAGCACCTCCATTAGACCTCCATTAAGACACCATTAGGCCAAAATAAGTAGCTTTTAGTGATGTCATTGTCCTCTGTCCCATAGGCCTACAATCTTCAACTTAATGAGGCCTAACGCCTGCATCTCTCTATCACTGTTGATTTTTGTTTATGGGGCCTGATGCTTTATTTAAGAAGGCAAACCTTAAGTCATATTAGCTTTATCATTAAATACTACAAATTGGAAAACTCAACACGTACTAAAACTTTTTTTTTTTGTTCTCCTGGCCTGGTAGTAGCAGTTGGAACAAAATGTATAGTTTATTCATAGCAGTTTTTACATTTAATTTAGTAAAAATTCATTTTTTATTTTCTTTACAAAAAGAAAAAATAATATTTAGATAAGCTGCAATATACCTATAAATGAATAAACCCTTTTTTTCTTGATTTATTAGATTTTTTTCCCCCACAAGTCATTTTAACTGATGCTTTTAGGACTATCAAATCCAAATTCCAAACCGTCCCGCAATGTTGACGAAATGTTGAAATTCTATTGGGCATCCCTCAAACTTGAAGCCAAGCTGCTCCGTCTGGCTAACGTTTTTGGCTCTACCTGCCCAGATTGCTGTGGCCCAACTTACTGTCTAGCCGCCACGTGTAGCTGGGAAAAGGACCACATAATTCTTTGTTCCGTATGCTCCTCAGCACGAGATGTTTTATTTTTCAGTCTCGGCTACACATCTGCCCTACAGTTGTCTCACGGTCAGAGATGTTTAAAATTCCTTCGGTACGCTTCTCTGCAGCCTAAAGCCTCATGGTCCATGGCTTTACCACATGCAACAGTACGCCTCACTGGTTTTCAGCCATTCAATTCTTCTGTTTTATCGAGTCACAGTCACAGAAGCCCAAACCTAGTGTGCTGCCGCTCCGTCCCTAGACAGCATTTTAAGGCATGCGCCCAGCATGAAGGCTCTTGCAAAGTCTAGGTACCATAAATATGTCTTCTAATCTAGGCCTAAATGTAAGGCAGCATTGCTTATATATATCCCAGATTGTATTGCAATAAGCTTAGTGGAAAAACAAATCCAGAATGCTTTATGAATCAAGAAGTGAATTTTTTTTTTTTAAATAAATGTTATGTAATTTTGTTCCTGCAGCCAATCTGAATCCCATGTCCCACTCTGTGCACTGTGTGACCAGCATGGCGGCCCCCTCCTGGAGTTGCAATAGTTTAGATGAAGAGACAGAGGAGAGTGAGGGGAGCACGGAGAACGGCAGGAAGCATGAAGAGGGAGGTCTCAGCTTCCTCCTCAAACAGGAAGACACGGAGAGCCAGGACAATTACATCTGCCTCTATAACCGCCTGGATATTTCTGTGCGAGAGATGAAGCAATATGTGGCCCAGATAGATGTGTAAGTGGTGAGGTTGTTTAAACGTGTATTAAAATAGTGTTAATAGAAAATAGATAAAATAGATTTAATCTTTTAAAAGTTGGAAATTATAAAAAAAATAGGCATTTCTATATACATTTAATCTAAAATATTTAATACGCTTAAAAATATATATTTTGTGAGTGCAGTTTCTATGAAATGGTTTTTGTATTTATTCAAAAACCTTTTAAAAATGGTATAACGTTTTAATCACATCACTGCATGAATTGAAGATTCTCATCTGAAAGCTGGGACTGTTTTAGACAAGTAGGTTTTAGTGGCCTCCTCTTTGAGGAGTTCCTCGAGTTCAGAACTTCAGGATGTTCTTTTATAACAGTCTAAAAATATTTAGGGCTCAGACAGAAAAAAAAAAACAAGACTGAAGCCATAACAGACAACTGCAGAGGAAACATTTCAACAGCCTCTCAGGAGGAACAAATGTTTGTTATTCAGTGGCTAGCATGTGCTGATGTAGAACTTAATTGTCAGTGAAATGGAGTCATTTCCCAGTCCCATTCCCTCACCTCTCTCCCAGTGCCTTTTTGTCAGTATACACTTCCCTGTCCCATAAAAGAACAAAGCTCATTAGTAAAATATAAGGCTGTTTGTTCAACTAGGTACTTTTGTCCTTATTCTTTTAAAACACTGTTTAAATAAGCTAGAACAATAAACAAATTTAAAGGGGCTATATGTGGAATTCAGAAACAATTGTTATTATCACTACCAGTGGCCGTTAAGTGAACTGCAGCCAGCAACTCATTGCTCGTGTGATTCAAGACCTTGATATACTTGATATATGCAAAGTTCTTTTCTGTTCTTTGCTTTCGTTCATCCCTTTGCAGCGATACACTGTTAACAAACATTCAGACACGTCCACGCTGCTGAGAGCGATGTATAGATGAATATGAAAATGTGCTGCGCACTTTCCTCCTGATAACAAAATAAACTCAACAAAAATTACATGGGTGAGAAAACAACATCAGTAAGAAAACATCTGATCGTACCAATGTGGAAATATCTGCACCGGTTTTGCAATTCACAGGCACCATGTTGTCAATAGATGAGGTTTTTTAAATTACACTGTTGTGATAGTTTGAAGTATATTTGAGACCATAGACAGTATAGATCTGGCTACTGTATGTGAGACTAATTTTAAATAATCCCTTTTCTTTTTGAGACGCATTGACATTATAGTACAGAATGGCTCTTTCTGCATTATCCTGCACATTGTAAGTATTAATTTCATGTGTCGTTGGACGGAAGAGAGGCTCTCGGGAGCGAGCTTAAATGTCACATCCTTTTGATTCTCCTGGCAAAAACGTGCGGAGTCCTTCCAATAAAAATCAGTCTACAGGCTTTCATAGACAACCTAGGGGGAAAGGTCTAATTTTTTTAGCTTCGTAACAAGCTGTTTACTCATTGGCAATAAAAAAGCAATTAATGCATGACAATTCTTACATATAGCCCCTTTAACACACTAGTTTGTTTTGTTGATTATTTTGTTAATTTGTCCACAAGCACCGCAAACATTTCTACCTCATATAATTTCCATCACATCTGACATTGTGTTTTTAATAGCATTTTGTGATTAAAATGACCACAAAAAGTTTTTCTAGACAGTTGTGAACTTCATAAATCAAAAAGTAATAATTTATATAAATATATACACTTCAGTTTAAAAGTCTAATGCTTACCAAGTCTGCATTTATTATCAAAATTACAGTAAAAATGGTAATATTGTGAAATATTATTGCAAGATTAAAAATGTTTTCTATTCTATATATTTTAATATAGTATCCTTGATGAATGGGAAATTAAAAAGAACAGCATTTAATTTAATATTTTGTAACAAAGTCTTTACTTTTTCTTTTGAACAATTTAGTGCATCCTTTTTTCCATGAGTGGAAAAATCAACTCATAGGTTTAGTGTCAAAGAACTCTCATAATTCATTAGTCTCGCTGTTTCCAAACTTTTCTTAATACGTTTCATCTTAGACTTCTGTCATCGATAACTGGACCGACCCAGCCACAGGGCTCAGAACCACCCTCGTTTGATAACGCCCCCTCAACCTCCCCCATACCGGAGGAGACGGACCATGACAAGACGGAGCATGGCGGGAACAAGAGAGTGTGCTTTAAAGTGAATGAAGATGATCAGGAGGACTCTGGACACGACACCATGAGCTACAGAGACTCGTACAGGTGGGGAAAAGATTGTTGATGTTTATGAAACGTTCAAGCCTGGGTGCTTAAATGAGTAATACAGTTTTGCGTCCAGCCTGCAACATCCCATCATCTCTCCTTTCTTTATCTGTCTAATAAATCGGTTTCTAAAATGCCCACATTGAAAAGAGCAGCAACTTTCTTCTCACTTATGAGTTTCATACTAATATTTTGTTTTCCATGAGATGATTTAAAAATCCCAGTCTTCCTCCAACACACACGCGTGTGAAGCAGAGAGTGAGCGAGACGGGGATTCTGGGCTTCTGTCTGATCCTCCTGTCAAGCAGATGTTGCTAAAACAGACACGTAGGGAGACGATAAACATCCCTTACAAAGAACCTGTTGTGTCACAGCAACCCAGACGCCCTCTTTAACCACTAAAGAATACATTCAGTCACTGTTGTTATGTCATCATTATATGGAGCAAAGTTTGTTTGGTTGTGATCTAGACCTGACGGAGCAGGGCAAAACTGAGACTGACCACAGCCTAGTGCATTTTATGCTTCTGTCGGGATAAACGGATGCCTGCCCTTGCACCCTCTATCATTATGTGGTGTTCCGCTTTAAAATCCTTCTACTCCGTGATAGGGTGAGCTCATGAACAGCTGCAGCCATCATGTTTTATAGATAGAAAGGTTTTTTCCTCTATTTAGGCTCTTACAGTAAATAACTGGATTTGTCTGTGGGATGTAGGTAGGCCGTCTGTTCTTATTATCATGAGAATAGGGCTGGCTGTAAGGGAACATGAACTTTCAAGGGTTCAGGAGGTTGAATGGTAAAATACGAGCGAATGCTCCTTTTTTTTCTCTTTCAACTTCTGGGAGTGTTGCAACCTGCTGGTCATGAGCTTGATCTGCTTCCATTCTTGGCTTGCGGCAGCGCTAAATTTGGCCTCTCTCATTGGGGTGGGGAAAGGGAACTACTAGAACTACTCTTCTTCTACTACTAGTGGGTAGAAGTACAGCCTGTTTTCCCCTCTCAAGCTTTTTGAGCACATAACGACATATTGAAAGTTTGAGTAAAAAATTCAAGCCTGCCAAGTAGACATCCACTTGTTGATCTTAGTAGATAAAAAAATGTGAAAGTTTGTTGATGTTTAAAAGACAATTCTATCATCATTTACTCACCTTCATGTTCCAAACCAGTATGACATTCTTACTTCTCTGGAACGTTTCTTGTAGTTGTAATGATTCCTCAACATTTTAATGTTGTGCAATCAAAGACAAAGCATACAAAATATTCTTCTAAATATCATTTGTGATTGTATAATACTTTCAGAATGGTTCAAAACGTTTTGTGAATGGTTAAATATCAAATTTTCTCAGTATCTCAGAATTGGTCTCTACAAGCATTCTTTATCACATGAACTGAGAACTTGTGTGTGTGTGTTCTACAGTGAGTGTAACAGTAACCGGGACTCAGTGCTGTCATACACCAGCGTCCGGAGCAACAGTTCTTACCTGGGCAGTGATGAGATGGGCTCAGGTAACTGTCGTCTTTCAGATGTGGTTACACATGTTCAGAACGATTACTAAAAGGGAATTGCTACTTTTATTTTGTTTTTCAGGAGACGAGTTACCATGTGATATGCAGATCCCTTTAGACAAGCAGGATAAACTACACGGATGTCTGGAACACCTTTTCAATCAGGTATATTGGTTCCCCCACTCATAAATCAAAGTATTTTGCCCATTTAAACTTGATATTCCCTTTGTAACTGTTGCCCTTTGTCTGACACCACTCACCTCCTTATTTTGTCTATTTTTGCTCATCATCAATACATCCCCTCTTAGTTTCCCTATCTTCTTCCTTTCTAACTCCCACAGTATCGTTTATCACATTACCAACATCTCTAGTGAGCACTCTTTGACCCCTAAACCCTCTGCTCTTTGACCTTAAAATCTATCGTCTTCTGGAGGTCACCAGAATTTGACCCCCTCTCAATTTCCCAGATATCAATAATGGGCTCTTTTTTCCAGTGCAGACAGGTTACATGTGGACAGACTGAAAGCAGCAGGCCCGGCGTTAGCAAGGGCGTGTAGCCGGTCTTCAGTTAGCACAGGATGTGTGTGTGGTGACAGGCTTAACTGTGTCTTTTACATTCTCAGGTTGACTCTATCAACAGTCTTCTGAAGGGCTCTGTCATGAGCAAAGCTTGTGAGGAAACCAAGCATTTTCACACCGACCACAGTCAGCCAGGTACCGCCCGGGCAGGGTGTGCTCCATATTTGAGTGTGTGCTATGTTTGGAAACTCATTTGAGGGATGTGTGTTTTTGGGTTTTCCGTTAGTGTGTGGGGGACATTTTGGGTAGGGGTGTGTGAATGTTTCTGTTTACATCTGTACGTTATTACCTCTGCATGTGAGGATACCACAGTAGTTTCTCCTATGTGTTTTATGTATTTTAGGGGTGTTTATAATTAGCCCCTGAGGGTCTGACAGCAATTATTATAAAAAATGTTTTGTGTTTTCACACTGCCAGTTACACCTGTCGATCTGTTTGTAAGATATTGCAAACCACATGTATGAACATCTTTTATTTTCACCCTCACTTTCATTCCTTAGAGTTTCGGCACACAGATGACTGGACTGTACGTTGGCGGCACGTCTTGCACAAGAACATCCAGGAGGACCCTTGGAACCTGCCCATTTCAATCAAATCTATAGTTAACAGCCTCCATCGCTTCGTAGAGGGTACGTTTAAGCCTGGAAAATCAATATCAAAAATCAGAATAACCCTATTTGCTTTTTTGTATAAATTAATTTGAAATAAATTAATTAGAAAAGAAACGTTACCACTGGGATATGTCAAAATGCTAGTGATGTCCTCCAAAATCAACTTCAAACTTGCATTCATGTCTGCCTCGTTCTTATTTTTCTGAAGTGTTGTTCAGACCTTTCATGAAACATTTTTGCATTTAAAAACATGAGACGCAGGGCAGTGGAATAAAAAAAAAAAACAGTCTAGAGACATTTTTAAAGGTTTAACTTGAACGAAACGTCATGCGAAACGCTGCAAAAGACGCAAGCGCAACAGTCCATCTAGCACGTTTACAGTGGAAATGCGTTTTTGGGTTACACTTTATTTTAATAGTCCACTTTTCTACTAACTATACTTAACTTAGCAACGACATGTCAACTAACTCTCGTTAGAGTATAAATTGACTGTTTGGGTTAGTAGAATAAGTTGACAAGTACTACTTGCAAAGTTACTTATAGTCAGTAGAATGTTTGTTGAGGAACCAAAAATAAAGTGTGAGCAGATATTAAGCAGACAGTCTACTAATATTCTAATGACTGGTAGTTGACCTTAGTTAAGATAGTTAGTAGAATGTCTAAAGTGGACTGTTTTTGCATTTAAAACCATGAGACAGGGCAGTTGAATAATAAAAAAAGGTCTAGGGATGTGTTCATTAAAAGTTGAACGTCTTTTAACTTAAGCACCATGTTTGTATAACGCCATGTCTCGTGCAAGATGCTGCAAATAACGAAAGAGCAACAGTCAAATTTCTGTCCAGCATGTTTAAATCGAAAAACAATGGAAAAGCAGCACAGTGGAAGTGCAACTCAGTAAAATAAAAAGGTTTCATGTTAAAGTTACCCAAGCCTTGTAATACAGCCATTTTGTCCTGTATTTTAGTGTGGTGGGTTGTATTCATGTCTATTTGTAACTGTGTTTCAGATGGAAGGAGTCAACTCTTGTTGGCCTTGCTTAAATGCACTGGTAAGTTAAGTCTTTTTTGTTTTTTTACTTTCCATTGTTGAACTTGATCATTGTAGATCATTTCAAATAGCTATTGAGTCAGTGTGTGTGAGATTTCAGAAAGGCAACTGCAGTGTGTGATTTTTCTACTGTTTTTCTACTGGATTATCCTGTATTTACAGACACCTCTATGTGCTGTGATAAGAGTGTTTTATTGGAATTCTGTAGCAGGGAGTGCGTACATATGCGTTTGTGTGCTGCCAAGTTGCAGTGGGGTGTGTCTGTTTGTGAGCAGTAGCCACCGATAAAGTAAGAGAAAGGAGAGAGTGGATTCGACACGTGGGGTCTGTGGTGGGAGACATATGGAAGCTGTTGAGCGTTTGCTTTGGAACCTGATCTAGAGCCCTTATCCCTACTACTCCACACAACAGCAGCTCCAAACTCTGTTCCCACCCAGTGCTGCACTGAAACCCACCATCTGCTTAAACTATTACACACTCGGACCATGGCTTACAGCTGCTTTAGGACATTCAAGAATCACACCACTGATTGGGATATACTCTATGCTGATCTGTGAACAGCAAATGGAATATTTGATGTTTATGATATGATAGTTAATTAGACGTAATCAATTTGATGAATAAAATCAAATACTATGTTAATTGAGGACCTTGAGTATTGAACCTGTACAGAACTGTTTAAAAACTTGGGGTCAGAAGAATGGCTTTTTTTTATTCAGCAAGGATGCATACTGATCAAAAGTGACAGTAAAGACATTTACAAAATACAAAATATTTCTATATAAAATAAATGCTGTTCATTTAATCTTTTTATTCATCAAAGAATCCTGAAATAAATCATGGCGTAGCATGGCTTCCACCAAAATATTAAGTAGTACGACTGTTTTCAACATTGTTGAAACAAAATTATTTTAAATTGTAATAATATTTTACAATATTACTGTTTTTACTGCTTGTCTACTCAAATAAATGCAGTCTTGGTGAGCTTCTTTCAAAAGCATTAAAACATTGTATCAGCATCAAAATTTTGAATGGTAGTGTGTCTATTTCTGGAACAGAGTACTGAATATAAACACAATATTATTTATAAAATTACATTTTGTATTATAATTTATATTATAATTTACACAAATGATTGGGTCAATGACAAATACGGATGTCCAAGATCTTAAATAAGACAACAGGTTTTTAACTAAATGAATTTATTGGCACTTAAAATGTGGTACAAACAAGTAAAAAGTAATACAATATTTTCCCAACGTAATGAATACATGTGTACACACATATTTATACAAATGTGATGAATTCTTCTGTACTCTTCTATAACAGACACGGAACTCCAGTTGCGGCGAGATGTCATATTCTGCCAGTCCCTGGTGGGGGCGTTGTGTGCACTGGCGGAGCAGCTTGTGAGCGCACTGAACCTACGATTCAACAATAACGGAGAGTACGAGGAGGACAGTAAAGAGGTGAGCCGTAAATGGCTGGAGCAGATCACCGCCATTGGAGTGCTCTTCAACTTCCAGTCAACACTCTCTGCACATGTGGTAAGACAGATTACCAGAAGTCACATCTTTTCATAGCTGATTCAGTGCCTACTAATATACACAAGCATGATTGTAACCTGTTATTCCTGGAATTGAATCTTGATACTAAATAAGGACTAAATACAGAACCAAGGCCATCACTGATTTCCAGAATAACCTCTAAGATTTCTCTGCAACAGGAAACCATTGTAGTCACGTCACAAGTTTCTTCTCTATATACTGAATGCTGCATGACTCTAATACTGTCAGAATGCTGCTTATGTATGCAGCAGGGGTATAACGGTACACAAAAATGATGGTTTGATACCTACCTCGGTTTTTGAAGTCACGTTTTGGTATGAAAAACAAACAGTTTTTTTTTTTTAGTGAACAGTGGTTTACTGAACAAACTATGTCTGTCTTTAAATAAAAATGTCAATATTGATGCTACCAGCAGCTACATAAAGTACACTGCCGTTTATGGTGTTGTAGTCATTGCGTCAAGAGATTTGAAGTGTGTATACTTTTGGGTGCAAAATATTTTAAAATATTAAGGTAAAATAAGGTAAGAATTATAGCATCCTGTCTATTTGGCACACTGTTCAATACCCGCCAGATTATTACACCCGTTACATGTTCGGTCTGAATACGTGTAGCGTTACGCCCCTAGTATGCAGTATTGTTCTAGACATACTCTGAACTGCTTTCATGAAGAACTTGATTATTTTGGCCTCACAAACGGTTTTCTTTAACAGAGAGAAGAGCGAATCATGCTAGAAGATACAAAAGCAGCACTGCAGGATCTGGAGAAAGTCACCGTGCTGTTCCGCCCGCTGGAGAACGAGTGCCTCGTCCCAAGTATGACACCACACCACATATATTAACACAGAAAAATACATATTCTGTATATATACACTTAAGTAAAGTAATGTGTGTGAATTTTTTTTATTTATTTTTTAACTTGTATAACCTTAATATGTTAAATAAAAAGAGTGTCTGCCAAACTTACCCTTTAAATAATTGAAAATAACAATAATTAACACTATGATTAAAAAGAAAAATGTATGTATTAATTATATATTTATTTTTATTTTTTATGTAATATTGATATGAGTTTTTATTAATATTTTGAACTGGCTTTTTTATTTTCAGTTTTTCAGAACCACTGAATAATTTTTGGTTCGACTATAAATTGCACGTTTTTCCATCTAATCATATTTTATTAAGCAACATTTTTTTTTAATATTGTTTCTGTTTTAGTTTTAACAATAATAACCCTAGTACCAAAATGTGACTGACTACTGAAAATACAGTTAAAAGTATAAGCCAGCAATGTTATTTAGCATTCTGTATTATTATTATTAATATTTATTTTACACATGTATTCTGTGCAAATTAATTGTTTAAAATGCATTTTGTAAACCACACTAAAACCTGCAACAATGACCACAAATTCTTTTCTTTTATAAATAGTTACATCCCGGTTCCCTCCCATTCTCTAATAAAGCTGTTTGATTCCACTAAAAAGTCAATGCCAAAACTCTCATCCTTATATAGCAGCACCCCTCCCCCTCCACACAAACATACAGCACACACACCCTCCAGATGTCCTCTTCAGGAATGTCATCTCAGTTAGCCATGATAGGAGAGCAGCTTTATCTGTCGTCTTCTGTTTTGGTTTGAGTAAATCTGAGGGAGGATGTTCTGCTCAGTGCTTTGTTTCTGCCGCAAAGGTGTTTTATTTACAAGGTCATCTCTGTGTTTTACAAATGTGAACAGCTTGGCTTTTCCCCCAGTTTCACACACCTGTGAGGTTTTTGCCTTTACTCCTCCCATCAGGCTAATTACAACCTAATTGACCTCAATTTCCCCATTGTGACCCCAAAACTATTGTAAGGGAAAATGGCTTATAATTGTAAATCTCATTGTAAATCATGCATCCTTTCACTACACTTTTCCACAGATACATCTGTGCATTACCAGGTGGAAGGCAGTCGGCAGGCCATCAGGGTGACAATGTTCCTGGACAGCTGTCATTTCAGTGAGCTGCCAACAAGACTGCAAAACGGAGGCTCTTTGAAACTTCAGTCAGTCCTCTTCACTAGAGGTGGGAAGAGACAAAAGGAGCATGATAAAGGACTATTTCCATTCTAAATGTGTTTCATTTGTAATTTACAGTTCCAAAAAACAGTGAGCTGCCTACAGAGGCTGTATTTTAAGGCGCCATTGGCTTTAGGTTGTCATCGTAATTATGCTGCTTCTTATGATACCAGGCATCATTGAATGTTTCTTTTGAGGAAACGCCCATCCCATAATTCATTGTTATGAGAATAAATCAAGGCAAGAGAAATGTCCGTTATAAAAATATTGAATTCATACATTTTTTTTATAGTGTAATGAACAGTGTTATTTTTGTGTTATTGATAAAGTATTATAGTTTTTATTAATAGTTTAAATTTGTTTTATTATTATTATATTTTCTGGTAAAATTTTTGTCATTTTGTTGTTTTTTTGTCTTTTTTCCCTTATAAATATGTCTATATAGTTTTTACTAATTTAGTTTTAGCTAGTTTAGTTTAATGCTTCAAGTTAAACTAAAAGAAAATCAAATGATGCCTTGACTAGCTGAAAAAAAAAACATTTATTTCAAGTGGTTTTTAGTTTTAGTCAACGATAATAACTCTGGTAATGTCAATGAGTTTGTGTGTGCTCTATATTTTTATGCGATTGTATCGTGCAACATGCAACGATATTCACTGAAAACTCTATTTAAAACTAATTTCCTGTGCAAAGTTCTATTTGTGTGAGGGGCAAATATGCAATGTTCCAAACTGAGGTCCGGATGCTGCTTTAGATGGTTAGATGCATTATAAGAAATCATACATTTATGTCTCAAATATGAATATAGCCCTGTCTTGAAACTTAAAAAAAAAAAAAAAAAAAGACTTTTAAGGGCAATCCTTGTCACAGCTGTTCGCGTTTCAGAGAAAGTGTTGGATATGTATCAGCCCAGAATCAGTCATGCTCATATTATACTCATTTAGAGCTCATTAAAGTCACACTGTTTCCTTGATGAGTCTTGGTCTCCATCTAGAGGTACTTGGAGAGCATTACAGCACTAGGGAAAACATTAAGTTCATCTGCATTTTCTTCTCCTTTATTAGGGCTAGAGAAGCCAGAGGGTGTGTTGTCTCAGGATTTTGTTACCATGGAAGAGTTTCAGCAGCGCACAAATGCTCTGTCACTGGAGAAGGTCAAAAGTTATTACCGCAAACTCAGGTAAAGACCCCCTTTAGTGGTGTATGGGCATCATACTAGGTGACTGACCGTGCATATCTTAAAGTGTTAAACATCATATTATTTCAGTAAATAAATGTTTGACTTGCAAAAAAAGTGCTTTAAAAGTTATATGTGCTTATGCAATGTTTTTAATATTTTCAGGGCTTTTTATCTGGAGAAATCAAATTCAGACTCAAACTCCACTGCCATGAAAATAGACCAGGTTGGTTGAGAGATAATATACTTGTACACTACCCTTCAACAGTTTGGTCAGTAAGAAATGTATATTTTTCAGCAGCAAGGATGCATTAAATTGATCAAAAATGACAGTAAAGGCGTTTGCATTGTTAGAAAATATTTCGGATTTAAATAAATGCAGTTTTTTTTTTAAACTTTCCGTTCATTAATGAGTCCTGAAAACTGTATCATGGTTAGGGTTGGGTACCGAACTCGGTACTTTTAAGGGCACCGACCGAATTACGTCGGCACTACCGAGTACCGATTCACATTAAATCAATCAGTACCAAATTTCGGTACCTGAGAACGCATCTGGTGATATAGACTAATGTCTGTGAATATAAAACTGTAAAAAGACTATTTAAATACGAATACTGCGTGTCTCTGTGCGAATGAATGCCGTATAGGCTATGCACGGTTTACCACACACACACACACACACACACTCACTCACTCAGAATCGCACGTGATGGTCGCATGTTTCCATCTCTGCTGTCTCATATGAGGACATGATCGCACGAACGTCATCTCCAGAGCTCTGAGAGTCACTTAATGAGCATTTTACCATCTTATTTGAGAAAAACTACCGTCATGTCATAAACACACAGAAACTCAAAGGTCTTCACAGCAACCCATCAAAATAAAAGTTTGGCTAACTTGACAAATACATTACTGTTGTACAGTAGAATTGAGATACGTCTCAATGTAATAATAATAATACTAACACTAATGTAATAATAAAAATGATCAAAACTTTTTTTTTTCAAGTAATAAATAAAAAATGTTCTTCATGTTTTAATTTTAACTGTATAAAGCTCAGTTGTGCAGCACTTTGTTTGACAAAAAAAAAAAGTTTAATTAAATTAAAAGATACATTTAATTAATGTCTTTTTGTCTTCATTTGATTACCAGAAAATGCACAACACATAATTTGTGGGAAATATTTTCATAGAAATTAAATTAAAAAGAAAAGAAAAAATAATATGGTTGTTTTTGTTGATTAAATTATGTACAGCCTACTATTTACTAGTAAATATTACAGTATACAAACATCACAGACAATGGCAGACAGCGACCAGGGCAGCTTTGGCATATTGTCAATAACACTTACAGGTTCTTTACAGTTATTGATGTAAACATCCCAAAAGTACCGAAAAAAGGAATTTCAGGTACCGGTTCAAATGTGAACGGTACCCAACCCTAATCATGGTTTCCACAAAAATATTGAGCAACTGTTTTCAACATTTTATAATGGTAAGAAATGTTTCTTGAGCAGAAAATCAGCATTTTAGAATGATTTCTGAAGGATCATGTGACATTGAAGACCGGAGTAATGATGCTGAAAATCAGCTTTTCCATCACAGGAATAAATGTAATTTTTAGAATATATTCAAATAGAAAACAGTCATTTTAAATCATAATAGTATTTCACAATATTCCTGCTTTTACTGTATTTTAGATCAAATAAATGCAGCCTTGGTGAGCATCAGTGTGGGTCTAACTAGTTACAAAGTAATTAGTTACTGTCATTTAATTACTTCTCCCTTGAAAAAGTAAAGTAAGGGATTACTCTTTATTTTTTCTGTAATTTAATTACAGTTACTTCTTATGTAATTGAACTAAATACTGTGTATAGACTGTAGTAGAACAAGTATATATAATATAATAGTGGAATTAACATCAAAATGTATTCTTATCACATTTGTAATACTTGGGTCAGTTAATAAGAATAATTTATATAGTTTTATATTATTTATTTGAATAAATTAAAAGAGCCGTTTCATGTCTATCCTTGAATCCCTTAAATAGTCGAGGTTTATATAGGTTTTATAAAGTAATTAGTAATAAGAAATTAAATACTTTTTTAGAGTAACTTACCCAACACTGGTGAGCATTAGAGACCTTTTAAAATCTTACGGAACCCAAACTTTCGTTTATGTATGTTAGTGCAATGGAATTCCTGTACAGACCAACAAGAACAGAATTAAAATGCAGAAAGCCATGCATATAAATGTTTTGATTAAAGCTGTTTAAAATCTAAAAAATTTAATCTGTTTAATTTAATCTTTCTCCAGCTTCTCCGGCCACTTAACACCTTGGATGACCTCTGCCGGCTCATGCAGTCATATATGAATATAAAACCGGGCTCTGCGGGTCAGCCCTCTGGTGTCAGCGTTCTGCTGGTGTCCTCGGAACTCTGCAACAGGCTGGGGGCCTGTCACATCACCATGTGTGCAACTGGGATGCAGAGGTATCTGCAGTAAAATGTTCATGTTGCTTTAGATCTGATAGTCAGGTGTGATAAATCCGCAGATAGCAGGTTAAATTGAGTGTTTGCTCACGTTATACCTTTGTAAGTACTGTCTATAGAAAAAAAAACGTGTGGCTGTGGCTGTGGAGCCACAGTCAAGTTTCTGCGAAAAACTGTATTTTATTTGGAGTTCGATTTATTTCTTGCTCAAATGTGCATCTAATCCTGGGTGATTTGTATCCTAGGTTACCGCTACACTGAGGTAAATCTAATAACAGCTTGTCGAAACCACCTCTGACTAAGGTTTTTGTCCTGTTTAGGTGTACTTTGACTGTGTCGTTGGAGCAGGCCATTACTCTAGCCAGAAACCACGGTCTCATGCCCCGCTGCCTAATGCAGACCATGGACATCATGCGTAAACAGGTACCGTTTATGACACATAATTCAAACTGTTCACCTAATACCATTAAAACATAATGTGGTTGGTAGAAAATGTTGTCTATTTAGAAAATAGCTGGGACCATATAATCCACACCAGCTGCTGAATATGCCACTCCAGACTAACTCTAACAAAGTTGTGATCCTCCTCTGCTCCTTAAAGGGATAATTGCCATGATTTACTCACCCTCAAGCCATCCTATAGGTGTACATGACATTCTTCTTTCAGACGAATACAATACTTTCAGTTATATTACAAAATGTCCTGGCTAATCCAAGCTTTATAATGGCAGTGAATGGTTGTTTCTGTTTTGAAGTCTATAAAAGTGCATGTATCCATCATTAAACTGCTCCACACAGCTCCGGGGGGTTAATAAAGGCCTTCTGAAGCGAAGCATTTGTGTAAGAAATATATCCATATTTAAAACTTTACACACTGTAATCTCTAACTTCTGATAACTGTCGCAAGTGTTCATGAGAGACCGGCGTTGCAGCCGGTGACGAACACTGAAGACGTGCATAGGATAGAGAAAAACAAAACTTGGTTCTTGCAAGAACTAGCATATTCTAACCGGAGCGTCCTACGTCATATGCTGGAACGTCAGTCTCTCGTGAACATGCGTGTGACAGTTAGCGGAAGTTACAGTTTGTAAAGTTTTAAATATGGATATTTTTTCTTACACAAACGCATCGCTTTGCTTCAGAAGGCCTTTATTATCCCTCGGAGCCGTGTGGAGCACTTTTATGATGGATAGATGCACTTTTATGGGCTTCAAAACTTCATATACAGTACATTGCAAGAGTTTTTGAGAGAATAACTCCAAAACTGCCACTGGCATATGGGGCTGCCTTATACTACCATTAAGAAGTAAAATAATAAGAAAACCGTAACAGATACAATAAATGCATACAGTGCTTGATCAATAAATATGTGTAGGCGAGTAGTCTAAAGGCTAAACAAGGTTTTTAATTGGACATTTGTGCAACAAAAAATAATAATACACACTAAGAAACAGTTCAGCGTGTTTTGGAATATGAAGGCTTGAGCTATTCTGACAGACAATAATAAGTCTCTTTATTCACAGGGCACCAGAGTGGAGATTTCTGCCAAAAATCTCAGAGTAATGGACCAGATGCCACCTTTTGCCCCCAGGTATTACTGACTCCTGCTATTTAAAGACCTCACTGACATTAAAAATTGAAAGAGTTTTGGAGTTGAATGAAACTTCTACAGTAACTAAAACCTTTTTAATCCTCATCACAGGCTCTTCAGGTTGTGTTTACCCCCCTCTGATGGAGATCTTTGAATGAGGTGATGTCCGTCTCTCAGGCCTTCTAGATGCTGGGAGATATCAAGACTATGGCTTATCATTTTGAGACCATGTCTCAGCACATCTCAACTCCCGCCCCAGCCTCAACCAGAGAGGTCCAGCCTGAGGTCAACACGATGAGGAATGAGAAAAGTCCGGCCACCTTTATCTCCTGCTCTGGCAGCTGAGAAAAAAAAAAATCGCTAATGCTAACGATGCTAATCTTGGCTAGCAGTGTCTGCCCACATTGCTACATTGTTTGGTCCTCCTAATGGATCTGGACTGGCATGTGAATGGCTAAATCTAGGCTGTATTATCTCTTCCTTCGCCGTTGACTGCAATCTTGAGTCAGAAAGTAGGGTGGTTTGGTCTGGACGGTGACGTTAAGTTCAGATACGTGGTGATTATGTGCAATTACTGTAGCTTAGCATGAGTGTGTCTGCACTGTGTCATGAGAAGTGGTGCCCTCAGCGAGCTGTTGCGTTTCTCTCACTTGTATCAGGTATTACGAAAGTACTGAAATCATTCCAGCCTACATGGACCAGTTTCAAAATCTTGATTCTTATCCGTTGCCGTGTTTAAATGAGTTTGATTCTGTTTAACAACACAGTTTTATTGTGAAGTTCTATCAACGACGCATTTAAAGGATAACAGGGAAACATATGGAGGGTATCAGCTTCTCAAACAATACAAAAACATGCATACAAAATACAAGATTTCACTGTAATCGACATGTTGATATTGAAGACTGAAACAGCTTATTGATCAACTCTGCTCGTCCCTGGCGTATAGCACTTTTTAAGCATGAATCAATGCTGTGTTACAGTGCGTGACAGTTCCGGGGAGCTGCTTTATGCGGCTGTTTGGAAAAGCACAATAAAAAAAAAAAAGAGCTTGTGTTCTTCAGTGTTTGTTAAACATAATGTACATTGTAAAAGAAACGCAAAAGGAAGAATGAGTAGATATGAAGAATGAGTAGATATAGTAGGATTTATTGTTTTGTATTTAGGTAAATATATATATGTATCAGAGGGATAGGCATATGCTCTTTGGGAACAGCAGTGCTATAATTTAAAGAGTATTAATAATGTTAAATCAAATATAATATTGTACATCTTTCATTTTGTATACTTAGTGTATATTTGGATAGGAAACTTTATTGTGCTTTTACACCATGTGTTCAGTATTTAAATTTCTAACTGCGTGTGGTCAGTAACCGAGTAGGCCTGGATTAGTTTGGACTAGTTAAGCTAGTATGTGACAGGCTTTTGTAACATGCAAAGTCTACATTTTTATTTTTTAGATATATATTGTTATATATGCTACATTCAGTAATCCTGACAGTTGGCATTATTTGCTCAAATTTGACCATTTGAGAGAAATAAACAAAGATTTGAGTAAATAAAGTCACTTTAATGACAATAATGCAACAAAGCATCATAATCTGATCATGTTTTTATTGTAGCTCATCATAACACGTCACTGTCTGTTTCATGCATGAAAGTTAGACGTCGCAACTTAATACCACATTGCCGTTTTACATGTATTGATGATAAAATATTTTAGAAAAATAATACTTGAATTTATGCTAATAAATATTTTTTTTTGTTCGTGTATTTCCAAATTGAAGGCTAGTGCTGGTAAAACGCACATGTATTATTAATTGGATTTTAACATTTTACGTGGTCCTCGAAGCAAACTGGAAACAAGTGTTTTTAATCCACAGAATCTGTGCAGTGTGTTTATTGTATATGTTTTGAAGGTCCTCATTGTTGCTTGTTACTGTGCTTTATAATGTCCACACGAAACGTATCATTTCTGTATGATAAACTTAAATCTAGTAAAACCCAAAGACGTAGCATTAGCATTAGCATGTTCCTATCACTGTATATTAAAATCTCAGGTTTCGGCACCATCTTGGTCCATTATTGTGCGATTAGCTTCCCATTTCAAAAGTTGCCATGACTGCATAATTTAACATCACTAATCAGTCGGCTGAAACGTATGCATGCGTTGAAATGTTTTTTTAATATATAAATATAATGTAAACTGCTGACCTGTTTTCAGTACTATTTTAAGTTTATATTGCCAATTTTTTAACTTGTACTTGCCTCAATTTCAAGTGTATTTTCGGCTCAAAGAGCAGAAAATATTCAATGGTGCTAGCAAATCAAGCCTTTCTTTTGGGGGCCTTAGTTTGTTAGTCTTTACCGCCTATTTTTTTTTAATTTTTTTATTTCAAAATCATTTTCTTAATCTTACGGATTCTGATTGTTCCTATTAATAAGAGCAGTTTAATCAAAACCTCATTGGTGGAGTGAAGGAGTAGTTCTACTCTGCAAGTATTTAACTTATAGTTTATATTAATGTTTGACTGTGAAGTCTCTCTGTGTCCTCATGCTTTCCTGAATTATAGCTCTTTTTTTTTCCTGCTGGTAATATGAGCACATGTCCAGGTGTTTTTAACTCAAGCATTGTATAAGGTTCTCCTTTCTGAGGTAATGTAATATTAGCCATATATATATTATATATTTCGATTCTCCACGAGTAGAATTGAGGTAAAAACCGAGGACCTGTGGAAGACCCAGGGTCCCAGCACCTCAGAATTGTCTCGGATGTAAAATTGTCTTGTACCCCCAAAGCTCAATGCAGCCCTGGTCCCATGAAGGAACCAGTCCCTTCAGTCTGACTGGAGTAAACAATTAGTTAACTTAATGAAGCTCTGTTAGGTTTGTCTTTTATGCTGTATTTAATGCATTGCTAATATCAAGCAAAATAAAAGAGTATCTGTTTATAAATGACTTCTGACCTGTCATTGTTAGAGATGACTGATTTCTCTGATTTGCACAGAACTGATTTGCACAGAACAAGCTACATAACTTATATGTATAAGTGGCCATGGAGAGATGTTGAGAAGAGTGAAACGCATGGTATGGAGATCAATCAAAAGTTGGGGTTTAATTTAAAGTTTCTGACCATTTTTGATGGTTGCTCTGTATGCAATCTCACATGTGCGGTTTTTTTCTTCTTCATTATAAGAGATTATCTTGTTTTATAATGCATTATAGTTTTGCTTCAGGTAAACGTCACCTTTTACATGACAGCAACCTAATAAGCTACTTCTCGTCTCCATTCCGTTGTTTGGAGGCTGCAAAGTTCTCTTTCCTTCCTTGAATGATTTAGCATGCTTAGGCTACTAATGATTTAATACTTGCAACAATTTGTTACATCAGCCCCCTCATCCAAAATCGGACTGCTGAAACATTAAATACAGAGGCTCGTGCAAGAGCCGGAAGGCGTAAAGATAAAGGACTACCCATTGCAGTAGCGTTTCAATTGGCTTTTAGTACGAGACCACCGCACTACAGAACACACCCCGCTTCGGCAATGTCTGCCAACGACTACTTTGAACACTCGTTTGAATCTGTCAAACTGTAAGAATGGTGAAAAAATCCGCAAACGGTGAAGTTTATCACCCTCCGTCAGGGGAGAAGAAACAGAAAGTCGGCTTTGTGGGACTGGACCCCGGGGCTGCGGAGACGAGCCGAGACGGGGCACTTCTCATCGCCGGTTCCGACAGCACAAAACGGGGCAGCATCCTGTGCAGACCGAGGTCCAGGGGGAGAATCGCTCACAAAAGAAACGCGCGTTATCGCAGACTGCAAAATTTCCTTTACAATGCGCTGGAAAGACCCCGCGGCTGGGCGTTCATTTACCACGCTTATGTGTGAGTATGTGCTCCGTGATTCGCGTTAGGCTACTGTGTGGTGTGGGAATCACCCACCTTACCGACAGAGATGCTGCTGTGCTGCACCGAGATGCTGAAAGTTTGAGATGCTGTCGGCCTCTGCCTGTCTGCAGCTTTTGTCGCAGAGCGTCAGTCAAACAGTGCGAAAATATGTCAAAGTTTTGTCTGTAGCAAATATCAAAGATTCATTCAGAATCGGCCGCCAAATGAGCTTTTCACAACTGTGCATATTTCATAACCTGGGACGTTGGGAAGTGTTCACAGACTATTAAAGATGCATACTGTAGTAGACCCACAGTGCACACAGACAGCGGTTTCAGCACCGGTCAGCTCCTGTGCCGAGTCAGTGCGCTCGTGTTTGCTCTACACAACACCGGCAACACATTTATGATGCATGCCAGGGGGGAAACCGAGCCAGCTGATCAAACGGGGCCGTCGCTGGGGTGTAGGAACGATCTGGAAAAGTGAGGGGACACATTTTAAACCGTATCAGTCTGGCTTATGAATATTGATACGGTGACGTAACATTCGCGTAAATGATTGACGGAAAGGCATGTTGGTTATCCCGACATAGAGCAGGTTGACGCGTTTTTTTAAAGAAGTTAAAAAGTAGTTAGACAACCGGATAGAGAAATAATGTTCTATATCGAGAAGTTTAAATATGTCTACTTTTTTTACATTGCCTGGCGTCTTAAACGTGGCGGTCATGGCGCTAGACCATGAACAATTGCACACACGTCAACTCAAAATAGTTTAGCATTAACAGACGCAAAATTATGAGAAACTTTATGTTAACATTTAAAAACCAGTGTTGTTGTCACTCGTTTGGGTAGGTAGTGTGAATCGGTCTGAATCGGTTCAGTCGGAATCATTCGACCAGCTCACTCACACAGAGTCGTGTATAGATAACAAAAAGTGCTGGGAAAAGTGGATATTTACCTAAAAACAATTTAAACTCTATTGATAAAGTAAGTCTTTAACCACGCTTGCCGACAACCAGGTAACGTAAATACATTTTCTAATCAATTATCCAAATGCTGAGTGCCACTTAAGTAGGCCTTCGACGACATTAGGCCTACTACGATTATTAGCTAACGTAGCTAATAATTAGCACGTAGCTTATACTGTAAAAGCCATGGTACGTGAATATAGTAGGGTAGCTGTAGTTAATATGTGGAAAGTAAATTACTAATTACTTAGAAAATATGGCAGCTAGGCCTACAACTGGTGAAATGCTAGAAATGCACCTTCAGTCCTGACCAGATTTCTGTAGAAACACGGGTAAAGTAGGCCTCTCTCTTTAGGTATTTTATTCAAATATTGTAACTACTGTGAATCCTCATGAGGCATTCTTTTATTTTGCACTGGCCTGTATTGTATTTTCTCCTTCATTATCCTGCTGAGCTAATAAAAAAATCCTCACGGATTCATTGAAGTTTCTGTAGTAAATGGAACCTGTCCTAAAGGATTCTTTAATAGAGAATCAAATTAGATCCTACTGGATAAACTGAATTTCCCCCTTGATGTATTTTTTCAGTCTTTTAACCTTTTTGGATATTGTATAATCTTTAGCCTATAATTAACCCTAATGTATTTATGTTGGTTTATACCATTAAATATGAGTTTTAAAGATTTTAACAGAAGTTTTAAAGAGTCTCAAATTCCTTCTTGATGTCCTACTGGTGCATGCTGTTATTTGTAATCATAATAGTCCTGATGGTAACTGTTTGTTGTAAAAAGACATTGTGTTTATTTTGTGTAATGCTAGAATTTACTAGGAGATTACCATTAGTATTGTATACAGTTGGTTACATTATGACATTAGGAATAGGAATCCTTACAAATCCCTAGAGAGATTTGATTGATCCACACATCCTCAAGGCAAGGCGTAGGATCACTTCTTATCTAGCCTTTTAGAAACGCATAGAGCTTCCACAGTGCTCCAATTACCTCAAATGTTTTGGGATCCATCTCCTATGAAGCCTATAAACCAATCTGTCATAATGCAGCATCATAACCACAGACTCTTATCATGGATGCTAGAGCATGAGCTGAGTGACTAAATGTCTTTGTCTGCTCTGCTGGCCATGTAACCCTCACAGACTCCCAATTCAGCCATGAGAGGCATGAATGTGAGTTTTGAAGATACATTATTTATAGTCACCTCCCTTATTTTACTGTCACACACACACACACACACACACACACACACACACACACACACACACACACACACACACACACACACACACACACACACACACACACGTACGTACGTACTGAGTGGAGTGCAGTGTGCTGACTTTGGCCCTCTTACTTTAAGTGTTTTTTTTCTCTCTCTCTCTTTCACAAGCTTTAAATGCAGAGATAGCACTTTGCATGCTGTACAGACTCAGCTAAGCCTTTATTTCTCAGGCTTAAGGAAAAGGGTACAAGAAGATACTTAGAAGTGGTGAATGCTGGTGTCTTTGGCGAGTCAGAGTATTTGTTACAATAAGTATTACGCTTATTATTAATTTTGCTGATGATAGTTATTGGCAGCTAATGCAATCAGAAGTTCGATTTTTAATTAAGAAAGTATTGTTGTTATTCAGGAGGGCATGTTAAATCGATAAAAAGGAACAGTATAGATGTTACAAAAATTATCTAATTGAATTGAATCAAATAGCAAGCTTGTGACTCAAAATTGAATGAGGCAATATGTTTCAATACCCAGCCCTATATGTGAGAAATTATGCTCTATTCACCCTTTAATGTCACCTAATAATAACAGTTATGCAGTCTGGATTGTATGTCCTCCTTGGTTCAGTCTGGGTTTGGGAGTCTAGTTTTGAGAGCATTGTGCTAATGGGATGAATAAGTTCAATCGATTACTCTATTACCTTCTTCACTGCTGACTCAAACCATGTGTCCTTGCTGTCTCTCTGTTTGACAGGCCCTTATAGTCTACTCCGCCTTACAATTTCCAGATTAGTCTGTGGCTGTTGCCAGCATCAAGAGCAATGACCAGTCTGACAAAGACAAAAGGGCTTAATGATTTATTGTTTATTTAACTGATCTTTATATGTTCCTTACATTTAATGCTCAAAGGTTCAGCAGTATTACAGTCATAATGCTGTATTGTTGCTGAGGTTTTTTTTAAGGGTTTTTCAATCTTATGTTTGATGCCTCTGTAGTCAGTCTGTCCAATGGAATTTGTAAAACTCTAATTAGTTTTACCTAGTTTGCACAAAATGTTCTGGCAACATTTATAAAGCCCCTCATCTGAAGGCAGTACATTTAGATCTTAGAGATTTACAAATGCAAAGACCAGTAATTCGCATAGAAGTCGTCAGCATCAGTGAAGTACAAATAGGAACTTTCATTCAGTTGCTCATAAAAACCTGTGGTTTGTCAATGTGATTTCTGGGCAAGTTCATATTAAAATACGTCCTTGTCCTCTGGAGCCCCCTATAAAGTCCAAACTGTCTAAGAGGATGGCAGGATTAAGGTTTCTTATAATGTGATTATGTTCTTGATGTCACAGTTTTTTTTTTTACAACTCAGCATTTTTTTGTCCATGTTTAAAGAATAGATTTCCTTCCCTTTGACTTTCTAATCCCACCTTTATTAATGCATTTATTCGCCTTTGGCCTCATTCCCTTTTGGACCAGTCTTTTTTACTGATCTCCTTCTGTTTGATTGTTAATTAGCCGATTAATTTCTATTATGGCATTTAATTTTAATACCAGGGGCAAGAAGCAGCCTAGTGGGAGGATGTCTTTTATACCTGACACCTCTACAATCATTCAACAGCAACTCAGAAAGTATTTATCTTATAGAGGAACAACGTGGTTCCTCTGTTTGAAATAATTTCTGATATATTGAAAGTATAGCACTATAGCATACTGCTACACTTTCTTTATATTCATGTTTGCCATTGAAGAGGTCTGGAACCCTGCCTAATTTATTACTCCCACAGGGTTTCAGTCCAAAAAGGCAAATTCGTACCTACTCAGGTCTCGTAAAGTGAAGTTCTCCATTGAAATGAAGCAGTGCTAAGTAATCAATTAATCACGATTAATCACACCCAAAATAAAAGTTAGTGTTTACATAATAAGAAAAAGAAAATTTAAGCTTTGTTAAAAAATTGGATTTGAAACAAATGTCACCTAAAATGACCTGAAATGAATGCAAATAACATGAATATATACACAACCTTTTAAAATATTTGGGGTCTGTTTAAGATCTTTTAATGTTTTTGACTGAAGTCTCTTATGCTCATGAAGGTTGCATTTATTTGAAATATTATTACAGTTTAAAGGGGTGGTTGATTATGATTTCACTTTTTTTACTTTAGTTTGTAAAGTAGGGAGATATTTTCTTTTAAAGAAATCACTTTTTAAGGACTATACAACAAACGGCTGGCAGGGACTAGACAAGCTTCCTCCCGGATTAGTGACATCATCCCTAACCCTGGAATTTACATAAACCCTGCCCCTGGGCACACACACGTTGAGAATTTATAGATTAACATGACAGACTATGCTAATCAATGACTTGAAGATAGTTAACTCCACACATCAGATACATTTTGTGACTTCTTCTTGAGTCTCTCCATCATTGTCCAACTCTGTTTGAATAGTTTCAATTCTCAACATGCCTGTCTGCATGAGGTAATCAGCTGCTAACATCAGCTCCTGAAGCTCCGCCCGTGAGCAGCAGCTCATTTGCATTTAAAGGGACACAAAAACTTCACATAAACACTCTGGGGTCATCAGAGACTATTTTACATCTTGTAAAAAGGGGCAATCAACCACCCCTTTAAATAACTGTTTAAAATTTCAATATATTTTAAAATGTATAATTTATTTCTGTGATAGCAAAGCTGAATTTTCAGCATCATTCCTCCAGTCTTCTGTGTCATATGATCATTCAGAAATCATTCTAATATGCCGATTTGCTGCTCAAGAAACAATTATTATTATTATCAATGTTGAAAACAGTTAATGCTTAATAGTTTTGTGGAAATCAGGATTCTTTGATGAATAGAAAGATTAAAAGACCAGCATTTATTTAAAATACGTTTTTTGTAACAATGTTGCTGTCACTTTTGATATATTTTTTATGCATCCTTGCTGAATGAAAATATCAGTTCCTTAAAAAAATGTAATAAAATGAAAACATACTGGGGTTGTGCCGATGGACGATATTATCGTCCAGCGTGATGGCTGACTGACATCACGATGGAGCGCCACCATCGTGATGCCACGCCCCCCATTGCGAGTCTTGTTGAGTGCAACGCACACTAATCCTCTTCTATAGTTACACTAAAAACTTGGCAGGGATTGCTCTGTAAATTATATTGAGAATATAACTAATGCATATATTCTATTTTAAATACTGTAGTCTTTGCCAGATATAGCCTACATTTTGAAATAATAAACGAGGCTCAAACATCCATTTCATAAGCATGCATGTTTATTTCAGCACTTCCGTCAGTGAAACAACACACCACAGCCTGTAAAACATTTAAACGATTATCAGTAAATAATGGTAACCTAAAGAATATAAGAAAATTAAATATTAGTTAAAAAAAAAAGAATAATCTCATTTGCCCTCAAAGATGCGTCATATACCGCTCTGCGCGAGATGAACCATGAGCTGTAGACACCTTCTCAAATATCTTCGTCTTCATGTGTTCTCCTGATGTTGCAAAGCAACACTTGTTCTGAAGTGCAAATTTTATCTTCCACAGGGTCAAGACATTTAAGCTTTGTTTGATTATTCACTGCCAGAGAAAACGAAAGTAAAATGGCCTGTGTGTGTGAAATGCGCCATTCAAATAAACTTGACGCGCCTTACCAAGTCTAATAACAAGCACAAACTGTGTTAAATAAAAGTAAGTAAAAAGGTAGCCTACTCATCCTACAGTGTTTTTCTACTTTCCCACAGTAAAGGACGTGAATGGGTATAATAGACTTATAAACAAACGAAAGGAAGAAACGTTTATAATTCCCTGTGAAAATGGGTGCGACCCGAGTGAAGGTTTGAGAAAAGAAACTAGATTTTAACGTTTAAACTATACTACTTTCTAACGTTTTAACAATAGGACTAATTCACGGAAGTCGCAAAACAGAATAAAAAAGCTGACAAATCTTAAATTGGGCTCAGCCTACCTCTCTCATTCGGCATGAATCCATTCATGGCTGCGAATTTATTTCCTTTGTAAACAAAGCTTTGTGCTTCACTCGGTATTATTCACGTAAAACAACATTAACATACAAAACACTGGGTTAGTAACGAAATTATAGTTTTGAAGTAGAAAATAGCATTTATGTAAAGAGATTTATTAAAATAAAAAGTGTACAACTCTTAAGTGGAAGGAAGCTACTTTTTTCCCTCACGTGCAACCTAGCACGGATGAGTCATTATTTGGGTTAGTAAAATAACGTAATTATATATAGTTTTGAAGTAGAAAATAGTATTTATGTAAAGAGATAGTAAAATACAGATATAGTAAATTATATATTTATATTAATTTAAAAAAACGACGATATCATCGTCTATCACAATGTTTTACTGTAAACATCGTCAGCTGCCAATTTAGGAGACATTGCCCAACCCTAAAACATACTGACCAAAGACTTTATATATAGGAAGTGCACTCCGATTACTTTGAATGGGAGAAAGTGCAACGCCCAACATGGCGAATAAGCCCTGCCTTCTAAATGAAAGAGCCAATCTTTGATTAGTAAAGTCATCGCCACTGCAGCTGACATTAGAAGCTACGGTTGATATAGAAACAGGCAGTGGTCTGAGACGCGAGCTTAGGACTGCACATGCACATTAGCTTTGTCCAGGCTGAAAAATGCATTTTTTTTTGTCGTGATTTGAGTTTTTAGAAACAAAATTTATGAGACCGTTGTTGTCAGGTTTCATTGGTGATTTCAAATATGAAATTTAATCGTAAGCTTGGCGAACAGTTTTGGATAATTTGATGTTTCCCCCATTCATAGAGATATGAGCTGCACTTGCATGCCCGAGAGGCGTTTCAAAGATGGCTGCCGATTGAAATTACTTGTCTTAAATGGACTTTGATACTGACGAACACTTAAAAATAAATCGAACTGACCCCAAATGATAATATTTGGATTTACTGCAAGTACTATTCTTTGAGTTATTCGACATTTGCTGAAGAACTGTTGATTAAACTGATTTAACTGTTGATGATACCTGCAAATCATAAACACATCTTTTGTCTCAAAATATATAGTCAGTTTCAGGGATTCTCAGTAGCTAGTAGCAGAATTTTTAAAATATCTGTTTTAGATCAAATTATCTCAATAAATCTGTATGCATTGCATATGATGAGAGCTCATGATTCCAGAAGCTTCTGCAGTGCATAGCAGAAATAGGGTTTAGGATAGTGCACTGTGTTGGTTTTTGTTTCTATTTGGTTTTTTTGGGAGAAAATGCAATCAAAGGGGACCTTTAAACCCTCAACACTGACTTCTTCATTTGGAATAGTTTTTTTTCCCATTTATTGAAGACATTGCGCCAGTCATTCAAGTGTTTTCATTGATTGTGCTATGCTTGAGATTCTCTGACATTTAACTTTATTACACAGTGGCACATCTCACAAATCACTCTTTGTTGTTGTTTTCGAAGTCTCCAGGTACCTTTGGACGTCACTTCAGTGTAATGTCCCCCAATGTTTCATGTCAATGTTTTTATCTGTCATTATTTTTTCTCTCACTGTACACGGGTGTGAGGCCCAGTGAGGTTTTATGCTAATGAGACTTTCAGCTATTTTAGTCTCATTTCACTTCACTCCCTTTCTCTCTCTCTCTGTCTCTTCAGGGATTTATCTCTGAGTTTAACGACAGAGTGTCAGGAACTCTCCAAGGATTCTTGCCTCTCTCAAGCCAGCATTTTTCCTCATAGATCACGAACCCGATGATATGCCCAAGAGGGCCCGATTCCAATTAAGTGTCCAAACTCTGTGTCCTTCATGAATATGCATCTACTGCTCTTGTCTAAAACAAATTAATATCAATGAATAACTTCTAATACTGAAACCTATCAGTTGGAGCTTTTGCAGACACTTTGGTATCTCATGTGAAAGTAAATCCCAGCATTCCATTAAATCATTGGTATGATTCACCACTGTCCTGTCTTGCAGGTTTCTGCTGGTGTTTTCCTGCCTGGTCCTGTCAGTGTTCGCAACGATCAAAGAATACAAGAAAAGCTCTGAGAGTGCCTTGTACATCCTGGTTTGTATCTGTTACTCTTTTAACATGATTTACAGGACAACACTGATTCATGGTAGGGATGCTCTCTAGGTTTTTATATCAAAACACTTCAGACTTGTGTATGAACATCGTAGATGTCAGTAGATCTCGTTCCACATTCTAACAGACAACTAGGATGTTATCCAGTGCTGATGTGGATTGCTGTGAACATGACACTTTATAGATCTGTTTGTGTCAGTGTAACATTAGCCATCAAGCACTCACATAATACTCTTTTAACATAAAGAAGCTTGGACATGTATTTTTGATGCGTAGCTATTGTACTTCTTGGGCTCTTTATAATAATAAGTATTATTGCTACTTGTTCTGTTTTGTTACATGTATCTCATTTGTTAATGAGGATGCTCATATTATATTAATTATGTTATATTATGTATATTATATTATTATAAAGTTTTAGAATTACTTGTTGTTATTATATTTTAGCATATCATTATATTACTATTATAACAGCAAAAATACATATGTTGACAAGTGGATAAAGGGTTTTCTGTCTATCTGTCCAGGAAATTGTGACAATCGTGGTGTTTGGCGTGGAATATATTGTGCGTATCTGGGCAGCTGGGTGTTGCTGTCGCTACAGAGGATGGAGAGGAAGGCTGAGATTTGCACGGAAACCCTTCTGTATCATCGGTTAGGAAATCATCTTCTGTTTTTTTGTCTGTTCTGATTTTGTTTCTCTCACTCTCGCTATTCTTTATGCTCGAGACAATAAATTCTTTGAAGTAGTAAATGAGCAAGCATCATCCTTGTGAGCAGTGTTGGGTGTAATATATTACGAAGTAATTAATTACTGTAATTTAAGTTACAGTTACTTCTGATGTAATTGCATTAAATGCTGTATAGACTAATGAACAATTCTATATAAACAATAGTGGATTTAACATCAACATTTAACGTTTAATGTTAAAATGTGGGTTTTTATGTAACCATCTCCCTTTAAATATGGTCAGTTCAAGAATAATTTGTTCAATTTGATATTATTTATTTGAAATAATTAAAAGAGCAGTTCCATGTCTATCCTTGTGTTCAACTGGTCGAGTTTGATATGGGATTAAAACATTTTTTTTATTAAGTAATGCAATACTTTTTAGAGAGAGTAATTAATATAGTAATCTAATTACACTGTTGAAGAGACCATTAAAGATAAGAAAGAAGGTAGGAAGATATCATTTAAAACTTTTCCTTTCTAATGTCTTAAAGGTTGACAGTCATCTTGATGATTTTAATCTGCTAACTAATGGACACTGTTGTTCTACAGATATCATGGTCCTTTTTGCCTCGGTGTCTGTGCTGGCCGCTGGCTCACAAGGGAATGTTTTTGCCACCTCCGCCATTCGGAGTCTGAGGTTTCTTCAGATCCTTCGAATGCTGCGAATGGACCGCCGCGGTGGCACATGGAAGCTTCTGGGATCTGTGGTGTACGCACACAGCAAGGTGACCACACAATCACTGTATCACATTGTGCCTTAGGACAAAGTGTTAATCACCAGCTCATTTGTAACACTCAAGTACTGAGTGTGTGTAAATATGCATATGTATAGACAAATGTTATGTGTGTTGTTTACATATAAAATTATACTCATTGAACGCAGAGATCGCAAAAAGTTCATATTAAGTAAGTTACTGAGTGAGCAGTGAGTGAGCCAGTCGGCCATTTGAGTCAGTTGGCAGCAAATGTATTATTATTTATTAGTTTCTAATAATGCAGCTATTAAAACTATTCAGTGGCCTTAAGCACCCCGTGAAGGTTTAAAAGTACATTTCATTCCTTTATTGAGAGATTTGCTTTTGAATAGGAAATTGAGACAGGACATATTTTAGTTTACTTCATAACCATGACTGCTACTGGCTATTGATGGTCAGTGACAGATTGTATTGCGTAACAGTGGATGTTATCATTCTAGAGAGAATTTTATTTTGCAAAAAAAAAAGTATGCCCCTGAAAACTGATAAAAAGAGAAAGATTATGTACTCATATTTGCTACGTATTATTATTATTATTATCAACTTTTATAGACATATATACTACCGTTCAAAAATTTGTGTTCAGTAAGATAAAAAAATAATAATGATAATATTGTTATTCTACAAGAATGAATTAAATGAATGAAAAATGACAGTAAAGGTATTTATAATATAGAATATATAATTCAAATAAACTTTGATCTATTCATCAAAGAATCCTGAATTATTTTTTGGATTGTTTCCACAAAAATATTAAGCAGCACAACTGTTTCAACACTGAACATTAATAATAAGAAATGTTTCTTGAGCATCAAATCAGCATATTCGAAGGATTTCTGACACTGAAGACTGGAGTAATGTTGTTGGAAACAACAATAAATTACATTTTATTTTTGATCAAATAAATGTAGTGTTGCTGAGCACAAGCGACTTCTTTCAGAAACAAATGGTCTCAATGGTCTTTACATTGACTAAAAGGCATATATTTATTCTTTCTGATTTATATAGCCATGGAGCAGTTTGAAAAACATGTCTATAATCTTTAAAGGCATTGCATCCAGTTGGCATGTTTTATTTTTGTTCAGGAGAGTATCACATGTTCTTAATTTTCCTAACATTTTTTAAATCCCTAAATGTAGGAACTCATAACGGCGTGGTATATTGGATTCCTTTGTCTCATCCTGGCATCTTTCTTGGTGTACTCAGTGGAGAAGGATGACAATGCAGAGATGTTCGAGACCTACGCAGATGCCCTCTGGTGGGGGCTGGTAAGTGCAACCGCTTCATCCAAGCCCATACAGGCCTGCTGACTGAATCTAATCAGATAAAAAGAGATGATAAGACACACTGAAACAAGATGCTGTTCAAAGATCCATTTCACAAATGGACTACTGCCATAAGAGAACTCCTCTTAGGCTCATTTGGTAGCTCATTTAACTCCAGAGTGAGTAATTGTAGACATTGTAATGTAGACTATTCTTTATAAACTGGTCTCAAGGACACAACAGGATCCCAACCTGGGATTGAACCTATAGCCTCTGCCTGACCAACCTGGCCTTACTAGGTTGTATTCTTATACTCATAGTTGTACAAATGCCACTTTTTATGAAAAATAATTTCTATTCTTTAGATCACTCTTACAACTATCGGCTACGGGGACAAGTTTCCTGTTACATGGAATGGCCGTCTGATTGCTGCCACCTTCAGTCTGATCGGTGTAGCTTTTTTCGCTCTTCCTGCAGTGAGTTAAATGGCACGTTGAACCTCTCCAGTGCCTGACTTTTGATATGGCTCAAAGACAGTAGCTTTTCTGCGCTCTTTTCTTTGTTGCAGGGTATCCTGGGCTCAGGTTTTGCTCTGAAAGTTCAAGAGCAGCACAGGCAGAAACATTTTGAGAAGCGTCGCAACCCTGCCGCAGGTCTTATCCAGGTCAGACCCATAACTACTGTAATTCACACCAGACACATTTTGAGGAAATCAACATTTGTAGGCATGTCTGATATCTTTAAATGTGCTTACTAATATCTTTCAGTGCGACTACTAATATCATATTTAGTTAATGCTAACTTCCTTTGTGCGCACCGAGACAGAGTTGAATGCAGATATGCAAAGTATACGTGGGCTTCGAATACACGCCTAAATGATCAAATAGCCTACACACAAAAAGCCAAAGTGCCGTTTTGGCAAGTTTGCTCATAAACATAGTCAGTTTGGTCTTAAGTGAACATACACAGTTGTGTGTAACAGTATATTACATCCATGCATTTGGTCTTAAAGTGACAGCATCCTAATAAACCTGTTGATAATCAAAAATCATTCACTAATCTTTACTAAATAAAGTGAGTAGCTTTAATAAGGCTTAATCAATATTGAATTATACAGTAAGAAAATGCAGTGTTGTTTTACATTTGATTTATTAATTTTTGCTGTAGACTATTTCTTATCTGAATACCACTGTTAGTTAGCCTGGGAAAACCCAGACAACTTCCGGCAAATTTAGATTTGCTCTGCAAGTAGTCTGGCAAAGAGCCCATTCAAACCCATTTCTAATGCCTAGAAATCGAGGCACCAATCAGAAATGTTGGGGCGGGCTTTACACGATGACGACAGCGCAGCGACGTTGAAGCAGATTTGCCGCTGTGGAGCATCACTTGTTTGAATCAGCTATCACGTCTGTTTTAAGCGATTTAAACTTTTACTTTTCGTTAAAACCCGAGCAAAGAACAACACTCGAAGCCTTCATATCTAAAAAAGATGTTATCGCTGTCTTACCGACTGGATTCGGCAAAAGTCTGATACCAGCTTGGCCCTTTGGTGGCTAAACGAATGGGTCTTAGCAAGAGCCCTCTGGTAGTGTTAATGTTTCACAAAATATAGATTTGAGTCCTTTTCAGGCGAGAATGTAGTTGTTTAAAGCTCAAATCTGTGGTTTATTTATAAAGAGAGCACCTTTTTGAAAATTATATCTGCCGTTTTCGGAGTTGTGAGCTCCAGTGGATCAGCGGCGTTCAATCGCTCATTAACTCCACGAGAGGCGCCTTTCCTCGGCCAGTCCTTCTACCGTCTGCCGCTGGCTCTGATGTCTCTGTAGTGGTTAAACATCAGATATGATTCGTGTAGATCTAACGGATGATCTTTGCTCTCATTAATCTATAATTTGTTCCCTGACAGATCGTTTTGTCTGAGGGCAAAGTGAAGTTTCATAACTTTATATTTTTAAGCTATTAAACTTTACCGTTGTAGTCTCCTAGCGCTGACTTTGTTTGACTGAATTGCTTTATTTATTGTATAGCTTCTTATACCTTTTACTTATACTTTTATAATTGCTATTGATCACACATAAACTGACATTTAACAAAAAGAGACTGGGTTGTGTTTTATGTCATATTTAATTTATTACAGTGATAATCATAGCCTATATTATGCACACATTAATGTGTGTGTGTGTGTTTTTTTTAAAAATGTAAACGAAAAGAGGCTGGGTTTTTTATATTTCGTTTTGTTATAAACATGCATTGAAGATAATATATATAATATGTTTCTCTTTTTTTTAAAATGAAAATTAAAAGAGGTAGAGTGGTGTTTTATCTTATATTTCGTTTTATTGTAGCCTAAAATATACAAATATATACTGAGTGATACTGTCAAGAACACTGCTTGTCCATTAGCAGAGTAGGCGGACTATTAACTAAATGGCAGGGACTATTAACTAAGGGAAGTTTGCAAGTGCGTGTCTAAAACTGGAGTGGAACGCAGCATACGATGTTTCTCCGTCGCTCTGCATACGTCATCTCCTTCGTCGCTCTGATTGGTTTTAGGTCTATCCAATTGCACCGAGAGGTATTTGAGCAACGCCCGTTGGTGACGCCCCTTTGGAAATGATTTGTCTATGAAGCTTTGCCAGACCATAACTCAGTTACTACTGAGAATGGTCTGGTTTTAACCAGGCTAACTGTTAGTAAATCTTCCTGAAAAAATAAAACACTCTTTATATAATGTATTTTTGTTCAGTTGACTTTATTTGTCTGTTTTGTTTGTCATTAGTTTCTTTTTGCTTATTGTATTGCTGACTGTTTACTTGTTCTGTTTTAAGGACCTTTTACTTTCAGTTAACCAGTTTTTGATGAAGTATCGATAACTGTGAAATTTCACTGATATTTAATATTTCTCATATCGCCCACGAATAATAGTGTAAAATTACCATGATTTCAATATTGACCGAAATAATCGTGATTATTATTTTGTGCCATAATTTAGCAGCCCTAGAAATTTATTTCAATAATTTTTCCCCCCATCAGGCTGCTTGGAGATTTTATGCCACAAACCTTGCACGGACAGACCTAGTGTCCACATGGGACTTTTATGAGCAGACTGTGTCAGTCCCAATGTACAGGTAGTCAGTCATCTTGCCTCTCTGTAGACCATTGTAACTGAAGATATTTGTATTTGTTTGTTAGTAGTACTGCATTCTGTTTTTAGTTTACTGTATAGGGGAGCTCGGGGCACAACCTAACGCGGGGTTAGTTGTAACACGCATGGTTTAAAAATTTCCACACATGCCAGGATGACGAAACTTAGTGTATTTACTAGTTGCCATATCAACATTATTTAGAGAAGAAATTGCGGCAAAATGAAAAAATCTTTGGAAGATATCACTGAACTTTTAGTTAACCATAGCAAAAGTACATTTCTTACTTAAGTTTATTTTTCATCTCTGTTTTTTGTGTTTATTTAAAATGAGACAAATCTGATATTATTTGAATCTTATATCTGTTATTTAACAGTTGAGATTCTTTAATGTTGATCTAACAGCAGAAGACACGAACCGCGGTTTAAATCCTTGTCGCGCAGTTGCAACACTGCGTTACAATGAGCCCCTATTAGAACTACGCTATTATATTCTATACTTTTATGAATTCTTTTGAGAAACCATGAGAAAAGGGTGAATAATGACTGAGAGTCAATGTTCAGAAATTCTATTATGTGTTTAACTATGCTGTATAGCTGTTTAGCGATGTGTTTGTTGTCAAACTCAAAACATTTTATATTTGAAATGATTAAAAAATGCCATTATTTTATTTTAAAAAGTGAATAGTTGTATTTTATTGACAAAATATTTTAGTTTGTCTATTTTTTTTATTATATCAGGTAACATTTTAAGCTGTCATGTGGTCATGTTACAATGTGCCCCTCACATGTTACAATGTACCCAACCTATGGGGTATGTTGTCACATTTCACTTCCATTCTTTCGGGGTAAATCAAGAAAAAAGTATCCACTATATTAATGAAACAAAACCACATAATTATACGAGATGTGTGAAATGAATGTGGGAAAAAATAAATACTCCCCAAGTGGATTTACACAAACTGAGAAAGTCAAAAAGCGTTAGGTTGTGCCCCGCTCTCCCCTATTAATACTTAATTGTGCTTTTGGATAACTTGTTTTAATAGGGAAAAAAACATCTTTAGCAGTTTATTGCGGTTTGATATACTGTTGTTTAGCATTTAAAAAGTTTATTCTCTGTTCTACCTCTACTTAAAGACTCATCCCTCCTGTAAATCAGCTGGACATTTTAAGAAGCCTGAAAGGAAAATCTGGTTTCAGGTCTGGTCATTCTACTATAGAGCATTTCTAAATATTTAAATATCTATGTAACTAATATTATGATTATCATGTCTGGAGTATACGAGTCAAATGTCTGACCACATAAAAATGGAAATAAATTAGTTTTAGGATTTTGTTTAACTTTTACAACACAAAGTTATTGGCATTCAATGCAGAAGAAATATTTCAGATTCAGCACGATTTCTAGGTCACTGATCAAGTAAATTTGTTTGATCTTGTGACTCTTTATACAGACGGTCAGATGTGTTTTGCTTCTCTTGAAGCTCAATATGCTCTTGAGAGTTTATGTGGCGGAAGTGCTGACAATTTGAATTCAAATTGTTATGCTGATAATATAATTCGTAAACCTTGTAAAAACAATGGAATAATTTTCACAAGTGCTCTCAGACTTTTGGCCTATTTTTCAATGTTATTTTTGTTTGCCTGCTTTAATATCAGGTCTTAATTGTTTTAAACACCATGTTCTCTCTTTTTAAAGGAAGGACTCCCAGCTAGAAGTCACTCCAAGGTTTGTTGTCAAGGATTTTCTCATCGATACTTGACTATTCCCAAATCACCTCTATCAAAAACTCATTTAAAACACCTATTCTTGATAATCGTAGTTTCAGAGCACCATCTTCGTCCTTCAAATGAGAAAACGGCTCATATTGCTGTGTTTTAAGTCATTTGAAATCACAAATGTTATTCAGAGACAACCTGGTTGCACTTTATACTACAGTATTTTCAAGTGGTATTTACAGGGAGAGGAATTAATATCACACTGACACAGCATAATCGGCACAATTCAAATAGACAATTCAATAGACTGTATTAATGGTGAAACATCTCATTAAAGAAAACCCACTTGAAGAACGTTTTAGTGTATCTGCCCTGTAAATGACCTGCTCTTGTAATCCTGTAAAATCAAGTGCAATGTGTGACTCATTAAACAAACATATTCCTTCATTTCATTCAGTGTAAGACCACCTAGCTCAAACTCTGTTGGCTGTTTTGGGGGTTTAGGGGGGAATACCTCTCATTTTAGGTCCCACTCTTAACCATGGCCTAAACCAATTTTGACCACTGCTTGTATAATCTTTTCTCTCTCATGAACCACTCCAACCACATTCGCAGTAGTGAGATTTCACACAAAGACACCCTGTGTGGGTGCTGCCCAAGAATCAATAGGTACCGTTGCACAAAGACACTAACATCTGCACGCCCAGATCTCTCTCCAGCATTTGGATTTGTCTCTTTTCTTCCCGATTTTGATTTCCCCCCACACCCCACCCCTATTTCTAAATGTATTCCTTTAGTGTGTACCATCATCAGCTTAAGTGAAATATTTCAGCATTTTTTGAGACATACATCATAGTGTACATTCGTATTGGTGTTAAAGTATTTTAATCTCCCGTCAGCTCAGGTGGGCTGAGAAGCATCTAAAAATGTGGTCTTGTTTTAACCAGAGAAGCAGACATTTGTTTAGCTTTGTGAGAGATTTTTGCTTGCAGATCAACTTTCCCACTTAGCACCTGGAAGCACTTCCCATTGTTTTTTTGTTTTTTTACCTCAATCCCATGAGACCACCCTCCTCTGCAAGCTGCCTTGAGTATGTTTGGGGTCTCTCTTTTTTTAATTTTTTTTAATTTGGCTGCTTTTTAAAAGTTGAATAACGTAACGGTTGTGTATTTTTCAGCATGCCCGAAACCATGCATGTGTTTCATTGCTTTGTTGTTCAAAGTATCCGCTGTGGCATCATGTGGGTCTGCTGCACCCAGAAGTTGTGGATTGCATTGCATGACTGAGAAGCACCATTATCCATATCTTTGCTCATGTAAGTCTGATCTTTATTAAAATAGAAGAATGCAGAAATGACACACTCCGTGTTTGCTAAGGAAAATGTGTACAATGCTGTGAAATTACGTAAAGTATCTAATATTTACGTTTCAGTCATTTTATAAATTAACATAACTGCAATTTTTCAAGCACTTATCTGATTAATTAAAACATTTTAGTGTTTTCTTTTTGGCCTAACATTTCTATAGCGAGCTTGCATATCAGTTAATATGCAAACAAGCAAATGATATGTCAATACTGTAATCTGATATCTATTTGATAAAATTAAAATATAATAAACATGTTTTTTTTTTAGCTGTTTCGCCATTTATATTTGATTAAATCCATCACAGAAGAAATCTTTTATTACACTGCAAAAAGTAATTTTCTTTAAGGTGCACTTCGTAATTTTTTTTTTGTGTTGGCCAATGTAGATTTATACAGATTTTTAGTGACATGAATGTAGCATAATGCAAAAGCAAATACATATATATTTGTATATAATAGTATAATGTTTAAAATGTAGTTTTATGCATAAATCTTTAAAGTCCCCTGTAGTTAATCATTTTATCCCTTAAAACTCATCTTTGATAATCAAAATAACATATTTAAATGTTTAAATGTTTTTCCCCCCTGCAAAAATAATAGTAACACTTTAGTTTAGGGTCCAATTCTCACAATTCATAGTTTTCAGTCATGTGACCGTCGCGGAACCCTGGGGGGGCAAAACAGCCGTAGAACTGCAGCACAAGCCTGTCAATTTCCATCTTAAAAACAAATATATGTGAACAAGATGCAAGTTTTTGGCACTTGTGATCCATATACAGCACCTGCTGCAGTATTTCAATCACTAAAAACAGCGAGACGTTTTTAAAATAACGTTAAAAACATTTATAGGGTGAGTTGCACCAATAAGGATTCAATTAAGCAAAGTTTAACAATAATCACGGATTTGTTGATATGGGTTTTATTTTAAATCGAGTTGTGTTGCACCACTTAATTTTAAACACAGATTAACTCTGTAGAAAGACTGTTAGAATTAAAGGGCTGATCGGGATGAACCGACGTCAGGCTAAAGAATCCTTATTAGTGCAACCCACCCTTAAAGTGCCTTAATGTACAGTGATATTAAAAGATTAAATTCAGTTTACACCTTTTTGATGAGTGATGAGCCAAGAATATGAACGCAACGCGTTTTCTTTATAATGGTTTTCGATGGGAAAAACACTTATCGAGAAACCTTGTGTTGCATTAATATGATTATTAATATAGTTAATTTGCTTGCCTGTACAAAGTATGCAACATAAACAAGGTATAAATTGTAATTTGGTCTTACTACATTAAAACTTACTACAAACCTGCTAAAAATGACTGATGGGCAATGGAGGAAAGCCTTTTGCCCTCCAGGTGGGCTTTCCTATAAGCGTGTGACGTCACGTGAAAACTATGAATTAACTAGTTGCTTATTAGCTTGCCTATTACTAGGATATTGGCTGTTTATTAGTACTTATAAAGCACATATTAATGCCTTATTCTGCATGACCTTTGTCTACATTTCTAATACTGCCCAGTATCTAAACTTAACAACTACAGCACAAACTATAAATAAGCAGCAGTTAGGAGTTTATTGAGGCAAAAGTCGTAGTTAATAGTTAATTAATAGTAAGAATTGGACCCTAATCTACAGTGTGACCAAAATAATATCGTCATGCCTTAAAATAGCTTGAATGTAACTACATCCATGCTTTATTTAGTTAAGCCAAAAAGAATCCTTAGTATAGGATTCCCATAGATTTAGTATACATGGATCCCAATCACACCAGCTTGGACTACAAGATCCACTCAGTCAACTTTACTGTAGTAAATACTACACAATGGCAAGTGGAAATGGCAAATGGTTTTATTCAGCCATATATGTTTGCCCCATAAACTGATTTGGAAAAGGAAGAGCAAATTATACAGGATCATCTACGATCAAGTCGATATATCAGAATGGTAATGCGTTAATGTACACTCTCTACAACATCGGACACATAATAGTAATTGATATGATTAGCCTTTGGTTTGACTATGTTATCAAACAGCTAATAATGTGTTGCTAATCTTACACAAACCACAGGGGGTCTTTAACCCCTTTGTGTTCAGAGATCGCCGACGGCCCCGCGTTTGATAGTGTTTACATTGATCGCTAGTTTACAATATCATTTTGTCAAGTAATAAGGTCAACCAGTACATTGTTTGAAAGATAAGAGACTGCAGATTCGTATCTGTATAAGCATTATACAATCAAGATAACTTTGCAACGTTTTTTTGTCATTCTGTATGAATCTAAACAATGTGATATGACAACAAAGAGAGAGGATGTCCCTTACCTTTTTGTGCTTTGGAAATGTAATGTTTGGCAGAATAATGGTGACTTCGACCTTTTTTCCATGGGAAGAGTGCAGTGTACGATGTCCATAGTAAATATTTGTCCAAAAACAAGCAAACTGGTAAAAAAAGCTATAGAACTTCGGTTGTTTACTTCCTGAAGTTTACTAATCACGAGACGCTGTCCTGTTTATTTGATGAACTGTACGCATGAAGCGCATTATTCAATGAAATATAACTTATCAATGTATTTAGTAGAGTGTCTGGAACTGAATGAGAACCGCCCAGAAGATATCTGATGAAAACTAGCCACGCAATTTTAGAAAAGATTGAAAGATGACAGTCACTTTTGGTGACGCATGATTATCCACATGCAAAGGTGTTTGGTAAAAAAAAAAAAAAAACAGCAATGGGAAAGTCTTGTGTTGTCATCTAACATGTAGTCTATGCAATAACGAATACGCCGATGTGTTGATTAGCATAAATCTCGCGAGTATCACATTGTATTTTTGTTTGCGTAACCATTTGCATCCTGGAAAATTACTCACGCGCGCCCCTCGAGCAGTGTTGCCAAGTCCTACTTCAACACTGTTGCCGCGGGCTGTTTTTCATGTCCGCGGGTTGAAGCGACCCCAATTATATGATATTTAGCCCCGGGAATGCGAATTTTAGTAGGCAACCATGCCAAAAAAACACATATTTAACCTCCCAATTGCGGTTAAATCTCCCCCTGAAACGAGATTGGGCTTGTTTTGGGCTAGTTTTGAGTAGCAATTGGGCGGGTTTTGTTGTGAAAACCTGGCAACCCTGTACACTAGCTCACTAGCGCTCGCTCTGTCAGCATTCGCCTGCAATGGATCCACGCCGAGATCGGTAAGTGTCTACATTTAGTACGTTTTTGTTGCTTTGTTTTGTAGTTTTGTGTTTCTACACTATTACGGCTTATTAGTACATTCAAGTACCGCAAAATTCCTTTTTTATTCAAGTGCTGAGTTAGAAGCTAGTGATGTAAGTTGTAACAATGTATCGTGGATAGTGAAAATCTGTATTGTGTATATTTCACCCAAAATAAAAATGACAGTGTGAGGAAAAAGTTAAATTTCACAGTGTTTTAGTGTCAGTACTACATTCAATTACTATAAAATGTTGAATATAATGTATAGTAATGCAATGGGGGAATATTTGTGGGACCTGATAATGACAAATGTCTTATGTTGCCACTAAAAAGTGACCAGCAATATTTTAAATATATCTAGTCAGTGAGTGGGTGAGAGTGTAAGCATATTTGTCTAAAATAATTCAGTCTTTTCGGCTATTATCACCAGAATAGTTTTTACTCTGTTGTCACCATTGTCCTGTGCATAGTACTTTGTGGTAAGCAAATAATGTGAAGCAAGTAATGTTTCTTGAGAGAAGAAACTGTTTTGGGGTATGATTATTGTCTGATTACAGTCTGAGTCATTAGCTGGTAGTGTAAATGTTTCAATAAGGGAAACAACAGAGTGGGTATGGAGGTAGATCACTGTATGTGAAAGATCCTTTGAATTTGAATAGAAAATTTGTAAGCTTGTGTAAATGTGCCATCAGGGCAACAATAGAGTGGGTATGTAGGTAGATCACTGTATGTGAATGATTCTTTGAATTTGAATAGAAAATCAGTAAATATGCACATACATGCATTTTTATAAACATTTAGGGGTGAAAAATATACCAGAGAAAGTATATAAATTGAGCTTTGTCATGTTGTAATGAGAAAATAGATTGAAATGATCAAACAAACCGGTTATACCTCATGGTAAAAGGTGGTTACCAAGTGTCCCTTTGGAGTCTCCAAGTGGCCTTTTTGGAAAGGTGCCTAGACATACTCCGAACTAAATGCTTGTAAAAAAGTCATTTTGGCTTGTATCAACTTCAAATTTGAAACGTACATTTAAAAGACATGTGGCTTTAGTTTACTTGTGTTTCCAGATCCATATATATTTCTGCCTTATGTATTTTTCTTGTTCATAAACCGTTATAATTTTTTTTTTAATTGTCCATTGTGTTTGAGCTTATTTATCTCTCTACTAGTAATTTCTAGAGTAATTTTGAGTCTTTCATGGTAAACTGTCAAGTGTCAGCTTTCAAATGATACCTTTGATTTGTGTGTAGTCAGAAGGACTCATTAGCAGCAACAATTTTATTTTGGGTATGACATTTTGCACTCCTTTGCCAAAAGTGGGGGTGACTGGTAAGGGGTTAAGAACAAACGTTAGAAATTTGAGAAAATCTATACTGGAAAATACAAAAATAGAGAATGAAGAAAATTACTTTTTTGCAGTGTATGGTCATTGATATAAGTTACTGTGTATTCTCTCTCTAGAACTGAATGGTTTCAGGAATTATTTCTGTCCCACACTAAAACAGATACTTATAAGTGTGGGCTCAGGATGATTTGTCTGTTTCCTTTGCTTTTTTTGTTTGTCTTCTGTGCTTCATTGTGTCTGCTGTACAGTCGTAAGCCCAGCTTGAAAGAGAAAGGCAGTCCCTCTAAGAGCATCGGGGGAAAGGAAGCCAAGACCCCCAAGGCAGAGGACGGAGTCAAAGAGAGTCCAAGCAAAGTGACCAAGAGCTTGAGCTTCACAGATCGAAACAAAGCAAAACACGCTTTCAGAATGAAAGATGGAGCTTCTCGGCAGAATTCTGAAGGTCAGAGAATGTTATTATGTGCACACACACAGGAATATTGGGATTTCCACTGTTATACACTGCAAGATATACACCGATCAGGCATAGTATTATGACCTAATATTGTGTTGGTCCCCCTTTTGCTGCCAAAACAGCCCTGACCCCTCAAGGCATGGACTCCTCTAGATCCCTGAAGGTGTGCTGTAGTATCTGGCACCAAGATGTTAGCAGCATATCCTTTAAGTCCTGTAAGTTGCGTGGCGGGGTCTCCATGGATCGGACTTGTTTGTTCAGCACATCCCACAGATGCTCGATTGGATTGAGATCTGAGAAATTTGGAGGCCAAGTCAACACCTCAAACTCGTTGATGTACATCTTTGCTTTGTGGCAGGGCGCATTATCCTGCTGAAAGAGGCCACAGCCACCAGGGAATACCGTTTCCATGAAAGGGTGTACATGGTCTGCAACAATGCTTAGGTAGGTGGTACGTGTCAAAGTAACATCCACATGGATGGCAGGACCCAAGGTTTCCCAGCAGAACATTGCCCAAAGCATCACACTGCCTCCGCCGGCAGACCTTCTTCCCATAGTGCATCCTGATGCCATGTGTTCCCCAGGTAAGCGATGCACGTGTTTTAAAAGAAAACGTGATTCATCAGACCAGGCCACCTTCTTCCATTGCTCCGTGGTTCAGTTCTGATGCTCATGTGCCCACTGCTGGCACTTTTGGTGGTGGACAGGGGTCAGCATGGGCACCCTGACTGGTCTGCGGCTATGCAGCCATACGCAACAAACTGAGATGCACTGTGTATTCTGACACCTTTCTATCAGAACCAGCATTAACTTCTTGAGGATTTAGAGCTACAGTAGCTCATCTGTTTGATCGGACCACACGGGCCAGCCTGCGCTCCCCACATGCATCAGTGAGCCTTGGCCGCCCATGACCCTGTCGCCGGTTCACCACTGTTCATTCCTTGGACCACTTTTGATAGATACTGATCACTGGAGACCGGGAACACCCCACAAGAGCTGCAGTTTTGGAGATGCTCTGACCCAGTCATCACAATTTGGCCCTTGTCAAACTCATTCAAATCCTTATGCTTGCCAATTTTTCCTGCTTCTAACACGTCAACTTTGAGGACAAAATGTTCACTTGCTGCCTAATATATCCCACCCACTAACAGGTGCCGCGATGAAGAGATCATCAGTGTTATTCACTTCCCATTTCACTTCACTTCACAACAATAATGTTATGCCTGATCGGTGTACGCTCACTCACTTGCACTCACTTACAATACTCACTTTGCATAGCTTGCTCTTTCTTCCTTTGATGCTGGAGTTTAAGCATCAGAGTGGGACTTCAGCAGCTAGCAAGGATAGTTTTCACTTCCCTAACACAGAAACAGATGCCAATCCGGATTGCTTAATGTGTCGTAGCAGAAAATATGATGCTAGCGACACTCCATTCATTATAATTCATAAGACAGCAGGTGTGTTTCTATTTAAAGAAACAGCCCGCCAGAAAGACTGATGTGCATTTCGTAAGGTTCATTGGTTCATCCATTGCTGAAATACATCAAAGTGGCTTATTGTTTCAAAACATATTGTTTGAGTCCACAGAGAATTGCAGTGGAACGTTGTATTCTTGTCTGAAGATGTTTTTTGATTTGTGGCTTTTCAGTTGCAGCAACTACGGTTTGCATCTTTTTATTTTTTAAATACATTAATAGGAGCTGGTTTATATGTCCTTAATATGCCTGATCCCCACAAAATATTTATTCTATGGTGAAAATACTTTGGGGGGAATTCACTAAGAATGATCTGCATCTGCTGATAGTGATAAACTTTTAGTTTATTTGCACATGCCACTGTATTTGTATTGTTTAGTATCCGATTCACAACAGGAAGTATGCAAATCAGATTTCATGCTAAATTAATTTTTCACAGGAGCAATTTCTGATTTACAAAGGAGCATGTTTGAGAATGACAATTAAACTGGATTATGGGTGGTTAGTGAATGAGATGTAGTTTTCTGGACTGAGATACCGCTCAATAACGTGGCACGGTTGATTAGTGAATTCACCCCTTTGTGTTTCTTTCCTCATCTGTTTTATGCTCTTGGCATAACTCTGCAGTGCTCAACTTCAAAATATATATAATTGGATCCATTTAATGTATTTCACTTCCTGCACACTCATCAGTTTCTCTCTCATTTCTCTCTACTGGAAAAAATAAAGTGCTGATTGAGTTGCAAGACGAGGACTTCGCCATGAAGAGGTCTCCAGGTTAGGCCACGATCCAGAAATATGATCCAGAACGCACAGAAATGACAAATAAATTTCTCTCAGAAGTATACTATATTTAATCATAATCTGTAAGCGTGATGCAGCGATTATTGCTCTCGAAAAGGCCACCTGCAGAAATGACAGTATATTACGTTTGATAAATAACAAACAACAGCATCACAGACATCAGCTTAGTGAATTAATATAAATAAATGATGTCACTACAGCATAAGCAATTCCAGTATCATTCCATTTTTGGGACTTTCCATGAATAAGGGTGCAAAATAGGTTAAAACGAAATATTCTTGTTCTGTTCAATTTGTATAATGTTTGCCATTTTTGCAACCCTGTTATTAAAAATGGAGACATTTCTAAATACAAGTTAAAGTTCTGATATGTGCTTTTTTATTTACTAAAAATAAAGAAAAATAAAAAATAAAAAATAAAAAAATAATAAAAAAAAAAATATATATATATAACAAAAATAGTGTATGCCAGAATGAGCAACTGAACAAGTTGCAAATTTAGCTGAAATGTACATATTTTATTCATATATTTTCCATTGAATTAAATAAAACTAAATAATTTAGGTATTTTCTTCATCATTAACTTAATTTTATCAGTTGCTATGGAATTTATAAATATTGAGAAAAACAGGAATAATTCTTCCCACCATGCTGTAGAAATCGTTAATATACCATAATATTATATTTTCGATAACCTATTTTTAAAGGTCCCGTTCTTCGTGTTTTTTTGAAGCTTTGATTGTGTTTACAGTGTGCAATATAACATGTGTTCATGTTTCGCGTGTAAAAAAACACAGTATTTTTCACACAGTTTACTTATCTGTATACCGCTGTATTCACTGTCCTGAAAACGGCTGATGACTTCCTTTATTCTATGAAGTCTCTCCAAAAATACATAACGAGTTCTGATTGTGCCAGCGCTTCCCGTGTTGTGATTTGACCGCAGCTTAGCGAACGTGGCACGGTTCCTGTGTTGTGATTCGACAGCAGCTTAGCGCATGTGGAAAGGTCACGCCTCTTAACGGGAGATATATGCACTTAATGATCTCTACAGCGTCCCTGGGAAAGCCAAACAAAGGTGATTTGACGCCGGGATGAAAATAACAGCGTCTCGACGACATGGCGACAAACACACTCAAACGCAACAATTCCTTTTCTCCACGCGACACGTCCTCTTCTCCACGTGGGACAGCAACAAGACCACGCCCCCTTTTTTCACGTATTCTTGTGGGCGGAGGTTAGTTCTGTTCTACTGTTCTACTGACGTCATTAATGAAGGAAGTACCAGGATGTAGTCCAAGCCGGCCGTTCGCTGTAGGCTTTGAAAGGGAACTTCTGTTAAATAAAATATCTCGCATGGCATTGAACTTTGAGCTTTATAATTTTACAGGTATTATTTATGCTCTAACAGCAACATTACACACTAACTAAAGTTTGAACAATGGGATCACGAAGAACGGGACCTTTAAGGATTTTTTTTTTTCTAATATTATGAGCTTATAGCTGTAACTTTTAAAATTAGTAATAATAATTTTAAATTCATTAATAGTTAATAATTCAAATGTTTCTTTACTACAGTGCATTGAATATAAAATTCATCAGATTTCTTCAAAATTATGACATTTTTTTAGATAATTTAATTGTAACATTTAAAGGGATATTTTAAAGGAAACATAGACAGTTAATGTATTTAAAACAAGCTACTTTTCACGCTACATTAATTTTATGTTGCATAATAGTTCCTCTAACATATCTAAACCCGCGTTTCCACCGAAATTACCCGGAACTATTTGTACCAGGAACTTTTTTCCCAGGAACTTTTTCTCCCCCAGACCTGCTACTGTCTGCGTTTCCACCGCGGTCAAAGTACTGGGAAGATTAGGCAAATTAGTCCGGTGATGTAGGACTGCGCGCGGCGCGACTGCTCCTTCCAGTCAGCGACGGACAGTAATAATTTTTGCGCGATACATGTCTGCAACAATAACAAGTGGAGGAGATGCAAGCAGCGCTGCTTTTGCTGGTTATGTATCGGTTTACTAAAGAGGTCATTAACAAAACGGCGGAAAAGAGACGAGCACTGATACTAAAGCGTATTCGTAAAGCTATATTTAAAATATGACAAAGTATGTTATCATCAGCTATTACGGACATTGACCGTGAGATGGCTGAGACGAACGCGCGCCATCGGACAGAAAGAGCAAGTCTGATATTTACTGAACGCTGTTCGATCCTCGCAAAAAACTTTTAAAAATGCCGGTTGAAATAAAATGCTGCGTGAGCTCAACCAATCAGCATGTTCAGCACCCAAGTCCAACCCCCGAAAGTTCGGGAACTTTTCAAAAGTACCACCTCGCAAGCAGGGCCGTTTGGAGGGGGAAATATTTACCCGGAACTTGATTTAGACCCTGGTTCCTGCGGTCGAAACACACCGAGTTCCCCCCCAAAGTTCCTGGTTCCGGGGTAAAGTTCCTGCGGTGGAAACGCGGCTTAATAGTCCTTACAAGAAAGAAAGAAATTTCAAAGAAAAGTCATGGAAAGTGCCTAATAACGAGGTGTAAGCAAATCTTCCCCAGTCATAATGTAGCATAAACCTAATTATATAAGCAACACCATGTGTTATACAGTTGCATGATTAAAGTCATTGTCATCTTTGACCATCTCTCTCTCATTTCTCTTTCTTTCTCTCTCTATCTTTCACATTTGATCTCTTTTTCTCTTCACATTTTGGCAGCGATTGAGGGCTTAATCAGTAAGACAAATTATGTTGTCTGGGGCTGCATCTCTTTAGCACTAGTCCAACAAAATAAAATCTCAACACCGGTCTGCTAAAGAAACACTATGCATGTTTTAAAAATGGCTCCTTTATTACTGATCTGCTGCATATCTTCACAGATCTGCCCATCATCCAACACTCTCTGTCATGAACGCTTGACTGAAAGTTCCATCTCACTTGAAGCATCACACAAAATATTAATTTCTTCTTTGATGCTTGGATAGTTTTTACAGCCTTATCTGTCATCCATTTGACAGTGAAGTGCAACTGCAGAGCAAAGCAAACGTTACTATTTGTCTCTGCCTAAATATCTGTCTCATGCTCATCCCATGACAGAATGTGTTCCATGAAGGTGTTAATTAAACACTTTGCATCTTACACTTTCCATCAAGTACTTTGCACTAACCTGCATGAAGAAATGTCTCAGCTTATTAAGGAAATAAGATTGTTTCCAGAAATCGGTCTTGTGCATTTTCGACTAGTTGGTTATGCCATTTGAATAGGATGCACTTTTTCGGCTGTCACATCCTCATTCTTATGGCATAAGGATGACACATGCACTACTAATAGTATTTTGTCCTAGCTTTACGTGTTAAACTGTTTTTCATAGGGGGTTGAAATTTGCCCGATTGCTAGATTTTGTTAGGTGCACAAAAGTTTCCCTCACATGTGCTATCGCTCTAAATGCTCAGACTAGCAGGTTCTGGTAAGTGCTTCATGCATGAGTAACACTATTGTTTCAGCTCCAAATGCACATAGAAACATAAAAGCATGTATGAAGCTTCTGTCCAAAAAAGACTAATGCTGACAAAGTGATTCTGAGATTAGGAGGGCTATCCGTTTCACAGGTGCAGAAATTTGACCGTGCTCAACTGTATTTTGTCTAAAATTACAGATAAAAATATTACTTGTCATATACAGTAGCATTTCCTTTTTTTTCAAAGTGTGTAATAAATACTTTGGTCTAATGTGTGATTTAAAGGCACATTATGTAAGATTTTTGGATTAAAAAATCCAAAAACCACTAGAACAATGTTATATATTTTGTTGACTTGTGTACTTACATTATCCCAAATGTTTCCAAGAATGTTTAAATCTAGAGAAATAAGCTTTTTTTTTTACCAGGACACAGACTGTGTCCGTGTGTCGCCTTTCAATGACATTATATCTGCGTTGCCCTCGATTTCTGTTTTGTAGAAACCATGGAAACACCAAAGATTCTTTAATATATTATGTGTTTTATTAGACAGGTGAGCAACTGTTTGGATACATTCATCGACAGTGATGAGCACAGTTAGTCTTATTGTTTAAATCTCGTTTTCTTGATTTACCGCGAGTACCATGTTTTACCATGCCTAATATTGATGTAGATTACTGCAGTGTGCAAAAAGTGGCTCATGGGAGCCACCGAGCCAAAGTACAGAGTATCATCATAACATAACTTTCAACACACTCAAATCTAGAATGATAAAACTCCACATATGCATGAGCGGAAGAAGCGGAAGCGGTTGTCTGCGGCATAATAAAAGCTCCAAAATCAAGCTAGTTAAGTGCCTTATTAAAGAACATATATAAGGAATAGTTCTCACAAAAATACAAATTGTCATCATTTACTTGCCCTCATGTTTTTCCAAACCTGTATGATAATCTATGATGGATTTTACTATAGCAATATCACATGAGCAAATATTGTACTGAGTTTCAGCATAGCTGTGCATAGCATACCTGCAGCCTCATTCCTACGACTGAAATACAGTCATGCTGATATTCAGAACAGCATCCTATTTTGCATGTGTGATATTGATTTTATACAACAGTTCTGGAAAAAAAAAAAACTCTGCTTTCACTCCACAACGCTCACATAGTCTGGTTTGGAATGGCAGGGATGCAGACAAGCACAGTGATTCTAACAGTGAAAAGTCTAAGTGCTGTTAGACTAAATATCTCTCTTGGAACGCCACTTGGCCAATCAAATTCAAGGACTGGAACTAACTGTTGTATAATATGAAGTACCGTAGCAGTTTATCGAGCATGTCTGCCATGGCAAATGATTTCTGTAATCTTTCATCTTGTCAAACGGATGTTCTTCGTTAACATTAGGACTCTTTACATTGGGAGCAGCCTGTGCTTTTGTGTGTTGTAGAGGCGAGCCTTCCAGAGGAGCTTGGAGACGACAGGGGTTTCCACTGCGAATTTGCGCCGGATCTGTCTCCGGGACTCAAGGTCACCATCAGAGCAATCTGGTAAGAGGCATCTAAATTTTGATTTTAATTGCTTTAATAATGAAATAAAACTTTAAAAAAGTATAATAATAATGAAAACAGTAATTTAACTGGTGGGACAGTCAAAGGCTTATTAAATTCTGTTAGCCTGACGTCATCATACTCAGATTCTAGTCAGAATCTGATACTGCTCCATTGGGCTGTGATTATGGGGCATTTCAACCGAACCAGGAAAGAAAATGCCTCTGCACTCAATTGGATAGACCTACAACCAATCAGAGTAAGTGACGCATGTTGAGTGACGCATTGTTGTCAACAGAACTCAACGCTGGAAGAAGTAGAAGAAAAAGATCTTTGCAGATGTTGTAAAAAGAATTTAAGGATACACAGAGTACTTACCAACACGATCATCATTTTTGAGAGAAATAGTAAAGGAGAATGCATATACAAAAAAATTCTTAGTTTAGGATTGGAACGAATTCCGCCCAAGCACTCTTTGGTGACGCAGATGGTTCTGTCCATCATTGCATAAAGCCCGCCCTGACAATTTGATTGGTACGAACAGTTCTGGTTCGAGCATAGTTGCTCCACAACTGATCGAGTCCAGACCGAACTTCCTGACCTCAAATGTTGTGGGCTGGCATCCAGACTAAAATTCTGTAGTTATTGCTCTGAATTGTCGTGTTACAGTAACTTTTCTGTTTTCCCCAGTGTCATGCGGTTCCTGGTATCTAAGAGGAGATTTAAAGAGAGCCTCAGGCCCTATGACGTGATGGATGTGATTGAGCAGTATTCAGCCGGCCATCTGGACATGCTGTCACGCATCAAAAACCTTCAGTCCAGGCAAGATTTCAGTCTCAATCAGTTTTTGACAAGAGCTGTAGCTGGATTGTTGGCTGCACCCTCTAGTGGTTACTGTGGTATTGCAGAAATAAAAAAAAATGTAGGAAGGCAGGATGAGATACTTAAACACTGCTTGATCAAAATCACATTCACAGTGGTTGTTTTTTGTGTCACATTCAAAATGATTTGAATTCAGATTCACTCCTTTTCTCTCAAATAAGCCTCATATATGTTGTGAAATAGCATCCACACATATACCAATATATTCCAACAGCAAAAACCATTTCTATCATACATGTAAACATGAAACACTGTTCCTAGAAGTGGGTGAGAACAGACATGTATGGCATATATTCTTTCTTATTTGTCGACGGTCCTCGCTGGGGTATATGGAATGGTTTCCATGTGTTGCTTGATGATGCTTGGTATCCATCTTCTCTCTGTGTACTTTGCCAGGATAGATTTGATTGTGGGTCCCCCTCCCCCCTCGACCCCTCGTCACAAGAAGTACGTAATCAATTCACCAATGGCCTTCCCGGGCTGAATGGGTTTATTATTGGACAGCATTGTAGTGTACAACTACAGTTGTGTTTTTTGAGATAATTATCATGACAATTAAAATCATGTCAAAGAGATACATGAGGAGAAACTTGTCGCTAATGGGAAGCATTGTTGATTGATATTCTATGTTCATCTTGAGAATTACGTTTTGGATGGTTATAATTATCCATAATTACTGCTTCAGAATTAATCTTATCAAAAGTTAATTTATGAAATGATAAAAAAAAGAAAGAATTGTCTTTGTTGTGCAATAATATTACACACTACGGTGTGACCATGCAGCCTGCCTACCGGGGGACTGATGCAATTGTGCATGATGTTCCAGGGTTTAAAAAAGAGAGAATAACTAAAATGTACAGTGTTTAAAACACAAAGCATCATAACGCATGGAACCAGGTGACATTGTGAATTAATTTTCATTTATTTCCCCACATTTTTTATAACACAAATTCCTTGCCGTTGGTATATTTGCCAATCAGTGTTGGGGAAGATATTTTAAAAGGGCAAAATCTTTCTAAATACAACTATCTGATGATATTATTATAATTTAGTCTGATATATGTTTCACTGGGTTTTTGAATAAATCAATAATCTCAATTTAGGTGAAAGTACCAAATATCAACAGATACCTTTACAAAATGCACTCTAAAAGGGTTAGTTTACTAAAAAAAAATGATTATCCCATAATTTACTCACCCTCAAGCCATCCAAGGTGTATATGACTTTCTTCTTTCAACCAAACACAATCAGAGTTATATTAAAAAATATCCTGGCTTCCAAGCTTTATAATGGGAGTGAATGGTACTATTTATTTTGAAGCCCAAAAAAGCGATTCCATCCATCATGTAATTCATACGGCTCAAGGGGGTTAATAAAGGCCTTCTGAAGCAAAGTAATGCATTTTTGGAAGAAAAATATACATAATTATAACTTTAATATAACTCTGATTGTGTTTGGCTGAAAGAAGAAAGTCATATACACCTAGGATGGGTTGAGGGTGAGTAAATTATGGGATAATTTTCATTTTTAGGTGAACTAACCCTTTAATCTAACTGAATTAAAAAACAATAATTAAGAGCAGCCTTTCACAAAATATTCCACTATTAAGAAGAAATCTAAATATGCAGCGTAGATTGAAGCCATTTTATTAGTCATTTACCACTCAATCGAACCGACTTACTAGAATGATTCTGACCAGTGTTATTTTAGTATTATTTATATACTATTGTAGTTTTTATTAGTATTTTGAATTAGCTTTTACTTTTATGTGTTGAGATGAGGTTTAATTTCTTTATTATGTGCTTGTGCTTTCAATTCTTGTTAAAAGTAACAATACCGATTCTGGTCAATACTGAGGGCTGTTTAGGGCTAAACAAATTTACCAGAATTATTTAATAGAAAGAATCACACTTGCTGGATTGAGCCTTTCAGGATAAACTGGTTCACACTAGACTTTTCACACTAAAAAAAGTTAGTTAAAGCTACACTGTGTGATATTTTCCCCCATCTAGTGGTGAAAAGGTATATGACCATTCAGTGAATTTTAGTTTCTGTTCCTCTCAATTCCGATTTCGTTTCAACTCCTACGGTGGCCGATTTAGTCCAAGATTAACATGTTTCCAGTTCGACCTCGTCCACATTCGACACGGTGCCTGTGGGATATTCTGGGCGCAGTGGGATGGTTGGAACTCAACTGGCGTAATTATTCGGCTAGAAAGAACTGCAGCTAATCCAGAGTGAACTTTGAGGATAGTAATGTTTATTCAGTCATCCAATTGCAAGGCATAAAGGTTTGCGTGGATATGTACATAAATGTGGTTTCTGTGAGAGAACAAATAAGGATGGTAAATATACATACACAGTTAAGAACTGTATAACTATACTTATAAGTTACATTTGTATAATGTAACCGTAAACCAGAGCTTATTGTACCATATAGGCGCTAAATGCAGCTGCATTAAAAGGAGCGGAGCTGCCGCTGCCGCTGCTAACAAGGTGTCCGGTTACAAAAGTGTGTGCGCCGCTTTAACGTTCGCACTGCAGTGCGCTCTGTATAACAATTGTTAATATGCCGATCAGACCTGATACATATTTCCATCAACATACATTACAAGCAAATAGTTTCTATAAACAAATAAACATTGTTGATAACAAAATAACTGAATGATTATTCAAATAGGTGAGCATTACGCTATTGTATGTTGACACAAAAATACTTCTGAGGTGACATCAACTGAATTACGCGATGACACACTCTGAAACACATCTACAATGACAATAACTATTATTACTTACGGAGTTATTAACGCACAAAAATACCACACAAGGAAAAACAGACTTTTAGGAATAAACAAGCCAGGAAAACTCCGTATAACTCCGTTACTGGACGCTGCTGAGATGAAAACTTTTTGCGCATGGACCAGACAAGTCGGAACAAGTTGACGCGCACATGCGCGAGGCAAGGAATTTTGTACAGTGCAATCGAGTATTAAAACCAGTTAAAACGCGAAAGGCAAAGCTTGAATTTACGGGTATGTCCCTCTTTGGCTAATGTACTTTCAAGATGGAGGGGCAACATGGCGACCACCGTTAGATCCCATTACCTTATGTATTTTCAATGGCATATTATAAACTTACGAGAATACTTTATTACTTGAAAGAAGTAAATATACATTAATGAGCACATATATTTTTGAAAGAACTAAGTGTTTTTAGCTAAGAATAGACTAAAAAAGTTACACAGTGTAGCTTTAAGTTAGCTGTTTCTGTATTTTTGGTTAGTTACTCCCCAACACTGCTGTCAATAACTTAGCAGAGAAAGACACACAGATGTGTTTTCACTGCAGTAATGGGAGCGCAGCGTACATCTCAGTGCAATGCTGGAAGAAGCACATCTTTGTTTGAAAGAGTCATCTTTTTGAAGAACCAAGTCCCTGATGAATGCATGCTGATTAACAATTTTGCAGTAAAGAATGCAGCATGCAATATCATATATATTCACTTTCAGCTAAACAAGCTTCAAATCATTTGCTTCCCTATTATTTAAGCCCTGCTGCCCTATGTTTGCATTCGCATGATCACGTTCTCCTCCATAAAGCTCATTTCTGTTAACTTGACAAAGTACGGTGCACAGTTAATCACTGAATCTCAGTGTGAATGAGGGTGTATTGACTATGTGTCGAAGTGATGGTCTATTGGATCACTAGAGTGGATCAGATTGTGGGAAAAGGAGCCGTGGCGGGAGAAAAGGACAAATCCAAAAGCGACACAGAGATGGCTGAGGACCAGAGCATGATGGGACGTGTGAACAAGATGGAGAAACAGGTGAACCACATTGTGTCAAGTTCATTTGATGTGGTTGTATAGCACCATACATGTCGGTGCTGAGGAGTCCGCTTATCTCTCCTTGTGCAGGTGGGGGCAATGGACCTCAAACTCAACTTTTTGGTCAGCATGTACACCACACATATGGGCATCCCGCGATCTGAGACCGAAGCCCTCCTGGGCTTTAAAATCCCTTACCCTGCTCCACCTTACCACAGCCCTGACGATAAAAGCGAGAAAGCACAGAACGAGGACGAGGATAAAAACAAGAGTTCGTCCCCTGTCCATCATGGTCCTAACGGGACTCCAACCGACAGCCAGTGTCGGCCCTCTACCTCATGGCATCAGCAGGATGAACATCCCCTCAGCGTGCCTCTCTGGAACAACAGCCGAGGAGTGTCACCGATAGGCACCGACGACCCCTCGCTGTACCGCCTCCCGCCTCCGCCGTTCCACGAGATCAGTGACAACAGCCGCTCACGTAGGTCCAGGAGATCGATCCAGCAGCAGGCAGCCGTCGAGAGTGACACATCTCTGTCCATTCCCTCGGTGGACCATGAGGAACTAGACCGCTCTTTTAGTGGCTTTAGCATTTCTCAGGCCAGAGAAGAGGATTACGTGCCTCCGGTGGGTCTGGGGCTTTTTGGTGGAGGAGGCGGGATGCTGTGCACACGTCTCAGGCCTTATTTGGCCGAGGGGGAGTCAGATACGGACTCCGACCTGTATACGCCCGGAGCACCGTCACCTCTTTCTTTTACAGGAGAGGGGCCTTTCGGTGACAGGATGTGGTCCGGTCTGAAGTAGTTTATGTTGTGCGGACCAATATTCTGGATGTAGCGGATGGACATTTAAAACTGTCGGAAGTTCAATCTCAAAAAACACATGAGGGAGTGAACACTGACTGCACTGATGCAACATCAGCGAGAACGAATCATGATCATTTAAAAAATACCCCAAACATGGAGGCTGCTCTGATATGTGCGTTACAAGGGGAAAAGATTGTGTGTATTCAATTACCGGCATGGATCTTATTCAGATCAAACAAGGCACCTCTTCTTTATTAGTTTGCGTAGTCACCACAGCTAAAGCAGTATCGAAAGCACTTTACCATACAACTGTAATTTCAATTCACAAGATATTTATTTATTTATTTACATTGTCTTTTCTGAAATGCGTTATGAGACTGTTATGCGAAACGAGTAGTTAATCAGGGCATGTGTTTGTAGCAAGCATTTAATGAACATATTAAATGGAAAGGTTCCAATGGAGAAAATAATTTCAGCCAAAGAACAAGACGACAGAAAGCTGAGCATGCCTTACAGGTCATTTCCCCCCCTTACATTTCTTATCTGAAGGGTGGAAAGATGAATTAATTTTTATAGCTACTTTTAAAGTCAAAGCACTTACGGAGAGAGACGTACTTTTAGAGGAGCGAATAATATTCCCGAAAACCCTGGTGATGGTCAAAGGAGAAATGTCCATGCTATTGTATGCAGTCAGTTTTAATTTTCACTATGATATCATATTTTATGCTGTAGTGAAGAAGGCACTGAATAATAATCAGACCCAAAAAATACACTAACTGCATGGCATGTTTATGGAATATAGCTTGCTGACAACCTAATAGGATGACATTGAGATTAGAAAGAAATAGAAATGAAAGAATGTCTCCTTAACTGCTGTCAGATATAGTCAGGGATAAAGGAATTGAAAATGTATCAAATGTATTTATTTGTTTTATTTATTTTTTTCCAGGTCTGTTTTACTTTGAAAACACTTGTTTTTGTCCTGTATAGGGCAAGAGACCATGTACATCTGCAAATGTATCACTTTCCTTAGTAAAATGGAAGATGATTAATCTAACTAAATATGGTTTACATAAGAAAACAGAGATGTAAAAAAAAAAAGGAAAAAGATGTATTTCAAAGCGCTGTTCAAACATGACAATATTAGGTTGCATCCTGTAAGGAAATAAAGTTGGTCTTATCTCAGTCTGCTTGCTTGTCTGTTTCATGAAATTTTGCATGGTCTTGTGCAATGATTTCTTTACATGCAAAGGCTTTTACTTTTATTTTGTGTTTTGAATTATGAATTATGTTGAATATCCAAAATCCATTGTGAATTCAGTAGATCCAGTCCAAGCTGTCTGTGGCCCAGCAATAAGACAGCAGCCCCACCGCTGTCGCTAGAGTCACTGCTAACACTGACCGCAGCAGGACAAGACACTGTAGAGAGAACAAGACAGGGTTCAGTCAGTCTAAACTGATAGGTTAGAAAATTGGTGTTATTAGTAATGACTTACAATCAAAGTCATTGCTTAAGTGCAGTAACTTGCATTGTACATGAATGATGGCATTGCTATATATGATGAATGTTTGCACAATTAGACACGACTTATGTGTTCCATGAGCATGTTGTTATTTACTCAAAACACTGTTATTTTTTATAATTTATTATCCACCTTTTTTCTAACGAGCCTGCTGTGTTTTAGATTATGGGAGGCACTTATGGTTTAAAAAATACTAAATCAGTTGCGCTACAAATAATCATCATCCATCCGTCAGTTTGACAGAATGAGCTGTAAAATGTTCTATTTTCAGATCTGAGGAGAATAACGTAACACTTGATATTTTAATGTGACAGTATCACAAGAATATCTGGCAAGAGCTCTTCTTTTTTTTCTTCTTCTTCTTTGTATTCCACTGGAACAGTATGAAAAAAGACAACCTATAGGCCTACTACGCATTTGTGGTGCTCCTGATTTTATTTGCGCTATATCCCATGACCCTTACGGACTAAATTGGCCCACTTTTCAGTATATAAAAGTATACGTTAAAGTGTACTATACGTATAACAGTAGTAAACTTTAAGGGCACAACTACGTTTCACATTTGTATTGCATCTGTACTACAAGTGAACTTATAAGTATACTATTTTAACGCTTGTAGTACTTTGAAGTCTACTGTCAGTAAACTACTCAGTTTGTGTAAATCCACTTGGGGTTCAGAGTATTTATTTTTTCCCACATTAATTTCACACACGTTTAGTACAATTATGTGGTTTTGATTCATTAATACAGTGGATGCTTTTTTCTTGGTTTACCAAGAAAGAATGGAAGTGAAATGTGACAACATGCCCCATAGGTGGGGTATATTGTAACATGTGAGGGGCACATTGTAACATGACCACATGACAGCTCAACATGTTACCTGATATAATCCAAAAAAAATATCCAAGACAAACTAAAATATTTTGTAAATAAAATGCAAATTTTTAAGAGTTTGACAACAAACGCACCACAAAACACAGCTATACAGCATAGTTAAAAACATAATAATAATGAATAACTTCTGAACATTGACTCTCAGTCATTATTCACCTTTCTCTCATGGTTTCTCGATATAATATAAATTAATAAACGTATAATATAATAGCATAGTTCTAATTAGGGGCTCATTTAAACCACGGCTCGTGTCTTCTGCTGGTTAGATCAGCATTAAAGAACTATATCAACAGTTAAATAACAGATATAAGATTAAAATAATATCAGATTTGTCTTATTTGAAATAAACACAAAACACAGAGATAAAAAATAAATTTAAGAAATTCAATAAATGTTCATCGATATCTTCCAAAGATGTTTTAATTTTGGCGCATTTTCTTCTCTAAATAATGTTGGGCAACTAGTAAATACACTAAGTTTCGCCATCCTGGCATGTGTGGAAAGTTTTAAACCATGTGTGTTACAACTAACCCAAGGTTGTGCCCCGCTCTCCCCTACTCCACACGGCCCCAGGGGGTTAATAAAGGCCTTCTGAAGCGAAACGGTGCGTTTGTGTAAGAAAAGTATCCATATTTAACCCATTATAAAGTAAAATCTCTAGCTTCTGCCAGAACGCCTTCCGTGTTCAACTTACAAAAAAGCATAACTGGTGTGACAAAAAGCATTTTGAACTGCGAGGCATTACACTTTCTTTGTAAGCTGAATACAGAAGGCAGTCTATTTTTCTGACACAAACGCATCTAATATAACTTGGACTGTATTCGTCTGAAAGAAGAATGTCATATACACCTAGGATGACGGGTGAGTAAATCATCGGGTAATTTGAATTTTTGGGTGAACTATCCCAAGTATACTACTATGTTCCTATTTAGGTATTTTATTTTATACTTGAAATATACCTTTAACTGTACTTTAACTCTTTCCATTTAAATAAAAAATTATTCTAGCTTCATGCATCCTTTTTTTATCAACACTTCAATTCATTTTTATAATAAACAGTTTTGGTTAAACCAACGTATGATATATAATACTATATTCTACAGGGTTATTCATGGCCTTTGTGCAAATTTGTGCAATTTGCGGAAAGCATCATGGGGCGTAAGAAAAATGTGATATGTTATGGCATGACAAAAATGTGATATGACCAAAAAAAAAAGCTTTTTTCTAACCGGTCTCCAGGTTAAAAAGAAAGAAGCATTTTTATCTATATTGTTGCTGATGTTTTTGTTATTGTTTTTTCTTGCAAATGTATATTTACCTTATTTCTTTTGGGGTGTTCCTTTAGCTGCTTGTCTGCCTTTTGTAACCCCTTTGGTAAAATGTTGTGCCTTCCTTTGTATAAACGTCTCTCATGTGGTTCATCAGAATCACTTTGGTCCTGAAACATGGAGAGCAGATTATGTTAGATTATTATTATTTGATTATTTTGTTGTATGCTTGATGATCTGATGTTCTCACCTCAGTCTTTTGGACATTGGCAGTGTCATCTGCTGAGTTTGATTCCTGTTCACTGCTGCAAGGCGATATATAAAATGCTAATTTACCAATCTGAAATCTGAATGAAATTTTAAGATGAATGAAATCCATCTTACCTATCATTATCTTCTTCATTTTGAGAAGATCCTTGATCCAACATAAACAGAACTCTCTGGGTCCTGTCTGTTATTTTTGAGAGAGAAATTTGCACTTTATTTTTATTTATTCATTTATCAGGCATTTTTTATCTGAACCCATGTCCTTGATGCTATTGTCATGTGTAACAGGTGAGGTACAGGAACTATTTTTATATAAAAAAAAAAAGAACTATTTAATAGTTATTTATCTCTGCTGAATTTTCGGCATCATTACTCCAGCCTTCAGTGTCTTCAGAAGTCATTCTAATATGCTGATTTCATGCTCAAGAAAAAATTCATATTATCAAAACATGCATGATGAAAACCGTTAATATATTACCTTTTGTGGAAACCATGATACTTTTTACAGTTCTTGCATGAATAGAAAATTTAAAAGAGCAGCATTTGGAATATAAAACTTTTGTAATGTTATGAATATAGTTACTGTCACTTTTGATTAATGTAATTCAGCATTCATTTCTATTTAAAATCTTTTTCAACAGTATTGTAATTTGGATAAAACATGTATGAGTGCTTACCCTCATTTTGCTTCTCTTTAACAGACTCATCGTAGTGTCTGTCAATTCTTGCTTGTTCCTCCTTCATGTCCCTCTCTATTTCATTTTTCAGCTTCTCCAAGAAATCATCCTCATCATCACAGATCCCCTTACTTGGGGTAATTGTATAGAACTCTTCTGCATTAATGTCATGGTCATATTCATCAAGCTTCATTTCCTCATCCATCAGAAGGGTGCTGATATTTTCAATGTATGAAACTTCTTCCTTGTTGCTTTGTTCTTCTTTGACTGAACTGGACTCTGGAGGATGCAACTCACTGATGCAACCTTTTGTGCTCAGTTCCTCTTCACTGCTGTGTGGCAAATCAAATGTATGAGCTTGTATGTTGTACTAAAATCTAAGATATACAGGTGCTGGTCATATAATTAGAATATCATCAAAAAGTTGATTTATTTCACTAATACCATTCAAAAAGTGAAACTTGTATATTATATTCATTCATTACACACAGACTGATATATTTCAAATGGTTATTTCTTTTAATTTTGATGATTATAACTGACAACTAAGGAAAATCCCAAATTCAGTATCTCAGAAAATTAGAATATTGTGAAAAGGTTCAATATTGAAGACACCTGATGCCACACTCTAATCAGCTATTGAACTCAAAACGGTCTCTTTAAATTGGCCTTTAAATGGTCTCTCAGTCTAGTTCTGTTGGCTATACAATCATGGGGAAGACTGCTGACTTGACAGTTGTCCAAAAGACGACCATTGACACCTTACACAAGGAGGGCAAGACACAAAAGGGCATTGCAAAAGAGGCTGGCTGTTCACAGAGCTCTGTGTCCAAACACATTAATAGAGAGGCGAAGGGAAGGAAGAGATGTGGTAGAAAAAAAGTGTACAAGCAATAGGGATAACCACACCCTGGAGAGGATTGTGAAACAAAACCCATTCAAAAATGTGGGGGAGAATCACAAAGAGTGGACTGCAGCTGGAGTCAGTGCTTCAAGAACCACTACGCACAGACGTATGCAAGACATGGATTTCAGCTGTCGCATTCCTTGTGTCAAGCCTCTCTTGAACAACAGACAGCGTCAGAAGCGTCTCGTTTGTGCTAAAGACAAAAAGGACTGGACTGCTGCTGCTGAGTGGTCCAAAGTTATGTTTTCTGATGAAAGTAAATTTTGCATTTCCTTTGGCAATCAGGGTCCCAGAGTCTGGAGGAAGAGAGGAGAGGCACACAATCCACGTTGCTTGAGGTCCAGTGTAAAGTTTCCACAGTCAGTGATGGTTTGGGGTGCCATGTCATCTGCTGGTGTTGGTCCGCTGTGTTTTCTGAGGTCCAAGGTCAACGCAGCCGTATACCAGGAAGTTTTAGAGCACTTCATGCTTCCTGCTGCTGACCAACTTTATAGAGATGCAGATTTAATTTTTCAACAGGACTTGACACCTGCACACAGTGCCAAAGCAACCAGTACCTGGTTTAAGGACCATGGTATCCCTGTTCTTAATTTACCAGCAAACTCGCCTGACCTTAACTCCATAGAACATCTATGGGGTATTGTGAAGAGGAAGATGCGATATGCCAGACCCAACAATGCAGAAGAGCTGAAGGCCACTATCAGAGCAACCTGGGCTCTCATAACTCCTGAGCAGTGCCACAGACTGATCGACTCCATGCCACGCCGCATTGCTGCAGTAATTCAGGCAAAAGGAGCCCCAACTAAGTATTGAGTGCTGTACATGCTCATACTTTTCATGTTCATACTTTTCAGTTGGCCAAGACTTCTAAAAATCCTTTCTTTGTATTGGTCTTAAGTAATATTCTAATTTTCTGAGATACTGAATTTTGAGATTTTCCTTAGTTGTCAGTTATAATCATCAAAATTAAAAGAAATAAACATTTGAAATATATCAGTCTGTGTGTAATGAATGAATATAATATACAAGTTTCACTTTTTGAACGGAATTAGTGAAATAAATCAACTTTTTGATGATTTTCTAATTATATGACCAGCACCTGTATGTCATGCAAAACTCTTTACTTTTGAAGTATTTTGAAATAAATCTGTTTTACCTGTCACTATCCACCTCAGAAAGAGAGGATTCTAGATCCAAACAAAATGTCACTTTGTGGATTCTACCTGTTGTAGTTGGGAAAGAATTTATCCAGTAATAAGGTCATTCATAAAAATGTGATTCATGTTATTTCTTTATTATGTTAAAATGGTTCACAAATAAGCATTTACCTTTGTTTTCCTCGCCTTCTGCAGGCTGGTAGAATCTGTTAAATGCTTCAATTCTTGCTTTTTCTTTCTCCCAGTCCCTGTCAGTCTCCTCCCCTTCATTCTCCAGCTCTTCCTGAAAATCATCCTCTTCATCACAGATCACCTCTTCATCACAGATCATCTCTTCTCCATTAATGTCCCAGTCATATTCGTCAAGATTCAGGTTGTGGTCATCCATCAAGTTCCAAAATGTCCCAGGTAGCAAAGTGTTGATATTTTCACCAATGTCTGAAACTTCTGAGTGTTCACTGTTCTGTTCTTTGTTGTTCTTGTCTGGTTTGACTGAAATGTCCTCTAATGGATTTGACTCCCTCACGCTTCTGTTTTCAGATGAGTATGTCTCAGAAGACCCTTCCATTCCTGCATCAGGAGATGCTGGAATACTTGAAAAATCTTGTACATCACATACCTCTTTCTGACTATCTCTGTCCACCACATCCACTATTTCATATTCAATGCTGTTCCAATCTGTAGCAAAGTCTTTCGTGAAGTGTTCTCGTTTCATGAGAGCTGTGTTTTTTTCCTCCGAGCTTGTATGGGAAGTGAAATCAGGGTTTTTTTCTTGGCTCTTGCAGTAGTCACCATCACTGCTGATATCACTATCATAGTCAAGCTGCTCATTCATGTAAGATTCACTGGAATTGGATGGGAAATTCTCAGTGTTATATTCATCATCTCTTAAACTGTCCTGATTTATCTGGAACAATACGTCATCATCAGATTTCCCTGGTGTCTCCACATTCAAATCCTCATTCTTGACATAAGCGAGCATGTCTGCAGGATCCATACATTTATCTTTCCTTTGAACATCATCATCCCTTGAGGTTACGACTTTGTAATTCAATGGAGGTTCTTCTAGGTTCTTCAATTTATAGGAACATCCCAGTTCTACAACCTGAGCTCGCTTGGTGTCCATGTGATTGGGTTGTCCACCCTCATGACCTTCACTGCTGTCCTCGCTATCATTTTGAGACAAATCAGAGGGGTACTCTGCTAAACCTTCCTCTTCCCTTTCATGATTTTCATCTTCTTCTGTAAACTCTTTCATCTCATCCCCAGACTGGACCTCCATTGATGCTACTGGCCAATCTTGCAATGTTAAATTTATGGCACTAAAATTGAGCATATTATCATCTGGTGCACGCTGAAGGACATGTTCCTCAGTGCTGCCAAGCTTCATTCTGCCCTCGTTGGAGGTTGAGCTCTTATTTTCAGGTTTATCCACCAAATGGTAGGACAGTAGACGTGATGTGGTCTCTGGGCTCATTGTTTCCATTTCCAGCACACTGACTTCTTCAGCTTGTAGGATATCCGCACGTATCTCGACTTCATTCTCTCTGCATTCCTCATCATGCAAGCTTAATTGCTGGTTTTGGGTTTGTGTCTTATTTTCATCTGTGTCGTCGTCATCCCATAAACCACAGAGCACAGATCCTTCCTTCATGCTTTGTTCATCTAATGAGAAGTTCCTATTGTTCTTAGAAAAGTTCTTAGTTTCCTCTTCCCTATTCGTCCACTCGAAATCTATGTCAGACTCAGACCCACTGGATTCTCTGTGACTGTTGTCGTCCTCCATGTCTGGCTTATTTTGAGGTACGGTAACGTCGTCACCAGAGTGTAGATGCTCAAAGTTTGCCTCTGTTTTTATTTGAAAAAGACAACACAATGCAATGTGCAATTCAAAATATGGGTAAAACACCTATGAAAAATCAAAACAGAAAGTACATTGGGCCATATTTTTACGAACTTTTCTCATATTGACGTAAATAGGTAAAAGGTCCGAATATTCATGGAATAAAATGGTTTAGTGGAGAGAATCACAATATGCACATTTGACTAGAAACTTTTTTTACTGCTTCAATACACCAAAAGTCTTGCACAAAAATCTTACCTGGCAATGCGTCCTTCAGAAAATCAGCAATATTTTGTTCCATCTTGTTTTTGACACAACAGGAGGTGTTAAGAATCTAATTTCACCCCGTACAGACAAAATCAGATGCAAACATGACAGACACTCTGAATGTTCCACCACCTGATAAAATGAGCGTGTGTGATGCGTGCCGCATCATTTCATAGCTGCTTCCTGTTTAAATAAGGCCATAACAACAAGAGCATGAATAGAAACATCACAGAATTGAGCAGGTACTGAACAAAACTGCTAAATTAGCATGCAATGTAACTTAACATTGTTAAATAAAAGTATGAGCAGTTAACCAAGTGTCAACCTATATTTACTTGATTTATTAAATCTTAGTATTTCTGTGTGTGTGTGCGTGTGTGTGTGTGTGTGTGTGTGTGTGTGTGTGTGTGTGTGTGTGTGTGTGTGTGTGTGTGTCACTGCTGCATGAGCGCAGCCTTGTTTGACAGGGTTTTTTTCTAGGTTGTGGTTTGAGTAGCTCAACCGCACCATCTCCTCATACACAGTATATTTATGCAAAAGCTTCCATGCAGACACCTCAGACATCTTAAATATTTTTAAGATGAACAAGATGGTCGATTTCCATTATGAGAAGTTTCTTTTTTTTTTAGTGAGCCACTGTAGTGCTGCGAGTAGTACAGTGTAAGGGACTGACAAAATATGAGCTGAATTAAATTTCATTTTATATTATGAGTGTTTATTTTTTTTAAAGAGTCACAATTGGCATTTTGTGGATTTAATCCATGTCTTTTAGATGATTTTACAATTTCAAGTATTACAAGACATTGTGTTTATTATTTAATCATCTCCACTATTCATCAAGTTCAGGACACCTAAAACAGAACAACAAAGCATCGTAAATCAAATACTTTCTTGAATCATTTTAAATAATTTGTATAATAATGAATTGTGTAAAGATACCAAAATGGCTTAAATAGTGTAGTAAACTCAAAAACTGTTTTTTTCTTCTATTATGTACAATAATAAAAGTCATTTTATTTTCCATGACCCTTATCTATTCACATTTTTTTCTCTGCGGCATCAGTTAATTGCCTTAAAAGCATCTATGTGTTCTGCCACTGGTGTTTCCGTGCGTGACATCTCTGCTGATGCCGGAGCACAGTACAAATACTGGTAAATTATCACAGTATCAGGCTGATTAGTATTGGCACTTTGTAGGTCATATTCACAGATATTCATCATTTTACAGTTCGTGGCGCAGGAGGTAGCGATGGTTTTCTTTTAAATCCACTTCTACAGGATAGTGGTCACTGACTTCCAAAGCCTAAATGCAAAAAAAAGAAAGACATTTCAATCATTGCTTATGGATTATTAGCCTAAGTCTGTTTTGCAGTACTGTTTACCTCTTCCTCAGATAGATTAAATTTTTGTTTGAAGTTGAATGGTTGAGCAGATTCCGGAACTATCCCTGTAATGAGTTCTTTTCCATGAATAATAATCCTAAAGGGGATTCAGAAAGATGAAACTATCAAACATACACTGGCATGTCATTTTGAAACCGGTAACTGTAGTTTAGACTCAGAATGCTATAGAGTGCTGCAGGAACGAGTCCTTAAACCTGGAAATGCTAGCAGTTTTAAACTTTAGTTTCCACTGTTCTTAAGTCAGTGGGTTTTTGGTTAAATGCCTGGAATACGGTCTGTGGTTAACACAAGCTTGCGATATTTTCATAAAGCACATCAGTAATACCCTACTCATTTCTTGAAAAAGGTGGTTGCTAACAAGTGGGTAAATGAGACTATGAGACTTAAATATTATCATGGCGAACAGGAAAACTCATCTCACTAACCACTCAAGCTTGTAGATTTTAAATAAAGACTGAAAGAGTTGTCAGAAGTTTAGCGGTGGTGAGGCGTGCGTGACTGTGATGATGTAGTTCATTTTTTGCTCACGTTCAGCTTTTGACTTCTGGCGAAAAGTTGTGGAACTCAAAACGTGTAAAATCATAAACATTTGATGGTCATTTTCTTCAATAATCCAAAAGTCAATGGAAAAATCCTATTGGCTTTTGTCAAGGAAACGGTGTGATGCTAACTTCCGGGTTGGCCTACAAAATGATGTCATCCCTGCAGCGCTCTGTTGTCCGTATGGTTTTTGTGTAGGTTTGCTGAGAAAGTAAGACCTGTCATAAGCGCAGCGTGTTTTTTCACGCACTGTAGTATCCTGTTCATCTCTGATCAACCAGTGGAACTTTGGGTCGCTCCTGAGACGCACGTTTTTCAGTCCTTTATTGGTAACATAGCTGCAGGCTGCATTTAAGTCCCCCAGGAACATCACATTCTGGATAAGGAAGGTAAGAAGTTATTAATATAAAAGTATTCCATTCTGTCTATCGTTCTATTATAATATTTGTCTATATATTATATATTTTATGAGTTTGCTGTACCTCAGTTTTCCATTTCTTCCTGACAGTTTGGAAGACCTCATAAAGTGCCTCCATTTCTTTCATTGCATTCTTAGGACAGGTGTGCTGACCAATGAGGACAAAGTTCTTCACCACTGTAAGATGATACGGCCAATCAGATTCAATATAAATGTATATGAGTTAGTCCTTGTGCTGTAATGGGCTATTAATGGGCTATTAAATGCTCTGTGGAACCTTTATGCGACTTACAGGTTGTGGGAGAACGGATCCATATGATGAACGGCTCTCTGGAGAACACTTGTTCTGCGGTCTCATCGAACTCTGGGTGCTGGTATTGCTCTTGCACATGTAGCATGTCTTTTCTGTGAACACAGCATGTGCTGGATAAGTTCATCATCGATCTTGGTGTTCGCAATATTCAGGTATGTTCACTGCAGATCACTTAATTTGTGCACTTAACACACATTTTAAAAGTTGGATTACCTGTAAATGTACACATACTGCTCTTTATACGTTTTCTTCCCCATTCTTTTACTCTCTAAATGGGTGTAAATGTGAGACGTGTCAAACCTGGAGAAAGGAAAATGAAAACGTTGTGATATATTCTACATTAATTAGTTGCATGCATCAGTGACACAATGAATATACAGTACCTGTTCAGGTTCATCAACAGTGCGGATACGGCTTTACCTCTAGAATCTCGAACCTCCTGAATTAAACTCAGGTCACAGCGAGAAATGATCTAGAAATGACAAAATAATTATAAAAAATGTAAGCAGTTAAGATGTTTTTAAATCGAGAGATACATTTAATCTATTCATAAATGTTGTACCTTTATCAAAATCTCCATAACTCTCTTATTGCTGGCCTTAGCTTCCCCATAGCTCTGGATGTTGAAGGCACAGATCTTCAGTGATATTACAGAAGTCCAAAAAAATAATCCAACAAAACATACCAGAAGAGGTGACCTCATTTATCCGAATTTCTAGAAATATATAGTTACATTAGTCAAACAAAACACTTCCAAATTTTGTCATACTGGATACTGTAGTAGTATATATAGCATATAAGGTGTAATTTAATAAACCCGTGTTCTTGTTCCACAGTCCGTGTTCTTAACCAGCTTATGTTGAAACACCTCAGGCCTACACTTCCAGTTTTGTGTTATGTTAAGCCGCAATTCAACCATCAAAAATTTGCTCTGTAATTTTAAATCTATTAACCAAATGCATTTCCGTCAAAATATCAAATGACTCACCCTGTATGACGATTGTCAGGCTATTAAGACTGTTAAAGTGTTTTAATGTGCTCTGGTTATCTTTACACAGGAAACCATGGTGAAAAGTAGTGTTGGGCAAGGGGAGGGGCAGTGTGTGAATGTGTTCAAATGAGCTGTGTCAGAGCTCCATTAATGTGCAGGTCAGTCTGGAACGCTAAAGAGCGTGACCTGTCATGACAATGTGTTTTTTTAGCCATTCAACAGGACAATATTGTCCTTTTATTCTCAGTGAGTGCTAACTGAAAGAAATGTACATCTGGAAATGATCTTTCTATAAAATAGAGCTACTGCTAAGAATACAAATAGTAAGTGGTTTAATAATGTCAAAAAAAAGCAAATGTAAGTTGAACATAGTGAATTTATTCAAGGCTTGAACTATTGACCATTGTGTTGGTACATTTGAATGTACACTTTTTGCATTTCAGTAATCAGAGTTAAACACAATCTATACATGGGATACAGATTTAGATATTTTCTCATTGCAACATGACACCAGTATTTACACAGGCAGTTTGGTCTCTTTTAGATACTAATACATACAAGACATTATATGTCTAACTTTTAAAAAGTACTTCAAAATCCATAAGAAATGTGAAATAAAAAAATAAATATAAAATCTCTAGAAAACTCTTGGCTTTACTCTTGCTTGTCACACAGGTTTAAAGCAGGCTCCATGCTGCGCTGATGCCGTCTGTATGAGGTAGTCCTCCATTCGCTCTTCCAGGACAGAGTAAAACTGGCGGAGCTGCTCTCTAGCAGGTGGATGATACAACCACAGGGCAGCCACCACCACCACCATCATGAGCAGTAAGAACAGACATATACAGAGCCAGGACCCACAACATCGTCTCTGAGTGCGAAGATAGATGAGGACAATTGGCATAAATGTGTATCCAAGCGCATAAACATTCAAACGTTATAAGAAAACTAGTCTAACAATAGACGTATGGATGATATGATGGTAGAGTCTCACCCTGCTGTTGCTCTGGCGTGTCGTTAGTATGTTCATCTCTTCTCGGCATTGGGTCAGTCGGGACTGATAGCCGTAACACTCCTGCTCCAGGCCCTCAAGATCTGCCCGCAGCTCTATGTACTGCCATAGCAACACAACACTATGTTTTATGGTCATTTATAGAAAAAATTAAATCAAATGCAACTTTTTACAAATAAGGTTTAACCTTATTTTACTGTCCCTCTAAAATAGTCTTGCGTATGATCACCTCTGCTACTCTACAGCTAATTAAAGGTTGTTTTATTGGGGATATTAAATATTTGAAAGATCTTGTCTTATATAGTAGATAAATTGTAGTTATTATACTAAAGATAAGGAAAATAATTAATAAGGAAATATATATATAAATATATAAAATATATCAATATATATATATAAATGTATATAAAAAAGGATAAATAAAAGTAAAAACAAAATGTTATGTCATTTATTACATTTAAAATAAGTTTGAAAGCTTGGTTCAAAAATCTTTTTCAAAATCTTTTGTTTACATATTTAATTTTTTTATATTAAACATAGTTGTTACAGAGAAGATTTTGGATCTCTTTTTATCATTTTCAATAGCCAAAAAAAATGTTCACTATATTTTTTAGTGATAAAATATTATATAAACCAGGCAAATTATATATGAACAAACCTTAAGAATATGGATAGGAACAAAATGAAAAGCATCCTAGTGGAGATTTTTGCCTGAAAAATATGATTTTGAGGCAACAGCCAATAAAGATATGTGTTGTAATTAAGATCTGCAGATGCAAATCGTTGAAGTGTAATCAACATTTATATGTGTATTTTGGATATTTCCTTTCCACTAGTCTGAAAGAAGACATGTTGTGGAAGCAACATAACCCAAAATCTCAAAATTGACTAGTGCATAAAAAAACACCAATGGCTTTGCCTATAGTGTCTTGCCTTCGTTTAATTTCAGAGCTTTACCTCTTTTTCTTTCATTCTGAGTCTATGTTCTGTGTCTCTCAGTTGTCTTGCTATGCCGTTATCTGTCTGTAGTAGTTTGTCCATCAGTGAAACATTTTCATGTATTTGTGTGTTACTGTTCCACAACTCATGGTTGTGTCCTGCGAGTGTGACAGAAAGAGACACAGATAAAAGAGATGCATGAAATGTGATTGAAAGAACTACAGCTCTAAATTCCTTAAGCGTGTCTAAGTATTTCCATAAATGCTTTATCTAAACATGTGAATGAATGTGAAGTAAAAGCACCTTTGAGTTCCTGTAGATATTCTCTCAGGTTGAGGTTCTCCTCCTCCAGCTCTGAGATGCAGGAATGAAGCTCTGCTCTCTCCTGCTGAAGAGATTCGTTCTGTTTTCTCAGCATCTCCTCCTGTCCCACAGAGCGCTGCACAAACATTTATAAATAAATGAAACATGCCACAACTTGAGGAGGAACATTTAGTCATATCTATTTAAAGATGCTTTTTTTCACTACTAGTTATACACACACTGCCAGACCCAAAAAAAGTTGCTAAAAGTCGGTAAAGGCTTAAGAGTCTATGATTGGATCATTATTGCAGTGATTTATAATTTTTCTAGCATGTTATATGTTTTGCAACAGTTCTTCTAACCGTAATTGATGGAGTGTGTAGCTTTCATTTCTTAAACAACCATGAAGGAAGACACAGGATGACAATGTCAAGATGCACCAGGCTCAAATTGTGAAAGAACGGTGAGGAGGAAGCATGAAGTATGACAACTTTAAAGAGTGCTTGACTCTTGCATTGTCAATACAAAATCGTGACCAAAACTGAATCCATCAAGAGGAGTCCAGCACTCTGCAAAGTCTCCTTCAGCACATCCCAAAGACTTTCAATTAATTTAAGGTCTGGACTCAGAGGTGCCAATTCATGTGTGAAAAGGATTCTTCATGCAAATCTATCACAGTCTGAGCCTGATGAATCTCAATGTTGTCATCTTGGAATATGGCCATGATGTGTCTTCCTACATGGTACACGCAAACATATAACATGCTAGAAACATCATAACCACAGGCTCAGCAATAATAATCCAGTAATAGACTCCAAAAGTTCCCCTGCGGTGAAAATCAAGTTTTTAATGTTGTTTATATGTCTATGTGGTGTTTTTAATATGCTTTGATAAATGGGCGTCGGAACCATTGTTTGTGGGTGGGACAAAACCCACCCACTTTTTACGATCAATGATATTGGACCCACTCACTTTTATCGTCTCTAACATTCAGCACATGTCTGTTTACCTACCCCTATTCGATAAACACTTATTATTAAACACGTTAGACGCTTTATTTCCACTTTTCTAATATTTTCGTCATTTTTATTGAAAATAAATGCCTTTCCGATCTGATATGTGATGGGAAAAGAGAGAAGATTGAACTCGGCGAAAGGCGGATTCGAATCGTGGGCCGACTTGTGTCAAAACTAGATGCTGTGCGTCTTACCCCTACACTACTGCCGCTCTCAATGATAAGGCGATTCCCGTAATTTTGTCTTTCCGAACTATTCGCCTAGTAAGCAAAGTGGTATATTTGTACTTATTGGCATCTACTCCAGTAAAAAAAATTCTGAGGACCCACCCACATTTTTTTTGCTTCCGACGCCCATGCTTTGATATAAGACAAACTATATGCAAATTCATAAGTCAACACTATTGCTGAGTATTTTCTCCATAAAACGGCAATGAAACAAAGACAGTCTCAAAAACACGATTTGAAAGCGCCGGTGTTCCTGACATCATTCACAAACGACCTTGTAACCAATCACGTCAACGTGCGGCTTTAGCATATCATTAACTGAAAAGCAGGGGAGTCTCAAGAGAAGCCAGGTTATCCCGGTATATTTTTCTGTTGATATGAAAAACTGGGTACATATATGTATGTATGTATATTACGATGTTATGATTAACTATATGCCTTTCTCCACTGACGTCTGATTTTTAGAAGGCTGACTGAGATGGCGAACAGGAACATGGTTTGTGTAACATTAGCAACACATTATTAGCTGTTTGAGAACATAGTCAAGCAAAAGGCTAATCATATTAATCACTGTTATGTATCCGACGGTGTAAAGATACATGCCATTGTGTTGCGTTTACTACCGTAAATCTCTGAGCTGGTGTGAGTGAGTGGAGGCGGGGCTAATTTGAATATTCATTGTTCCGAAGCAAGGGTGTATAATTACATTCAAGCGATTTAAAGCATGAAGACATTTTTTCACTGGAAAAAAACTTTTAAATGTAATTTTGATGATCCAAGATAGGGATACAATTTTTGACTACAGGGGGACTTTAAGGTATTTGCCTATTTAAATACAAACAGTGACCTCTTTTTGGCCAGGCAGTTTATATAGGGAATTTCTGAATAAGAATTATTTCTGATTGGATGTACTGAAAGCAGATTGACCAGGGTCCTGTGGTTTGTCAGCTTTTGCAAAAATCTGTCACTAAAGTCCTGTTTTTACTTTGCTGTACCTCCAAGTGACCCTGCAACTGTAACATCTGATCAGTGCACTTCTCCTGCCTCTTCTTCAGCTGACTCGAACCCTCTTTCAGCTCCTCACACAGCCTCTGCCACCACTCTGATTCTGTCTGTGTTGTCTGCAGCGCCCCCTAGAGGAAGGGAAGATTGTATTCTTAGAACCCATCTAGGAGTTCTAAAAATAAAAGCTCTGTCCTTTGCTGAGCATAAAGTTGTTGACCTTGTTATAACAAAATATATCATTTTCATATTTTATATTATATATATATTTTTTCATTTGGGGATCTTACCTGAAGGTACTCCATCTTGCTCTGAGCTTCCGCCATCTCATTCTCCGCCCTATGAATAGCCTTTATAGCCTTTTGTTCATACTCCTCCCTCTGTTTTTCCATCTTTAGCAACACCTTTTTCACTCCATCCTGAGGACCCTTCTGAAAAGGCAAATTGCATTTCAAAAGTGTCTAAAACTCTGACCTGTACTTATTCAGCGCCACAAGTTAAACCAATATACTATTTTACAACTTTTAAAAAGAATTGATTCTTGATTGATTCTTGTAATCTAAGTGTAAGAGTCAGATCTTTTGAATCGAATGCATTGTGAGTTCTCAGAGCTTGAGTTGGAGCTGTTGCAGAGATGCAGCGTTGCAGTCTTACCTTGATGCAAACCTGCAGCTGAGCTTCTAGAGCTTTGATCTTACTCTTCAGCGAGTCCTCATCACAGCGTGTCTGTGGGAGGAAAAGGAAATGTGTGTGTGTGTGTGTCAGTGAGATAGAGAGAGAACCACTGAACCAAGAGATTTCAGTTTCTATGCATACTGCATCCTGTGTTATAACTGCCATCCTTAGCAACACTGTATATTGTTTATGATTCTAGATTGATTGCTATGGGTTCTTGAGAGAAATACATAAATTGTTATGAGCTCAAATTGGAAGAATGTTAAAGTTTGAATAGGTTGAGGTTCCCTCTGATGCCTACACTGCTCTCCATTTTGTGTGTGAGCGAGAATTTATTTTTCTATTTTTCTAAACAAACCATAAGGAGCCGGATGTTGTTGACCACAAGACCATCCCCCAACCCTCTCTACATTACCACTGTGTGTTCAAACCAGGAAACTCGCCAATTGCTGAAGCCATTATGCACAGTGACAACTTAGTTCACATATTAGTGATTATAATGAGTAATTGAAAAATAACCAGAATGTATTTGTATTCGGTTTGTCTTTCTTTTGAACCGAAGCACCACTGAGCTGCATGAACTCAACATGTTTGTATAAAACCCGATGATCATGTTCTCCAGCATGATTTGAGAACGATCCAAAGAGCACCTGACTCTCTGTACAAATGAGTTCTCATGGTCAATGTGTTTTATTTGATTTTAGATTGTAGTCAGGTGCGTGTGTGTGCCTTGATGATGCTGCAGGGCTTCAGCAGGAAGTAGTTTACTAATGTACCTTCCACAGGAGCTCTGTAGAGCGCAGTAATGTAGCGGCGCTCTTCTGGAGGTTGGAGAGCTTCTTTTTAAGAGCCTCTTCTCTATGTAAAGCCTCCTGTAAAGAGAAATCACATTTCATAATATCAGTAACATAGCCAGGAAGCGCTGGTGTTTTTGATTATCAATGTTATGGGTTATGATTGCATACTTGTCATACCTCTAAATAAACAGACAACTGGTGGACATCCTAGAAAAAAATTATTTCATGTATTACATTAATAAATAAAAACAGCATTTACATGTTAGCTATTTGTTTTTACAATGTATATGAGATTTTTTTTTTTTTTTAAACAAGCACCAAATTCCTTACCGCTTCTTTGACGGTAACAAATCCAGACCTGAAGAGAGATCATAATGCTGCATTAATATTTAACTAGGTGCATTATGATTGAATTTATACCTTTGAAATATTAAACCCCAGTCTAGTAAAGGTAATGTGAAAGCAACTCACTCAGTCTGAATGCTGGTAGTCTGTAATGTCTTCTGGGTGTTTGAGAGCTGAGTGATGTCTTTAAGGAGAACTGTTTGATTACAATACAAAATAATATTATTAAGATTACCATTTTGTCATGTTTGCCACATAATGAAACACTTTGAAAATGTATTCTTTCTTTTCCATTTTTTCCAACATCATGCAGAGCTTATCACTAGTATGTTTTTAATGTCTCGTTGCATGAAAGCGTTGTTAGACATGGCCTGGTTATGGCTATTCCTCATAAGATCCACAAACCTCGCTCCTTCATCACTTTCCTCTGAACCCGAACGGAATTGAGAACTGGTACACCCCATCCATCTGATTTCAGCCCGGGATCATTTTCATCAGTCATTGAAGATGTGAAGTCTGTCTAGGATTTGGATATTTAATTTCAATGTTAAAATAGATGATGTAATTAAAGAATATACAACATTTCCTTGAATTTTAAACAAAGTATTCACACTGCTAAATAAGGCCAAAGACCTGGGTAATAGAAAACTCTTTACCTGCATTGCAAAGTTTATGCCATCTCTCTGGAGCTTTACGTTTTGACTTGTTATCAAGGGCCGTCTGATTGACGTTAAGGTCTGCGTCATGTGCTCTGGTGCATGCAGGCTTTCCCTTGAGTAGCTGTGCCTTGGCACTGCAGATAACAGTTCATATGTGCCATGGTCGACTGGTCTTCTTTTGAAGAACTCAAACTGTCTTTTGCGATGCAGTTCGTTTTTAATCCACCTTGTGTCCAGATCTCTCGTGGGACTGCGACATGATGTTGTGTTACTGCGATGGCTGATTTCTCTGTGCTTCACGGCACGCTGCTCCACTTTATACTCGTAATTTGCAGCCGGTGACCTTTTGTTGTCATGAGCACCTTCCATTCTGTGACTCTGATTGAGTTGAAAAATGTGTGCGATAGTCTATGTTAAGGCACTGGAATGTCGCCTTACAATATAAATGGATGTTTCCTGAAGAGGCAATTTCCTGTAATTGAAAAACAACACATATCCATCCTTTAGTGGTACTATGATTATCACTCAAAAATAGACCATCCAAAATCAGCTGAATGACACACAATAAGAATAATCAACAACAATTGGTGTAATAAAACCAAAAAGCTACAATTATGCTGTTATTTTTGAGGCCACACTTAGTGTGTTTTATTCTCATCACAGCTACAATAAATACATTTTTACATACAGTGGCTAAACACAGTATAAAATGAGATACTATTAAACATACTGTAAGATGAAGTGTGTCCAGTCACTCACTTCTGTTGTCATATTGTTTCAAAACAGGTGTGAGCTACATGCAGCTGAAAAAAAAAGGGTTGTGCCATCAATGATTTTTAAAAAAAAATGCGAATGGTGTTCATAAATATGCAGATATCTGCTTAATAATTACTGGAAATTGTCTCTAAAACACAATAACAGTGTGCAAGGCTCCCATGTAGTGATCTGTCACAGCTTTAGGCACTACATTGACTGAAAATCCTTTCTAATAAGCTTTTAATTAGTACAAATTAACTTTTTTTCCTCCTGAAAGCACAATTTAAACGCATTAACAAGAAGTTGGAACTGTATAACAAGTCTGCATTCAAAAAGTTACGCCAACATAGAAGCCAAATGCAAGATAAATTAGAACATGTTTTTAGCATAATTGTCTCTTTACGACCTTTAATGAAAGTAGGCCTACCTGCTGTTAGATGAGTCCCTGGAGTGAAAATAATTGTGAAAGCAGAGTCTGAACGTTTGAAGCTGACATGGCACTTGAAAACTAGTTCATTCAACAAAGGGCGGTCTATTTCTTTTGCCTTGCTTGCTTAACAGGAAGTAAGATGAACCTCACAACTTGTACAAGTTCCTCTATCTCAGCAGCCATGCGTATTTAAACTAGTGCCACACACATATGGCCCCTGAGATTAGGACTGGAGGGGGGGTTATGATATTGGCTGTTTAAACGTGACAGTAGTGGATGGAGAGGGACTGGAGAAAAAGAGAAAGACCATAAAGGATCAGCATTCAGTTTTATCAAATCAAGATTGTAAAATGCAAGGTAGCCTATTAACATTTAGGCCTATAGGTGGACTCATGTTGATCTTTGTCTGAAAACAAATTAATCTGAGATTTAAATGAAATAAGTAAACATCCAAGTTGAAGTGGGTGTAGAAACAAGACTAACAAGATAGCATAGCTAATTATACATTTACCTCTGTTCAGTATGTAGGACCTATACTGGGCAAATTCCCATTGCGTCTAAATAAGAATAAAAATGAGCAGTGTTTCTCTATATGAAGACATATGCTTGTTGACATTAACTGTCATCATTTATATGTTCAAATATTCATGTTAGCAACAACTTGAAAAGTGCCAACGTTCCCTTCTCGTATGATGAACTGCCGCCACCTGCTGGCCTGGCTCCCTGACAGACTGCAGGATTTCCCGGATGTGACAGAGCGTTGGTTTGCAGAAGATCTCGCGATATCATCAGCGAGAGTTTCTCATCCTTGGTCTAGAAGGGCACAGAGATCCCGGTGCAGAAGACATTTCGGCCAGGGATCCTGTCATTAACCCAGTAAAGCATGTTGTCGAGACTGGTGCTCGTTTCAGGTGGGTGATTTATCAAATGAAAGCTACTCTAACCTTTCAACATTGATTGTGTGGATTATATAGACGGTTTTATAAGTGAATGTGAAGTTGAAGGGTAAAAATAGGCCGCACGGTGTGAATGGCCGCACGCCAATCTGCAGTGAAACGTGTTTTTGTGCTGTATTTAATGTATATTATAATTCTAATTATGTATTGAAGTCGTGCTTTTATGCTCAAGCTGTCATTTCTGTGTGAGAATGTTCGTAGAGTTGTTGTGCTTTCAGTGTGCCCTTGTATTGAGCTTGTGTAGCTGTTAGCTGAGAGCTAATGCCACATTCAAACTTTAACATCAAATCATATTAAGAGCTTAATGTATATCTTCAAATATAATACCATTTATTTATTGTTCATTCATGAGTGCAAATTAATAAATTCTCTGATTTTGCCTTATTTCCTAACCTTGCGAGGTTGACAGCTTGTAATTTCTGTCATGTAGCCTACGCAAGGACGTGCATATTATTAGATCTGCACTATGTAACTTAACAAAAAACTGATGTGTTACTATATGTTAATAATACTATTGAACTAATAACATGTAGAACTAATGGCCAAGTGTGGCAGCTGGAGCAGATGCATTCATTAATTTTGTGTCAAAAGAATCATTTGATCTTTTGAAAATTGCACTTAATAAAACAAAAGCAGTTTGTTAATGTGAGGGTGAGTTGTCAGTCACTGAAATGATTTTCAGTCCTTTTCTAATTGTTTTGTTTTCTATTTCTTGTAGGTCACACCCTGAAAAACAATGGGTCCTTTGGTGCTTGGTATGTAAGATCTTGTGGTCAGTCTGTAGTTGAAAAGTACTGGAAAACAAATGACACCCATAGAACTCTAACCCTGTGCTTCGTTTTCTCCCCCAGCCTGGTACAGGCCTCTCGTTCCTTTCATCAGTCCTCCCAGAGTCTTGCGCCAGTACCTCCTCTGCCCGAGAAAGGAGGAAAGGTCCGACATGGCATCTTCCCAGAGGAGCTCTTCACACTGCTGTACCCCAAGACTGGTGTGACAGGTGGGGTTGTCTGCTAAATTGCCTTTTTATCCAAGTTCATGTTGGTCTTTTAAAAGAAAAGTTCACTCTAAAGTAGAAATTATTGTATACTCTTTATGCAGAAGTGTTCCGTATAGCAACATAGTGATTAGGTCTATCGTGCTCTGAATCGTCTATTACACTTAAGCCATATCACCATTTAATTTATTGCCATTTGTGCATGCAGCCCTACCATGATCGCTTTGTGACAAGGTAGACCGATAATAAAGTTGTGATTTCACTACTAATCTCCTCTTTATCCAAGAGAGCTGTGAAAATATTTTCTGTTAACAGCATGTATGCGAGATCCAGTACCTTTTATAATCGGGTCTGTTTGTAACAGTGGTGTTTTCTTCTGATTGCAGGGCCTTATATGCTGGGCACCGGACTGTTCCTGTACATGCTCTCCAAGGAAATCTACGTAATCAATCACGAGACTTTTGCTGCCGCATCCATCGGTGCAGTCGTGATTTATGGCATCAAGAAATTCGGGCCCAGTGTAGCCGCCTTCGCAGACAAACTCAATGAGGTTTGTAATGTGTTTTGTATTCAACTGAAATGTCACCTGTGAACACAACAGCTGAACACTGAGACTGAATAGCTGCTTTTCCACTGTTGGGCCAAGTGTTTTTTTACTTACCGATTTCAAAGATAAAGAATGGTTCCAGTTATATTTATACTTGACTCGGTTCAACACGGCATGATGGGTAGAATGGTAGAAATGCATGTAGTGACATGGCACTCAGGATTGACAAAGACTATAGACATAGAAAGATGGTTCACTCCTATTACTTATGAATAGACGAAACTGCAACGTGCAATATGGCGGAATAGTCCCGCCTTCTAAAGTAAAAGAGCCAGTCGCTGATTGGTAAAGTCATTGCGTCACTGCAGCTACCGTTAGAAATTCCGGTTCCCATAGAAACCGGAGACTTGCGTTAGGGACTGCACATGCGTATTGGCTTGTCTAGCCTGAAAAATATGCTTTTTAACGCATTTTGATAATAGGAAACAACATTTATGGGACAGTTCATGTTAGAAATTTGAAATACGTTATTTAATTGTGAGTTCGGCAAGCAGATTTTGAGATTCCAGGATTTCCCTCAATAAATTCAAATGGATAGGACTTGGTTTTGTATGCCCGAAAATGGCTGCCCAGAGGCGTTACAAATATGGCCACTTTCCTTGAAACAGACTTTGGGATTGGTCACTTGGTCAGCTACAGAGAAACTGGTAGCCAGGCAACGCACATTATTTGAGCGAAGTAAACACAAGTTAATAAAATTAAAATGAATATCTGATTATCCTTCATAATGCTGTCGTAATTTAAATCTCATACCGTCTTTTAACTCTAGCTTTACCAAGGTGACGAATGACCAAAGAGCTCCGTTATCAGCCACAAAATGAAACCATATCCTTACCGGCTTGGCCGGATCAGCACAGAATGGAATGGTTAGGCAATGAGAACATATTGCCCGATGGTGGAAAACTGGCTAAAGATTATCTGCTAATGTTTGATATTGTGCACAATTAAACCAAAGCCTGTAACTAAGGGAGGGGTTTGGTTATTCGGTTGACTTTTGACTCATTTCTGGTTCTCTCTGTCTTCCTCTGCAGGATAAAGTGGCAAAGGCTCAGGAAGTGAAGGGTCAGGCCATGGCTAGCTTGGCCCTGGGCATTGAGAATGAGAAGAAGGAGCAGTGGAGAGTAGAAGGAAGACATTTGCTCTTTGATGCCAAGAGGGTGAGGAGTACAGAATGTGACAGATAACAGATCATCTCTCTCTATTCTTTACATTTAATTTAAGAATTATTGCTTTATTTAGAATTAGTGTAGAATGGCATTGTGTCTCGTTTTGTGACGCTCCTCATCCTGTCTTCCTTCAGAACAACGTAGCTATACTGTTGGAGACCAATTACAGGGAGCGACTGCACATGGTGACCAATGAGGTGAAGAAGAGGCTGGACTACCAGGTGCAGCTTCAGAACCTGCACCGCCGCATGGAGCAGGAGCACATGGTGAACTGGGTCGAACAGAGCGTTGTTAAGAGCATCACCCCACAGCAGGTACAGGGAATATGTTCAAGGCATTGACACTTTATTGCGTTCATTTTATACAAAGAGGCATTTGTTCAAGGCTGAAGGTAATTTTTTCACAGGGAAGAGTATAATTAGTAATAGTGAGCTTATGCACATTAATATTAGAGTGCATGGTAATTACAGACCTTTTATTGGAGAGTTCTAAATTATTACTGTATTATCGTGTAGTGAACATTTAATATTTTAGAGAAAATTGGTGTTTTATTCTTTTTTTTCCCCCCCATTTGAGCATTTCTAGTGAACTACAAATGTGTCCAAATATACATTTTTCATTAGTCCAGTCCAGAGATGGGCAATTTTGGTCCTGCAGAGTAGACATGGGCCGGTATACGGTTTACGATATATTTTGATAATTATCATGCATGATATTGTTGTCGGCACTTCAAAATACAGTGAAAAAATTATTTATAACAAATTATTCTGATTTGTATAATGCATCAACCATTTGAAATGCACAACACCGCTGAATGCTGCATCAAAGAGACTTGTGCACTTTAATGTAAATAATCCCAACGGATGAGAAGTGCATGTCAGAGAGTGAAGATGCGCTGAAGGAAAATGCACATTCACTCTCTGACAGCAGATGGCGCTGATGGAACCATAGACATATACAATTTAAAAATATATTTTGTGTCTATGAATGGAACAGCAGACATGCAGTTGTTGTCCCCATAACACCGTAAACAAAGCAGCTGCACTATTTTAAATGTTTTATAGTATTTAAGTGTTTTAAATCAGGATTTTGTATTCACAGTGGTGATCATCACAGCACCAAATACTTTAAGACTTTTTAGGCTATTTATTTTCAAACTTAAACATTTTTACATTTTAATCTGTTCTACAACATGCCCTATATATATTAATTGAAAATGTTATGATTCTTTATTATTGTTCGGTAACACTTTACAGTAAGGTTCCATTAGTTAATTCATTAGTTAAACTAACAATGAAAAATACTTCTAAAGAATTTATTAATCTTCATGTTAGCCTCTACTGTGTCACTAAATCAGGACATGAACGCATAAACCGCTTTGAGAGTCACTTCATGAGCATTTGCCCTTTCATTTGAGAAAACTGTCATATCATGAACACACACTCACTCAAAGGTCTTCACGGCAACCCGTCTAAATAAAAGTTCAGTTTAACTTGAAGAAATTGACAGAAATATATTAGGCTACTGTTAGATTAGTACCCTAATCACACACACCTGAACAAGCTGATCAATGTCTTCAGGGTTACTAGAAATCCCTCCAGGACCAAAGTTGCCCATCCCTGGTCCAGAATCTGTTCTAAAGTCATTTTTAGCTTGGCCTCTAGATGGAGACTTTGCACTCAACACTCTACCAGCAGTTATAATAGCAGTGCAATTGCTAAGATGATGTGGACAGAAGATTTTGTGTGAAAGGTCTCTTTAGGCGCTCACCAACCTCATTTATCAGTCATTGATGTTACACTTTAAGCTGTCATTTTTACAGCGTAAATACAATGTAATTAGGGTTTGGTTTAAGTTGTGCATGCATAGTTATTACTATAGAAATATGTAACATGAATAACAAAGACACTGTAGAATAGTTACCCTAATATAGACTTTATTTATATCCACTTGAGACAACCACAAAATAATTGTAATCTACCTTTAAAAATCATCTCAATTTTTGTTTTTGTCTTTTAGGAGAAGGAAAGCATCGCCAAGTGCATTGCAGATCTGAAAGTCCTGGCCAAGGCCACTCAGGCTAGGGCTACAGTATAGGTCTCTGTCGATGTCCACACTGAAGCCTCCTGTTTTCATTCTAACTAACCCTTTCCTCGTGAACATGCCAATCTGGCAGTGTCGTCAAAAGTGTACATACCCGTATTAAATAAAAGATTTGGTTATTCACTAAATGCCTTTTCTGTCCTTTTTATTTGAAGAACTCCAGCTCTTTGTCTTGCAGTTCCGGTGTGAATAGTTTGACTATTTTGTGGGGCTGTGAGGTGACGTTAGTAAAATGAGTTTGGATTAACCGCTTAAAGGGATAGTTCACCCAAAAATGAAAATTGTCATAATTTACTCACCCTCAAGTTGTTCCAAACCTGTATGAGTTTCTTTGTTCTGCTGAACACAAAAGATGATGTTTTGAAGAATGTTTGTAACCAAGCAGACAGAGCAACCATTGACTACCATAGTAGAGAAAAAAAATACTATGGTAGTCAATGGTTGCTCTATCTGCTTTGTTACAAACATTCTTCAAAATGTCTTCTTCTTTTGTTCAGCAGAACAAAGAAACTCATACAGGTTTGGAACAACTTGAGGGTGAGTAAATTGACACTATTTTCATTTTTTGGTGAACTCTCTTTAAGCCTCACAATGCACGATTTCACTGCATTAGAACAACATCAAACCAAGTGGCATTTGCAAATGATTAATCACTGTACACTTAAAAAAGGTAGTTTTTTTTTTGTTTTGTTTTTGGCATTTGAGCCATGAAAAATGTTTTAATATCTATGGAACCTTTCCATCGTTTATAATAGGAAAAGGTTCTTCTAAAATGTACTTCACCATAAGAAAAAAATATCACTGTGTGCCACTTTGCTCTACACGTCACAGGGCTGTCTATTATTGACAACACCTTTGTACTCAAGGATATAAATGGAAAAACCTACCTGCTCTTACCTTCTGACTTACTATAATTCAGTAACTAGACTTTGACCTCAGCTTTTCTGAGCAGGAAGTCCAGAAAATTTGCTCTCACCCAGTTCACAAAGAAGACAGGCTTGAGGATATGTCCAAATCTACGTTCAGACTACGCCAGAATTTAGAGATTTGCAGTTAAACCTGTTTAGGAGTTTCTCAGAGGTAATGTACAGTACCATTATTTGGCTAATCTTTAGGTCAGTTTTAGTGAGATTTCATTACTGAAATGCGTGCAGAGGCACTGATACATGGCGATTTGCCTACAGATTGATATGACCGTATCAAATTTGAATAATGTAATTGCTTGCATCCATAATTTTACTCTGTTTTAGAGCTGTGGTAATATTAGCATTCTCTTTTACTTGTGTGTTTTTTACTCTTGGTTTACACAATGCTGTACCACTTCTGCTAATATTTTATTCTTGTAAAGCCAAGCACATTAATTTGTTACAGAGAAGGCTCCAGAATTGTGCGGTCAGCAGTTTTTGCTGCTTATTCATCACACACTTTTTGCTGCTTATTCATCACACACTTTTTTTTGAAAACCTCAGAGACTATCTAAAAACAAAACAACAAAGTGTGTAGGTTTTATTTAAAAGACCGTGTATTGTATTTGGTTTGTGAAAGCCGTATTGTATTGTTTTTTTCTAAATTGTTCAAGCTGTTATGCTAAATGTGATTTACTGCCCTCATTTAGTATTTTTTAAAGGTTTTACATTCATAAAACATTCACTACTTCTCTGTAATGAAAAGTACATTTATTATGACATCTAAATCTTAACTCTTGTATTGCACTTCTCTTGTGAATCTGGCATATTCACTAATTGTCTTAACTATTGAAAAGTAATTGTATTAAGAACACCAACTTGTGAACATAGGTCTTGTTCTGATATTTTTATTTTAGGTGGCAGTATAGTTTGAGGATGTAATATGAGTGCTTTCTTCACATACTTGACTGAACGCTTTGCTCTTTTAGATAAGATCAGTGTTGTCAAACCACATGATGAACAAACACTTCTTCATGTATCTGCCTGGCAGAGGCTCAGAGCTGCTCAAAAGTTTAGCTATTTTTATTGAGTGGATTTATGACTGATAATATTGTTATTACAGGTGTTAGACATCACAGTCAAGAATGTATGGGGGGAACCCTCTGCCCGTTTTCCAGCCAAGGTACATGTCTTACTCATGTCTGTCATAAGTTTAATCATACGGCGAGTGGAATTTGTACTTGAAACGCATAAAAGGGTGTTTCAGTGTAGAATGTCATGGCCTCTATCTCTCTCTCATATCGGTTGTCATAACAGTTGTCAGAAAGGCCATGACAGGTTGCTATGAGGCAGGGATATAAAAGGTTTTTAAGCTCAGTTTTTAACAGAATTTTTATTTTAGTTAATTATGTAGTAATTAGGGCTGTTTAATGGGGATAGATATTGCTAGTGACAGTTTACATTTAATTCAGGAAGTTTGTAAAGGTTTCAAGTTTTATAATATATGTATTTAAAATTAATTTGACCATTTTATTTAATTGTAGTTAGTTTAAAGGATTAGTTCACTTTAAAATAAAAATCATCCCATGATTTACTTACCCTCAAGCCAGGTGTATGACTTTCTTCTTTCTGATGAACACAATCGGAGTTATAGTAATAAATTCCAAGCTTTATACAGTTCCAAGTAGTGAACAGGGCCCAAGAGTTTCAAGCTCAAAAAAGTGCGTCCATCCATCATACATGAACTCCAAACGGCTCCGGGGGGTTAATGAAGGCCTTCTGAAGCGAAGCGATGCGTTTTTGTACGAAAAATATCCATATTTAAAACTTTATAAAGTAAAATATCTAGCTTCCGCCAGACCGTCTTCTGTATTCAACTGACGGAAAAAATGTAACTGACGCGACATATGACATCGGCGTAAGCATTTTGAACTGTGAGAGCCGTTACACTTTTTCCGAAAGTTGAAAATGGAAGGCGGTCTGGTGGAAGCTAGATGTTTTACTTTATAAAGTTTAAAAAAAACATTGATTTGCTTCAGAAGGCCTTTGTTACCACCGTGTGGAGTGCGTTTATGATGGATGGATGTGCTTTTTTGAGGTTCAAACTCATAGGCCCCATTCACAGCCATTATAAAGCTTGGAAGAGCCAGGATATTTATTTATATAACTCTGATTGTGTTCATCAGAAAGAAGAAAGTCATATACACCTATAGGATGGCTTGAGGGTAAGTAAATCATGGGCTAATTTTCATTTTAAAGTGAATCCTTTAAGAGTCATGTAATTTAGTTTAGTTTTTCCAAGTTATGTTAGTCTTTATTTTTAAATCTGAAATGTTTAATGAAAAGTTAAAGGAACACGCTGACTTTTTGGGACTAACTCTGTCTGAAGCACCCACAGCTAGCCTAGCTTAGCACAAAGACTGGAGGTAAACAGCTCCAGCTAGCCTACTGCTCAATGTGACAAAATAACGCTAGCATTTTCCTATTTACATGTTGTGATGTGTATAGTTACATTGTGTATTAAGACCGACAGAAAATGAAAAGTTGCGATTTTGCGAAAAGGCAGATATGGCTAGGAACTATTCTCTCATTCCTACATAATAATAAGGGAACTTTGCTACCGTACCATGGGTGCAGCAGGCGCTACACTGTCTCTGTGCAAGCAGGTTGGCACATTGGTTCTGTTGATGGAAGTTAGCCTATTTTCAGGTGCTGTGTAATATCATTGCGCCGCTGCACCCATGGTACGGCACAAAGTTACTTAATCACTACGCAGGAATGAGAGAATAGTTCCTTGCCATATCGGTCTAGAAAATTGCAACTTTTCCTTTTCCGTCGGTCTTAGTACACTTAGTAACTATACACATTACAACATGTAAATAGGAAAATGCTGGCGTTATTTTGTCATATTGAGCAGTAGGCTAGCTGGAGCCATTTACCTCCAGTCTTTGTGCTAAGCTAGGCTAGCGGTGGGTGCGTCAGACAGAGTTATGGCACGCACAGAGATGAGAATGGTATGTATGGACTTATCTAACTCTGGGGGATACGGTGAATAAGCTCATGTCCCAAAAAGTCGGCGTGTTCCTTTAATGTTTCCATGTAGTTTTCAATTTAGTTTTTATTGGCATCTGGTGTGGAAGAGCTTGACTTTACTGTCATATTAGAACAAAAAAGGACCCTCCCAGAACACTTGCAAACAAAATTGGACCCCCAGAATTCTCAAGAATAATGATTACACTGAAATTACAGCAGCTGTCCACATATACGTTTGGCCATATACTGCATGTTGCAATAGCACTGAGTTGACTGTGAGCTTTTATTTAAGAATAGTTCAATTGAGAATAAACTGAGAAATAACAAGAAATGTATTGACATTATTTCTGGGGTTACCTTCAGGATTTATTGAAAATTTCTCTAACACTTTATATTGATGGTCCCCTTTAGACATTCTGTTGACTATAAGTAGAGTTGCACTAACTCTTATCAGAGTATTAGTTGACTATTAGTAGACTGTTAGAGGTAGGGTTAAGGTTAAGTTGACATGTACTTGAAAAGTTACTTATAGTCGATATAATGTTTTGAGGGAGCATCACAATAAAGTGTTAGTAAATATTAAGCAGACTGTCTACTAATACACTACTAATGATCTAATAAAAGTTACAAAAAAAAGCTACTTATAGTCAACAGAATGTCTAAAGGGGACCATCAATATAAAGTGTTAGAGAAATTTTCAATAAATCCTGAAGGTAACCCCAGAAATAATGTCAATACATTTCTTGTTATTTCTCAGTTTAGTGCAACTCTACTTATAGTCAACAGAATGTCTAAAGGGGACCATCAAAATAAAGTGTAACCAAAATCTGTTAACTTTAAAAAATATTTGAATTAAATTATATGAAAAATAAGTATTGTATTGTGATTATATTATAGAGGCTTCTCACCTGAGCCGTCGTCCCAGGGGTCTAGCATGTCTCGTCCTAGTGCCAAATCCATCTACAGTAAGAAAAAATATATATTTTTAACCTATCCAAAGAAATACTATAATTTATAACTTGATATTGTTGTGTATAGTGCAAAGAAAGGAGTATGCAGAATCAATCAGCAAACAAGACAACTTTCAGTACAGAGTGGAGGTAAGATTTAGTTTGGTTTATATGTTTGTGAGCAACAATGTTCAAATGTGTGCTGACTGCATGTTACAGCATCATAAGCATAATCTGTGTTGAAAAGAACAGACACCCAAAGCTTATCTAGCATGTTCTGTAGAGATTTCCACACAAACTCAACTGTACAATTTGATGAGGCTGAATTTCACAAGGCCCTCCACAGTATAGGGTGGTAACTATAGTATAACACATCTGTGTGATTCATTTATGATCATGAAACGTCATGGTAACATTTTCTTCTTTTTCCGTTCCCTAGCACCTGTTCACCTTTGTGTTAGATGGCAGAGAGACAAGCAGCCTTGATGACTGCGTGAACAAGCTGAAGAATATGGACAGTAAAGGGAAAGTGTGGGGTCAGGACATGATCATACAGATTCAGGCCAACCATCTACAGCTATGTGACATAGAGACCAAGGTCAGGGGTAAACTATATAAGTACACTAATTGAAAAAATGTATGTTTCATTATCGTCCGTTCCAGTACTAACAGTGAACCCTGTTACCCTGTTTCCTGGAATTGTAGGAGGTTTTGGAGTCTGTGCACTTGAGGACCATCAGGAAGACAAGGGCTGTTCTGGACAGCTGTGTGTATGACTCTCTTCTCATTATCTCAGTTCAGGATCCCAGCCAGAGAGCTCCACAGGCCTTCCTGTTCCAGTGTGAGGAGGCTGGGGTGAGGAACAACAATCTGTTTTTGTATTCAGAAATGTTACATCCATCCAAGGGTAGATAGCAGTGCATCTGGCTGTTATAAATCTTTCTTAATATCTTCTTGTGGATTGATGTGGGAGTTTCCATTCCACTCCCCTGTCAGTTCCCTGAATATTTGCATAAAGGCATCTCTGCTGTTTTAAATCGCTAGGCTCAGGAGGTGGTAAATGATCTGGAAAGGGCAATACAGCATGGAGGAGATGCCACTCCACCGTTTAAGGAACAACAGATGGACGTCAGGTCAGCTGCTGCCTCAGAAAGAAGTTGCACTGAGAATCAAGCATCTGTTCTGATAATCTGGCTTTTTTACTTTAAAATATACTCAGTTGTGATGTTTTAAGTGAACATACGTTTCTACAACTTATCTGGAGAACCCTTGTCTAGATCTATATACACTCACCTAAAGGATTATTAGGAACACCTGTTCAATTTCTCATTAATGCAATGATCTAATCAACCAATCACATGGCAGTTGCTTCAATGCATTTAGGGGTGTGGTCCTGGTCAAGACAATCTCCTGAACTCCAAACTGAATGTCAGAATGGGAAAGAATTCATTGTGCATTGTGGCATGGTTGTTGGTGCCAGACGGGCCGGTCTGAGTATTTCACAATCTGCTCAGTTACTGGGATTTTCACGCCCAAACCATTTCTAGGGTTTACAAAGAATGGTGTGAAAAGGGAAAAACATCCAGTATGCGGCAGTCCTGTGGGCGAAAATGCCTTGTTGATGCTAGAGGTCAGAGGAGAATGGGCCGACTGATTCAAGCTGATAGAAGAGCAACTTTGACTGAAATAACCACTCGTTACAACCGAGGTATGCAGCAAAGCATTTGTGAAGCCACAACACGCACAACCTTGAGGCGGATGGGCTACAACAGCAGAAGACCCCACCGGGTACCACTCATCTCCACTACAAATAGGAAAAAGAGGCTACAATTTGCACGAGCTCACCAAAATTGGACAGTTGAAGACTGGAAAAATGTTGCCTGGTCTGATGAGTCTCGATTTCTGTTGAGACATTCAGATGGTAGAGTCATAATTTGGCGTAAACAGAATGAGAACATGGATCCATCATGCCTTGTTACCACTGTGCAGGCTGGTGGTGGTGGTGTAATGGTGTGGGGGATGTTTTCTTGGCACACTTTAGGCCCCTTAGTGCCAATTGGGCATCGTTTAAATGCCACGGCCTACCTGAGCATTGTTTCTGACCATGTCCATCCCTTTATGACCACCATGTACCCATCCTCTGATGGCTACTTCCAGCAGGATAATACACCATGTCACAAAGCTCGAATCATTTCAAATTGGTTTCTTGAACATGTGTTCACTGTACTAAAATGGCCCCCACAGTCACCAGATCTCAACCCAATAGAGCATCTTTGGGATGTGGTGGAACGGGAGCTTCGTGCCCTGGATGTGCATCCCACAAATCTCCATCAACTGCAAGATGCTATCCTATCAATATGGGCCAACATTTCTAAAGAATGCTTTCAGCACCTTGTTGAATCAATGCCACGTAGAATTAAGGCAGTTCTGAAGGCGAAAGGGGGTCAAACACAGTATTAGTATGGTGTTCCTAATAATCCTTTAGGTGAGTGTATATACAAATCCATATTAAGTGAGCTATACTCAAAGTATCAAAGTAACAAACAAAGATTTATTTGTAAAAATACATATATTTTTGTTACACTTACAGCCTCAATGATAATATATATTTTTTATCAGTGCTCTACAGTGATCTATCTTCTCTGTTTCTCAGAAACCATCTGGAAAACATCCTTGGCCAGGGTTATGCGGGGAGCATGAAGAGACCAGCTCTCTCACCAATGCAGTCAAACCCACTTCCCCCAGAATTACCCCCTCCGCAGTTCAACAACTATGAAGACTATGGTGATCACTTGAAGAATTCATTTCACTAATCCACTTTTAAATACCATAAAATATTCTGAAATTAATCCTCTGGGGGTCTTCAGTCATTTTAGACTGAAAAGGAATTTTTTTTTTTTTTACATTTTCTAACATTTTCAACATTTCTATATGAACAAACAAAAAAATGTTGGACTTGATAAGAAAGGGCTAAATGCAAATGGTCTTCTCGACCTCGACAGGAATTGAATAGCAAATACAAAAATACAGATTTCTGGGGATTTTTGCTAAATAAAAGCAATTATGTCTGAAAATATTCTTATAAGCAAGTAGAGAATACACATACTTCATCAAATACAGGCATTTAGTGGTTACATCATGGTATGACATGATTTTTTATTTCTCCTACCAGACAACACCAATATGAATATTAAATATTTTTGTTATATATTTATATTAATTTATATAGAAATTAGTGGTGCACAATTTATAGGTGAATGTTGCCTTGTACCATTAAATCTCCTCAAAATAAAAATACTAAAGAAATATTATTGAAACGAAATATAGAAATTAATTTCTTCTTTAAAAAATAAATTACACTTATTGTCTATGGTCTGTTTTGACCGCTGAGAATCGCAAGGTTGACCCCTAAGTGAGGAATACCAGAGAGTTGAATTAAAGTGTTCACTCAATAATGTATCATGTTAGAACTGATTTCTTTTGGTAATCAATCGTGCTTTTATTTTGCTTTTTCCAGACGACAGACGACCTTCACCCACAATGCCATTTCCCAGAGATGAAGCCCCTTACAGGCCAATGCAGTCTGAGCCAGAGCAGGTTCCATCTCCAGTAAATGATATGGACAGAGATGTGGTCAGTTGTTTTTATTAACAGGCCTAGTATTATCTTATCACACTGAGCAATTAATCCATCCATTCATACATCATTTTATTGACTTTTTTTTTTTTTCATCCATTGAATCACTCTCTACAGGAGATTTTTAACCACGTTGCAGCTGACATTGAGACCTTCACATATAAAGTTGGCTCAGCTTTGCCAAAAGATGATGGAAGGAAAAAGAAAAAGAAAAATGCTGCAAAATTGGGTGAACAACTGACACATTGATACGTGCTATTTAATTTTGCTTAGAAATATTTTAAATGCTAAAAATATTTTAACTTTTTTTTCTATTACTATTATTATAGTTGCAAGTATTCCCACTGTGGATGAGTACATATCCTGCCTGCAGAAGATAAAGTATGGCTTCAATCTTCTGGTAAGTTATATAAGTTTAATTTCTGTGATATAACAATGGTGTCTACTTCAGTGCACTCTTTCAAATGAAGCTTTGATTACCCTCTTTTAGTTTCAGCATGTCTCTAAAGTAACCTATAATAAAGTAAAAAAATCAAGACTTACTGTAAGCCCAGGAAACGGCTCTGTAATGTTTAATATGTGACATACAGTATGATTGTTGCAAATGTCTGTTTTCATACTCATCTCTACTTGTGACAGGGGAAGCTGGATGGTCACCTAAAAAATCCTCCTGCTTCTGACTTTGTTCACAGTCTGTTCTCTTCCCTTAGTTTTGTAAGTATCTGTTTGTTCAGTCTGTTTGCATTGTGGTCACATTTCATATACTTTTTCCATTATGTAATGAATTTGGACGAGCGTTCTTTCAGATTGCATGTTAAAACTTCTGTTGTTCCCCTTAAGCTTCAGATGGTGAACACACCTGTCATTAGTTACCTTTTTACAAAGCATAGCAGTGTACAAGAAAGCACAAGTTGTATAAGCATGTGTTCACTTTCTGCCCAGAGAAAAAGCTTCACTTTTGATTGATTTGTCATTTGCTCACACTGAATTTTTACAAAAGGTTAAAGGGTTAGTTCACCCAAAAATTTAAATTCTGTCATTAATTCCTCACCCTCATGTCGTTCCAAACCCATAAGACTTTCGTTCATCTTCAGAACACAAATCTTTTTAATGAAATCTGAGAGCTTTCTGTCCCTCCATTGACAGCCTATGCAACCACTACTTTCAAGGCCCAGAAAAGTAGTAAAGACATCATTAAAGGGTTAGTTCACCCCAAAATGAAAATTCTGTCGTTAATTACTCTCCATTCAACATACTGTCATTCCAAACCCCGTAAGACCTTCGTTCATTTTCATAACTCAAATGAAGATATTTTCAATGAAATCCGAGAGCTCTCTGACCTCTCCATAGACAGCAACGGAATTGCAACTTTCAAGGTCCAGAAAGGTTGTAAAGACATCTTTAAAATAGTCCATGTGACTCCAGTGTTTCAACCTTAATGTTAGGAAGCGACGAGAATACTTTTTGTGCACAAATACAAACAAAAATAACGACTTTATTCAACAATCTCTTCTCTTCCTTGTCACTCTCTTATGCTATTCACTTTGTTAGGCTATTCCATAGTCTGTAAAAAAATATGGACGTAGTGTCCGTGACGTCACCCATAGGATTCTGATGAGCCGTTCTGAAGCGCAAAGTATGGACGAGATGGCCGTTGCCGTCTTGGCAGCTCGTCATCGGGTCACTTCCGGATAACAGAAAATGGGCAAAAAGGCGGGACGTGGGCGGAGCTGAAGTGACCCAATGACTAACAGACAGCAGATAAATATCCACCTGTCACTCGAAGTGGCCACGCATATAATGTAAACGAATGAGTTATAAAAAAATGAAGGGCAAAATTAGCCGTATAGACCAAAACCACAATTTGTACCAGGCTGTAAACATGTTTTAATCTGCTGTAAAGTTGGGCATTTTAACATGGAGCTCAATGAGATTCTGCTCCCTTCTGGAGCCTGTCCCTAGCGGCCAGTCAATGAATTGCAGTATATGTCACTTCCGTATTGGCTTCAAGAGAAACTGCGGAAGGTTATCGCTTGGGCTATTTACAAAGTACAGCGCTTCCAGGTTCTACGGCAGAACGGCAGCTCACTATTTTGCGGGTTTGGAAAGGCATGAGGGGCGAGTAATTAATAATAGAATATTCATTTTTGGGTAGGGTTGGGTACCATTGGCACCGGTACCTATATAACCGGTATGTACTGGCCCGAATCAGAACGCAGATTTCGGTGCCTCATTTCGGTGCCACTTAATTAAATTCAACGTGCTTTTGCGCTTTGGCTGGTGCCGAGCCAGAGACAGACACACTCAGCGTTCGTCACATATCACAACTATTCAGTGTTTTAAACCACATAATGTTTATTTTAGGTTCCAGACATTTAAATGCTCAATGTCTATGGAAGCGGCAAAAACAATCCTGTCAGACAGTTATAACTTGACTACGTGTTTTATTCATATCAGATACACATTATATAGTAACTATATAGTTTACTCTATTCTTCTCCCAGTTCAGCAGTCACTTACTTTCATGTATTTCGTGAGACGTGAATGAATTTACGTGATGTAAATCCGACTCTCTGAGGCGCAAACTAACATGGCGACGCCCATCGCGCAGTATAGATCAATGACATAGTTAGCAAGTTTGTGAATATTTTGAATAAAAAAAGAAATAAACCCGATACAGCTGAGCTGTCATACAGCACTATTGTGGCAGCTGTGTGTCATGTGAGAAGCACGACACGTCGCCATGGAAGCAATAAGGCGATGCGTTCTAAAATATTTAGCCAGAGAATATGGTCATATTTCTGCTAAATAAAGCTGAAGCTTGAAGCTGGTTTGTAGCATACCAAGAATACAGACTACTGCTGTTATTACTGTAACTGTTATTTAGTGTTAAATTAGTTGTAAGTTGGGTTAGGTGGCTTTAGTTTTAATGTGAATTTGTTTAATCAATTGTGTTTTGTATTTATTTATATTTATATATTTAAGTATACTTTAAACTTGTAATCAAGTTTTAAATTTAAATAATTAAAAAAAATCAATAAAAAGCCATTCTTTAATCTCATCCACCTCGTTTTGTGGCTCTTTTTTTAATTTAAGTATCGGTTCAGGCACCGTTTAGGCACCGGTACCGTTTTAAAAGTATCGGTTTGGCACGGGTATCGAAAAAAACCCAAACGATACCCAACCCTATTTTTGGGTGAACTAACCCTTTAAAGTAATCCATGTGACTCCAGTGGTTTAACCTCATTTTCATGAATCGATGTGAGTGCTTTGTTTGTGCAAAATAAACAACACATAATTTACCATTTTATTTGGAAAATATTAATCTCAGATGCGCATTCTACTGCTTTAAAGGTCAAGGGGTGCACCACATCACCCTTCATCACACTAAATTTCTGACTGTTTCTTCACGCTTCAGATGGTGAGTCATTATCCTCCCAACATCCCTCCCACTGTGCTGAGTCCACTGCTCACAGAAAAAGCCCTGCAGCTCCTGGGAAGTGTTGTCACACCAAATGAGGACCGACTTTGGAGCAACTTGGGTGATGCATGGAATGTCCCAAGGTCTTCTGTTCTACAATACATTCATTATATTGCTTCATTAATTAGCAAATACAAGAAAAAAGCTCATGAATATATCTTTTTTGCAATCAGATCCAAATGGCCAAATGTGAATCAGATCCCTCCATATCAACCCCAATTTTACGACGGTTGGCAGCCCCTTCCGCCTGTCCCATCTCCGTCCCCTCCAGCCAGCAGGCAGCTGTCACGGAGCAACAGCGAGCGCTTCCCATCTGGGAATGTCAATCAAAGGCCTCATGAACAGGTAAAATCTCCTTGAGGGCAAACTCCAAATTAGTGGGCTAAGGATGTTATAAAATGTGTCAAGTGTTGACATGCTGTTTAACCTCTCTTTTCCAGGACATCAGACCCTGGAGCACCCCACCCACGCCGTGAGCCATGTCATTTTGTATATTATCTGAATTCCCAGATAATATACAAACACATTTATATTTATACAGAGTCGATCAAGTTCAAATCAAGTCTAGTAACACTTTTGTCTTATTTTATGCCAGGCCGGCAGAGCCGCCACTTTCTATGAGGGTGATCTATGACTTTGTAGCAAGGAACAGTCAGGAACTGAGTGTGATGAAGGGTGACATGGTGCAGGTACGTTTTGATATGTAAACACCACACCTGAAGTACAAGTCACTAATTCACTCAAAAGTAACGTTTTTTGGTAACCCTTTACAGTAAGATCCCTTTAACAGGTAATGCATTAACTAACAATGAGCAACACATTTATTGCAGGATTTATTAATCTTTGTAAAAGTTAGTTAATTAAAATACAATGGTTCATTTGGGGGGGGATCAACTGTTTGGTTACCGACATTTTTGTTTTGAACAGTTTGAGGGTGAGTAAATGACAGAATTTTACATTTTGGGTGAGCTATACCTTTAACTAAATGGAACCTTATTGTAAAAACCTTTTTTTTTCCTGAGCAGAAAATGCATTCATCATAATATAGTTTGTGCTTGCTTAACAGGTAACCGACAAGTCCGGGCAATGGTGGAAAATCAAAAACACCCGTAGTGAAGAGGGTTATGTGCCTCAGAATGTTCTAGAGCTTGTCGATGGACAAAAGCCATCAGTAAGTCATGGCCAATGTATAGACTTTCTTCAAAAAATGTATTCTTCATATGTATTCAACAATGTATTGAGGACATACTAAATAATCGCTTCATTCTGACTTTTAACATCAACTTATTTCAGTAATTGCAACCAACAGTACCACAGTAATGTCAATTTAGTAATAATAACTTTAATAATCAATTTTAACACAAACTGGTCAGTCAGTATATGGCTAATGGCACCTAATTTTTCACTGCTGTTTGGTCAGGACCTGTATTATTGTACATTTAACAAGCTAATTGATTTGCATATTCTGCTGTGCACAGTTCATACTTTTATGAAGTTTTCATCTCCACATTCTCAGCAGAATATGAGAGGATCACCATCTCTGGACATGAAATCTAGACCTGAGGAAGTCAAAGCCTGGTTACAGTACAAAGGCTTTTCTAAAATGTAAGAAACCACTAGCATCTTTAATTTTATTCTTAACTACTTCAAAATGTAGTTCTGAGAATTCTATTTTACCACATGAATGAGTTTATATATCTTGTTACTGAGAACATGCTCCAATAAGACATTTATTGACTTTTTTTGATTTGTGCAGGACGGTCCAGAGTCTTGGGGTGTTCAGTGGAGCGATGTTGCTGGCAATGAAACAGGATGATATCAGAGCGATATGTCCCGAGGAAGGAGGTCGAGTCTTCTTCCAATTGCAGAGCGTCAGATCGACCATTGCAGTAAGTAATGCAGCTCTGTTTGTTTCAAAGTAAACACACACCTTGTACAAATGCCATTATTTATGAGGCACTTTTCATTGTGGTGATTCTATACCCGCTGGTCATTTAATGACCGAGGCAGAGCTGGCAAATGTTATCAGTCTCCATTTGTTTTGCAGCTTGCCAGTGAGTCTGAGTACAGCCAGTATGGTGGCCGCTGAGGATCCTGCTGTGTTTTTGATATCAAGAAACTGAACTTGTCTGGACCTGAATGAACAAGAACTATGCACACTTCAACTTTTCCATTCACTAGAAAACAAGTTAAGGCTGCTTCCGGTTATATTATAATACCCTTCACAGATGCAAATGCATACATTTATTGCATTGATTTTATTTATTCGATACAAGTCACATTCTGATTAATCCTGACACTGTATGCAGATTGTGCATTGGGTATTAATAAATGCTCATTATTAATCAACACATTAGTAGTCATTTTGGTTGACTAATTGTTAATTGTTTGATTCAGTTATGCATATATATTTTGTTTTTTGACATTATTTTAGTGTCCATGTTACATGTAGTTACTATACTAATATCTATAAATTAGTCATAATTACATGCAACTAACTATAAATCAAATCCTAACCCTATAGTAAGTACATGTAGTTACAGGTTTTTTTTTTTTTTTTTTTTTTTTTTTTTTACAATCGCTAGCTAGGACACATTTCTTAGGTCACTCAAAACTCTTCACACAGTGAACACAACAGCAGTCTATGTGGGCTAAACTGTGGATCATGTATCACTGCTTTGGCACAAAATGCATTCAATGACTACATCTTTCAAATAACATGAATTCTTTTCTCACTTTGACAACCGCCAAAACTATTCTACAGGCCAATTTGCACATGCTTACATACTGTTTTTAAAACGGTTAAACTTAAGTTCAAAATGATAACAATACAAAACTGAAAAAGACTGACATTTTCTACAGTAACATTGTAATGAAATATATTTGGAATCTGAAAGATCAAATAACATAAAAGCAATTAGATAAAACTAAACACCTACACAAGGGTTAGTCTTTTAATTTTGTTACCATCCATTCAAAAGAGGAAACTTCAGAATCATTTTGTACTGTAATGTAAATATGACTATGTAACATATACTGCAGTGAATCATAAGCAGTAGAGAGTGTCATTCTTGTTTTGTAGAGGCATTTTTACAGAAGGAAACATTGTATAATGCTACCTGTGTTTTTTAGGTTTGTGTTTTATTATTGACAAAGTGTGTTTGTTGGTTGAAAACCTTTGCTGAAAGATGAAAGTTGGTTAGGAGAACTGTGTGAAGAGTTTTGAAAAAATTACCTAAGTATTGAGGAATGTGTCCTAGCAATTGAAAATAAAAAAACCCTAATTACTATTAATCGGTACTTAAAGGTATAATTACACTGTGATACACCTTAAAGAAAAGTTTTTGGTTTTGGGGTTAAATATGTTTTATGACATTTAAGTTCCAGCAATCCAGTAATGGGTTTGTGTATAAGCAGTAATAAAGTTAATTAAAGCAGGTTGCCTTTGATTATCTAGTTTTTTTTATACAGTTATTAGTATGAAAACATTTTCGCTCCTGAATGTGGGTTTGCATGATATAGGTCATTTAAGTCAGTTTTATTTCTGATCAATAAGGCCATTTTTTTTATATAGTGTAGTGAAATATCGCATCAGCACTCAACACAAATCTTACAGGAGCTTTGAGTCGACAAATGAAGTTCACCACAGTTGATCAGTAACATTCGCTTCCCCCATAGCAGGGCTGGCCCTAGCATTTTGGGGGCCCCCACTACCTAGAGTTTCACCTAACCACCCCCGACCCATTCCAACGTACACATCCTACACTGACACCTTATTGTAAAGTTTGAACAAATTGTCTTAAAGGGGTGATGAATTGAGAAATCTACTTTCCCTTGAGCTTTTGATAAATAAAAGGTTGTGGTAATATAAGAATATCCTGTAAGTTTCAGAGCTGAAAACTTCCTTGTTAGCCAAAGAAAAGCTTTTATTGACACCAGGCCCCGCAAACGATTGATCTCAGAATGTGCCCGGCTATGACGTGAACGTGTAGTGAAGCACCGCCTCAACAGAATAAGAACAACGCCTGATTCTGTAGCCCCGCCCACTGAAACCTCATCGAATTTCTAAACATACCACATAAGCTTAATTCGGATTCCAATATTATGAATGCATGGATGAACTTTATTTTTAATAAATATCCAGCTCACGTGGGAAAGACTGCATTTGTTCCTTCATTTCCACTAAATGTGGAAATAAATAAATGTAGAAATACATAAATGTATTAAATAAATATACAAATAAATGTATAAATAAATATACATAGCAAATAAAAAAGCAAATAAATAATTATATATACATTTATTTCCTTATTTATGTATATAATAATTTTTTCCATAACTATTCATTTTTTTATTTCTACATTTATTTATTATGTATTTATTTTTAATATTGGCAGCTTTGGAATTCCATAATGAACTGCACGAAGGCGAGAATATCAGTGGCGAATCCAGCTGCTTGCAGGTGAAGACGGCTTCAATCCGAGTTCTAACGAAGAGATAATCTGCATCCTGAAGTAAAATTGCTGCTTTTATAACCCGAGTCTCCGCCCCTTTCGACGGGCTCACTCACCATTGGCTCGCGCGAACCATTCGAACAGTTTCACTGCGTGATTCTATAAAGGCTTCAAAATCAGAGAAAAATTTGTTTTTTTTTCCCCTTAGCGTATTATATTAATAAGACGAACGACGCAGTACTCCTGTAGTATCGCAAGGGAACGTAAATACTGGTTGCCTTTTTCTCTCCGTTACAAGCAGAAACAAGTCGCTCTCGTTCTTGCGCTGCTTTGTGTACAGGGGTAACCATGGAAACCGCTGTATTCTGCTGTTCTAGGTTCAATAGACCTTTCTCACAAAAAACGGAAATACGTAATCGTTGCGGATCAGAAGTTCCTATCAAGCGCCAACACATCAGAAAAGCATACCCGGCCAAGAGAAAATGGATCAGCGAGTCTACACAACTTCGCTAATGGATTTGCCAAATAATGACATTTGATGGAAATGAACAATTAGGCCTATTTACATAAGTCTCATATTACGTCGCTATAAAGAACCAGCGTTACATGACATCTTCCTTGACCAAGATGATATCTTGTTTGTTCGGACATTGGCTACAGTTCAAAATAGTTTAAACATCACGCAGTGTGCACAATTCTATTTTTTAACATATAACAATACTTTTAATAAAATTATACATGTTTGTATTTTAAAAGACTATAATACTGTATGTTTACAATATAATACAAAATGTTGATTAGCATCACGTAATGTTTAAAAAAAAAAAATTCACAATATGTATGGAGGCATTTTGCAAAAGTGAATTTTATATATATTAAATAAAATATCATACATTTTTAAAATAAAAGAATATATACACAACTCACGAGGCAACATCCACTTAAGCATGCGTGTTTATTTTAGTAGTTCCGTCAGTGAACAGCCGATTTTTTTTAAACTAATATTTATATGTATATAACCATTATTAACAGAAACATTTAAATAGATTTCAGTTAATAATTGTTATATACATATAATGGTTATATACATATAAATATTAGTTAAAAAAATCGTTTTATATTTCCCCACAGAGGTGCGTCATATGCCGCTTTGCGTTGAAAGGCTTGTAAGTTAGGACATGAGCAGGGAAGTTTGGTCCTTCATCCCGCAGGATAGCCTGAATCCATTTCCGTCAAACTCCACCATCAACAGGGAAGGAATGAAACGACAGATATAGCTGCTTTTGGGAATAACAAGAACAGCCCGGTAAGCTACAATCACACTTGCTCATTGCTAGCGCCATTTGTTTACCTGTATCCCTGCCCGGGGAGGAAGAAGATTACCACGACGATTGCGTATTTCCGGGCGCAAATACGGAAGTTGTGAGCAAGGTCTATTTGCACTGGTAGATGGAAAAGATGCTAATATGCATTTCAAAAAATCTAAACAATTAGGATATTAAGGTATCTTGAATTATTGTACCCACGATAACAATGCCATGCACGACACTAATACCATTGCACATTGTCTTCAAAGTGCTTGTGAACGCCGAATTATACCAATAAGACATGATGCAGCAACCGCCATTTTAACAGTATATTTTTTATATTATCTTATCTTGTTCCCTTTTTCCCTCTTCTCTGCACCAGATTGATAGTGTCGCCGCCTCTTCATTTTCAAACATTAACGCACACGACTGGTACAAGTAAACTTTATCAAACGTATTACCACTCATTACTGTCTTAAAGCCTGGCGTGGGGGGTCCCTGGTGACCCTATGCAACCGCTTATTAGGTAGGGCCGGCACTGATTCATTATTTAGTTCATTCGTTAAGTATGTTTAAATGTTTTTGAGTATTATTTATTTTCTTTTTGCTATATGTTAATTAGCTTGGCTACATAAACACCGTCATGATTAGGTGCGTGTGTGTGTGTAATGCCATTGTTTAAACTCCATGATGTTTTAACAGTTGATAGTGTTTTATAAGGCTAATAAAAAGCTGGCTGAATGTGTTTGTCATTTATGGTGCTAGCATTACTTTATCTTATGGTCAGTTTAATTCAAAGCAATGTTTTATCCATTATTCTGAACATTTGACATAGCTCTAATGTTTTCACAATTTCTACAAACCAGGACAGAATGTTTGCGGGTCTGGGCAGGAGTGAGCAGTAATGGTCAGAAATTCCCGCTATACTTGGCAGGTCCTGTGTTTGGAACGCTGGTTGGACCAAAGCTGCATTGCACATTTTCCTTGCTAAATAGTATGCAGTATTTAATTTGTCTTTTACAGCAATGAAATGTGCATACTAAATGCATATTTTGGGAGATTTTCTCAGAGAGGGGGGAAAAAACAATGTGAATTTAATTGAACAAAGTGCTCTGATTTATTGGGTCAAAATAAGGTAATGCATTTAATGCTTTGTTTACAATTCAAATGCAGAATTACAATCCAAAGAGTGAAATCTATAACAATTAAATGCTTTTCTTTTCAAGGCATCATCAAATGGTCAAAAATCAAAGCGCAACACTCACCTGAACACTTTTAATCTAAACATAAGGGCTTTTCAACTGCATAGACAACAACTGAGATTTTTGATTGTTTTGTAACGCTTTTTTATAGTCAATACTAATGTCAACTGTATCACTGGGATGTACATTTAACTAATCATCCTTAAATTGCCTGTTCATCAAAAGGTTTAAAACAGTGGTCCCAAAAAACTATCACTACATGTGCTCTTCGACTGCATTGACCTTACACATTCAAAGAAGTTGCTGGTGCGCCGTATAATACTTAATCAAGCCCGTCTTGTCATTTTCACTCCTTCTTGTTTCCCCATTTGGCCATCTTGTTGTTCACAGGTGTTTTCATGAACTTGCTTGACTTCATGTATCCAACAATCTTCTCAAGACTCTGACAGGGAACACAATTATATTGGAGTTACTGGTTAATCCTTATACATTACAACTTACATGACACTAACAAATCATTCCGTGTGAAAGGTTGAATCCAAACCTCAAAGTGATCCAGGAAACATCGAAGGTTTTTGTAGTCATCCAGGCATTCTTGCGCAAACATACGATGCTGATCCAACAACTCATACATGATAAAGTCCACAAATGTGATCTACAGGATGAGCATGTCAAATAATGTACTGTTATTTCCAAACATTTTAAATGGACAAAGTAAATGTGCTTATGTGTACATTATGCATTTACCTTGTCCCCAGCAAACCACTTCCTGTCACCAAGGAAGTCAGAGAACTGTTTTAGAGTTCCTGGCAGTTTCTCATTGTAACATGATTTGGTTTTGTCCTTAAACCAAATTCAAAAAGGATTACAAATCATGTTGTTATCTTATCAATAAAAAAATACACTGTAATCCATAGATTTAAACGATCAAATCAATCACTCACAAAGTCTCCATAGCAGAGCTGGACAAAAGCATTGCGGAAGTCCATCGCCTGGTTTTCCAAGATGTCAACCCTCACCTGCTCTTCTTCGGTTTCCCCACCTAGAAACATTAGATAGAGATGTTTTACATTACGTAGATGAAAAAAAAGCTTTTTTTACTGGAGGAATTAGGGATGTCACAAGCACCGGTACTGAAATTATAAAAATGTGAAGATACCAGCATTTCTGTAGTAGCAGTAGTACCGACTCCCGTGGTACCCGCAGCTGCGTTCAGTAGCTTCCGTGTTTATCTAAACGCAGGGCTCCAGACTGTATTTTAATTGACAGAATATATTAGGCTACTGATGTAGCCTACAGTAGTTTTAGCTACGTCTCTATGTAATAATACATTTCCACTAATAATAATAATTATGCCTAGATGGTTGATTATTTTTCACTTGATCTTTTTTTAAAAAACAATGTTTAATTTTAAACAGCATACAGCCTTTAAATGTTAATGTATTACTTACTTATAATGATTATCTATCATCATAAATAATACACTTAATACATTTAATATTTTTTTTTAAGATAGTTAAAGGGTTACTTCAGTGATTTAGCATTAAGCTTTGTATTTAAACTGGGTTTTTTATGTAGTAGAAATGTGAAATTATTTTTGAATTTGGTGCCTTCTAGACCGAGAAAAGACAGAAAATGTATTTTTGTCTCATGTGGATGAAAGACAACAACTCCCAGAATGCACTTGCTTCACTGCCCTACGAGGCCACCCCGTACAGCGTCGTTTTTATCTTCATAGTAATACAATCATTTCGTTCAGTTAGAGAATAAACACTACAATTAAAAACTGAACGTGTCTTTTCAATAAAGTGTGAGTGAGCCGAACGAAAGTCACAGCACAGACGCAGCAGTGTCAGATTTGAGCAGAGCTGAGGTAACGTTAAGCGCCAGTCTGGCACGTTTTCTGATCGCATATGGAAGCTAAACTATCACAGGAATTCACTGAAAAGTTGACACACTCACTTTGCTCTGCATTGCTCCATTATGAATGTCCGCGCGGCCGTCTGTGTCTTACCCCCAATTTCCACCGGCTGCGTTACGGCTCCGGCACGGCGGCGGAGTCAATAGGTTTCCATTAAAGTCAATGAGTGTATTTCCACTGAATGCGGTACAGCTGCGTTCCGACTCCGGCGATCCGCAGCCCTCCGGAGCAGATACGCAGAGCTTCTATTTTTGCCGGATGCCGGAGCGCTCCGCAGCACTACAGGGCAGAGTACGCAGGACAGGAAGTCGAGTGACAAAACAGAACAGCCAGAAACAAAATAAAAGATCCGTTTAATTTTCAAAATAAAATACACCGCGCTCATATTTCCCTACACTACACCTTGAAAACGTCATAATGGGCGGAGACAGGCTTGTTTTAACCCCGTTGACACGATGGATGAAGAAATGCTGATTATTGAGGTACAGAATCAACCCATCATCTATGACCCCTCACATCCTTTTTATAAGGACAACATTAAAAAGGATGGAAAACTGTTCCTGGTTTGGTAGTTCTGTTTATAGAAACTACATATCGCGCGATCACACCAGAATTCGCGAGATTACATGGGGCCTCGTGACGTCAGCTGTCAGTAATGACCGCAGCCGTTTCGCAACAAATCCGGACCTGGTGGGTATTGACGGACGACGGAACACGGAGCTGTCACGCAGCGGAGCCGTTCCGCAGCCAGTGGAAATTGGGGGTCACATTCTGTGCGTGAGATCTCTCCCCTATGGGCAGATTGATAACATGCGGAACAGCTCCATCTAGTGGCTGTAGTCTTTAGCCTCTGGCCAAATTTTTTTTTTCCAGAAATAAAATCCATAATTCTCTCTCAGGGGGATATGAGGGGGGAAAGTACCATAATTTGAATATACTGCCGGGTTTCTACTGATACAAAGCCTAATGCTAAATCACTGAAGTTACCCTTTAAAGAAAAAATAATAAAAAACATTTAGCTGTGGTACAGAAAAATTGGTACCGAGTACCGTAAAATGTTTATGGTATTGGTACCTACTATTGGAATTGCGATACCGTGACATCCCTAGAAGGAATAAAAGAATCAAATTCTCACAGAGGTTGTTTTTGCGGGCGATGTATCTCATTATGGCATTGCTTTGGACTATCTTCGTGTCACCATCCACTAGGTAGGGCAACTGGTGAATAAAGGTGATGGTTAGTTATTTGCACATTACATTGCACAATAAATACTATGGGGGTAACTGTGTAACTTACATTAGGAAAGTCGATGGCAAGTTTCTCCTTCTCATTTAACCAACAGCTTCTGTCATAGTTGGGAGCTGCAAGACAAGAATATTAAATCAACTCCCCCCCCATCATTGTGCTTTTATATGAAAATTTGATTATGTCTGCTGAGCTATGATGACTCATCACTTACCGTCACCACAAGAATAGAACTTCTCCTCATACTTAGTGCCAGTGTATTCCAACAGCAGACGGATTGGTTGAGCAAGCTGTTAACAGATGAAATATTTGGCTTGGCATGTTATACAGCTAAATTTAGCTGCTGAAAAAATTCTCTCACTCTTGAAGTGATTTCACAATGTATATTTATTAGGGATGCACCGAATCCAGGGTTCGGGTTCGGATTCGGCCGAATATTGGGCTTTTTGACTGGGTTCGGTTTCTGCCGAACCTCAGAATTTATTTCCACCGAACCCGAACCCTAGGCTTGCACTATGCGCGCCCCGCTGGTCGAACGTAATGACGCCGCTGTTGAAAGTGAAAATGGAACTCATGAACAGAAAACGTGGCAGTATACTTTAAGTCAAAAGAAGGCGATTCAAGTTGAGCTACGCGTTCAATTTGCGATTTGTCTCGTGATGACAAGGACCCTAAACAACAGCCGCTGTTAAAACATTTGCATATGAAACATCCGAGAGAATACGAGTTGTACATGAATGAATCTACAGACAGCCAAATTGTATTTTATTTTACCGTGCAAACAGCCTATAGATCTATAGAGCAGATAAAATATAAATAAAATTAATAAAATATATAGGCCTACACTAAATATTTTTCACTTAAATAATTACCAAATTAAGATGACAAAACGAAAATACACTGAATCCGTTAGCTTTGAAGAACCGGAATTAGGTAAATAGATAGATAATATACTATATATCTTTTCTTTACATAAATACTATTCTCTTAAAACCATCATTTCGTTATTTTTACTAACCCAAATAATGATTCATCCGCTAGGTTGCACGTGAGGGGGAAAAATAGGTTCCTTCCACTTAAGAGTTGAGCTCTTTTTATTTGAATATAGCCTATCTCTTTACGTAAATACTATTTTCTACTTTTTAAAAAATAACTTCGTTATTTTACTAACCCAGTGTTTTGTATGTGAATGCTGTTTCACGTGAATATTACCACAGGAGTGAAGCACAAAGCTTTGTTTAGCCTAGAAAGGAAATAATGGTCAGAGAGCACTTTTTCATTCTGTTTTGCAATCTGGATATGGTCACTCGATTTTTCCGTGAATTTGAACAATAGGCCTAGTAGTCCATTTTATCCCAATGGACATGGACATCTCGTTTCTTTTCCCAACTCTTCACTCACGTCTCACTCATGTTCGCAGGGGATTATAAACGTCTCTTCCTTTCGTTTGCTTATAATTAAGTCTATTATAACTATTCACATCCTTTACTATGGGAAAGTATAAAAAACACTGTAAGACGAATACCTTTTTACTTCAAATTTTATTTAACACAGTTTGTTCTTGTTATTAAACTTGGTAATGCGCGTCAAGTTTGGTTTATTTGAATAGCGCATTTCACACACACGCCGGTGATTTTAGTTTTGTTTTCTCTGGCAGTGAATAATCAAACAATGCCTAAATGTCTTGACCCTGTGAAAAATAAAACCCGCTCTTCAGACCTTTTACAACAAGTGTTGCTTTGCAACATCAGCAGAACATATGAAGACGAAGATATTCAAGAAGGTGTCCCATTCCTCCCAAAGCGCAGAGCGGTAGACCTATGATGCATCTTTGCGGGGGAATAGTATATGAATCAAATATTTTTCTAACTAATATTTAATTTTCATATATTCTTGAGGTTACCATTATTTACTGAAAATCGTTTTTGTTTTATAGGCTGTGTTGTTTCACTGACAGAAGTGCTAAAATAAACACGCATGCTTATGGATGTTTCAGCCTCAAATGATTTCGAAATGTAGGCTATATATATATCTGGCATAGACTACAGTATTTAAAATAGCATATATGCATTAGTTACATTCTCAATTTAATTTACAGAGCAATCCCTGCTAAGTTTTTAGTTTAACTAATACTATAGAAGAGGATTAGTGTGTCGCACACAACAGACTCGCAACGGGGGCGTGGCATCACGATGGTGGCACAACCCTAGCGCGCGCCTCCTGCGCTCTCCGTTGGGTTGTTCTTTGAAACGACAGAGGACGACTCGGGGTAATTTTTCTATAAACCATCATGAAATAGCGACAATGTTTACTTTAGTAAACTTGACCAAAACAGTTAATGGTCAATAGCATCCCTACACTGCTGTGGACGTTGTTAACTTCATTAATGTGTTTACTGTGATAATGGACTGCGGATGGGAGTAGGATTCGGGATTCGGTTTCGGATTCGGCCGAATCTTAACCAGTGGATTCGGTATTCGGCCGAACCCCAAAAATCTGGATTCGGTGCATCCCTAATATTTATATGGGTAATGTTGTTATTTGCATATGTAACGGAGGCCAGCTAGTAGTTGCTGTGCGAGTAAACCTCACTCCTCTGATCTCAAGAGACGCTCTAGTGACTGACGCTAGAGGTTGCAGCCTTTAGCCTCCTTGTTAGAGCGTCCGACTCTCATGCCGGCGGACCCGGGTTTGAGTCCCGCTTGGAGCGGGGCGGTTCGAACAGGAGGGGTTACACATACAGTATTTATGAGGTAAATAGCACTGATTGGACAAACTGCGCGACTATCTGTGGAAATGCAGCAACACAGATCTATTCTAGTAATTATTAAACAAAGTAAAATAATAAGTCAATTTAATTAAGTCATTGATAATTAAGTCAATTACACAAAAACTTAGGTCTAAATTGAAATCCGAGAAATGAGACTTATTATCCCTTGGCTACAGTAACTGCTGGTTGGTCTTAGAAGTTTATAGACAGTCTTAAAGGGATAGTTCACCCAAAAATGTAAATTCTGTCATCATTTAACGTTAGTTGTTTCTTTTCTCTGCTGAACTCCGAATTTTCTCTGGGACTTTGTAAGTCAATGGGGCTCATCAACTGTTTGGTTACCCATCTTCTTCTAAATATCTTCTTTTGTGTTTGCAGACAACGTGATAGAGAGTAAGTTATAAAATTAATTTTTTTTTTGTTTTTTCGTTTTTGGGTGAACTATCCCTTTAACATTGTGTCTGTGTTTATAAAACTGGCCCCTTAACGAGTTTGCTGTTCGACATTTTTGAGATAGCATCCTTCTGAAATGGAGGCAAATAGGGCGCGAGAACATTTTGTGACTACAGAAAGCGTGTGTTTAATGTGATAAGGCAACTAATGGTTGCTAAAAAATAAAATAAAAATCTGCATATCACAAAGTTAAAACTGACATTTGCGAAGTGCTTTAACACAAGGTTTAATGTAGCTCTTATGAATAGTGTGTAGTCCTAATTATTGGGGTGTAACTACACCCGAAACGGCTTCAGATAAACATAACTGATGTAGTTAAAAGTAGCATCTGTGGCCATGAGGAGTGACACGCTACACGACAAAAAGTACCAACAAACTCATAGAAGCACTCCGACTTTGCCGACTAACTGCATCGTTCGTTTCTAGAGTCCACCAAATATGTGAAGCTACGCATATGGATTGTAGATTTGACCGTTTTTAGACCTGACAAACACGCAATTCTTATATTGGTGATGACTGCCTGACAAGTTTACGAACAAAAAAATATTGCAGAAATTAAATAAGAATCAATTAAATGCATTTTCAAAAGGTATGCAAAATTTCTTACCCCGCGTATATCCCAGTATGCCAATTTCATTGTCATCTTACAACAGAGTGTATGCAATGTGTCTGTGCAGTCAAAATGCGGTGCAGCCAGCCAGCTCAGACTCTGAACAGTGGAATGGAGGAAGGGGCGTGTGCGGGTACACCACGTACAAGAGGGGACTCGAGTTAAAGGGATAGTACACCCACACAATTAATATCATGTTAATCTGTCCGTGCATACTGTTTCATTTGTGTTTCAGCAATGATATGAGCAGTCTTCTGAGAAGTCGATATTTATTAACAAGAAAGGTCACAATAAATATCTTCCAATTGTCATGGAAACTTTTGACATGCATTTTATTGTTTCATTCTTATTTAACGAGACCGTCATGTCACGATTAGATACAATATTAGTGTGATATTCCAAGACATAAAAGGCTAATAAAAATGTTGGGGTGGAAATGAATAGGCTTGGACTTGGTGCTGATAACCCAATGCACAGGACAATGCATCCTCAAGGACTCCTCTCACCCAGCCCACAGACTGTTTTCTCTCCTGCCCTCCGGCAGGCGTTTCAGGATCCTCCGGACCAGGACCAGCAGACTTAAGAACAGTTTTTTCCCCAGAGCTGTCTCTTTACTGAACTCAAACCACCGTTGATCCACTTCCCTCATAAACTGCTAACCCTCCTACCTCACATCTACATTACTTTGTTATTTGCACTACAGACTGTTTATTCAGTAACAACTGTTTACTTATGCATCTTGCACTGCCATATCTTAACTGGATTATGCTCATTTGCACTGCCGACTGTATTTACAGTACCAATGTTTACATTTGCATTTTGCACCGTACTTCTAACTGTAATATGCAACCACTTTCCACTGCACTTTTACACTTTATTTCGGATAGCTCTGTCCATAATTTATTGCTCTAACTTAATCCACTGCTATATTTCTCATCTTGTTTAACATATTATTGTATACCTCTAACTGTAAAATTCTGTTCAAAGTAATAGCCATCTGTATATTATATTCATAGTACATATTCACTTGTAAATTCTGTTTATAGTAATAGCCATCTGTATATTTATTCACTGTATATATTCATCTGTAAATTCAGTTCTGTTTATAGTAATAACCATCTCTCTACTTATACATATTTATATATATTCAGTACATTTTTATGCCCTGCACTTACGCAACCATTGTATATATCCTGCACTTGCTGCTATTGCACTTCTGGTTAGACCTAAACTGCATTTCGTTGCCTTGTACCTGTACTTGTGTAATGACAATAAAGTTGAATCTAATCTAATCTAATCTAATGGAGACCAAAATAAAAATATTAAGATAAAAATACAGAATTATTTTAGATGAATATGCTTGCACTCTGTCACTGACTATATAGATTTAAAATAATGTAGGCCACTTTTTACTGGTAAGACATTTGGCATTATCAGGGCACAGTGCACACAACAAATATTATTATACATTATATATATATATATATATATATATATATATATATATATATATATATATATATATATATATATATATATATATATATATATATATATATATATAGTTTAAAGTACTGACACTAAAACTCTGTAAACTTGAATTTTTTCTCACACAGTAATTTTCATTTTGGATGAACTATACACAATACAGATTGTCACCATTTACGATACACATTGTTACATTTTTGTAATGTGATATATTGTGACGCAATGAATTGTTACACCCCTATTATTTACCCTAATATAAAAATTAATCTGGACCAAAACGTTTGCATGTTTAACATGACGCAACAACCTCAAAGCAATTGTAAAACGGATGCTCTAAAACTTGGAAGTTCAGGCAAAATGTATAGCCCTAAAGTTGTAAAACTAGAGTGACAAGGCTACCGGGAAAAGGCTGGTCAAAAGGACAGAACACAAAGAAAGCCTGTCTTTGACACTCAAGCCAGGTCAACTTGATAAACAGAGATGGCAAGCTGTCTGGGTTTTCCAGGGCACACGGTTTCCACTCATGACAGTTTCATTATTCAGACTCTTTTAGCTGTACCAAAGCAGTCTGTTATGCTGCTTAATGTTGCAAAATGGTATTTGTTCAAATTAATTTGCCATGTCTATAACACACTAGTTAGTCACATAGAAGAATCAGTAAATGGTAAAACTAGGTATTTACCTATAGCAGCTAATGCATCCAAAATTGCGCATTCACAAATAGCATTAAAAAACAGTGAATAGTATACATGCAATATTAAATACACAAGACTCACAGAATTAAGATATTTTATTTTTGAGATAGAGAAAAGGCAGAAAAAATAAACTTCACTTTGATATCATGTCTGATTTACAATAAATAGCACTAATAATTATTCAATTACAGACACAAATAAAAATGGCCAAATAACTCAAAGGATACAACCACTGGAAAATAAATATCACAAGAATAGACACATTAGAAGAACAGAACCTGTTCAAATCAAGTACATAAAGGAGGAAAAAACTCCATTTAAAAATGACACCATTATGACGGCTCATGACAGAGATGTGCGTAGGTACTTGAGCTCACACAGAAAAGCCAAAGAACCAATGCTTATGGCTGTTAGTGTTCAGAACAAGTGTACAAGCAACACCAAATGACAGCTTATTATCTATGACGGACGGTGTAAACCGTTTCACTGATCTTCATGCTGGACTGCAGGTTATGGACAGTGTAAGGTCCACAGTGACAGAGGGGGAGATTTCTGGGGTTTCCTGACGCTGGACGCCTTCATAGACACTGTAAGTGTGTTTCCAGTTGGGATTCTGCAAGATGTTTATGTGCTTTCGTCAAATACAACGTTGGCATTTCCTTTTGTTGCGATCAGGACTTTACAACTAAAATAACTACAGTACATTTCTAGCAAATACCTAAATAAAAACAAATTAAAAATGGTATTTAGTTGAACACCTGTGGAATGAAACTCAGTATGACTGTCCCACAATTCCCTGATTCACCTTTCACTCGCACTCTGCACTTGTTGAATAATTGAAAGCATATGACGCCTCTAACGTCTGGCCGGTCCTGCAGCCATGCACAGGGAGCCCTGCTCTTCAACCTCTGACCGCACAGCTTGCGTGATCAAATTCAGCTCCTCGCACAGCGTCTCAAAGCGGTACGCCACACGGATGTCTGGAACGTTGGTGCGTCTGATGTCGTTGCCCTCCTGCCCCTCTTTCAGATAATGCGGCCCCAGCCAGTAGCTTTTCACCTTGACACAGGACATTTGGATGCATTAGTCAGATGCTTTCCTCTCTGATTCCTTGCATTTGAATTGTCTGTTTCAAGGGTTTGGCTACAAGATGGCGAGTGGCGACCAAACACAGTACCAAAACTGTTTGGCAGCCAATAATTCAACACACAGAGTACTACTGTGGGCGACACACAAATATCCACAATGAAAGAGAAGTGGTATAAAATGTAAAGTAATCTGGATAATTTTTTCCTTTACATACTGTAGTTTTGGTCAGGGTTTTAGAGAACGAGGGCATGTTATGCAATCTTGGCATCTAGCTACTGTACACAGAGACACGTGTCGCAATACTGTTGTTTTTGGATGCACAGCCAACAAAAGTATGAGAAGTATTTATCCTCCCTTTTAAAAGCTGGAAATCATATCCCCAGTTTTACAGATAAGGTTTAACACTAGTTCTAGACTAAAATGCACGTTTGAGCTGTTTTAACTGAACGAAACTTGCACTGACATATCTTAAAATATAATGTAATAACCAGTAATGTTTTATTCTAAGGTACGTTTATAAAAGCTACTTACATTTCTTAATAGAACTAAGGCCTAATCCTAGCTTGATCTAAGCACTGTCAGGCCTAAAAGTATTAACTTAAAAAAATAAATGTACTGACCCCAAACTTTTGTGTATGTAGACATACACTTTTAGAGCATATTTAGTTGTTATGTCATGGTGCCTAGGGCATTAACTAATGAGATGGTGGTCCAGTGGGTTAAACCATGGAACTGATATGCAGAAGGTTGCTGGTTCAATCCCAGTGGTCACCACCAGTGTGTCCTTGAGCAAGGCACTTTACTCCATGTTGCTCCAGGGGGATTGTCCCTGTAATTCACTGTAAGTCACTTTGGATAAAAGCGTCTGCCAAATGCATAAATATAAATATAATAGTAACACATTTAACCTTAAGGTGATGATACACAGGGCAACTTTTTGAGCATTGTTGCCGAGCGATGTTGTATCATCACCTTTAGAGAACTAGTCCAGTGCCCTAATTAGTTGCCCTATGTCTCACCTGGTTGCCCATTAACGGCAACATTGCCCAGCAACATTGCTCAGAAAGTTGCCCCGTGTTGCATCATCACCTTTACTGTCTACTAGCACCTAAGTGTTGCTGAAAATGACTTCTGTTGGTGCTGAAAGAGGTGTAAGTAGAGATGTGAGCACCTGGTGAGAAAATCCACTCATGAGCACACTGTTTCGGGCCAGCTCACACATGTCACATGAGCTCAGCTTCCACACCTGAGCAGCGATGCTGTACTCCTCCATCAGCGGCTCCTGAACAACCACAAACAATAGGTCAAACATATTACAGACCTCACACGGGATGGAATGGTTTGGCTTCCAACCTTTGTGAAGTGGAACTGCAGAGGGTCATCAGTGGACAAAGACACCACAAGGCCTCTGGACAGGTACTCAGGCAGTGGATTGCGATGGTAACTGAGGAAGAGGCTGTTGTTGCTGAGCGGGGACATGGCGATGCCGATCTGAGCCAGGTAATACAGATACTGCAGTACAGGAGCCTGAGGGGAAATACACAAACACTGGGTGGACTGATAAACTCTTGACTGTTTGCAAGGGGCTTTAAGAAGCAAGTTCACTAAGTTGAAGAGAGGATGTCAATGTTTGAATAGCGGCACGTTTATGTTATGTTACGATGTGATTTTAACACATTCTTTATATCCGAGCAGAACAGATTTCCAAGGACAACTGTAGAAGTATCTAGAGAGTCTTTACTTTTCTCAGAAGTAGGCCATGGGAAATATTCTCTGACAGCATAAATCCAGACACGAGGTGGTGAATAGGCCCTGCCTCTCCACAGTGTGGACGTAATACGAACGAATTCAAGTTCCTTTGCCTGTAGAGAGGAGTGTTGTGGAGCTAAATCATCTTTTATATTAAGTAACCTATCCCATAAATCTCTAAAGTAACTTTTTACCATTAAAATTAAATGTACTGTTGAAAGAAAAAGGTGTACTTGTGTGTATCAGATACCTGCGCAGGTGGTTGAGTACAGTCATATTTGCATACATGTAGTACAGATAATATGAGTATGGAGGATTGTCTTCCTCTGTCCAGTTCACAGGTTTTGGACTGTCCAGGTTAAAGATGTGATGCTCAGGTTTGGACTCATCATCCACACTATCAAACCCGACAACCTGAAGAACATTCAGTCTCACAATGAAATAAAACTGTGACCATACTTGTTGATCATTTGGTTGCATTCATTTGAAGCTGCATAGGGTAAATGGTGATGGTTTTATTTTGGTGAGTAAAGTGGGACATTTGAGTCACTTGTGATTTATCCACGGTTAAAATTAAAACTTTACTGTATTGTAAGATGCTTTAGATAAGAAAGCATCTGCCATTAGTCTTATTATAGGGACAGTAATAAATGTATGAGCTAAGGGTTTGAAACTTTGGATTACTAGGCCACATCTTTATTTTCTATAGAAAAGTTAGTGAGTGTTAGTGAGTAAACTGGGCAGTTAATCGTACCTTCAATATTTATATACACAGAGGATGTGTGCACTATTTAAGTCACAGTAGCAAAGTTACATATAATTTTACATTAAAACTAGCTTTATTAAATGACAAAAAGTTCACTCACATGTTGCAGGAAGAGATGCAACTGTGGGTGGCTGCTGGGATTGACAGTGGCTTCAAATAGAGGCATAAAAATGTTCTCTAGCATCTCCTGGAAGTTAGAAAGCTGCTTCTTGGTGTGGTACACATCACTGCAGAGGAAAGACACCACCTGTTATCTGTGTAGCTTAATTATGGTTTTAATTTATATTTAATAGACAGTGAAAATATTGGTTTTCATTTGGGAAAAAAGGTGCTTTTCAATGTAGTAATAATATACACACTACTGTTCAAAGGTTTGGGATCAGTAAATCTTCATTATTTATTATTACTAATTTGATCATTTTATTTAAAAAAAATTAAAAAAATCTAAAGTGGCATAAAACAATTTTCCATTGTTATAAAGGATTTTGATTTTAAATAAACGCTGTTCTTCTGACATATTTATTAATCAAGACATTTCTTAAACATTTTAAAATCTCACCGATAAATTTAAACATACATTATATATATATATATTTAGAATTTTATAAAAGAATTAGGCCTACTGTAGACATCAGATAATAAATGTCCACTTTACATTGATATTACCTAACGCTCAGTACTCACAATAGCCGTGGCACCTGCACCAGCCAGCGCACATTATCAGAATAAACCTGGTGTTTGACGGCCCACTGAGCCAGTTTATCCCATTCGTCTCGTGAGCGACCGTAGATAGAGAGACGCAGCTCCACATTCTGATATTTGCTCTCCTCCAGGTCTGCCATCACCTCCTGAAACACCAACATACAACTATCAGCAGGGGGCGCACTTAACCATTTGAAACCAAATTCATCAACATGCTTGTTTTGTTAATGTCATAGATTATAAGGAACAGCTGATACCTTGATCATGTGTCCAAAGTATTTCCCCTCAATATGGTTGTCAGTCTTAATAAAGATTTCTCGGAGGATGGACTCTCCAATGGGGTTGTATTTGGAATTGAATTTATCAAAGCGGTGGAATGTGTTACGGTCCTGTGGGAAAGAGAATATTTGTAATATTTAAAATAGCAAATTTATATATATATATATATATATATATATATATATATATATATATATATATATATATATATATATATATATATATATATATATATATATATATATATATATTATATTTACATTTAATCATTTAGCAGATGCTTTTGTTGAAATGAGGAGAACAATAGAAGCAGTGACTAGTCTGAGTTAGTCTAGCAGAGTACACGTAGAGAGGTGTTTAAAAAAAATTAAAAAAACAAATTCCCAAGTGTAGCCTACTTATTCCCACACATTTTAGAGAAGAATTTTTATTTGCATGGTTTAGGGACCCATTAAACTGTGTGTAACTTCATTCATTTAGTGCCACAGTTTGCATTCAGTAGAGAACAACAGTTCATTCATTCGCTTATTCAGTTCTCACCTAAGTGTAAATCCACTAAGCTTGTGCGATCTGCAACTCTGCGCAACATATTTTTAGTGAGAGTGACCTAGATCCCACACGAACCCACAAAGATTGGAACACCCACTTGATATTTGCCTTGGCATATACACTTTTCTTTTCTTTCATGGTCCTATATTTTCTTTCAGTTTTCTGTCATTTTATGTTTATATTTTTGTTAATAGTCACTTTATACATTTCTAATGAATCATTGTTATATAAATAAGATATAACATATCAAACACTACCCTTCAAACACTACCCTTTTTTTAAAGAAATTCAATTTTTTGTTTAATCAAAAGTGGCAGTAAATACATTTATAATGTAACAAGATTTCTATTTCAAATACATGCTGCTCTTTTGAATTTCCTATTCCACAACGAATCCTGAAAAAGAAAAAATTAAGAAGCACAGATGTTTTCAATATTGATAATAAGAAAGGTTTCTTGAGCACCATCAGCAAATTAAAATAATTTCTGAAGTATCATGTGACACTGAAAATGTAGTTTTGCCATCACAGGAATCAATTACATCTTAATTATATATTACAATAGAGAACAGCTATTTTAAATTGAAATATTTCACAATATAATTTTTTTTACTGTAGTTTTGATCAATAAATGCAGCCCTGTTGAAAAAAATTCAACCCAAAAAATTGTTAACAGTAGTGCATTAATGTTGTTGATATTATTATTAATTAGTATTACTATGCATAATTGCTAGTGATGGTAAAAGTATTTTTCCAAACACAAAAACCAAAGCACACACATCACTGGCAAGTTGGTGACCAAAAATAACAACATTTTGAGCATGCATGCGATCTGATTAAAAGCCTGTGTGCTCGAAATGTTACCGTAATAAAAATCTGTCAATAGCTGTCTTATTTTTGGAGCCGTGGTGTGCCAACTTGATCTCTTTTATCAGAAGTATTTTTCCAACCACTTATGGCATGTGTTTAACTGCACTTCTTACCGCGTGCATGTCCAGAGTGTCTACGCTGAGGTCAAAGGCCGTCAGGTTCATGCTCTCAAACACCTCTGTTAGGGTCTGTCCACGGCCTTGTTCTACATGGACGATTTCACCTGGATATTTCTTTATGGCTCTTTTAATGAAGCGCAGCAGGTGCTTCTGATTCATACAGGATGAGGCATGTATGTGTGTGTCCACCTGAAGAAATGAAATGTCAATAGCCGGAATTACATTACTAGGTTAAATAATCAGGTGACAATTTCCTGTGACAACTACTAAATCAATTATTTTGAGCTAAATTGTTGTGTTCATGCCAATGTACAGCGGACCTTCCTGATGTTGTAGAAATCACGGTGAGGGACCTTCTTCTGTGCCGCCAACTCTTTCATCTCGTTTAGGAGAACGTGCATCTGGAATTTGGAGCTGAGGTACTGCAGTCGGCGATAGCAGAAAGATTTCCTGTTGGAAAGAATATACAATTAAAAATCCATGCTAAACCTAAAGCAGATCAGAACAGTTCTGGCTATTTTGGGGAACATATTTAACCAGTCTTTGCCACTTCTTCATCTTTGTAGCATTATTCACATTACAAATTAATTACTGGTTCAGGATGGGTTCATTTTTACATTTCGCCCACAGGTTCAAACTGAGGTCAGTGCATAATGATTTCAATCAAGCAAAGCATCTCGCTCAGGGATCAGCTCACATGTACAGAATAAGAGGTTTCAATCAGTAATTTGATCATCTTCTCCTGGATCTGCTGCATCACAACAAGCACAACTTACACTGGCCCGTTAATGATGAGGGCCATCATCATGTTCATATCCGCTATGTATTCCTGCAGGTCTGGGTACGGCAGGTCCAGCTCTGAGGAACTGATGGACATTACGAAAAAAGAAACAGAGGGGGAAAACTTTTTATTTATTTTTATATTTAACAATTAGGCCTACTCAATTCTCGGGACTTGCAACTGGTCTTACTTATGTGTGTATACATGAACAACACCATCCACCATCTTGCAAGTGTAGCCCAACCCAGGGGGCATGTTGGCAGGGTCAGACCCCTCATAAGGGTGGGTTTCTGACACAGGTGGATGGACTGTTGCATCTGTGGAGAACACATGAGGTAAGAGAAGGAGATGCAATCATTTTGTAACTGCATACCGATCCTACAGAACTCTTAAACTTGTATTACTGAAATAAGAAACATATCTACTGGAACTAAAGTCAAGTAGACTTTAAAGTATTTTGCCCAAAAATCTAAATTCTGTCATCATTTACTCACCCTCATGCCTTTATAAACCATGGAACACAAACATGAATTTTGAAGAATATACTGGCCACTTCTTTCGATATAATGAATACAATTTGATATAAAGACAGATGTCAAAAAGCATCATGTTTTTTAAATTGATAAGATAGCTTTGTTAGAGGAACAGGCTGAGATTTACTATTTATTCACTGATAAATCTTTACCTCATTGAGAAATTAACAATGGCGACCGGTTCAATCAGTGAGCTCAAGAACTGATTCATGTGAAAAAATTATTTGGAACGATTTTGTGAACTGCATCAAGAAATTCATTCGAAATATCTCAATCAAAAATAAAAATTTTGCTATTTTCCTCATGAACACATTAAGGTAAGCTAGGGCGGATGTCAAGATTGTGCTTAAAAATATAATTTCAATGTTCCTTACTTTTGTATGGCTTCAGAACACTTGTAATACAACACCCAAGTAAACTTTTTTTGTGTGCTTTTTGGCATTGTGGCGGTAAAAAAAAAAAAAAAAAAAATTGTGTGAACTGCTGTAATGAGTAGAAAAACATTTGTGCTGTGGTTTAACATGTGGTTGATCATGTGTGGTTCATAAACAAGACGCATTTGCAACCAGAGCACCTGCTTTCAGTTATTTCTGTAGTAACTGAAGAAGATTCCATGAAAACATTGCTGTACATTATTCTACTCTCCCAAATGCAGATCAATCCAGTCTCTTTATTGAGTTTAAACCCAATATTTAGTTTTTGTTTGTTTTCTTACTACATTAAACTATTTTGGCCATAAAAATCCTGATTCCTCCTGAACATAAATCATCAAACCTCTGAATATTTCCTTCAGAAAGCTCTGGTTCAACCCACTTGCAGATACACTTGCAGACTCAGGCATCTCCTCAAAGATGTTGAGGTCCAGGGGTCGATCACCCAGCTCCTCCTGCAAGTAACGTACTGTGGTCCTGCAGAAGCTCTGCATGGACAGAGAGATATACTTCTCTCTTATGAACAGAGCTTTCACCACACATTTAGCAGCATCCAGCAGATCAGTGAATGGAACCTGGGGGGAGGGGGTGGTGGTATGGGAGAAGAAAAGAAGACTCACTTAAACATAGTCTGCATAGAAATCCTCTATCCTAGGTACAGATTTTTCAGTGACCCATTCTGCAGGTTACATTTTTAAGCCAGTATCCACGACTCAATTTGTTCAACAACACTAATTAATTCAGAAAGGAAACAAGTACGAGCATGTCAATGATTCATTCATTTGATTTGTTCAAAAAAACTGATTCATTGAAAAAGGAAAAAAGTTTGAGTGAATCACTGAATCATTCACTCAATCAATTTGTTCATTCAGAAACAAAACAACCTCATTCCTCAGAAACTCAAAAATGCTTTAGATGCTCAGTGATATGCTTTGACTTAATTCTATATATATATATTACACAGTTGTGGTCAGAAATATTGGCAACCCTGGTAAATATGATCAAAAATGGCTGTAAAAAATAAATCTGCGTCGTTTTTCCTTTTTATCTTTTATTAAAAAAATCTACTGGCATAATTCAAATGACTCTGTACGCAATTGGATAGTCCTTCAACCAATCAGACCAACGATCTGGGTGATGTACTTTGCAGAGTGGTCAGTAGTAAGGCAAACACATCCTTCTTTTGTAGGAATTGTTCCAGGGCAAGTGGAACAGAAGTCTGTTCCGTTTTCAAAGAAAACTTGCCTTTGAAATCCTTTAAAACAGCAGCATCAACAAAAACTGCTTGCCGTCCCTTCTCTATCATTAACATCGTGTTAAACCCGCCAATAGCGCGCAAGGTGTTTGTTTTGGATCATTGTCCTGATGGAAGATCCAAACACGGCCCATTATAAGATTTCTAGCAGAGGCTGTCAGGTTTTGATTTTTTATCTGTTGGTATTTGCTAGAATCCATGATACCATGTATCTGAACAAGATGTCCAGGACCTCCAGCAAAAAAATAGGTCCACAACATTGAAGATCCAGCAGTTTATTTAACCGTGGGCATGGGGTACTTTTTATCTCTGTTTGCACCAAAGCCGTCTGGAGGGTTTGCTGCCAAAAAGCTCTTTTTATAGTTTCATCTGACCACAGAACCAGTTCCCTTTTGAATTTCCATTCATGTCTGACAACTGAATATGCTGGACTTTGTTTCTGGATGAGCAAAAAGGATTTTTCTTGAATCCCTCCCAAACAACATGTGGTGATGTAGAGGTTGTTTGTTTTTTTGTCTTTCTGACCCCAAGACTCAACTAATCTCTGCAATTCTCCAGCTGTGATCCTTGGAGAGTCTTTGACCATTCAAACTGCATCAGGACAATATAGACACATGTCGCCTTCCAGGCAGATTCGTAACATCTTTAGTTTATTGGAACTTCTTAATTATTGAACTGTTGGTGAAAATGATAATTTTCAATGTTTTAGCTATTTTCTTACAGTCACTTTCTATTTTGTGAAGCTCAACAATCTTTTGCTGCACATCAGAACTATATTCTTTGGTTTCACTCACTGTGATGGATGATTAAGGGAATTTGGCCTTTGTGTTTCCTCATATTTATACTCAATATTATACCTCATATAAATTCTAGGGGTGCCAATAACTGTGGCCAAATCACATTTCATAATGTGATTTTCCCCCGATTTTTTATTATTTTAATTCAATGAAGGGTTAGATTTTTGCGAATTCTTTTTATGATAGATCAAAAGGATAAACAATGCAGATTTATTTTTACAGCCATCTTTGATCATATTTACCAGGGGCGCCAATAAGTCTGACCACAACTATATATATTCAATTCATTACTTTCAATATCTGAAATATAAGTTATTAAATATTTACCTAACTATTGAACTCATTTAAAGGCCACATCAGGCTTGTAATCATGCTGTTGGTATGAATCACTAATAAATGATGTATGATTGCTTAAATTTACCTACATCTACAGTATATCTTTCTAAACTTTTCTAGGAGACAGTTGTACAATACATGTAATAGAAACCATGTACCATTCAATTGTACTTAGATCCACAAAATAAAACAGTATTTTGGTGACAAAATATAAAAATCTGTTCTAAATGTTTTCTTTTTATTGTTATTAATAGTGTGTATTTCCCTGTTTTAACTCATTTTTCTCCATTAATGTGAAAACCCCTCAGCAGTTGCTGTCAGCTCATGTTTCCCTCTGGGGTTTGTGTAATCGTGTGTGTGTGTGTGTGTGTGTCTGTCTGTCTGTGAAAATTGGTTCTCCCTCAGGAGTTTATATAATGTCTGCAGTGTCCACTTCAGTTCTGTCAACAACATCTTGTTTTTGTAAAACAAACAAAACATAAAAATGAAAAACAGGAGCTGTTACTACCCCACATTTCTCCTCTCCAGAGATTGCGACTCTCTGATACTCTCTCTCAGGGACGAGCTCTCTCTCGGGATAGACTTCTTTGGGTTCCTGGCTCTGTTCTTTCATATACCTAAGAAAGAGAGGAGATGCTGGTATTAGTTAACAAACACTTGGTCTCATATAAATCATCACATAACATCTTAAAAGGCACTCACTCCAGATCTGTTGCACTGTCTGTTTTCATGAAGTCCTGTTTGGCTCGCAGTAGGATATCAGGCTCAAACCTCAAGAGAAAAGGCATTTAATTAACTGACTGTGGATCAAAGGTCACATGTGCATACAGAGCGAATGTTGGACTAATATTGGCATGTGAAGTGATGAGTTCATTTCATGTTCATAGCTGAAATCACTTGTATAGTTTGACACGAGCAGTGTGTTTGGGTTGCTGGACTAAAGCATGGGATGCTTGTGTTCCCTGCAGGCTTCTTAACTACACTACTGTCCAAATGTTTGGGGTCAGTGCATTTTGAAGTAAAACAATAATATCATTACAATTTAAAATAACAGTTTTCTACCGTAATATACTACCATTTTAAATTTAAGAATTTCATATTTAATAATAGATTTTAAAATGTAATTTATTCATGTGATGTTGAAATTTCAAAGCTGAATTTTCAGCAACATTGCTCCAGTCTTCAGTGTCACATGACCATTCAGAAATCAGTCTAATATGCTGATTTGCTGCTCAAGAAACATTTCATATTATAATCAGATATTGAAAACAGTTGCTGCTTATACATGTTTGTGGAAAATGTGATACATTTTATCCGGATTCTTTGAGGAATAAAAAGTTCAAAATAACAGCATTTATTTTAAACATAAATCTTTTATTTTATTATATAAGCATTATAAATGTTTTACTGTCACTTTTAATGCAATTAATGCATCACTCACTGTTAAATGAAAGTATGAATTTCTTAAAACAAAATCTTCCTGACCCCAAATTTGACTCGATTTTTTCATCTGGTTTAGGAACAGAGAATTTCGGGGTTAAGGAAATGGTGTTATTTTAAGTTAAAAACACAGGTAAGGTCAATGTTAGGGATTTCTTTTCATTTTTACTTTAAGAAAGGTCAGAAATCTTGTGTTTCATGAGAACTACTGATACTATTAATGACGGGATGTAGTACTTGATATCCTGGCTGATTTGCCGCTCCAGTCTGTGCCGCCTCTCCTCCAGCTGCTCAATGGGGCTCTCCTCAGGGAACTCATATGGAGCGCTCCGCATCTCGCTCTCAGCCAGGCTGCGGGAGAACAGCTCCTAAACGCACACATTAAGCACACATTTACATAACGGCAGAAACAAACACACAAAAAAATGCATTCAAGCAGCATGATTGTTGGGATTTCTGCTTTGTTTACCTCGGCAATCTCTTTGTATTTGCCATCCATGGATGTGCGCAGATCAATGTGGCCGTGCTTGGCTACAGGGTTGCCAGGCAAAGAATACTGGGATGTGAGGAGGTGTCGGCCAACACGGAGATCTACTAGGAAGATAATGAGAAGAAGATCATTTCAACAGATATGGCTTGATTGGACTTTCATATTTAAAACATTTTGATTTTGCAGATGCGATTATTGGAGATAATTGTTTGAGGAATAATGGCAATACATTGTGATCCATAATATTTAGCCTTGTTTTTCTGTTGTCCAGATCTACAACTGTTTGTCTCACAAAACAATGGAGCATTCAGGTGGGAGGACATAAGTTTGTATGTGAGTGTGTGCTGGCATCCATCTTAGTATGCCCACTTAACTTGTGGGCAAGTTTACACCAAATGCATCTAGTGCCCACACAAATTTTAACAAAGCCACACTGTCAAAAACAAATCTGCAATCAATATCTAAACATCTTTTAAACTTGAAGCAAAATATAAGATATTAAGCATTACATATTAACAAATATACACACTATACTGTTCAAAAGTTTGGGGGTGTGATATTTTGTAATGTTTTTGATGCTCAGCAACCATTTATTTGATCAAAAATCCAGTAGAAAAACAGCACAAATGTGAAATATTATTACAATTTTAAAATAATAATTTAGTACTCCATTACTCCAGTCTTCAGTGTCACACGATCCTTCAGAAATCATTCTAATATGATGATTTGCTGCTCAAGAAACATTTCTTCTTATTATTATTATTACTACCTAATACTTTTGTGGATTTTTGTAAACAATGTAAACGACTCCAAACTTTTGAATGGTAGTGTATCTTAAATTCGTTTCTCATACCCCATTGGGAAAGCTTAAATAATGCTTTTTTTTAGCATAAATAATTAAGTTAATGAATATTTTAATTCATGATCTTGATATTTTTACATGAAAACAGGCCAAAAATATTGATTGTGAACATTTTTGCAGTGAAATGCAAGCCAAAGGTATGATAAATTACAATGTTTTTAAGTTAATCATCAGAAACATTTTAATATCAAAGGTTTTGCCTCACAAACAAATGCTTTCAAACACTTTCACTTTACAGTGAGTGTAGCTCGACCCTTCTGCTCGAGTTCCATAGTTCCATCCCATGAGTGATATCAATCTTCCTAAACTCTGACGCTTGATCAAATATTCATAAGCCTGATGAATAATTAAGCAGCCATGTCTAGCCCTTGCATTGCAGAGACCAGGACATCTCGTCCCACTGTTAAGGAAACGGACTAAGTAAAAAAACGGTTCCCTTGGTACAGCTATCAACAGAATTCATTAAGTTCCTGCAGATTTGAAAATGTAGCAAATCTCAAAAATAGTTTGCAATACAAATGCAGTTATAGTATACAGTTCAGTGCAAACTAGCCTGTGGGCTACAGTACAGGGAGTGCAGAATTATTAGGCAAATGAGTATTTTGACCACATCATCCTCGTTATGCATGTTTTCTTACTCCAAGCTGTATAGGCTGGAAAGCCTACTACCAATTAAGCATATTAGGTGATGTGCATCTCTGTAATGAGAAGGGGTGTGGTCTAATGACATCAACACCCTATATCAGGTGTGCATAATTATTAGGCAACTTCCTTTCCTTTGGCAAAATGGGTCAAAAGAAGGACTTGACAGGCTCAGAAAAGTAAAAAATAGTGAGATATATTGCAGAGGGATGCAGCAGTCTTAAAATAGCCAAGCTTCTGAAGCGTGATCATCGAACAATCAAGCGTTTCATTCAAAATAGTCAACAGGGTCGCAAGAAGCGTGTGGAAAAACCAAGGCGCAAAATAACTGCCCGTGCAGCTGCCAAGATGCCACTTGCCACCAGTTTGGCCATATTTCAGAGCTGCAACATCACTGGAGTGCCCAAAAGCACAAGGTGTGCAATACTCAGAGACATGGCCAAGGTAAGAAAGGCAGAAAGTCGACCACCACTGAACAAGACACACAAGCTGAAATGTCAAGACTGGGCCAAGAAATATCTCAAGACTGATTTTTCTAAGGTTTTATGGACTGATGAAATGAGAGTGAGTCTTGATGGGCCAGATGGATGGGCCCGTGGCTGGATTGGTAAAGGGCAGAGAGCTCCAGTCCGACTCAGACGCCAGCAAGGTGGAGGTGGAGTACTGGTTTGGGCTGGTATCATCAAAGATGAGCTTGTGGGGCCTTTTCGGGTTGAGGATGGAGTCAAGCTCAACTCCCAGTCCTACTGCCAGTTTCTGGAAGACACCTTCTTCAAGCAGTGGTACAGGAAGAAGTCTGCATCCTTCAAGAAAAACATGATTTTCATGCAGGACAATGCTCCATCACACGCGTCCAAATTCTCCACAGCGTGGCTGGCAAGAAAGGGTATAAAAGAAGAAAATCTAATGATATGGCCTCCTTGTTCACCTGATCTGAACCCCATTGAGAACCTGTGGTCCATCATCAAATGTGCGATTTACAAGGAGGGAAAACAGTACACCTCTCTGAACAGTGTCTGGGAGGCTGTGGTTGCTGCTGCACGCAATGTTGATGGTGAACAGATCAAAACACTGACAGAATCCATGGATGGCAGGCTTTTGAGTGTCCTTGCAAAGAAAGGTGGCTATATTGGTCACTGATTTGTTTTTGTTTGGTTTTTGAATGTCAGAAATGTATATTTGTGAATGTTGAGATGTTATATTGGTTTCACTGGTAAAAATAAATAATTGAAATGGGTATACATTTGTTTTTTGTTAAGTTGCCTAATAATTATGCACAGTAATAGTCACCTGCACACACAGATATCCCCCTAAAATAGCGAAAACTAAAAACCACTTCCAAAAATATTCAGCTTTGATATTAATGACTTTTTTGTGTTCATTGACAACATGGTTGTTGTTTAATTATTAATGTTGTAAAATTAATCCTCAAAAATACAACTTGCCTAATAATTCTGCACTCCCTGTAGAGCCGCAGTAGTTACAATACAGATAACAGCTGTCTCCTGAGCATGAATTCATCCTAAAATCATGTGATGAATTCAGGATTGGTGTATCACCACATTTTTACCTACAAGAGCTGAAACTTCCCATTTTAACCCTGAGACGAATCTATTACTTTGGAAAGCTACATTTAACATGAGGGTTTTTCTGTCTGTGAAAGCTCTTTCATCATAGCAGCATAACCATTTACTCTTGTAGTTTAAAACCCCTGCTGTTTAATTCTTAATCTGTATATATGCACAGTATGTGCTTGTTAATCCCTGTTATTTTGATCTCCTGGTTTTACAGTTCCACTCCTGAACTGAATTACTACTGTACAGACACTCCACAAAAAAACTGTATTTAGTAAAAAAATATTAAACACATTTTACTAGCTAAATAATGTAAATGTGATAACGATCTTATTAAAAATTTACTAGGGCATGTTGTCAGAATGGCAATATATTTTTAAAGATTATTTTTTTATAGTTTTTTATTAGGAAAAAAGATATATATCTATATATATAAAATTTCTTAAACGTAATATTTAAAAAAAAACTTTGACAAGATTATTTAAAATCTTAATATACAAAATTACTTCATTATATACTTCATTATATATAATATGCATATTAGAATGATTTCTGAAGGATCACGTGACACTGAAGATGTAATAATGCTGAAAATTCAGCTTTGCCATCACAGGAATAAATAAAATTTTAAAATATATTAAACTCAAAACTGTTATTTTTAATTGCAATGAGTTTTCACAATATGACTATATTTTCACTGTAATCCTACCCCAAATTTGTGAACAGCAGTGTAAATTGATCATTTTTTATAGTTTTTTTGGACCCACTTTATATTAGGTGGCCTTAACTACTATGTACTAACATTTTAATTAATCATTTGATACAATGCACCTATTGTGTAAATACATGTTTTTACATTGTACTTACATTTAAAAAAAATACCTGTATGTAATTGCGTCTGTAATTACATTTGTTTTGCAATACAATATGAACACAGCAAGTACATTGTACTTATTTTTTGATGCAAGTACATAGTAGTTAAGGTCACCTAATATAAAGTGGGGCCGTTTTTTTTTTTACAAGACAAGAAGAAAAATACTTCCGAAAATGTCTTTACATATCAATTCCATGTTTAAAAAGAATCAGAAGAAGTATTAAATGTGCAGTGACATAAATAAATATAATTCTCAGTTTTAGTAGATATTATTTGGGTGCCTAAATACAGTAGATGTTAGGGATACAATACATTCTGAGTAAACAAACTTGAGTCACTGTCATCCTCTAAGGGACTTAAGTCTGTTGTTTTTCCAAGAGCTTTACCATGATTCCTATTCATAACCTCAACAACAAAGACTTTGTTATAACAATGACATTTGAAGTAATGCACACATTCTCCCTGCTGAAAGTAGGAATTGTCGTCTGTCTGCTTAGACTCAAGTGCTAATTACTAACCACCACAGTGTAATTATCCACAGCGCTCAAACACAAACGAGAGTAGCAGAACTGAATAATTCAAAGTTTGGTATCACCGGATGTGCCCATAGTTGCCGAAATGGAGTAATGCTATACTAACCCTCATTCTACTGTAGTTTATCTAATGCTTTATAGGGCTTTGCTGCTCATCGTTTTACTGTTCTGGCAAAGTTAATGTGCAACGTACTTATCAGTGAGTTTATTGAAGGTAATTAACGAAAGGATTGTCAAGGAGATTGCTGAAATGAGGGTGGCTTTTTCACAGGCCCAGATGGGTGGAGTAATTATGACAATGACAGTTCATTAGCACCTAACACCAATAGACACAGCAGGAGATGCACGCACTACCTCCTCATGCAATCATACTTGCAATCACATTTTCTTTTTTTTTCTTCACACACACAGCCTACACATTTATTAACTGCAAGCTTACATAAAGCACGCCGTAAGGAAGAATACCGCAAGAGATTTTGTCAGGATTTTTGATGTGCGTGTGTCTGTATAGAACAGCACTAAGCCAGAAGGGAGACTGATATATCCACTGGCTCGTATATAATCTTCTCATGGGTGTATTTTGGAGTTTCATGCTTGTTACATAATCACCATCCCCTTCATACACAGGGTCACCACATGCAGTAAATGGCAAAGCAGAAAAACACTCGCAACCGGTTTGAGTGGCTAACCTCTTCTGCTGAGCTTCAACCTCAGTGTTGCACAACTACAAAAATGGAGTTATTGATTCTGATGGTAAACATTCTAGAATGAGGGTCTATAAATGTCACATATTTATGAATGGGAGAAGTGAATAATCAGTGTAGTGAGATATGGAGCTGAGAGATAAGAACAGCACTGGATCAACGCATGACCAATACCTCTGACACATGAGATGAGGTCAAAGATCAGGCCCGTCCTGCTCTGCAAGTAAATTTAAAATGCCTTATTTATATTGGTGTAATTCGGTGTATTTATCTGTTTGTGTGTATTTCATATTTGATTAGCAGTTACATTTTAACACTTTAGTTTAGGGTCCAATTCTCTTACCATGAATATTACTAAGATATTGGCTGTTTATTAGTACTTATAAAGCACTTATTCTGCATGACCATATTCTACATCCCTTAACAACTACCTTACTAACTATTAATAAGCAGTAATTAGGAGTTTATTGAGGCAAAAGTCGTAGTTAATAGTGAGAATTGGACCCTAATCCAAAGTGTGACTGAAATGTATTATGCTTTCTATCAAATATATCTATGTACATAAGCATTCAAAAGTTTGGGGTCAGTAAGATAAAAGTGATATAATACTTCAGCAAAAATGAATTTAAACTGATCAAAAGCATACAACGATTTCTATTTCAAATCAATTCTGTACTTATGAACTTATGAATAAAAAGTTCTATACCAGTTTCCACAAAGATATTAAGCACTACAACTGTGTTCAACATTGATAATAATAAATATTTCTGAAGGACCATGTGACACTGAAGACTAGAGTAATGATACTGAAAATTTGGCTTTACCATCACACAAATTAATTACATTTGAAAACATATTTAGAAATTAAATTGTAATACTTCACAACATTAATGTTTTTACTGTATTTCTGATCTTGGTGAGCATAAATTTCTTTCAAAAACATTTTTTTACAATCTTATGGACCTCATACTTTTGAACAGTGGGGTATATTAATCACAAAGGTTCTGACTGAAATCTCTGAGAATACAAGAGCTTGTCTTAGATCACTTTCTGCCATTATTGTTCTATATACGCAAAAGCTGAAAGAAGTCTTCCATACCAATGTCTGATGTGTGATCTGAAATGTTATTAGCAGCTGATGCTAATGCTGACTGTGACATACATTATGAAATCCTGAGCAAAACTGAGCCACGCTGAGAATTACAGTTACCTCGCTAACTCCAATCAGGGCCAGTTATTGTCGCCATGGCAACCTGATGTTGCATCTCTTCGTTCACTCACTTAACACCTGGCATGACAAGATACATACAGTAGATTGTCAGAGTAGAGCCGCAAGCACCATTTAGTACATAAAACACATTTAAGGTTACCACAGAACCCCAGCTTTCATGCGGTGATAACTTTAGATGAATAAACTCCTGTTCTTGTGTTCCCTGTTGGAAAACTGTTGTGTTTTAGAACTAGCTGGTTGACCAAAACCAAGCTTGAAACCACTTAGTAGCTGGTTTAAGACAATCTCCCAGTTTAGACCCGTTATAAACCAGCATTGTAGAAATCAAAACCCATTTACAAGCTTAAACTGGATTTCCCAGTAGGGTTTGGAAGCCTCATAACCTCTTTTCCTTTGAACACACACAATCTCACACACAAACCTCATCTAAACAGCATCCTTCTCTATTACTCTTTCAATGGTCCACTTAATCTGTCATCTGTGAAACACAGCGGTGACCACAACACCTTCAAAATGACAATACTGAGAACAATCAATACAAGCCACACACACACACGTGCATGACTCCCAAAGGAAAAACATGAGCTGACAGAAACACAGCTGAGGTCTTAGAGATGGAGAGAAACAGAATGAAAAGACACAGACGCTAATAAGTGTCCTAGATGAAAGGATATGAGCAAACTATTACTGTTATTCTCCCAAAACAGGTCAGAGAGACAAGAAAGAAAGATAGACAGACAGACAGAATAAAAAGAATAACACAAAGCAACACTTTCTAAACCAACACACATCTCCAGCAAAACAAGTCTCTCATTCATTCATTCATTCATTCACTTGCTCACATTGTCTTGTGATTGAATCTGTCCCACATACATACAGAAAACACAGCTGATGGAGCCGAAGCATCCAATCTCCCCTCCCTCCTCTTCCTGGTTCCTGCCAGCTGTCTGGGCTGGCCACTGTCATCCCCCTTTCATTTAAATATCTCTGACACATGGCTGGACTGTACCACCTGGACTTCAGGGGCAGGGGGAGCTCAACAGCATCACTGCTGTCTTTGTGACAGAGTGGGCCCGACAGTATCTCTCTACACCCCCGTTCTTCAGCTCTGTGATGCGTTAGAATGACTGCAGTGCATGCAAAATGCTGGAGGATGTTTTGAGAAAGGGATAGAGAAAGAGAGACTCCCTCGGAAGCCAAAATAGAGGTCACTGCAGAAACTAGTATTGGACATGGCTGATCAGAGACCTGGCCCACTTAAACAAGCACCAAGATAATGTGTTCATCATTAACGCCAGACCTCTACTGTTGAAGAACCCATATAGAGTGTAAATGATTCTGTCGTGTGTCCAGAGGGTTTGAGAGGCGTTTCTGATCATCTGAGGCTGTTTAATCAGAGGGACAATAGCATCCCTGAATCCTGCTCCTCTTTTAGAAGAAATGGGCTTTGATGAAGACATCAGAGAATGACACAAAGATTGCACTGATGAGGTTTTTGTGAGTCTATGGAAGCCAATTGCTTTTATTTGTTCATGTGATGAAGCCCTTTGTTTGGGGGAGAAATGTAAAAAAATAAATCATCCAACAATGTAAATTATATATTTGGTAGCATTAGTTAATGCATAGCGTGAACTAAAAATGAACAATACTTTTACAGCAGTCTTAATTACACTGTAAAATTATTTTTTGAAGTGTAAAAAAACCAGATTATTGGGGTACATTTTACAAGAAAATACAATTTTATTCTTACTACTTAAAAATATCAATGTGTTGAATTCTTTGGAAAATGTACTAGCAATTTCTGAGGGAAAATTGTTTCAAAACCATTTTTTTCAGTGCCCTTTAAAATTACATTATCTGTAAGTTTTTACATTACCTTGACTCATGAAAATATTTTAAGCAATTAAATATTGATGTTATACGAGATAGTACTTTGATTTTACTTTTTTTACAGTGTACATATTTACACATTTGTTATAAACATGAATTAAAAATGCATATTAATGAAATTAACATTAACCTATATTAATAAATGCAATAGCCCACAAGACCTAATGCATTAATACATTATCGTAAAGAGTTGCCAAAATATATAATGAAGCAAATTTTACACGTTTCAATAGTTACATTAAATAGTTTTACATTAAATTGTAGATAATCACTATCCAAGAAAGCAAGCAGGGAAAAAAGTATATCATTTAAATCTTGAGATACAGCTTTTTTTTATATAGTGAGTGTGAACGTTTGCTTGGGAAAAAGACTTGCTAGTTCCACCTAGTGGACAAAAGCAAAACTGTTAATTCTTTGGATTTTACGATCATGGGGAAAAAACTCAACTTTCACTAAATATCAAGTCACAAACACTCACGTACCTATACACTATCTTATGACTCTAACAAACCTGTTGTAAAAGGACAAGGGTCTTTTAGAAATCAAAATGTTCCTACCTCATGGATGAAGTCTCTGGGAATCTAGGGAAGTAAATGATTGGGTGGATTTGGAGAAAACAACTCTAAATAGTAGCAAAATGGTGGCTGAGGGGGAGGCAGTAAAAGAATCCCTCCTCTTTCATACCACACTAAAGGCAAGGGAGGCACTACAGGGATGAAAGTGCAAAGCACAACAGCATTTAAAACCTCTATGTGTGGTATAGAAAAGGCTGGTTGAAACATGAACGATGACCAAGATCTTCCACTAAAATGCTCATATTACTGCTATAAAGAGGAGCACAAATGTTAGCAGAAAAAGTTTTTGCAAACTATCTGCACACTGATATGCCCCTTTAAGAGTAGCTTAAGACGAGTCAATGATGTAAGCCTTATCTTGTCCGTCCTTTATGTTTAGATAAGCAAGATATGCCTATACCCTATGCATTCAATTTAGTGTGCTCTTCATCTAATGTGTTCATGTGTTATTCGAGAACGGTTGAGTTTATTAAAAAGCTTTTTGCCAGCATGGTCTGAAGATGATTTGAACCAGTTTTAGTTAAAATCTAGGGCGAGTTAGATTTTGTTTTCCAGAAAATTCAAAATGTCTGAAAGATTTTCGTGAAGGAAAATGACATCATAGGGTGCAATCGAATTGTCTTGAGGCAAGAAATCAGTTTTTCAAAAGATATTAGCATACACATAAGTGCAAATAGGACAGATGGAGGCACTAAGGGGATTGAGTTAGAGATTTCCAAATTGCTGTGGTCGATGGTCAGACTGTGCCAAATTTCACAACTTTTTACCACACAGTTCAATGGGCTGCCACAGAGCGGGGGAAGAAGAATATGAAGAAGAAAACTGTCACGGTCACCAGTGAGAGTGCCCCTGATTACCACCTGAGGGCACTCCACCCCGGACTGTCACTCCATCAATGACTACATCTCCCATAATCCTTTGCCCGGACTCATCAACGCTCATTGTTTGCACCTGTGTCTCATTTACTTCATTACCTCAGCCTATATATACACTACTGTTGTCAAAAATATAGATATTTCGTTATGTATCGATTCTGAAATATCTGAAACAATACCAGCTGCGCTCTCCTCTCTGATAGCGAGTGACACGCACCCGACTCCTCTCATTCAGTCCGGTTAACCCTCTGAACGCAGCAAACGCGTGTTCTGCTGGATTTTTCCTCATGACAGCATGTTAGTGTTGATGTGACCGGTCTGAATTTTGCGAGGGATTGCACATAACGCTAATTCTACTAATTTCCGCAGATTTCGTGTTTGCATCTGAAGCGCACACACACATACATTAATAAAGCCGCGTCTGACATACAAATATAAAAATGATCTCCTTTTTCCAGCGTATTAATGCTCAAATACACTCAAAAAATGTCTCAATGTCCATCTTGGTGAGTATTAATGTAAACACAGTAGTAGCCAGTTCAGGAAGAATGTGCAACAGGAACAGTGTTTGGGATCAATGCGTGCGTCGGGTCTTAAAGGGACAGCAGTTATTTATTATTCAAACTACAAAAAGACAAACGATCACTTACTGCTCTTGACTGATTAACTTGTGTAGCCTAACTTTAATGGATTAATCTGTATTTAATTTTTTACAATGAAGATTACCCAAAGTTATTTTAATTATATTTTTTAATTCTGTTTCTTACCTGAATACTGTTAGACCTACCTGAAAAAATAAAGCAGTCTATTTAATTTGTATCTTTATTATTTTGTATTTATTTGTGCTATTGTTTGTAATTTGTTTATTTGTTCTTATTTTATCACTGTTTACTCGTCTTTTTAAATTCAATTTGAAACCAAGTTTCCTTGTGCTGTATGTAAGCTATTGCAAAAAAATTAGTTAGCAAATATTTGTGAGATAATTGTAATGGTAATTGATCAATGTTTATACATGAGAAAAAGCTTAAAAGCTTTATTATATTAAGTGATCTCTTCAGAAGAAATTTTGATAGACAGACAAAAAAATGCAGCGTTTTTTCCCTGTGGTATCAAAAATTAGCCTGACGTCGTCATACTCAATTCTAGTCAGAATTTGAGTCTGATACTGCTCCGTTGGGCTGTGATTATGAGGCGTGCTTCAACCGAACCAGGAAAGACCTCAATTGGATAGACCTACAACCAATCAGAGCAGCAGAGGTTGAAGCGACCTATACAGACCTAGGAATGCGAATTTTAGCAGGCAGCCCTGCCAAAATAACACATATTTCACATATTTTACCCCCCAAATGCCTTTTTTTTTCCCCCAGAGAACCCCCCCGGGAAGCTATTGGGCTTGTTTTTGGCTAGTTTTGAGTAACGTAACAACCCTGTCTGCACGCACGCCCGGAATAAGTAGCCTAACGTTAGAAGAAACGAGTGTAAACGATCTTTGCCGGTGTTGTAAAAAAAGAATTTAAGGATACACAGAGTACTTACCAACACGATCATCATTTCTGAGAGAAATAGTAAAGGTGAATGCATATACGAACAAGTTCTCCGTTTAGGATTAGAACAAATTCAACCCAAGCGCCTTTGATGACGTGGATGATTACGTTACTGTTTATCATCTGTCCATCATCGTCTAAAGCCCGCCCTGACAATTTCATTGGTCCGAACAGTTTCTGTTTCAGTTTCAAAGGTCATATGCAGGCAAACAAGGCAGGAGAGATAGGCAAAAGGGTAATCCACAGAACAGGCAAATAATCCAAGACCAAGAGACAAGAAACCAGGGAAAATGCTCAGAAATGCAGTGTTACAACAAACAAGACTTCGCAGTGAATAACAGAATGAACATGGTACAGTATATATAACCTGAGGTAATGAGGTAAATGAGACACAGATGCAAACAATGAGCGTTGATGAGTCCGGGCAAAGGATTATGGGAGATGTAGTCATTGATGGAGTGACAGTCCGGGTGGAGTGCCCCCAGGTGGTAATCAGGGCACTCTCATTGGTGATCGTGACAAAAACTAACATATAATTGGCGGTCTCTATAATGAAAAAACAAAACAAAATGTCTGTCCCGGATAAAAAAAAAAAACTTAATAAATTTTAAATTATTTATTTTAATTTATTTGAGTTTAACAGAAGGTTAACCAATTAGAAATGTGAGATACCATGATAATCAAGCTAAACTGTGCCTAAATGTTTTATTTATTAGAATTATACAAATTAAAGAGTCACATTTATCTGCTAATACAATATGATGATATATCCTGCACCCCTAAAAAGAATGTTCACGCACACATTCGAGTCACCATAATTCAATGTTATGCGAATTTCTGGTGAAACTGGCACCAAATCACACTGTAATATAATTGTTATGACTATTATTAGATGTACAAGTAATGGTCAGGCAAGTTTAGTCTACAACAAGAAAGAAAAAAAAACATTTCCCAGGAGAGGAACATTAAACCTAATGGACTGTGCCAGAAATGTGGATCTGAAAGCTGTTATTTCTTCATAGCAAGATGGACTATTAATCCTTCCTCATGTTTTCTTGAGACCTTTTTTCCAAATAATGCCAAGAATGAGCCACAGTAAAAGCACACGAGGCTCTCAGTAATCAGACACTTGTAATGAGAGAGGAATTTTAAATATTGCATGTCTTAGTCTCTCTAAAAAAGACTATTTAAAGGACTTTTCATTTAAAGCAAAGCCTGACTATAATTTATTGCTACATGCCTGCAGGTGAGAGAGAAAGAGAGCTGTTTTGTGCCTATATGAGAATAACTGTGGTTGCCTGAAACTGCACGGATTCACTTTTAATTTAGTATCCTCCTCAGAACAATATTTTTGAAGATAGCAGCAATATGCCACCTGCTAAGTTTCCATCTCAGATAATTACTAATTACTCCATCTCTGTGGTGAAGATGCTTTCTGATGATGTTTCGCACCTCAGGCTGTGGAAATTATGCTGGCATAGCAAGGCAAATGAGTCTCAACATTTATCTGCGTCTGGTTTTGCACTCAACCAGACTTAAATGCACTTTCCAGAATACTGTTGCAGAACACAACATCAGAGGCACAAGGAACTGATAAATACATGCAATGCCTAACTAAATGTGTTCTAGCGCATGATAAAATCACAGTTTTTCTGCAAGAGAGAGGTGTGACATGTTTTTTTGGATCGAATCTTATGTAAGCCTTACGCAATGCTGGCCTGACCACAGACATTGTGTTGCATGTATTTAGGGATGTGGTCTAGACCAGCCACTAATAGGGGCATGTTTGATTTCCCCTGTCTGGCTTTCTTCCAATTGAATCACCAGCATTATCTGGATGAATATATTCAGGAATTGAGGTCTGAAACACAATCAGCTAAGTACTGCCAATGTAATTGTGGTCAGAAATTATGTGTAATGCATAACTTCCTCTTTCTTCTCAGACAAATATCAAATACAGGTTCAGGAGCTTTTATTCTGCTTCATATTTATGTGAAGAAAGAGAGTCGGTAATAGTTCCCTCAAATCAACAGGTATAAAAGTTTTTTATAGTATGCAGTTGCTGGATTACTGAACTCTCCTGTACATTTGTCACATAGCTAAATGTGAAAAGGAAACAACATCGAAATATGCTGAAATACTGAATATATGATGAAAAATGTACATGTAATGAAACATTCTGTCATCCATTTCCATCAAATTTCCACCACACTCATATACACACTTAAACCCACATTGTTTTTGAACAAACCCACTTACCTCCACTGGCTGTGTACTGCAGGCTGCCTCTCTTCCTGAAAGGGGATGTGGGTTTGCCTGAAGGCAACTTAGAAGACATTTTGGCTGGAGATTCACCAAGAGACGGACAAAACACTGGTTGGTTAAAGCATGGAGGATTCCTTAGCGGGGGAAGAAAGAGGGGGGCACACTCGGTCCAGAGGGGCTCTAAATGCAGTACGGAGGTTGTTCAGGTGTGTGTGTGCGTGTTTGTGTGAGAGAGAGAGAACCCCGCTCTTCAGATGCTGCAGTGGGAGAACTGGCTCCTCCCCACACCTCCCAGTGCCCACTCGCACACGCTGCCTGCCCTGCATGCTGTCGCTCTACGGTTTCCATGGAAACCTCAGAGCCAGGTGGAACGTGACAGTGAGAGTACGGCGGGCATCCAAATAGTGCATTGTGATGAACGTAAAGGAATCCTCATGTCACTTTTTCTTAGCAAGCGAGACAAGAGGAAACATGACAAGCCAGACGCTGGCTCAGGGCTCAAAATTTAGTCAGCCAGAAGAGATACACCATGTGCTGGGTGGGGGAGGTTGACTCTGTAATGGCTAACAGAGCTGGAGTTATGTCTGTGAAACGTAGTAAACCACATATGAGAGATGCACAAAAACTCAAAACTTGTGAAAAAAAAAAAAAAAACACTACAGACTAGAGCCAAGAAACATTTAGGGATGAGCAGCTAAAATACAGACATAGGCTACAGGGAAAAAAATGAGGATCATATCAGTCAGAATCTTTCTAATTACAACTGATTGACAGGAAAATTAGTTTAAACTAAAAAAAAAGGTTAGGTAAAATTCAGAATTAAAAAAATAGATGACAAATTGGAATCTGATTTCTTATTTTGAAACAATGTGCAATTCAACGCAATCATACCACAGATTTTATTTAATCAGTTTTGGCTATTAATGATATATTTATTCCCTGATACTGTAAGTAGAACAGATTAAATGAAAAAAAATATTACTAAATACTGTCAAAAAATTAACACATCTAAATATAATAATTTGAATTGAATAATAATATTACATTTTAAGTAATATGTATATATGAATGTACACATACATACAGTGGCAAAATTATTAGAACACTTGGAATCTGGAAGTCGTCTTATTGGGCCTGGATTTATTTTCCATGAGGACAATGGCCTGAAACATTTTTCTAACTATTGCAGGAACTATACCTGGGACGGAAGGAATCTGCTGGAACATCAAGTACATTTGGGGCGAATAAACTGGACAGATCTATTAAACAATCAAAGGAAAGCCTTTGGCTTCAGTTGCATGGCATAACATTAGTGTTGACGTTCTCAGAAAATATATATTGACACTATGCCAGAGATTGTTGCAAAATTTGGACATACTAAATATTAAAGTTAATAGTGGATAAAAACAGGACGACTCGCTTCATCTGATATTTGATGGTCAGAGCAACCATCTTCATGAACATAATGAAATGAAATAATGAAATGTTTTGGAGGTTTGTTTGGTGTTCTAATAATTTTGACCACCACTGTATATGTAAATTATACAGCAATGCACACACACCTACATATTTTATGATAATCTGAATCTAAATCAATAAATGATATTGTGCATTCCATTTACAAATTCAGGAAAGGGCATTCTCAACTCCATTACGAATGCCACAGAGAGGTAATGTTGTCCCCTCATGAGCTGCTCATTTTAGTTATCTATAGCCTACGAAGAATGCCTGTAGGTAAAACGCTAGTGACAGCATACATTGAACCTCATCAGCAATGTACAGCGCGAGGGGTCTTTACATAACAAAGGAATGTTTCTGTCTCTGTGCTGACTGGACGTGTCAGCACAGTCAAAAATGCAGCGCCAATGGGCTCTGGAAACATTAGCATTAGCTTCCATACAGAGCCAAAAGCGAAAAATGTACTAGTGATTAGCCTATCATCCTGTAAAAACATATTTTAGGTCATTAAGCTGCAGAACATAGGGTCTTTGAAAGAAATCATACAATTTGGAAGGGAATTTTATGCTTGCTGAGATTTACTTCCCCATAAGCTAATGGGTATAAAAAGCAGAGAAGTACACTAAAGCAATGGGTTTATACCTCCCTCCTGTGGAAACGGACAGTAATGCATTCATTCAATATATCCCCCCAAAAAAGATTGCTATTACATAATATCAAAAACAATATCAAATCAAAATAGCCAAAACATTATTTGCACCTAAAATCTTTTTTTGTTTTTGTTGCAAGTATCCATCAAATGACTACACACAGTGCTGGGTAGTTAACTGATCATATGTAATCTGGTCTGGATTACGTAATCAGATTCCAAAAATTAAGTAATAATTAGATTATATTACATTTTAAAATATGTGTTATCAGACTATAGTTCCTTTTTTATTGATTACATGATTACATGTTATTGATTTTTCCCTACCATTTCTTTATTTATCTTTTAAATTTTGATTTCTAAAAAAAATCCTACAGCTTATACATTCAGAAAGATTTCCAGGTTTGTAGAATCGCACACACAGGCCACTGGTCATATGACTATCACTAAAAACTGAGAACCACACAGCATTTGATCACTGGATTTACAGAAATCATTTCACTTTTCATAAGTGTTGTCTCAACATTTCAAATCTAATCAGCTCTTGATGAACACATTAATTGAATACTTAACCATGTATTACTGTCTTTAGAAGGCCTTTGTCTTTCAAACATATTAAAATGTACATTGTCCAACTTTTTTGTCAGATGAACCTTTTTGGCAGATTGGACATTGTATGCCTGAGTTACATCTTCCTGTTTCATGACGATAATAACATGCTTTGGTACTCAACTAATTGTTGCTAGCATGTTTTTAGCATGTTTAGCGCTCAATTGCATATTTTAGTATGTCGCTAGTAGTGCATCGCAGTGTTAAACACGCCACTGCCTGTTGAATATTGTCAGGTAGATGTGTTCAGGGCAGGAGCTCTTCTCAAACATGTGAAGTTTGGGGAAGATCGGACATTGTGGCATTAATCGTACATTATATCATATGTTGCATGATTTAATGTATTTCTAGCATGTTTACTTTGTGGTATAAATGTGTTTCAGGGAGTACATTTCAGTGTAAAGCTATGACTGAACGAATATTGCCTTGTAGATCTCTTCAGGCCATAGTTACAGCTTCCTGTTTCTTAGCGAAACATTGAATTTTGTCAGGCCGCAAGGACACACACACCCTTCAGTTAAAACTCAAGATCTTCACAATTTAACGTCGCCAAGGCCTTTAGATTAGACTGGCCAAATGATAAAATCTCTAGGAGTTTGTTAAATAGCAAAAACTGCACAAATTCTAAATATCTCACTTCCTGTTGGGTTTTCAGATTTTTTTGTAGGTATTGGGCTGTTACTTGCATAGATATACATAATAAAGGCTAGATGTCTCGTCCGCGGTGCTGGCCAATGGAGGTCGAAGTCCGCACCTGGCGGCCATCTTGTCACAGGCAGCTCGCTCACTCATAACATTGTTTTCATGGGTGCTTGCACTTTTTAAATAACCATAACTTGCAAAATTTTCTACCAATTTTCAAACTGTTTGGTTTGTTATAAACGCCAGAGATTTAGTTATGACACTGCATACTTATAAAAAAAATTATTCATAATTTGTTCAAACATCCATAATTATAGCCACGTTAATAACGTTAGTAAGAAACCAACCCATTTGTAAATCCGTCAAGATTTCAGTGAGATAAGAGTATTTGTGTTCATGTAGATCACTCGCCTTACATCAGGTACCACAGAGCCCTGCCTGTGACAAGATGGCCGCCGGTGATGACGTTAGAGACTCCGCCGTAAGACATCTAGCCTTTATTATGTATATCTATGGTTACATGTGTCTACCGAATTTCATGCATGTAGGCCTACGTGAAATGTAGAATGAACAGTGCTTAATTGAAATTTTGTAGGTGGTGCTAACCAAGCATTTTCCCACACCTAATTCTGAAACACATATCAGACATATATTTTCGCCACTTCTGACGCGTGTGCAAATTTTCATGAGTTTTCGAGCATGTTTAGGCCCTCAAAAATGCAATTCATTTCGGAGAAGTAGAATAACAGACCAATTCCAATAGAGTCATCACAGCATCGGTGCTCGGGCCCTAAGAATACTTTCAGAGTTCTCTGATGTCGGTTAATGGTTACATGACATGCTGCTGGTAAACATTTTAAAAATAATTTTTAGTAAGCGTTTTATTTTGATAATATTAAAATAAAAACAATTTATTTTAATTGTACATTTTTATAATTTAATTTATAGCTTTTCATTAAACTCACGAACCCCCTGCAGTTCCATTACAAACCCCAGTCTGGGAAACCCTGATGTAATGTAATATTTAATGTTGTTGATAACAATGGATGGCATTTCTTTTCTTTTTGAAATTTTTATATCAATAAAGTACAATATCCTCCAATTTAAATCAATGTGATAAACTAGTTAGATAAAAAGGAATCAGATTATATTATTTTACGTTATAATGTAATGGATTATGTAACTGACTACAATTTTTGTCATGTATTTGGAATCAGTAACTGCTACAGTTTGTAATCTACCCAGACTGTGCACACGCTACACATTTACATGCGTGCAAGAATGAGTCATTAATGATTCAAACAGTCCTTCCACTGTAAACCTCTCATGTTGTTTCAATTCTGTGTCAGGTCTGAATGCAGTTCAGGTCTCTGCAAAAGCATGCATTTAGCGGTTTGTTGGCACATTTGAAAACCGCAGGGTTGAGAGATGCTGCTGATCTGTCCTATTTTAATTGCATTATCATGACACATGGTGACTGACAACCGTTTACGCATAAGCATGATTAAAATAACTAGCATGCTGGATTGAGCATTTAATACGACCTGCAGGGAATTAAATTCAAAACGCTTATGTAATGCAATTTATACTTCTTTTTTATGCACTGTATGCCTACATAAAATACTATACTTTAAATTGGTGTTATGATAATATTAGTATGCATTCAGTGAGTAAATATTGTAGGCCTACGTGCAGAAAAAAAAAGACCACTGCACAAACGACTAAAAAATATATATATTTAAGTAGCCTACAAGAATTCCTGTCGTCAATGCCGCTGATAAGATTTCCAGATGTGCGGGGGCTCGTCTCAGCCGTGTCTAGGTCTACTGAGCTTGTGCTCGTTCTTTATTCAAAGAATGCCCTCCTTATTCATCAGTTCTAACCAGAAGGGCAGGAAATAACCACCTAAATAATCCCCCTCCACTGTTACCCACCCCGACCCACGAAGGCCTCGGCTAGTAATCTTGTCAGCAGCATGGAAGCTGTGCTGGAGTGGTAGAGGCAGGGCTGGACCACAGGAACACTAATGAGATTGGCTCTGATGAAGAGAAGGATACCATGATTAGCTTGCTATATTCCTCTTGGAAGCAATTAGGGATTTGGGTGCTCACAGCCTGCCACAAGCAGTAAGAAAAAATCTGCTTACCGAAAGTGACGTGGGTTGAAATCACAGAGAACTTGGTGTGTCCAATGATCCATCTGGGGAAGGGCACAGGTGACTGCATGCACGCAGAGTGGGAGGGTCTGGATGCGTTTCTGGTTTTAGATCAGTGTAAATGGATTTGTTTAAAACTAACTGTAAGGAGAGTTAATGATTCGCTGTGGGGCGACTATTGTTGGTTTTTCCAGTTGATCTTTCCATATCTCTCAAAATCTGAATGACTGCTCTTCTTAATTTTGCCATTTCATCTAAACATTAACATTGTAAGATTTAGTCAGTCAAAACTTTAATTTATCTATTATGAGTGAATCATCCTGCACATGCTAAACGTATAGGCCACATTGTTCTTAAGAGGGGCATCTTACCCCACTTAAGATCTTTGCTTTAATGAACACAAGTTAGCAAGAACCACTTTCTTATTAATCCTTGGAAAATGCCATTAAGAGTAGATGTCATTATTAAAAAATGACCAATAAAGGCACCAAATGAAAATGGTTTATAGATCAGAGACATACACACAGATAGAAAACAGCTGCTTGATATCAGAAAGGACGGCAAAAGTTGCTGAGTGTATTACTAGGTTGCGTTACTAGGTTGAATCATTTAATACAAGCTTTAAGCTAGGATAAAAATAAACCAGTTTTCACAGCCCAATGAGAACATATCTTACTGAGCAGTTGTGGCGGACGGTTACTGCAGGTTCATTGCCTTAAGCGCAGTGGGAGGAGGAGATAAAGATCTGTTCAGTGGTGTTAGAGATGATGTTAGAGAACAGCGATCGGATGGCAACATCAGAGCTGGCTTCACCACTCCCATCTCTCTGAAGCAAGACACACTGACCTGTAAGCCCTCCTCCTTTGACTCCAGTCCCCCAAGCTCAGGGTTACATAACACGTGAAACTGGCTGTATGCGTGTGTATTAAATGGAGAACCCCTCAGACAAAAGAGTCCGCCAAGGACAAGGACAAAACCCTTCATCCTCTGACCTCTGCATCTAAGAACTAAATCAACATCAGAGTTCACATATTTAAATATTAAAAAGAAAATTAGTTTGCGGTGCCACCGAGCTGTAAATTCAGAAAAAGAAGTGGATTTTGTATATATAAAATATGCATATTAATGTTTAAGATCATGGCGATGGATTTTCCTAAAACTTCAAATATTGTGTAAATATCAGTTGCTCACACCCACACACACACTTTTAGTCACACTCTATCATCTGATCAATGTCAAATGCTAGTTCACTAGAAGCATTGGTCCTAATTTTTACAACCTTCATTTCTGTCCTTGTTAGCCAAGCTAATAGGATTGGCTGGTTCACACAGGAAGATCAGTAAAGCCCTCCCCAATCCTAAGCTAAGACTTTTGAGGTGGACAAGTAGGAATTAGAGGGGATAGAGCAACCAAAGGAGGAAGCAGGGCAGTCCGCTTCAGTCTCTGTACCCGTCTCTATCCACTTGTCCATCCTGAGGCAGGTCAGTCACACCTAGAAGGGGAATCAACACTTTTGCGACCCTCTCCCTACCACGTGATCCAAGGTACAGGGCTACCTGCATCCATTTCTCTGTCAGCAAAGCACAGGGAAAGCCGTCAAAATTTCTTACCTTGAGGAACTTGACAGGGAAGCGTCTGACGACGAGATGGGTAGCGGAGCGAGTGCAGAGGATAAGGAAATGGCCAAGAAGTCCAAAGAGCTGGAAAAACAGCTCCAGGAAGATGCTGATAAAGAGTCCAAGACAGTCAAACTTCTGCTGCTGGGTAAGAAATCAATGTTTGACTCCTCCAGTCCACTGTTGTTTATTGATTTGCAGAAACTTCAGATGCTTTATGTATGTTTGTGCCTGCAACAGGTGTTCACTAATACTAGGTTGCAAGATAGTAAAATGCAGGGGAGATTACCAAGTAGGATTAAAACAACTTGAAAATAAGAAAAAAACAAAGGTTGTTCATCAGATTTTTTTATTGGGATTAAGAGATGCAATAGGGCAGAGTGTTAAGAAATTCTGATTTGAGACAAGTTATATAATTATTTCATAAATTATACATTGCAAGTGTAATCAGTTGTCATGTGACTTCTTAATTACATACACGTTTTTACAAATTGTCATTTTGTGCCATATAACACCTATCTGATGACATTTACAAAACGTTTAATTCTTTTCAGATGATTTTACATGTGAATTAGGTGAATCTCTTTTTCAGTTAATTTTTTTGCATGAATGATCTTTAGGTCTAGTTAATTTATTGTTTTCAGTTTTAAGGGTTTTTGAAGTTTGAACGCTGTTTGCAGCATCGATTCCAGCTTTACGGCAGCAACATTTTCACTGCAAGTGAAGTTGCCTTAAAAGATCACAACCTGAGGAAGCCTGTGAATTGTGGCATATTGACAATAAGACCTGAATCCGATTACAGTGATGGTTTAAGCCCCGATCCTCTTAAGCTCAGGTTCAGTTTATCTTCCAATGGGAACAGAAAACAAAGGCCAGTTTCAGTGCTCCTACCAGTTTTATTACATCAGGACACTTTAAATCAATGAGCCATTTCAGCAAATCGCTGTGAGACAGATGCATTGATTAAGTACACTCTAAAAAAAAAGGTTCTATATGGCACCAAAAATGGTTCTTCGTCGTAATCATAGGGGAACCACTTTTGGTGCTATATAGCACCATATCTTAACATGTTCTGTATATGGTAGCGGTGCTATATAGCACCTTAGTTAGCGGTGCTATATAGCACCTTAGTCAAAGAACCGGTGAAGAACCTCTGAAGAACCGCTGAAGCACCAAAATTGGTGCTATATAGCACTTAAAAAGGTTCCCCTATGATTACAAGCCCATTTTTGGTGCCATATAGAACCTTTTTTTTTTTAGAGTGTACTGGCCTGATTTCTTCCAGCTCGACAAGCCACTTCCTGTCTGAACAGGAAATTCGTAACCTGTGTGTAGTGAATTTTGTAAATTAGTTTCGAAATCCTTCTCAATAAAGAGTCAGCTACTAATGGCAGTGATGTGTGTTCATATCTGACAGTTAGGAAGTAGAAAGCCGTTTTCCATATAATCTAATCTAGTTGCTAAACTAAGCAGTCGTACAGGCCGAGATGTAACAGGGATGACGCAAGTTCTCTTAACACATCCCCACGGCTACAGTTAGCTCAGGAAGTAAAGGGTACATAAGAGTGACAGTTGCCACGGGAGATGGTTTAGCCCCACCCCCTCGCCCTCGACTGACTGAAGCTCCAAGACGAATCAAAGTGTCAGTGATCTTCTGAGAAGCTTTCCCTAACACCAATCCAATTGGGTCACTTTATAAGCAGGTTAAAGAGCCTTCCTCTGACCTGGCCATCAATGGCAATCTATACGTTTTTTTTTTCCCTGACAGATTATCTACTGCTTAACACTGACCTTGTTATTAAAATCAAAATCACACAGAACAGAACAGAAAATAAACTAAATTCAGATGTGCAAGACCTAAACTTGAGTCGTAACCACCATATAGACACAGACCGCGGTGATATTCAGATCAATATAGTTTAACCAAATACCTTTGAACTATAAGCTAAAAGTCACAGAGGGACATAATATGCTCGAGAATATGTCTGATGTTCGGTTTAAGAGCATTTGAGGGCGCCTTATTTGTTCTTATGTACGCTCATACATGTTTCTCTCTCTGTCTTGTAGGTGCTGGTGAGTCAGGGAAGAGCACCATTGTAAAACAGATGAAGTGAGTAGTCTATAAACGCACGCAAACCAGAATACATGCTCAGAAGAGCCCATTTGTATCTTTACAGGTTGTGAAAGCACATTCAAGATATAGGATATCCTGAAGTGAATTTAAAATCTCATCCATGCATTCTAGTTGACTTATTTCTTAACAATTGGTGCGTGTTTGGGAAATGCCAGCACCATGCATACATTGTTCAACACCTTGTAATGATAATCTGTGACCACCAGGTGGAAGTGAATGTGGAGCCTGGCTGCACTTGACTGTATGTGGACCCACTTTATATTAGGTGGCCTTAACTACTATGTACTAACATTTTAATTAATAATTTGATACAATGCACTTATTGTGTAAATACATGTTTTTACATTGTACTTACATTAAAAAAAATACCTGCATGTAATTACATCTGTAATTAATTTCTGTAGTTACACTGTTGACACTTCCCTTACACCTAACCCTACCCTTAAACTTAAACCACACCACCACATCTGTCCCTAACTCTACCCGTATCCCACCTCAATATCAGCAAAGGTGTTTTGCAATACAATTTGAACACAGCAAGTACATTGTACTTATTTTTTGATGTAAGTACATAGTAGTTAAGGCCACCTAATATAAAGTGGGGCCCTGTATGTAAATGAATTCACCTACAAATCATGAATCAAAAACATTTTTGTTTTCCCCCATTAAGAATTCTCCATCAAGGTGGTTATACAAAAGAAGAACAAATGGAGTTTCGATCTATTATTTTTGGCAACATTCTGCAGTCTGCTCTGGCCATCATCAGAGGCATGGAGATGCTGGACATCAACTATGGGTCACCAGCATCACAGGTCTGCCAAACAACTCCAAAAACACAAAAAGACCAATGTTTGTGGACATTCACATGCTAACAAAACGCACACGTTGGTTGAAACCCACTGTCGGCATGCAATGAAAATTCACCTTATCCATGTTCGAAATGCGTGTTTTTTAAGAGCCCTCATTTTCTAATCATTTGAGGTATCAAAATGTCATAACTGGACCCTCCAGTGAAAATGACAGACTTATACCTGGTGACGTATGACGCACTTCTCCAATCATTTAGTCCACTTAAACCACGTTTCTGCAAGCTCCACTTCTGAGTGCAACACCCGCATCTCAAAACCAAATGAATAACCGACAGAGTACGTCTCCGCCCAGTAATCCATTACACTCGGATGTGCATCACAATAGGGAAGATCTGTCGCTACTTTAATTTCATCGCAACATATTAAATAAACAAAACAATTGACGCCTGACCAAATGGTGCCTAACAGTGCCCGTTTTACTGTCCCATGCAGGAGGACGGTCAGAAACTCCAGAACCTGTCTGACTCTATTGAGGAGGGCACCATGCCTCCAGAGTTGGCAGATGTTATCAAGAGGCTATGGAAGGATTCAGGTGTGCAGGCCTCTTTTGAAAGAGCTGCTGAGTACCAGCTGAACGACTCTGCTGGATAGTGAGTACAACAATACCTATGAAGTTAATTTGCGCCTGAGGATGTGGTTAGCCCATTCGTTTTTCACTTGAACACAGTTGTTATGCTTTGGAGATTTTCAGTACTTTGGCAGATGTATAATTCAGGCGACTTTAAATGAATGGCTGACTTATCTTCCACAGCTACTTGGCCGAAATGGACAGAATCTGCAACCCCGACTACCTCCCTACTGAGCAGGATGTGCTGAGATCTCGAGTCAAGACTACTGGTATCATTGAGGAACAGTTCTCCTGCAAAGAGCTCTACTTCAGGTGTGTCTTACCAGCCTGAAGTGATTGAAGCAACTGTATACTCAATATGTTAAAATTCAGAGCCAAAAATGGTACTGTAATGATACTCAAGACCAAAAATGTAGAAGGACTGTTGATGTGAAAGGACCATTTTAAGGAGATTTCAGCAAAGAAACAAAGATTTGAATGAATCCTTTTCATGTTTTTTCCTCCTGGGCCGCAGGATGTTCGATGTGGGTGGCCAGAGGTCCGAGAGGAAGAAGTGGATTCATTGTTTCGAAGGTGTGACTTGCATCATCTTCTGTGGAGCCCTGAGCGCTTACGACATGGTGCTGGTAGAAGACGATGAAGTGGTAAGTGCTGATCTTTAGCCAACACTCTTAAAAACAAAGATTCTTTATTGGCATCTGTGGTTCCATGAAGAACATTTAATGTCCCTGTAACCTTTCCATAGCACAAAAGGTTTCTTTGCAGTGGAAAATGGCTATTTACATCATTAAAATGTTCTTAGCACTAAGAAAAAAACGGTTCAGTTTGCTAAAAGGTTCTTTGGGGAACCCAAAATTGTTCTTTTAATCTATGGCATTGCTGTAGAACCCGGATTTGGAACCTATATTTTTAAGAGTGAAGAACAGTCCTTATAACATTGGTTATAAATATCATAGACCCAATTGAATGTTTTGATACTGATGTTTGAGGCTCTAGCATTGCTTCTCAACTTATATTATTTTGTTCCTCATGTTTTTCCAGAACCGTATGCACGAGAGTCTCCATCTCTTCAACAGTATCTGCAACCACAGGTTCTTTGCCACAACTTCCATTGTGCTTTTCCTCAACAAGAAAGATCTCTTCGTGGAGAAGATCAAGAAAGTCCACCTGAGCATTTGCTTCCCTGACTATGATGGTGAGTGACGTCTCTATAGAAATAAACAACACCTTAAAACAGTCATTTAACTGTTAACTCACCCTCCTCCTTTCATTTCAAACCTGTATGATTTTCTTCAGTAGAACATAAAATCATTCTGGCCATTCGTAGCAAATAAGGACTGGGACAGTCAAGCTACAGAATGACAAAAAAAAAAAAAAACACCATAAAAGCATCATAAATTAGGTCTTCTGAAGCCATATGATAGCTTTAGAAGAACAGACTGAAATGTAAGTTGTAATCTTGCCCAAGCTCACCTTGGAAAGATCATGAAAGACAATGTCTGATTGACAAATGAATCATTCTATAGAGTCACAGCTTTTCAATGAACTCAATGAGCTAATATTAGTGTATAACTATTAGTGACTATTAGTGAATATAATGACTTTCGGCCTGTTGCTGGAATGGCTTCATATGGCTGGTATGGATCTTTTACGGTGCTTTTGCATCCTTTTTCAAGCTCGACAGTCGTTCACTTTCATTAACTGAAAATAATTGTCAGGGTATTCTTTACCTCAGCGGAAGATAGAAGGTCATACAGGTTTGAATACAATAAGGTGAGTAAATTAATTTCCATTTTTTAATGAACTAACTCATTAAAAGTCCATATGTCTGCATCGTTTTAATCCATTGCAATTGGTACTGGAACTGTAAACACAAACACAGCCACTACCATGAACGACTATGATAATTGATGAACATCTCAATTTTCCAGGTCCAAACACATATGACGATGCCAGCAACTATATCAAGGCTCAATTTCAGGATCTTAACATGAAGAAGGGCGTGAAGGAGATCTACGCACACATGACCTGTGCCACGGACACAAAGAACGTCGAGATCGTGTTTAACGCTGTGACAGACATTATCATCAAAGAAAACCTTAAGGACTGCGGTCTGTTCTAAACACTATAGACTTTTTCAAAGGTATGTTCCCTGAGAAAAATAAGGCAGATTCTTACGCCCTGTCTACACTGGACATGAGCAGAACGTTAAAAGCAAATTGCAGTTGATGGCTTTCCCCGTTTCTATTCTATTCAGAGCTACTCCAGCTACTTGATTTTATGCACAAACATTTATTTTATGCTGCTTTTTTTCAAACCCGGCTTGCGAAGTTTGTGGTCTCTAGTCTATTAAAGCTGCTGTCCGTAACTTTTTTTGTGTTCAAGATTTATAAAAATTATTTAATGAGAATGTACGCCATGAATCCATTTTCCAACCCGTGTTTTTGTCTTACCCTGAATCATTATGGTACACTTATAATAAGTGTTTATATTGGGACTATTTCAGACTGGTCTGGTAGGAACCGCTGCGGAGGAGCACAGTCCCTGCGTGACTCGCCATAGACATAAACAGAGAGAAGTAGCTCCGGCAGCAATGTTCTTCCACAAGACGCATGCAGTTCTGTTTATTAACCGCTAGAGCGCAAAAAGTTACGGACTGCAGCTTTAAATTAAATCAGTTTTAGTCTCTAATAATCTGTATATGAATTAAAAAGAACGAACATACTAATAATAGTAACAGTAATATAATGAGTAATTTTATATCAAGCGATTTGAAAAATAAAATAACATTGAAATAAACTTGGATGCATAGTTACACGTTCATTTTACCATTGCTGAATTCATCGACCTGGTCCGTGTTAGCAAACGTGCTTAAATGACGTAAAGCTTCCACACTTCCAGTGTCGACATGGTGTTGTAACTTAAGCTAATTCTCATTGAAATGATTTTAGTTTTTTTTTCTTTGAATACAATAATTACCTTAAAGGGTTAGTTCACCCAAAATTGAAAATAAAGTCAGTAATTACTCACCCTCATGTTGTTCCAACCATGTAAGACCTTCGTTCATCTTCGGAACATAATTTAGTATATTTTTGATGAAATCTGAGAGCTGTCTCACTCCTCCATAGACTTTCAGAGGGAATGAAACTTGATGGCCCAGAATAGTAAGTAAAAACGTCATTTAAGGAGTCCAAATGACTACAGTGGCTCTGTATTAAGTCTATCATGCGACGAAAATACTTTTTGAGCGGAAAAACAACAAAAATAACGACTTTATCCCACTATTATTGTTGTTCAATTTGAGCCTCTGACGCCACGACGCATGCGCGAAAACTGAGATTAGTAGTAGTAGAAGAAGAACGCCGTTTTTGCGCATGCGTTCGCGCACGCGCAACTCTCAGATTTCATCAAAAATATACTAAATTATGTTCCGAAGATGAACGAAGGTCTTACATGGTTGGAACAACATGAGGGTGAGTAATTACTGACTTTATTTTCAATTTTGGGTGAACTAACCCTTTAATATGGAAGATTGTTTTGCAACTGAATAAAAAATTAAAAAGGTAATTGTGACTTTATATCTTGCAATTCTGACTTTTTCCTCCAAATTTTTTTTCTTAGCAATTGCGTTATAGTCAGAATTGCGAATTCTGACTTTTCTCAGAATTGCGACTTTATATCACGCAATTGCGAGTTTATATTTCACAATTCTTATATAAACTCGCAGTTGCGAGAAAAAAAAAAAAAGTCAGAATTGTGAGATAAGTTGCACTTTTTAATTGTTTTATTCCATGGCAGAAATAAGCTTCCATATCGTTAAGTGATTAACAATTTTTGTTTGTGATTTTAATGATCTTTTTTCAAAAAGTTATTTTCCAGATCTTTCTGCCCCATCCCCACCTGAATGATTGGATTTACTCTGATGAAGTTGCCACGGTAACAAAAGAACATCCACAGGTGGCATGAAGGTGAACTCTACAGCAAGCAGTGAAGTGTGGTCAGCTGATCCCCGGGCAAAGAACAACCTCAACATCCCAATCAAACCTCAGAGACTAGATCCAGATTAGACTAATGGCCTTTGTTCTCCAAAGGGACTCTAAAAACATTTCCTGACAGTTCAAACTGCTAGTAGAGTCAGTATATGAGAAGGATTACCAAAGAAAGGGGACTTTTGATGCTATGAGTTAATGATGCTTGTAGAGAAGTTTCCTCTCACTCTATTTTAATGTTAAACCTATAGAGGTTTGACTGTTAGATTTTTTCCATTCATTTCCAGAGAAAGAAAAGTAAATTTAATGCAATTAAATTTTGCTGTAATAAAGACATTGTAGTGGGACATCAGATCCCATGGTAACAGTTAGAACCCCGCACAGTGCTGCGCAGTGTCTGGTCTCCTTTGAGAGTGGGAAAACTTGCATATCATCAAGACCTGATTGTTTGACTTTAACCAAGATGTGAAAGATGTTTCTTTTTCAGCCCCAAACATAGTAGGGCAGTATGTTTTGTAAATAAGAGTAGGCCAAAACAATTCTGTTTCCAGAAGATTCTATATAATATATATATGGAGACATAAATATATATACACGTATATATATATTTATGATACAGTATTACAGTAACAAGTGAAAATTCTAGAATGGCCTGTTGCTTTGTTTTAAACCTGAGGTCTGAATTTGTGGAGATGTTCTGGAATGTAAATGTAGGCACATGAAATAAAGACTTGCATCAATTCCACTGGTTGTTTGTGTCGGATTACCATTATGTGCTGCGATTGTCTGGCCATTAGCAGTGTTGTAATTGCGCACATTCACCAAATTTAAATGGGATTTTCAAACACTGACCCTCTGTCAGATCTAATTTGGAATGAACCACAGTACAAAACACTCTTTTTGCTAAGAGCATTATATAATCAAAAAATGACAGCTAAAATTAGTAAAGATATCAAACAATCGTGAGACTACACATAAATACACATTTATCACAATCAGAAAAACAATTGGAATAGTAGGAAATAAAAGAGCCAAAAATGGCAATTGCACAATATTAGATCAGATACACGGTCTCGTTAAAATAAGACAAATGGTAAAATACATTTAGGTATGATTCTAAGTGTAAAAAAAATCTGTATATTTTTCTTCGCTGTTTGAAGACTAAAATAATATAATAATCTTTGACCCATTGTTTAAAAAAAATAGATTATTTTCGACTGATGTGTTGTTAAAGTTAATTTCTGATCATGATTATGTATATATGTTTCCTTAAACAGGTTTGCATATGTATTTTCTCAAAACTGCAGGAATTGGTGACGTGGTACTATGGACAAATTATACATGATCAGAAACAACCATTAAGAATGAAAAGCAAAAACATTTGAAATAATACTCAAAGTGTTCAGAAACTAAACAAACCAAATTTTTATCATATTAGCGATTCAGGGCTATCGTTACAGTTAGTTGTTCATTTGCACTTTTTATGTTTAAAATAGTTGAAATAGTTCAAAAAAAGAAAACCACAGATTGTTGAATGAATCCAGACTAATTCATTGAGTACATCAATGGACCAGTATTGAAATATGGGGAATGGCTGTAAAAGCGACGCTGGCTATTTGGCATGTTCTGGGAGCAAATCAATGGAAACCCTTTTCATATTAAATACAGGTTTTACAAACCAGATCACATTGTGTCAGTTTGTTTAAAAAATACTGAAATCCACAGGATTAAACAAAAGCACACAAACAAGTCTTAGAAAAGGCTGTACTCCATCAAGACGTGAATGCAATCTGGCCAACATGCTGTTTTTATGGCATTTGTTCCCAAATGTTCTTGACCAAACAGAGGGTCATTATTTTCACACTATTCACAAATGTATCTATGAGAAAAGCATTTGTTCACACCTTTACTGGTTCTCAAGAAATACACTTTATATAACACACTATTTTTGTGTTATATAAAGCGATTCATGTCTAATTAGTGAAAAATGTGTCCTGTTTCTGTGTGTTTGGGCTGTGATTATCTAAAGGTACAACAATAATAGAACTCAATGACAGTTTCCACAGTAGCTCGGTTTCACTCATCAGAACGACTTCATTCTTAGAAATTCTGATATGTTTGCAAATAAAGTCTTAAAAACTGACCTAAATATTTAATAAATTAGCTAAATTATGGTTACTTCCCCATAAGAATTGATACACTGTTATTAATAGGCCTCAGATTGAAATCTTAAAGATTTTTGATCTAATGGGTTTTGGCATATAGTCACATGATACCGTCCATTGTGGATTTTGATTATGCATAGTGGTATGTCATGTAATACCTACAAAAACAAAAAAAAGACTTAATGGCAAAGAAACAATGACCATCACAGACTGTCATTTTAAAAAGGATGAGGGGAAATAAAAGAGTCTCAAAAATCCTGTTCTTGGTCATAGGTACCGCATTTAGCGTGAAGGGTGCATGCAGTGGGGTGGCAGTCTCTCTCGCTCATTCGCTGCCAGAGGAAACGGACAAAACCAGGAACAACCAGCCAGTGAAGCTCTGAAATCTTCCATAAACAACTGTAAATAGTAAATGTCTTATATTAGTAAATATAAAAAACATTTTGGGTTAACACATTTCATGTTTTTTTAAGGTCATCGGGGGTCTGTAGTTTTACCAAAAATAAGTGCAAACATATTAAAGTGCCCCTATTATGGTTTTTCGAATACTTTCATGCAGTGTGTAATATATAGCTGTTTGTGAATATAACGTTCTGCAAAGTTGTAAAGTCGAAAGTGCACGATAAATAAAGTTATTGTCTCCCAAAAGAAAGAATCGACTCTGAACCACCAAAACAAGTTTTTTTTTTTTATTTGAATCTTACTGTGAGACGGTTCTACGTCACAAGAAAATATATTTGCATAATGCCTGCCAATGTTGTACGTTGTCTGCCAGCTTGTCAACTTGAACAACTTCAAAAGTTTAACGCGGGATATGCAAAACGCTTGCTCTTGAAAGATGGGTCAATACTCAGTTTATTTGGACCAGCTTGCTCCTCGGAATCACACCCTGTAAGTACGCATAATTATTGATATTGAGGTTTGGGTTGAATAACTATTTCTTCAAATGTCTCATCATCGGACTTGCGCTCGGATTGATATGGTAAAAATCGACATCATTGTTACTTTACAGTGTATGCAATCGCTGAGCTTTAGGAAGCCTCTGCAGCTGAAGCTTATGGTAATGGGCGTTTTGTTTCCTATGTGCACTGTAAGCCGTAAACCAATCACAACAGACTGGGTCATCTTGTCAATCAGAGCAGACTTGCGGAAAGGAGGGATTTAGAGAGAAAATTAAAGTGTTTTTTGACCTTTGATGCATGTAAACCTGTTGTAGGAGACCTCCAAAACAAAATTAGGAGCCTTAAAAATAACATAATAGGGGCACTTTAATTAATCATGATTTGAATCAGTTTGAACATTTGATCAGTATTGTATGTTTTGTACTTACCTTAGCACACAAATGACGCTTCAATAGAGGCCACACTCTATGAGGTTATTCTTGATGATGACGTCAGTGACTGCGTCGAACACAAACTGTACGTTCTTGGTGTCTGTGGCACAGGTGAAGTGTGTGTAGATCTCCTTTGTGTCCTTTCTTCTGTTCAGATCCTCAAACTGGCATTGGATATAGGCCGCTGCTTCCTCATACGTGTTTGTTCCTGAGCGTCAGAAGACAAAGGATTTGTGTGATTAACACATACAGTTCAAATGAAGATTTTTTTCCCCTTCAGAAATGAACACTTAAAAAACAATGCATCACGGTTTCCACAAAAATATTAAGCAGCACGACTGTATTCAACATTGATAATAAAAGGAAATGTTTCTTGAGCACCAAATCAGCATATTAGAATCATTTCTGAAGGATCATGTGACATTGAAGACTGGAGTAATGATGCTGATTTACTACCATAGGAATAAATGTATTTAACATGCATTTAAAATAGAAAGAGTTCTTACTCTAACAACTTTTTAAGTGGGAATATGGAGAATGTCACACTCACATCAATGAACAAGGCATGAGATGATTAGTCGGGGCACAATATAAAAAGTATTTTTGGAGGAGTAAATGAAAGCATCTCAATGATTCAAGGTTTTTAGTCCAATATGAAAAACAACACCAATTCATCATTTTGAAAATGAAGTGAGGCAAAAGTTTTCTATAATGGCCCAGCCCATTGGCAAAATAAACTATGCCACAATTCATTCATGACTGATTTCAATTAAACACACTGAGGACAAACCATCATCTGTAAATGTGCTGTGTTTTAAAAATAAAGACAGAGAGAGGCACTAAAACATCTCCAAACTGGCAAGACTCAACTTTCACCCGGCCCTGAAGGATGATAACTAGCAGACACAAAACAGAGGTTTTTCCACAGTGCTTCCCCTCATCTGATCTGTTCAAACTTAACCTCAAGTAGTCCCTTCTTCATTTTTAAAACTTTTTATAAACAAGCAATAATTCATCCACTCTGCCGTTTGCCAGTATAACGATGCTTGAGTAAAAATATGATTTACTGATCTGAAGTTCAATTTAATTTTAGACATTATTTAAATAGTTTTCCAGGACTGAACTAAAACAGATGGTTCAAGTTAGTAATACATACAACTATTGTTGAATATACCATCCTGAAACTAATTTTTGATGACAATTAAATGGCATCACCAGATAAAAATGTTGCTGTTTAAGTGCAAGCTACAAATTGACTGGTTATTTAAGCCACTTAATAACTTTTCGATCATAAGTACAATATTTTATTTAATCTCACCAGAGTATTCTGGGTAGCATATCGTGAGTGGACTTCTCTTGATCTTCTCCTCGAACAGATCCTTCTTATTGAGGAAGAGGATGATGGATGTGTCTGTGAACCACTTGTTGTTGCAGATGCTGTCAAAAAGCTTCATGCTCTCATGCATACGGTTCTGTGGACACATCAAGTTCAACATATTGTTCAGAGACTCATTTATCTGGTTCACATTCGATTTGACCTTGTTTGGTTTGACAACTGAGAGCTGAGATTTGCATTAAAAAAAATGCTCTGTGCCGTGACAGAATTAATGTGCATATTGTCTCAGTTCCACTGAAAATCAATATGCAACCTCAAATCATCCTTTTATGGGAAAATAGTGTATTTTAAGAAATTAGGTCTCATGAGGAAACTATGTGGGTTTTCCATGAGCAATGAGGAAATCACTTCAATACAACCAGGACAAACGGAACATCCCCCATGGGGGCTATGGAGAAATAAACTAAATATACTGAGCTCTGCTAGTAGCTTTTCTCACTGATTATCATCTTTTACCATATTTGAATTCATGCATCATATCAAATGAGTCTCTGAATTGGCCATGTGAACTTGCTAACAGACTAGGTTGCAGTTCTGATTTAGCTGTGGGAAGGAAACTCACCATCTCTTCATCTTCAGCTAGGACCAGGTCATAGTCGCTGAGAGCCACACAGAAGATAATAGCAGTGACGCCTTCAAAACAATGAATCCATTTCTTCCGTTCTGAACGCTGACCACCAACATCAAACATCCTGTTCGAATACAAGCAGTATACAGCGATCAGGACGTATGTGAGAGTGTGAGAGAGAAAGTGAGAGAGAGAGGTGACACTTACTTAAAGTAGAGCTCTTTGAAGGTGAAGTGTGTTTCTACAATGCCAGTGGTCTTGACCCGGGTTCTCAACACATCTTGTTGAGTAGGCATGTAGGTGGACTGGGATATCCTATCCAGGTCATTCAGATAGCTAGACAAGAGACAAACCATAGTGAGCATTTTTGAGTGAAACCACCTACAAAACAATATGTCAGGATGGATTAAAGAGCATTTAGAATGACATTTTAAAATCCCCACACTATTTTCTCTGTAGTTTCTTAACACTCCCAAATGCAGGATCTATTACGTAAAATGTGCAGTTAGAAAGAAGAGTCTCAGTAGCTGGAACACATTTAAAAAGGATGCACCTGTTCTGAGACTTGCACACATAGCCTACTTTTATTATAGTTTTATTTTTTTCGAGCTGACAACCATCATTATTTTCATTATTCAAAAGAATATGTGACAAAAGCTGGAAGAACGGCATGCAGTTAATATTTTTCACAAGTTTTACAATAAAAACAAGGTTCTTTTGCTCACCAAGGTTGCATTTATTTGATCATAAATACAGTAAAATGGCAATATTTTGTGAAATATTATTACAATTTAAAACAGTTTTCTACTTAAATATATTTGAAAATGTCATTTATTCCTGTGATGGCAAAGTTGAATTTTCAGCATCATTACTCCTGTCTTCAGTGTCACATGATCCTTCAGAAATCATTCTAATATGCTGATTTGGTGCTCAAGTAACATTTGTTATTAGTGCTGCTTATTAATTTTGTGGAAACCGTGATACTCTTCTGCTCAAAAGGTCAGATTTTAGTTGAAATTATTTTTTTGGGAAACATTATAAATGTCTTTCTCTTCACTGTCACCTTTGGCCACTTTTTTAATTTTAATTTGGCCAAATTTAATTGATTAAAAAAAAATCTTACTGACCCCAACTGTAGTGTAACATTTAAACATTTCTTTACAATTACAGTGGTGGGGAGGGTGTAGAAAGGTTGTTACAAAGGAGGTTGGGGGGTGGGTTTTGAGAAAACCAAAAAAGAGAGAGAATCACTGAAGTACAGGCCTGATGTTACCAAAGTACTCCTGTGGCTAAAATAAAGATATATCCACCACAAGACCCACCCACTCTGATTTTGCTATAACAAAGCCGCTCACAGCACAAAACTTCTCTCTCATTGGAAGATTTGGCTCTATATTTTCACTGCATGAACGCATGAGTTTACTGAGAGGAGAACATTTTGCTCTTTATTATTATCACTGGAAACGTTCTTAGTGGCTACCAAAGCCGAAAACAGAGCGGAAGAATGACTGAAACATGGAAAAATCTGTAAGGGGAAAAAAAAAAGTTGTGCAATGCTTTTCAGAAAGCCACAAATTTCCCCATAGTAAATGTGCTGGAATCTACCAGGTAAAAATGTTGAACAAGTCTCCACAAGGCTAAAAGAACTGTGCCTCAACCTGAACGTCCCCTTTCAGGAAACCAAAATCTAATTTACTGCCAATCAATCACTTCAAACAAAAGCATGATAATTATGTGGAGACAAATTATGGTACAATAAACCAAAGGTATTGGAAGTAAAAACAATATTTGCAAAATTACTATCTAAATCTATAGCCCAAGATAAACATTGGCATGTTCTGTTCAAATAACTGCATACTTTAAGCCAGTTTCTGTAAACAGTGCTCCCAAAAATTATTTGGACAATGTTTATGAATGTTACTGCATTATACAAATATCAAACCAACAACATTTATTTGAAATAAATATAGCACAAACCGAAAATATGTTTATTTATATATTATTTAGACACTTTCTGGATGTCAAACATGTTATAATGATGAGGTCGCGCTAGGCCCCACAGAACAGCTTGTGAAAAACTTTGGTCCATCTAAAGGAAGTGCACTTACTAGGCTGCTGAATCATTGAGTTGATACTCTCGTGATCTGACGAAACACGTCTGCACCCCTTCATCCTTCCACAGCTGGCGGATGACCCCAGAGAGCTCAGGGGTCATGACCCCTTCCTCTGCAGTGCCGGCGAGCACAAAAAGCTGACGAGCGTCATCCTGATTTTAAACAGAACAAATGTTTAAAGAATGCTGTTTATTGCTATGTGTATCTATACTGTAAATTACTTCCTTGTGTTAATTTGGCGAAAAACAGTTAGGGAAAACATCAGTAGATTCTGTATTTAGATATTGCGACCAATTATGGTGACTCAGAGCATCATGATATTATAAACGATCAGAAATACTTTTGTCCTGGGAAGGCTGAAAAAAGAAATTTTTCTAAGAACTAAACTCAGTTTGGATTGTCCAGAGGGTGAAATTTGTAGACATTGCTGTACTCAAATTCCAGCACTGTGCAGTCTAGACGAGAGATAATAAATGATTGCTTATGGGTATTTCTGTGTGAATTTTTAATTTATGCATCTTACTGCTCTTGCAGGGTCCCCAAAGTCGATCTTTAAACGGCCCATGGCCCTGATAATGGCAATGATGGACTGGATAGTGTTGCTGTAAACCACGACTTTATACTGCTTGCACTCCTCATCTGAGTAACCATCTTCATGAATGATCCTGAAGTAAAACAAATCAGATGGGATAACTACATTTACAGCGCATCAAATAAATCCAATAATAACTGCCAGCAATGCTCCCTCTAGTCTAGGCTGTTCTGATTCTGATGTTGGTCCTCCACAGACCAAAATATTCAGTACAGAAAGCAAATCAAAATACATGTGATTTCTTGAATGGTGATCATTTATATACACATTTTAATATAAAATATGTCATGTATACAATGATTTAAAATGTATTTTGATTGTAATGTTTATGTATGTACACACACACACACACATCTATATAATTAAGATAAACATAATGTATGTACAATATAAAATAATATAATCTAAAACATTATAATATTAATATACATATATTTATATATACATATAAAGTATCTATTATATACAATGATTTTATATTTATTTTGATTATAATCCTTAACTATATGTATTTATGTTTAAGTTAATGTAAAATGTGTGTGTGTTATATATAATATATATATATATATATATATATATATAAAATCTCACACACACACACACACAATTATATAATCTAAAACAATATAATATGCAATTAATAATTATAAAATCTAATAAATAATTATATATTTATATAACTTTATAACCAATGTATATCATGGTGTCTGCTCAATTCGGGTTTTTTTTTTTCAATATGTTTTGCACAACAAGCACAAAAACTAAAGGTTGACTGCAAGTCTCATTCTTGCATATAAACACATCACAAGAAAAGATTTTAGATTAAAAAAATAATAATAATTCAGAACACTCACTTCATTTGCTTAACTATTGTACTCTTCCCTGATTCCCCAGCACCTAAAAGAGGACAAACAACACAGAACGTTGTTGATGAGGTTGACATGGCAAATCGATAAATGCAGTTTATTCGCCTGACCCCAAACATCACACGCTCAGGAGAAGGTCTGCATTAGATGAATAGGAGCTTTCAACCTCTGCCTCCCACATCACAAGCCCAGCATGAGCTGCAGAATGAGCTCTCTATTTCGGGTTGTGCTTGTTGCGGTGAGATTTAATGCCCTGAAGATGAAAGGTTTGTCTGATGTTAGTTACCCCAGCTGAAGTGTTTGTTAGGACAGCAGGAGCTACGATAGGTGAGCTTTTTTATAACGAAGTCAAATGACCAAGTCCAACACACCAGAAAAAGATGTTTGTACAAACATGAGCAAACAGGCCAGTGGACGCATGTGTACATAATCCAATGCTTTACTGTAATTTTCAGTTGATGAGAGAAATGAATAACAGGAATAAATAGAACATATTTCACATTTATATGCAAACTAGCAGGTATTGCATGACGTTTTTAGCACATTTTGGATATGGAGTAACTCTACAATATACTTCATTGGTTACCCAAGACTAGGGGTGTCACGATATACAGTGCATCTGAAAAGTATTCACAGAGCTTCACTTTTTCCACATTTTGTTATGTTACAGCCAATGTTCCCTCTAATTTCTTTTCTCGCTGGGCAAAACTTTTCTCTATTGGGCGGACATTTTGGTCACCTGAGCAAAAACATTCTTTACCTGTACAGCGTATGTAAATGCACATAAAAAAGTGGTTTCATAATGCAGTTATAACTTTTAACTTTAATGTGCCATTTCTATTTTATTTAACAATTGATGTAACTTATATATTATATAAGTATATAATAAATAAGATATATTAAATAAAAAACAGTTAATTCAGAAGTCACTAAATTAAGCACATTTACAGTGCTGTTAACTGTAGTCTTCTTCACCAAGAAATACAATTAAAATCTCCCCCAGGACAGTTCAATTCTTTATAATATAATATAATATAATATAATATAATATAATATAATATAATATAATATAATATAATATATGAAAAAATAAGCGGTTACACTGAGATGGTTCTTAATGTGTTTTTGTACAGTCATTTATTGGCGACAGGAAGCATTAAACCATCTATATTAAATGTTTGTTTATTCCTTATGAATTTCCAAGATTTTCTATATCAGGGGTTTTCAAACGTTTTAATGGCAAGGATTGGCAAGGATCCCTAAACAATCCCCTTGTGAGATCAATTCTTTATTTGGCTTACACTATAATACAATTATAATAGCCTATAATATAATATAAAAACTAATGGAAGTATTTAAACTGATAGTATATTATATCAGTTTAAAAAAAAACTAACTGAAGTTATTAAATAGATCTAATAGCTAAATATGTTCAAGGGAACATGTAAACTCTTTTATAGTTATCTAAACATCACTGAAACACAAACCACACACACATCTATTTAAACGGATGTGTGTTACTTTGGTGTTAAGAGTTTGCACGCTAACACATGTGGTGGGTGTAACTGTAAATTCCCGTTTTGTTACCGTGCCGTGTCCATCATCTGTTATTTCCACCACTCAAGCCACTCTTCTTTAAAACATGATGAGGTTTTATTCCACGTCTTTGCGTATCTCGTTGCCTCTCACTTTGAGCTATTTGGACCGCAAACATGACTCACTGCTGCGTGCTCACACGTGACATCATTGTCTTTCTATGAAACCTGTAAACCGCATCCACCGGTTCTAACATGATAGAGATACTAACTCTATAGCGGTAGAACAGAGCACTGCAATTATTTCTCATTTAAACTACAATCAAATGGACTTCTCCCCACATTTCGCTTCTTGTGTCTATCGTCTGCGCGGCATTTTATTCTTTCTGTGTGGCCGCGCACACTGTAACATTGGTTACAGTCTTTTTCCGAAATTGATAAAATTCCTTATTTTTTCCCCTCAATTCTACAAACAATACCCCATAATGACAACGTGAAAAAAGTTTATTTGAAATCTTTGCAAATTTATAAAAATATAAATTTTTAAACATACATAGGTTTTCACAGCCTTTGCCATGACTCAAAATTGAGTCCTGTTTCCACTGATCATCCTTGATTGGTAAATTCAGTTGATTGGACATGATTTGGAAAGGCACACACCTTTCTATATAAGTAGGGTTGGGCATCGTTTTGATTTGAACGATTCTGATTCCGATTCCAATTCCGGTTCTTTTCGATTCTCGATTCCGATTCCGATTCTTTGAGGGGTGGAGTCAAAACATGTCACAGGCTCATTTCACAGAGGAACATTTTATTTTGATTCAATAATGAGTTTTGGGACTTTCTCCGCTGGCATTTTCCCCTGCTTTGCTGCAAAGGTGAATGGAGTTTCACACCGAGTCTCCACCGTTTTAGCAATAGCGTTAGCAGCAGTCATATTAGGACTGAATATTGCCCACTGATACTAGCGTGGGCAATTCGGCCGTTACTCTGCACGCGTTCCTGTGTGTGCGCACTCCAAGCCGTCAGTAACCTCACGCAATGTTGTCATGACAACCGGTACACAACATTCACTTCAGGAGGTTTTATTAGTAGTATTATTGTATTATTTCTTATCATATACGTCATATAAAAGACGAGAGTCGCGTTTGTTTCTATTGAGCCTGATTTCTCAAAATGGTGCGTGTGTGCTTATCCTGGGTGCCATGACAACAGTGAGAGTTATAGTAGGCATGAGTGCCGGCGGGTGAGTAAAAGAAGGCTTTATTTTAATTTCAGGTTGAACTATCCCTTTAATAACGTTGGTTAGCGCAGGGTTGCCCGAGGAGGACGAGACAGTGGACCTGCACAGCATGTCAAACACGCTACACTCGTTAATTTGTACACCACATATTTGTACATATTTGTAGTGCATCCTCCCATACAAGTAATACGTTTGTCACGTGTGTTGAACTGTGCCGATCCAGGCTTTTTTAAAAGTGAAATAAAGCCACACTTTTGAGCACCGCTTACCGTGCTCCATGGCTGGAACAGAACAAACGGGCGTGACAAGCACTTACGGAAATCCGGTGGCCACTATGGAAACCAAAACTTGCACGTTTGGAACCGATGATCGGAATCGAAAACAAAATTTCTAAACGATTCCAAAGGCATCGTTATTTTTTAAATGGTTCCAAGTTAGAACCGGTTCTCGGTGCCCAACCCTATATATAAGGTCCCACCATTAACAGTGCATGTCAAAGCACAATCCAAGCCATGAAGTCCAAGGAATTGTCTGTAGCCCTCAGAGACAGGATTGTATCGAAGCACAGATCTGGGCAAGGGTACAGAAAAAAATTCTGCAGCATTGAAGGTCCTAATGAGCACAGTGGCCTCCATCATCCGTAAATTAAAGAATTTTGGAACCACCAGGACTCTTCCTAGAGCTGGCCACCCGGCCAAGCTGAGTGATCGGGGGAGAAGAGCCTTAGTCAGGGAGGTGACCAAGAACCCAATGGTCACTCCAGTGATTCTCTTTGGAGAGAGGAGAACCTTCCAGAAGAACAACTATCTCTGCAGCACTCCACCAATCAGGCCTGTATGGTAGAGTGGCCAGATGGCACATGATGACAGCCGTCTGGAGTTTGCCAAAAGGCACCTGAAGGACTCTCAGACCGTGAGAAACAATTCTCTGGTCTGATGAAACAAAGATTGAAATCCTTGGCCTGAATGACAAGCGTCATGTCTGGTAGGAAACCAGGCACTGCTTATCACCAGGCCAATACCATGCCTACAGTTAAGCATTGTGGTGGCAGCATCATGCTGTGGGGAGGTTTTTCAGCGGCAGGAACTGGGAGACTAGTCAGGATCGAAGGAAAGATGAATGCAGCAATGTACAGAGACAACCTTGATGAAAACCTGCTCCAGAGCGCTCTGGACCTCAGACTGGGTGAAGGTTCATCTTCCAACAGGACAACAACCCCAAGCACACAGCAATACCAATTGACAGTGTATATAACAACGGCTACGGGACAACTTTGTGAATGTCCTTAAAGGGATAGTTCACCCAAAAATGAAAATTATAGCCCATAATTTACTCACCCTCAAGTCTAGGTGTCAACTAGGTGTATATGACATTCTTCTTTCAGCCGAATAAAAAGTTATATTACAAAAGTCCAGGCTAATCCAAGCATTAGAATTGGATTTATAGTTGCTCTGTTTTTGAAGTCCATAAAAAGTGCATCTGTCCGTCAAATAAGGTGCTCTATGTGGCTCCGGGGTGTTAATAAAGGCCTTCTGAAGCGAATCGACACGTTTGTGTAAGAAAAATATCCATATTTAAAACTTTATCAAGTAAACTTTCGGCCGACCGTCTTCCGTGGAAAAGTGTTGAATGTTGAAAGTGAAACTCAAGATACGTACGTGTAGTCATGATGAGCGTACCTGGTCGCGTTAGTCTTTCGATCGGCAGGGGAACTTTCAACAATTTTTCCATAAATTGAATAGGGAAGACGGTCGGCCACTTTACTTTATAAAGTTTTAAATATGGATATTTTTCTTACACAAACGCATCGATTTGCTTCAGAAGGCCTTTATTAACACACCAACGCCGTGTGGAGCATGTTATTTAATGCGCAGATGCACTTTTTATGGACTTCAAAAACAGAGCAACTATCAATCCAATTCTAATGCTTGGATTAGCCTGGACTTTTGTAATATAACTCCGATTTTATTCGTCTGAAAGAAGAATGTCATATACACCTAGGATGACTTGAGGGTGAGTAAATTATGAGCTAATTTTCATTTTTGGGTGAACTATCCCTTTAAGTGGCCTGAGAAATGGCTGTGCACCGACACTCCCCATCCAACCTGATGGAGTTTGAGAGGTCCTACAAAGAAGAATGGGAGAAACTGCCCAAAAATACTGCATCATACTCAAAAATACTTGAGGCTGTAATTGGTGCAAAAGGTGCTTCAACAAAGTATTGAGCAAAAGCTTGTCATTATGGGGTATTGTTTGTAGAATTGAGGGGAAAAAATAAGGAATTTTATCAATTTCGGAAAAAGACTGTAACCAATGTTCCCTCTAAGGTGTGCGCGGCCACGCAGAAAGAATAAAATGCCGCGCAGACGATAGACACAAGAAGCGAAATGTGGGGAGAAGTCCATATTCATTTAATCCATTTTGTAATAAGGCTGTAACATAAAATGGGGAAAAGGTGAAGCGCTGTGAATAATTTCCAGATACACTGTACCGGAACTGACGATAAAAGTGATTTTTAAAAAACAAAATATCGTTATCGCGTTAATTAGGAGTGTCACAATATACCGGTATTGACGATAACTGTAATATTTCAAATGAAAAGTACACATATGATAATATGCCACGTAAATTATCCAGTGCCAGTATCGGGTTGACATCCCAAATGACAATCCCTAACATTTCTTGCAGCAGCATTTCCTTTGTTTGTAATTTTTGACTAAACTACACAAATTATTGCATTTGCTCAGCAGCAGCAATGTAGCAGATCTCGTCCACCAAATTCAAGCCTATGTATATTTCATGCCCCATGTCAATAAATGCTAGACGTATGAAATGTTGAAATGTATCCACTCACGAGAGCTTGAACTGAATTATATTTTTTACATCCCCTGGGGGTTTTAGTCCAAAAGTTGGTCATTTGGATAAAAACACATGGATTATCGTATGTTTTCTTCAAATATCTTTAGAGTGCAGTACCTTTTTTCTATTTTTACCCAAAATAGGACAATGTGAGTATTATGGAGCGCTAAATATGGAGCGTAATTTACGTTTCATTCAAACTCGATGCCGGAGGGTGCCCTTGCGCAGAAACTCCACAAGTGAGACTCATGAGTAATAAGTTCCAAGAAGTCCCTAATATGGACAAAGACATCCAGTGATCTGATTAAGCTGTAGCTGATTAAAACACAGATAGAGACATGAAGAGAATTAACACACCACTGTGGCAGTATTATGGTTTATCTGTGTACTTCAAGTCATCTCAGGTATTTTCATATAGTATAATGTATATTTATAATGCAATGCCAATTGACAGTTTATATATGTAAATATAATATATTTATCACTTTATATAATACTATAAAATAATATAATTTATTTGTAATTTATATTTCACAGATAGCATTATTATAATTAATTAATGTTCTATAGATATCACAATATATAATTATTATGAATACTTTTGGTCACGATAATGATCTAGTGAAAAATATGATATTGTGACAGCCCTGAAAAATGTATATCAAAATTTCAAGGTTTGAACTTCAGATATTCTTTGGCTTGCTATTCTGGTGAAAATTTCAGTCAATCAATGTTGTACATTAAAATAATCACCATTAATTAAACAGGAACAAGACGGGGGAAAAAAAATCAGCCCAATTGGTCAACTGTTCAATCTTTAGGATAATTTGTGCTGGTGGTTACATGCAGCAAATCTACTGTAAAATGCATTAAGGGTTAGCTCAATAATGTCTGCTTCTGAGGTGTGGCTTGCTGCCCTATTAGCCCAAATTTATGGCAGGGTGAGGGAATAACTGTGGGTCATTGGGACTAGAGAATCATGTGGAAAATTTCTTCTGAGCGTCTTGAACCGCAGGCATGCTTCAGCCGAGAGTGAGACGGCCAAATCCTTCTGCCACGTCTGATGAGGCCTTGGCACAAGTAAAAGCTCAATGAGTTATTAATGGCTGAAAGAAACTGAAAAAGTTCTTTAAAATCAGTCACAGACTTAAAATCAGTGATGGTCTCAAACAGATAGAGAACACACAAAACTATTGACCTTTCCAACAGTGATTAGTTAAGCAAGCCAGATCTGGGTTTTTTAAACGAGTAGTTCAGCCAAAAAAGCTGAATCAGTTCAATTTCTTCACGTATCATTAAAATTTGGTTATATGAACTGGATCAAATGAGTCACTGAAGAGATTTAACTGCAAAAATGAATGAATCTGACATTGTTACTAAGCTCATTAATTTAAGTAAAATCAGAAATATAATCTGACAGCATCATAGATTTGGCTTAATTAGATCAGAAGCTGAGGAGGGAAAATATATTTAAATTATATTGTAATTATTTATTATTGCAAAAAAGGTACCTTATAAAAACTTCAGGGCTGCACCCTAGTAGTCGACTAAACATTAGTCGACTAGAAAAGGCCTAGTTAATACAATTTTAGCAGTCAGTTAGTTGCAACTCGACAGGAAGTGGTCAAGTCAAGTCAAGTCATGTCAAGTCAACTTTATTTATATGGCGCTTTTAACAATGCAGATTGTTTCAAAGCAGCTTCACAGTGTTAAACAGGAAAATAATGCAGCATATTTTTATTCAGCCGTATAGCCATTCTGGAGAAAATGGTGATGTCATCAGTTCATTTCAATTATCATACAGTGGCAGTGTGGGCTTTAGATCAGTAATTAGATCAGTAATTTAGTTTATATGGATAATTTAGTTTAATAATTAGATTAATTTTGATATTTAGTTGAAAAAATTAGAAAAATGTAGTGTCCCCAACTGAGCAAGCCAAGCCAGAGGCAACAGTGGCAAGGAAACCAAAACCCCATTAGGTGACCTAATGGAGAAAAATAAACCTTGGGAGAAACCAGGCTCAGTCGGGGTGCCAGTTCTACTCTGGCCAATTAACAAACAGCGTATTATTATTATTAACATTATTATTATTATTATTATTATTCTGGCAACTTTACAGGTCAGAGGTCATAATAAATCGGAATATTCAAAGGACCGGAGGCAACACGCTAGAGACGGGTTTATTGCGGATGACATATCGATTTAAGTATTATTAAATTGTAATATTCTAATGTGGTGAAGTCACGCAATCCGGACAGATCATTAACTTATCATTCTTGTGGTAATTACAGTGTGTCGATCAGGAAATCCAAATTTTTGTCTAACATCGACCTCAAATATGGCTTATCATTTGAAACATGCAAGTAGTAGCAACTTTACATAAACTGTTGTAAGGTTAACCTAGATAAATGTGTGCTATTATTAGGCGTATATCCAAGTGTTTGTGTGGAGTGTGGAAGCTAAGTATTAGAACGCTTACATTATGTCATTGAGGCATCTGCACGATTTGCATTTGCATTTTTTCCTGATAACAGCGGAAACAACTTAAAATTCTGTTTTTGTTCATACATGCATCATAAGAGTGATGCATCTATCGAAACTGTTAAGGGTACACTTTTATTTGTGTAAACTCACAATAACAACAAAACCTGCCTTAAGTTAATAAACTTTTTTTTGTAAAATATAGAAAACAAACAGGATGCGCTATCTGCAATCTCAGTCTCTGTAAACTGGAGTATGTCACAAAATTAACCGAAACTCAGCTTATGCTACTTGCTTCACAGACATGAGAAATATATCTATAGAAAGCTTAAAATGTAATTAAAATGGCAATTTTTTTAGACACATTCATTATAATTACTTTTGCCGGTGCTTTGCGGTAAGCTTTATGTGTGCGCTTGAGCGCGGAATAGGCTTCCGCCACCAGTTTATATATTTAAGTAATAAACCTGTGATTAGTCGAATAATAGCTTAAATGAATGACTACTAGTCGACTAGAAAAATCTTTAGTCAGGGACAGTCCTAAAAAAAACGGTTTAATTTCATTCACATACATGTTGCATAGTAAAATAAACAAGCAATTTGGTCCAAAAATATATATAATATTAAATAAAATACAAAACCATGAGGAGAAAATAAACAAAGACATTCTGCCTATAGGAGTTGGGCTCCTATAGGCTACCTTTGTGTGGTTTTATCACTAAGCTAACTGGCTAACTCACCAATTTAAAGTATCTCATTGTGACAGAACTGATATAGGATCAGCCAAAGTCAGTGTAATCGTTCACTGCACAAAAACTGGATCCTAGATCAGAACTTCAACACTTTTCCCTAAAACCTCTGGAGTGAGAGCCACACAAGGTCTGGATTCTGTCCGAGCATCAGGTCTCGCACCGGGACTGTGCAGCACAGCCACAGAATCTCACAAACACATCTGTGAACGCTTTGAATGGGTATGTGAATGGCCTACTCCTGCTGTAATTATACAGTTAGTTGAAGTGCCATGTGCAGTGTGGTTAAGATCACCACTATTATCCACGCCAGCTGAGCAGAGCAATGCTTTATGATTTATTTTCCTTTAGCTTTTTCTTTTTCAACAGTGCAGGTTCACATAGTGCAGTGAGCAGACAGACACCAGAAGCCAAACCCCCTACTGAGCAATATCCTCCAGTGGGATAATCATGGTGTTATCAAACAGAAACTAAATTTTACATCGAGAAGTCTTCCCTCAGTTGACAAGCAAAAAGCTTATTTTAGAAACTAACAGTTGTTTAAGAAAAGGCCAAAATAATGAAAAGTGTGTCATTATTTACTCAACCTCATTGTTTCTGTGGCAAACAAAAGGATATATATTTAAATCTTCACACAGCTCTTTTTCAAACAGGAACCTTTACAGTGACCTGTGTGACCTTTTGAGAGACACCTTCCTAAAATATAAAGACAACTACATATTTTGATAAAAACACAACAACGTGAGAAAAAATATTAAGTGTGCTATTATAAAGAAAACAAGTTTCTTAGATGTTTACAGTGCTCAACACAACAATAACAGTATACAGAATTGTCATGGGTGTATTATTACTATAATGAGTGAAATTGTACAGCACGTGAAACTAAATTAACAAGATAACATATAACAGCGTTATTTGAGTACTATTTATTAGGGATGTAACGGTACACAAAACTGACGGTTTGGTATGTACCTTAGTTCGGTACAGCAGTTTTACAAAATTGCTTTTTATTTTTTTTTAGACAGTGGTTTACTGAAAAAATTGTGTCTATCCTTAAATGAATTCAATTATAGCTAAAAGTTTCTTAAAGGTAATGCCATAAAATATACGGAGCCCGTCCTTGCACATTACTATAATATTAAAGGTTAACAACAGAGCCAATTATTAGCCTAAATTCTGTTGCTATTTATAATAATCAACACTCATAAGATACTGCATGCAAAAGCCACTACACGACATATGATACGTTTCAGTAAGTGTTAATGTATCCTCAACATAACTTAAGATATTAACTCATGTTTATTCTTTAGGAAGAGATGATCGCGTTCACAGATGATCGCGTTTGCGCCACGGACGCTTGAACTGACGTGCCTACAGTGATCAGTGGTCACATGAAAGAGCGTCAAAAGGCATTTATCGTTTGAAAATGGACAGAATACTTAATATGTTCGTGTGGGAACTAGGATTGAAGTGTGTTCCGTGCTTAAAACAAGCCGAGTGTTAACTGTTAAAGATTGCATTCGTAACCGTTCGGTACACACGTGCACCGAACCGAAAGCCCTGTACCGAAACGGTTCGGTACGAATACGTGTACCGTTAAGGCCTGTACACACCGGGACGAATATCGCACGCGCTTATCGCCAGCGTTTTTCGTGACGTTTTTCGGCACGTCTTGAGTGTTCACACCCAAGCGATTTCCACTGGCGTTGCGCCGAGTGAACGTGCACATTCAGTAGATGCGCTCCCGGTACACAAGGTGGTGCTGCGGCACTTTACGCTTCTGACACTCGTTTGTCACACAGAAGAAGAGGAGAGACAGTATTTACGTGCTTGCCAAAACCACAGATATATTATGTCTATGGCAAAACCATTCACACACTTTTTGCTCACTGGCAAGCAGCATTATAGCAGCCTATCTTCTTCTTTGTCTACTTACTACTTCTTCGTCGTATCAGTGTGTGCTCGGCAAGACCGATTTTGTGCTTGAGCGCCACCAAGTCGTGTTTTACTGTCACTTCAGCAGCTCCAGGCACGTGAACAAAAGCGCGGATCTCATTGGTCGGACAGTTTTTTACGCGCCGCGTCAAAATAAAAAAACGAACCCGAGGCGTTTTTTTTTTAATGACGCTTTTACGCCTGGCGTTTTACGCGTCGGTGTGCACACTCACATTGGCGCCCATTGTTTAGTCACGAGGCGTTAAACGTCGGCGATAAACGCGCGCGAAAATCGTCCCGGTGTGAACAGGCCTTTACACTAGAGCTGCAACTAACGATTATTTTTTCTGTCGACTAATCTAACGATTATTTTTTCGATTAGTCGACTAATCTAACGATTATTTTCCAGATTAATCTTATTATTCTTTTTTACTGATTATTGTATTTCAAAGAGGGTAGTGAATTTGTATATTATTTTAACATGAAATCAATGAATGATGACAATATTAATTGTATTTCAGGAAGGGTAGTGTACATAGTATGCCATTTTATAATGAAATATATGAACACAAGAAGCTTTTTAAACATAATATATAATGATACTATTCATCATAAAATGTATATAGAGTAGGCCTAATTAGGAAAAGTTGTTTACTCTAGTAGTTGAGTATGATTTACTTACTGTGCGTTCACACCGCCGCCGGCGAGAGCGTCAAACTTCGCTCTGGCCGCCCTGCACTCGACGCTGTAGAAAGATTCACGGACGTGCTGCCGCTCTGACGTAGATCGAATGCTTGGTCTTTTTTAAAACTGCATTTAAAGGGGCCGCAAAGCAAACAATCATGTTCGCATTTTTAAAATCGGCATTTGTGCTGACTGACCACAGTAGGGTATACCCGTATAAGATAACATCATGAAATAATTTAAATGTGAAAGTTAACTTAATTATAGTTGCATGTTTGCTAATGAAATAAACCATTTAAAAGCCATTTGTGTGGTGTGGCTTTTGTGTTCTTGGAAGTGCTAGTCTAATGTCAACATGCAGTTTATAGGTGCTAGCCTTGGTCTTTAACATTAACATTAATTTGTGTGCAACCTACTTTACAATAACTGTCCTGGTTTAAGTGCAGCATTCAAATCGGTGTTTTTTTTGAGCAAATGAATTGCATTCCCGCTGAAAAAAACGCTTTCTAGCGCGAAAATGTTGCATATAAAAGGTGTTGCGCGGAATATATATATATATATATATATATATATATATATATATATATATATATATATATATATATATATATATATATATATATATATATTATAGGGAAACCCGCTACCGCAAAGATCAACCTCTCCTCTATTTTGCTTGGGAACTAATGTTGTCGGAACCAAAGTTTACAGAACTGCGTTCTCTGGAATCATTTCAAGCGGAGCACTACTACATTCCCATTGGTTGCCGCCGGTTGCCGCCGAACCGCGTCATAGCTCATTACCATAAAGTTGACCTGATTCCAACTTTCCTCGACGCCCAAATCGTCCAAGACGCGCCGCGCCGCTCTCGCCGGAGCTCGCCGCCGGGCTCCCATTGAAAATGAATGACTTCCGGCCACTTTGACGCTCTCGCCGGCGGCGGTGTGAACACACCATTATTGATTTGTGTCAGTAGTAAACGAAAATTCACTTGTATTTATCTGCAAAAGGTTCACATACAGGAGCTTTCAGCATAGTGTTAATGTATAACTAGTCGTCTATTTTGAAGATACATGTGCATAAACAACGACTAAAGCTGCCAGAAGTTTTTGCCCAAACTTCAAAGACACATTTAAATGATTAAAGCTAGAGGCATATCTTAACTGTAATGTTACTTTAATCATGTAAACTACCTATATACAGCAAGTTATTATGCATATGTGTTTGGGACAGAGCGGAACCAGGTCGCATATACAGGAGATATATGCAGCCCATAATAAATAAAAGCACGAGACGTACTGGGGTCGGAGAAGAACCCAGGAAAATGTGACCGTCTGTTGCAATACATGCGTGGCGCGTTCAGCTGCGCGAGAGAACACTGGCAGCAGGGTTGCCAGGTTTACACAACAAAACCCACCCATTCGTTACTCAAAACTAGCCCAAAACAAGCCCAATCGCGTTTCGGGGAGGTTCTCTGGAAAACATTGCGTTCGGGGGGTTAAATATGTGTGTTTTTTGCTTCAACCCGCGGACATGAGACACAGCCCGCGGCAACAGTGTAGAAGTAGCCCAATTCCGCGGAAAAAAGCGGACTTGGCAACACTGACTGCAGTGTGAAAGCTCCCGCTCTCCACGCGCACAGCTTCTGCTCTGCCACCGCGTGCAGTGTGAAACCGGCGTTACAGAGCGAACAAAGCACAGTTTTATTCGGCTTCTGTTTAAAGTACTCCCACACTTTTGAATGTCGCGGTCTGGCTTTATATGATAAATTATCATTTTCACTATGCCCGGGAGCAGAAGCTGGCATTATTCTAGATCTTCTGTTCCATTCTAGAACGTAAATAATGTGCCGCCGACGCGTCGACGCATTTCACGCACGTCGACGTATTTTCGTAGTCGACGTCATCGACGACGTCGACGCGTCGTTGCAGCCCTACTTTACACCCCTACTATTTATATAGGCTTAGTATTTTAGTAATATTTTGATTTAGCTTTTATGTTTATATTTTCAGCTTTAAAACCCCTTTAGCTCTGCACCCCCAATATTGCATCATCATAATCATTTGAAAAAATCTATAAGTTGTACAGCACAAAACTAGACATATATGGTATCGTTTGAAAGTTTAGAACCTCAGCTTTCTTGATAAGCCAATCACTTTTGCATTTATGTTATACATAAAAAGATAATAATCTGAATTTGTCCACACACCCCCCCCCCCTCCCCCGCTGAGTATCTCAGCTCTCTATCTCTATAGACATGTTGATCATGCTTCTAGACCAATCAGAGCACGAGATCTCTCTTTACAAAATTGAGGAGGCGGAGCCTTCTTTTCGATTTCACAGCGGCTATGGAAAATTAATGGAGATAAGTAGTTATTAGATAGTTTGCACAGATTAATCTCAATAATTTTTTTGGGAAGGAGATATCAAGAAAATTATTTTCTTCCCTGTTTACTGACACCTAGTGGAATCCACAGAAACTTTCTGAAGGGAAAAATACCAAACATAAAAAATTATAGATTTTCAAATAAATTATTTAAAAAATAAATCAAAATATGACTTTTAATATACGTTTATCATAAAATTGTGAATAAATACAATATAATATATGTAATATTCCACCACTGTGTTAAAATTTAGTGTTTTCTGTAAAATTAGACAATTTTTATCAATTTACTCCAATGTATGTGGGTAGGGCGCTCTTTTAAATTCAGATATGCCTAATTCTCTAAAAAATTCTAAATATGCTGCAGAGCTGAAGTGGTTAATTTATGTTTTAGTTTAGTGAGCAATTGTAGTTCTGTAATGTACAAATATGTTTTGTTTTAGGCTTTGTCCACATGTGCACAGGTATTTTTATAAACAAGTTAGTTTTCCCCCTCCATTTAAAAACAGAAAATGCGTCCACATGAAAACGCAAAACACGCTATGAAGCACTGTCAAGAGCATGCCAAACCAACAGGTGGCAATATAACCCTAAGGTTATTGACGGTTCCGGTTCTGACACAACAAGCCAAAATCTCTGGTTTCACTGTCCACATGACAACACTGCAACCGGAGTTTCTATAAATGTCCATCCTGGCAAGAGTTTTTTTTTAAGTTTTGGTGTCCGGATACTGCATTTGCGTGCAATCTCCTCCTGAGTGTTCTATGAAGATTTAATTTAAAAAAAAAATGATTCCCTATTCCTTTCGTTGTGTGCATTCATTACAGCCATTCGTCACAGAATACTGGAACCTAAAAAAGGATTTTTGCTGTGTTTTCTTTGTATTTTCCTCTCTCCCCTCACATATGGACCTACCCGCCGACCAACTGCTCTGCCTAGAGCAGAAGGACTATTCCTTGGAGAACCACACCAGAGATTTGTTGGATTTGGACCACTCGCTCTGCGTCTAAGGCACGCCTCCCAGGGAATGGTCCTTGAGAGGATTTCGCCGCGTTCGTGGAGTGGGTGCTGGTGAACAATGGATCGGCGGATGACGGAACGGATTAACTCTGTCCTGCCTCCGCTGATTCCCTTTAGCCCCTTAGTTCCTCCTCGGACACCACTTTATTTGCCTCTGGTCTTTAGCTTCGTCCAGTGAAGAGGATCCCCTGGCTCCTCCTTCAGCCGTCGATTCTGTCACTCCACCTCTTTCCGTCGACCAGTCGGCTATGCCTTGGTTTCTCCCTCCCTCAGCTCCACCTGGGACCAACGTCCTTACGGCTCTACCAGGCTCCCTTGTCCCTCCGGCTTAGCCTTGGTCAGACATCGCTCTGCCTGTGCCTTGGACTTACAGGACTTCAGCTATGCTTCATCCCTCCACTCCTTTGGGTCCGCCTTCGCTCTTTGGTCCTCAGTCACACCAGCTCCACCTCAGTCCTCTGACACCAAATGCCTCCCGGTCTTGTTGGCTCTTCATCTGTACCCAGGTCTCCATGTCCATCGGTTCCATCTCCGTCCATCATCCCCCTGGTGTCAACAGCTAAAATCTCCACCATGGCTCCTTTCTTCCTCAGCTCTGCCGTGGACCATTGTTCAGGCTGCACTCTGGGTTCCCGCCTGGCTACTTAAGCCCCGTTTCCACTGAAATTACCCCGAACAATTTGTACCAGGAACTTTTTTTTACAGGAACTTTTTTTCCCCCCAGACCTGCTACTGTCTGCGTTTCCACTGCGGTCTAATGTGCAGTGAAGTTTAGGCAAATTAGTCCAGAGACGTGGGACTGCACGCGGCTGCTCCTCCCAGTAAGTGACGGACAATAATCATTTTTGTGCGATACTGTGCAACAATAAGAAGTGGAGGAGATGCAAGCAGTGCTGCTTTTGTTAGTAATGTGGTTTACTAAATATGTAATTAACAAAATGGCGGAAAAGAGACGAGCACTGATACTAAAGCGTATTCTGAAAGCTCGTAAAGCTAGATTTAATGTTATTATCAGCTATTACGGACATTGACCGTGCGATTGCTGAGACAATGAGCGCCATCGGACAGAAAGAGCAAGACTGATATTTACTGAACGCAGAACGAACCTCGCAAGACTTTTAAAAATGCCGAAATTGAAATAAAATGCTGCGTGAGCTCAACCGATCAGCATGTTCAGCATCCAAGTCCCACCCCCGAAAGTTCCTGAACTTTGAAAAAGTACTACCTCGGGAGCAGGGCCGTTTGGAGGGGGGAAATATTTACCCGGAACTTCATTTAGACCCTGGTTCCTGCGGTCGAAACACACTGAGTACCACCCCAAAGTTCCTAGTTCCTGGGAAAAGTTCCTGTGGTGGAAACGCGGCTTTATGTTCCTGGCACCTCCGACCGTCACCGTGGCCCTGGTCTCTGCCTCTTTCATCTCCTCCAGTGTCCTACACTTCGCCAGCCCCTCGTCCTCCTCCAAAGCCCCCTCCCTCTCTCAGTTGGACTTGTTACAGCACTGTAATCGTCTAATCCGGGAGGGGGTGTAACGTGTATGTTCTGTTTTAGTTTTGTTTTTACTGTGTTTCCTGTTCTGGTTTGCCTGTGTTCTTTGTGCCTTAATTAGTTACTGATTTAATTCACCTGTTCGTACATCTTTTGATTACTCTCCCTGTGCATTTAAACCCTGAGTTCTGTTGGTTCATTTGTCCAGTATCGCCTAAGTTTAAAGGGGTGATGACATGAGAAAACAAATTTTCCTTGATCTTTTGGCATATAAGAGGTCTTTGTACCATTAAAACTTCCTGCAAGTTTCATAACTTAAGACGTCCTCCCCACTGTTTATACTGTTATAAAATACTGTTTATGCATCAGTAAATCAAGCCAGTGACTATGGCTGTGCCGGTAAATGTGACAACCGCACCACCGTTGTGGCTGAGTAGCAACGGCGGTGGTCGGCCAAAAACTTTTTTTGATATGTGAATGCTGTTTTACGTGAATATTAGGACACGAGTGAAGCACAAAGCTTTATTTACAACATAAATAATAGGTTCACAATTAAATGTTACATTGCAGCCATGCCGAACGAGAGAGGTATGGATTTGTGAGCTCAGCTAAATTTAAGCTTTGCCTACGTTTTGCGATCTGGTCACCCGATTTTCAATACTTTCAATTTCCGATTTTACAAAACAATAGGCTTACTCCATTTTATTCTACTGGATATGGAATCTCTTATTTATTTTCCCAAATCTATATTCGCATCATTTACTGTGGTAAAGTAGAAAACGGTGTAGGACAGATACATTATACTTAAAATTCTATTGAACACCATTTGTGCTTGTTAAGGTGCGTCAAGTTTATGTATATAGTGCATTTTATACACGCTGCAGATTTTTAGTTTCGCTTTCTCTCGCAGCGCATAATCAAACAAAGCCTAAAAGGTCTTGACCCAGCGGAAGATAAATTCGCTTTTGGAACATCAGGAGAAAACATGAAGATATTAGAAAAGCGATGCTCTCTTTCCTGCTCGTGTCCCACATCCCTTTTAGCGCAAAGCGGCATTTGATGGCATAAAGGCGGCACAATTACCACCGTGGTGGTAAAAAACTGCCACCGTCACAGCCCTACCAGTGACTACACGTCACTTCACTTCACATTGTTTCTCTTAGTAGCATAAAAATAATCTATCATTTAAATTGTGATTAAACTCAGAAAGCGATCAAAGAACGCTCCCTTTATAATGGCTGAAGCTGTCAATGATAATCTGTACACTTGCCAAAACTGCCGTTATAATGAATGATTCTGTTACACTGAAGCTCTTATTTCGATATTGTGTTTGCTGTTAGTTGAAAGCATTTCGTGAGAGAAATCGCATTGCAATGACGAGATCACTGCATTCATGCAATCAACAGAATGTCTGTCATCTTTAAAAAAAAAAAAACCAAAAAAATTGTCCATTAAATGGAAGTTGATATTTTATTTATAATACCTTCTTGTGTGTTTCGCAGAAGAAAAAGTCAGACAGGTTTGGAACAATATGACGATTAAATGATGACAGAATTTTAATTTCTGGGTGGAGTATCCCTTTAAACAGACCACTTGAATTGCAGTTCAGCCAGAAGCAATAGTGTAGTCATCATTGCCTAATGCCCCTGAATCTGCTGATGTCAGGAAAGCCACAGTGAACACAAAGAAAAATCCACAAACGAGTTCCCACAATGTGATTAAGCTAAGAACGCCTCATTGTGCCTAATTACAACTCAGCCATAGTCAACTCTGCTAGACAGTTACAATCCTTTTGCCAACAGGGATGTAGCCATGCTGTCTAAACTCTCCAGTAGTATTAAAGGTGCCATAGAATGCATTGATACAATATTTTAAATTGTTCTCTTATATCTACATAGAAGGTATGTGGCTTAGGTAAGGGCAAAAATTCTCAAGATACAATTTTACATGTCCATTTACAACCCTAGGATTTGTCCCTAGAATGAAATGGGCGGTTATTACCTTATTTGGAAGGGTCATGAATAATAATGTTGAGATGTGCTCTGATTGGCCGTTTCACAGCAAGGCTCATTTAAGTAGCACATTTTCAAACTCAAACAGTTTATAACAAACTGGCATGTTTGCTTTTCAACTTTTCTGAGCTGGCAGACAAAGCAGAAACCTGACTAAATGTAAAAAAACCACTATAAAAGTGAACGTTTCATTCTATGGCACCTTTAAAACAGCGAGAGTGTATACAAATTATTTGGTAATTCAGGATGACTCTCAGAACTCGCCATCCTTGGACAGTTCTTTCAGAGCAGCTTTTATTTATGAACTCCATTCTGTGTTTAACGGAGCATGTAATATTCGGCTCATTGAAATGCTCGTCCCAGTTCCAGCATACTGTGGGTTTCTGCATTCAGAGTAAAAAGCCAAACCCCCTAACATGCCCCAGTGCACGATTTAAATGCCAAGAGGGGAAGGGTTTCATAACTTGAGGGAAAAAAAGAAGAGTATTTTTATGCACACAAAGACTTATACAAATGTTGACCCACTGACAGGAATGCCGTCTTGAATATCGTCTGCCATTGTTAATCTGTTTGAGATTTAAACATGTAAACATTACAAAAGAATTTGACAATATCACCAATAGGCAGAGTGATGATAACATTTCTAATTGTGTAATCTACTACCGCAATGGTTTTAACCCGTTTTGACAATGAATCTGCACGCAGAAGATTATCACAGTCCAAAGGAATACCATCCCACACAAAAATCACAGATGTCATTCCATATTTGACCACTCCTCTCACAGTACAATCAAATCACAGTACGTTTCCTCAAAGAAACAACCTCCCTGTCACAAGGCACTTGCTACTTTACCGGAATATCGATTTACATTAATTCGTTTAGCACTTTTATCCAAAGCAACCCAGAAATAACACAAAGAGAAGCGATTAACACAACTAAAGGTTTAAATAAATGTAAATAATCTGAGAGAGTTGTGTGTGTCTAGTTACTATGCAACATCTACTGTATATTACTGTACACTAGCTGACTACCTGCTTCTGTTAATATCTATAGGGCGTCTCTGAAAATTTGTATGCTACCAATAAAGTATCCAAAAACAAACAGACAGACAAAACACCAGTATTTTGTCACTCTAATGGTCCAAAACAGCCATTAGCTATCTTCTGCATTCCATCAGGCTTTGATAGCTGGAATGCTGCCACAATCACACCATTGCTTTCCGCTATTTTCCTCCATCGTACTGCTCTGATTCCAGGGTGTGTGAGTGTGGGTTTGGTTATCGTGTCACACAGAGCAGCCACATGCTGTAGGATAAATATGGTATTAAAATGTGATGCTCACTGGATGTTTTGGGACACCGTGGGAGGATTTCCGAGGGAATACATGTTTTGACAGCACACTGAGCCTACTAGTAGCTAGGCTACAAATACAACACATTCTAAACCCACAGTTTGAATCATCTTCAACAGGTTGTCGGCCTTAGTTTAACACTCTGCAAAACATTTCAGCTGAATAGGCCTACTTAAGTTGTATTGCTGCCTTTCATTTTAACGTGAATATTTGCAGTGATAAGTTCATCCCTTACGAAAAATAACCATGGTTTTATTATAGTAAAAGTGTAGTAACCATGGTTTTTTGGCTAATTGATTACCATTTATATAACCACAGTTTTACCACAAATACCATGGTCAAACTATGGTTAGAGTAGCAAAACCATGGTTAATTTGTGGTTACCATGGTTTAACTTCAATAACCATGGTTTTTTGGTTTTATTTGTAGTAAAACCATGGTTCATTTTCACAAGGGATTTCACTTTTTGGACAGCTTTGCATGAAGACAATCGAGTTGAAGCTACGAAATCGCATTAGACAGAGATATGACAGAAGAAAACACACATTGTAGGCTACTCGTAACATGAATGATTGAGCAATAGTATTAAGAAAGTCTATTGTATCATACCAAGCAGCAGTAGTTTGACTTCTCTGGACGCTTTCTCTCCGTCCTCTCGCAGGTTCCGATCAATCATCTTACTCCTCTCCATCGCTTCTTTATCTTCAGCACTTAACGTGCAACCCATTTTCGAAACGTTTATAAAAACAACTATTAAAAATCTTTAAAATCGACCGTGGTGGTAATTTTCCTATCGCTTGAAGAATAACGAAGCCAAAGAGAGAAAAGGCGTTGGCAGGTTTGCACGTGATGCTGCCAGCGTATGGAAACAGATACTTTAAAACATATTAAACGGCGGCTCTGATAACATCAATCTTATACTGGACCGCGACCCACTGCAACACATTAGCTGGGACAGCGCAAATGACCCAACATCAGAAACACAGAAGAATAATGTTTCCGTGACTAAAAAGTTTCCATCGATAAGGATCTGCGGTCTGTTGCGAAAGCCAGTTTAAGATTTTTTTTCTCGCAAAAACGGCACCCAAGACTGTATCCAAAACATGTAGCTGTGTCGAAGTAGTGGATCACAGTTGTGCTGTTAACGAATCGGTGTTTTTGAACAAATCTTTTAAGTGAACGAATCCTTGTTCATTTCCATGCACTGAATCAAATGTTTCGTTTGCAGAAGTCTCTCCCCTTTGAAGCGTGTGACTGCTTTCCCTAGGGTGCGTCTCAATCAGCCCCCTAGTTCAGTAAACAGGGCACTGATCAGGGAGTCAGCCCATTGACTGATTTCCTGATCAGTTCCCTGCCTACTGAACTAGGGGGCTGATTGAGACGCACCCCTGACACACGAACCAACAGAAAGCGACTGCGGCTTATGAGGATATTTGGTTGGACCTACCGAACGAACACGCCCATTTAACAAACGATTCACTTTTACTTTTAAAGGTCCCATGGCATGAAATTTTCATTTTATGAGGTTTTTCAACATTAATATGAGTTCCCCTAGCCTGAATATTGTCCCCAAGTGGATAGAAATGTTGATCGGTGTAAACCCGAGTTCTGGCTGTCTCTCTCTGCCTTTGAGAAAATGACAGCTCAGACGAGCCAATCCTGAAGCCTCCTGTTTTGACGTCCAAGCAGGAACGGTTACCTCCCTTTCCTCCGCCCAGAGAATCTGGCACGCCCATGCAAACACTCGAGATCATTAACGTTACTTGTGAACGAGTGAATGCTGGCAGTTTCTCAGTGTTTGGATGTACAAATGAAAACAGAAGTCTTTTTTCAGTTCCTTCTGATCTGTGATCAGTAATTTCTGATGTGTAGCTAATTATTTATTATTCGTGCACACGCAGCGGCTTCTCTCTCTCCCGACAGAACGGTGTTTTCGTGTTTTCTATCTTGTGAGTCAGTGTTTTTGTACGTCCTCGTCGCGTCTACCGGTTCTAAAATGTGCATACAGTCGTGAGTTTCTGCTCAACATCGGCCTCACACACGCCGAAGCTCGGGCTGCACTGGCCGTTGGCCTTCAATATCCCCGACCCCCAGTACTGCATCTGGCCCACAGCGGAGGCACCAAACGCGGCGTGAGATTAAGCAGAAGGGGGGTAAATTAAGCGTGAGCATATTCGGGCTAGCCAGCCTAGCCCCACAATAAACTGTATTACATTCGATTACTGCTGTTGTGTCTTTGTTTGCTCTGTGTACTCAACGAGCGTCACTGACGCTTTTATTTTATTTTATAAAATAATGCTATTATCAACACTTACTTTTAACTCGTTCATCTCGACAGCTGTAATGGTACTTTGCATGTGTTACAAAGTTGGTAATGATGAAGACAGGGTCGGTGTGATTGGGACTCGTGTTTATTCAGAACTCTCAGATACAAACACAATAAACTCACAGCGCTGACTGACAGCGCTCTCATAACTCAGTAGGTACTCAAAATAACTTTGTTAGCGATCGCTGAGCTCCGTCTCTGGTACGTTAGTGATGTCCGGTTCGCAAACGATCTTTCTTTTGAACCGGTTCTTTTTAGTGAACCGAATCAGTTCACCAAATCGGACTGAATCGTTCTAGATGTCAGCCAATCACAACAGTGGGCGTTTTTACTGAAGTCTCACAGCAGACACGCCTCTTGAAGCACGGCATTCAGCCACAGGGCAAACAGCAGTATTGAAAAAATGCCTTTTATTTCTAAATTATGACATTTTATGATGTAAAAGTCATACTAACAATATAAGTACACCTCAGGAAACATTATAAAATAATAGAAAAATGCCATGCCATGGGACCTTTAAGTGACTGATTATAAACAATTAAAATGAAGAGCGTTATTAAACGTTTTAGTAGAGATAGTCATGCAAATTTTTGTCTTCAATGACTTATTGAAAGAAATGATTTGCCCATAGCACACAAAAAGGCACTTTGTCGCTACCTACTGGCATAACAATATAGCCTAACCTGAAGAAAGGATCACTGAACAAATCGATTAATCTTTTTAATGCATGATTCAAGATTCAAGTCACTGCCACTGGGATATGCGCAGAGGTGCATTGATGCACGGTAGAATCATACAAACAAAAAGTTAAAGGTCCCGTTCTTCGTGTCTTTTTGAAGCTTTGATTGTGTTTACAGTGTGCAATATAACGTGTTCATGTTTCGCGTGTAAAAAAACACCGTATTTTTCACACAATTTACTTATCTGTACACCGCTGTTTTCACTGTCCTAAAAACGGCTGATGAGTTCCTTGTTCTATGAAGTCCCTCCTTCAGAAATACGTAACGAGTTCTGATTGTGCCAGTGGTTCCCGTGTTGTGATTTGACCGCAGCTTAGCGCACTTGCATGGAAAGGTCACGCCTCTTAACGGGAGATGTATGCGCTTAATGATCTCTACAGCGTCCCTGGGAAAGCCAAACAAAGGTGATTTGACTCCGGGATGAAAATAACAGCGTCTCGACGACATGGCGACAAACACACTAGCTGTGTCTCATTTCATTTAATTTTGAAGGCTGCATCCTCTGGAGGACACATCCTGTGAAGGATGCGGTATACGGAGTGTCCTTAATCAGAATTAAACGATATGTCCGCCGTAGGACACACAGGCAGGAAGTATCACGTTGCTATGCCAACACGTTCACCGTGGAGTTGCGCTCTCACACATTATATGAATGAAAATTATTTATAACTTGAAAATGACTATGAAATGTGTTGCCTTGACAGCAAAGCACTGTTCTAAACGTTTAAAAAATAAAATAAAATATCACAACACTTGTAATCCTGTTTACCACAACTATCTTTTCGAGGTATATACAGCTTAAAAACAAAAACAAGCTTTAAACTACTTAAGTTTAAATACCACATCTTCGCTTGCATGTATATCTGCCGGCGGCATCATTTTTTCAAATAATATTTAAAAAACATGACGGTTGTTAATGGCGACGCAAATAATTGTGGGTTATCTGAAGCATACACCTCATGCACACTCCTAACTCGCACTCCTAGTGTCCTACTAACTTTTTTGAAATGAGACAGCCTTCAGACGCATGCAGCCTTCAAATGCGACCTCCGGAGGATGCAGCCTTCCGAAATGAGACACAGCTATTGAAACGCAGCACTTCCTTTTCTCCACGCGACCGTCCTCTTCTCCAAGTGGGACAGCAACAAGACCACGCCCCCTTTTTTCGCGTATTCTTGTGGGTGGAGGTTAGTCTGTTCTACTGTTCTACTGACTGACGTAATTAATGAAGGAAGTACCAGGATGTAGTCTAAACCGGCCGTTCGCTGTAGGCTTTGAAAGGGAACTTCTGTTAAATAAAATATCTCGCTTGGCATTGAACTTTGAGCTTTTTAATTGTACAGGTATTATTTATGCTCTAACAGCAACACACTAACTAAAGTTTGAACAGTGGGATCACGTAGAACGGGACCTTTAAAGGGTTAGTTCACCCCAAAATAAAGTTCACCTTGTGTTCATCTTCGAAACATAAAGAAAGATCTTTTTGATTCATTCTGAGAGCTTTCTATCCTTCCATAGACAGCTACACAACTGACACTTTGATGCTTCAGTTCATAAAAAAGTTCATAAAGAGATATGAGACTAATCCATATAAATTGAGCGTCCAAATCTTCTGAAGAGACTTGATTGCTTTATGATAAACAGGTTGAATTTAGGCTTTTATTTACATACACTGATTAGTGAACATAAACAGACGCTCAACCAAAATAGCTTGACACGCAAGAACAAACCTCATCGGTCCTTGCGGAAGCTCAAACGAAACGTGCTGTGTAACACAAGAGAATGAACCTCATTGGGTTCTTGCGGAAGCTCAAACGTGCTGTGTAACACACGAGAATGGACCTCATTGGTTCTTACGGAAGCTCAAACGTGCTGCGTAACACACGAGAATTAACCTCATTGGTTCTTACGGAAGCTCAAACGTGCTGCAACACACAAGAATTAACCTCATTGGTTCTTACGGAAGCTCAAACGTGCTGCAACACACGAGAATTAACCTCATTGGTTCTTACGGAAGCTGCGTAACACACGAGAATTAACCTCATTGGTTCTTACGGAAGCTCAAACGTGCTGCAACACACGAGAATTAACCTCATTGGTTCTTATGGAAGCTGCGTAACACACAAGAATTAACCTCATTGGTTCTTACGGAAGCTCAAACGTGCTGCGTAACACACGAGAATTAACCTCATTGGTTAATGAGACGACATGAAAAAAACATGAAACCCCAATATAGTGGCTAGTGTATGTATGTATATATAAATATAATTTATTATTTTAAATATTTTTTATTCAAATTTTATTATTGACATGAATAATTATATACTTTTTGATTTACCTCCCAGACTTTTGGCTGTATGAAAGAGAAAGATATCATCACAATCACAATCTGAGACGAGAGAATTATGCATTTTATTTCTCGAAAAAATCCTCTGATTACACAAATATCGTCATTTTGCGTCATCTGAGGATTTTTTGGCCAGAGGCTAGAGACTACAGCCAGTAGAAGGAACTAGTTCTGCATGTTTTCAACCCGCCCATAGGGGTGGGATCTCACTCACAGAATGTAAATGCGTATGGTCGCTCATAGGATGAATTCCTATGAAAGTTAAGCTTCCATAGGCATGAACTGAAAACACGCCAGACTGGACACGTGTCGTGAATGACAGCCTCGCTTACCTCAGCTCTGCGCTCTCGTGATGAATAAAATCTGACTCCTTCTGCGTTTGTGCTGTGACGTTCGTTCGGCTCGCTCACACTTAATTGAAAAGACACGTTCAGTTTTTAATTGTAGTGTCTGTTCTCTAACTGAACGAAATTTATTTTATTACTATGGTGTAGTTATTTTATTACTCTGGTGTAGCGAAGGCTACACCAGAAGCCTTCGCTCAGCTAAGGAGCAACGACTTGTGATACCATCACAGAGAGGCAGAAAATCCCTCTCCAGAACATTCACATTCACGTTCCCTACTGGTGGAACGATCTTCCCACCTCCATCCGAATTGCAGAAACACTGACAGCATTCAAACGACAGCTGAAAACTCACCTCTTCCGCGAGCAATAACCTTATCTTAGAATTTTTTCCTGTTTTTCCCTATTTTCCTCTACTTCTTCCCTGCCCTAGTGTGTGATGCTCTGTGCGACGTCCAAAACTTAGTTGTCTTCTTCTTGAAGAAGAAGTGCATTCTGGGAGTTGTTGTCTTTCATCCACATGAGACAAAAGTACATTTTCTGTCTTTTCTCAGTCTAGAAGGCACCAAATTCAAAAATAATTTAACATTTCTACTACATAAATGACCCAGTTACACATTCATATTTTCAGCGCTGAAGTACCCCTTTAACACGAGAATGAACCTCACTGGTTCTTGTGGATGCTCTAACGTGCTGCCTAACACAAGAATTAACCTCATTGGTTCTTGCGGAAGCTCATACGTGCTGCGTAACACACAAGAATGAACGTCGTTGGTTCTCGCACATCAAGCGAACTTGATTGAGCTTCTTTTTTCCACAACTGATGTGTGGAAAAATCTGATCTCTTTATTAACTTTATTAAGAAAGCTCTCAGATTTCATCAAAAAGATCTTCATTTGTGTTCCGAAGATAAACGAAAGTCTTACAGGTTTGGACAGACATAAGGGTGAGTAATTAATGACAGCATTTTCATCTTTGGGTGAACTAGCCCTTTAAGATATTTGGATCAAGGGTCTACACAATATTCTATGCAAGAGCGCCCCCACAGATATGACTTTTCGCAAAATGATTCAATCGCTGCAAAATTGAACATTTTAGTTATTTAACCATTTGCCTTTAAAAACTCTGATTGTAACCAACAGGATAGTTTAGTAAGATTTTTGTTTAAAATTTGAATAATTTTTAAATACAAACTTCCATGCCATCTCAGTGCATGTTTACCGACAGAGAGACAAACTTCTGCATTGTTGCTTTGTAAAGTTATGCAGCAGGTTATGATAAGGGTCTTTTGCTCATGAACACACTCCCTTAGCCAGAGAAATGTCACAGAGGATAAGTTACCATGGAAACACCAAGTCCCACAGTGGTTGAGAATAAAGCCTGTGTTCCGCCACTAAATCACAGTTGAGCTGAGTCTGGATTTGTTTAGTCTCACTGTGGATCTCGGATTTAAGAACAGGAATGTTCCTATAGCTGGCATCAAATCCAATGTAGATACTTTTACACATATGCATATCCCAAAATGAGCTGAATTGCTTTATTCATAGAAACACGTTTAAGGCCATTTGAATTGGGATCCATTAATTAATCCCCCACCCCTGTCTAAGATCACACGAAATCTGGATACTGATTATTTTTATTAGTCTATTCGTCTAGTAGGTGAGACCACCAGTTGGGCTGTAGCCTACCTCTGTAATTGATCTGGTATAAATAATGATCTATACAGCTTTCAAAACTCATATTATTACTTCTATTACTGACTAATTATGGCCTACATTTTGAAACCTATTTTAAAGTACTATAACAGAATTTCAGTTCTGTTGGAATAGTGATTGTAATGAAGCCCTTATCTTTTGTAGTACAATCCAAAAAACAAACTATTGAAAACTCTCTGGGTGGAGCGATATATGAGGGAACACACAAACTGATCTTTAATCAGCATCGAGGAGCAACCTCCCCCAGTGCTGCAAATGACTTCACAAAGCTCCCAACACCTTCATCTCTCAGCAGAGCTAAAAGGTCAGGTTGTTTGAACTTCACCACTAGGGGCCTCCCTCTTACCAAACATCAAAGTACATTGATGTGAGTCGCACTGATGCCTGTTTGTGCACACGAGTGTGTCTGCGTGAATGTTTACACACAAGTGTTTGTGTGTGCATATATATATATATATATATATATATATATATATATATATATATATATATATATATATATATATATAAATATTTATTTATATATATATATATATATATATATATATATATATATATATATATATATATATATATATATATATATAATACAGTTATACATGTATACAGGTGCTGGTCATATAATTAGAATATCATCAAAAAGTTGATTTATTTCACTAATTCCATTCAAAAAGTGAAACTTGTATATTATATTCATTCATTACACACAGACTGATATATTTCAAATGTTTATTTCTTTTAATTGTGATGATTATAACTGACAACTAAGGAAAATCACAAATTAAGTATCTCAGAAAATTTGAATATTACTTAAGACCAATACAAAGAAAGGATTTTTAGAAATCTTGGCCAACTGAAAAGTATGAACATGAAAAGTATGAGCATGTACAGCACTCAATACTTAGTTGGGGCTCCTTTTGCCTGAATTTCTGCAGCAATGCGGCGTGGCATGGAGTCGATCAGTCTGTGGCACTGCTCAGGAGTTATGAGAGCCCAGGTTGCTCTGATAGTGGCCTTCAGCTATTCTGCATTGTTGGGTCTGGCATATCGCATCTTCCTCTTCACAATACCCCATAGATGTTCTATGGAGTTAAGGTCAGGCGAGTTTGCTGGCCAATTAAGAACAGGGATAATATGGTCCTTAAACCAGGTACTGGTTGCTTTGGCACTGTGTGCAGGTGCCAAGTCCTGTTGGAAAATGAAATCTGCATCTCCATAAAGTTGGTCAGCAGCAGGAAGCATGAAGTGCTCTAAAACTTCCTGGTATACGGCTGCGTTGACCTTGGACCTCAGAAAACACAGCGGACCAACACCAGCAGATGACATGGCACCCCAAACCATCACTGACTGTGGAAACTTTACACTGGACCTCAAGCAACGTGGATTGTGTGCCTCTCCTCTCTTCCTCCAGACTTCAAAGGAAATTCAAAATTTACTTTCATCAGAGAACATAACTTTGGACCACTTTTTTTCCTTTTTGTCTTTAGCACAGGCGAGACGCTTCTGACGCTGTCTGTTGTTCAAGAGAGGCTTGACACAAGGAATGCGACAGCTGAAACCCATGTCTTCCATACGTCTGTTCGTAGTGGTTCTTGAAGCACTGACTCCAGCTCCAGTCCACTTTTTGTGAATCTCCCCCACATTTTTGAATGGGTTTTGTTTCACAATCCTCTCCAGGGTGCGGTTATCCCTATTGCTTGTACACTTTTTTCTACCACATCTTTTCCTTCCCTTCGCCTCTCTATTAATGTGTTTGGACACAGAGCTCTGTGAACAGCCAGCTTTTTTTGCAATGACCTTTTGTGTCTTGCCCTCCTTGTGCAAGGTGTCAATTGTCATCTTTTGGACAACTGTCAAGTCAGCAGTCTTCCCCATGATTGTGTAGCCTACAGAACTAGACTGAGAGACCATTAAAGGCCTTTGCAGGTGTTTTGAGTTCAATAGCTGATTAGAGTGTGGCACCAGGTGTCTTCAATATTGAACCTTTTCACAATATTGTAATTTTCTGAGATACTGAATTTGGGATTTTCCTTAGTTGTCTGTTATAATCATCAAAATTAAAAGAAATAAACATTTGAAATATATCAGTCTGTGTGTAATGAATGAATATAATAAACAAGTTTCACTTTTTGAATGGAATTAGTGAAATAAATCAACTTTTTGATTATATTCTAATTATATGACCAGCACCTGTATATTTATATATATATATATATATATATATATATATATATATATATATATATATATATATATATATATATATATATATATATATATATATATATATATATATATATATCCTTTATTTATCCTTTACATATCCTTTACAGTCACCTAAAGGATTATTAGGAACACCATACTAATACTGTGTTTGACCCCCTTTCGCCTTCAGAACTGCCTTAATTCTACGTGGCATTGATTCAACAAGGTGCTGAAAGCATTCTTTAGAAATGTTGGCCCATATTGATAGGATAGCATCTTGCAGTTGATGGAGATTTGTGGGATGCACATCCAGGGCACGAAGCTCCCGTTCCACCACATCCCAAATATGCTCTATTGGGTTGAGATCTGGTGACTGTGGGGGCCATTTTAGTACAGTGAACTCATTGTCATGTTCAAGAAACCAATTTGAAATGATTGGAGCTTTGTGACATGGTGCATTATCCTGCTGGAAGTAGCCATCAGAGGATGGGTACATGGTGGTCATAAAGGGATGGACATGGTAAGAAACAATGCTCAGGTAGGCCGTGGCATTTAAACGATGCCCAATTGGCACTAAGGGGCCTAAAGTATGCCAAGAAAACATCCCCCAAACCATTACACCACCACCACCAGCTTGCACAGTGGTAACAAGGCATGATGGATCCATGTTCTCATTCTGTTTACGCCAAATTATGACTCTACCATCTGAATGTCTCAACAGAAATCGAGACTCATCAGACCAGGCAACATTTTTCCAGTCTTCAACTGTCCAATTTTGGTGAGCTCGTGCAAATTGTAGCCTCTTTTTCCTATTTGTAGTGGAGATGAGTGGTACCCGGTGGGGTCTTCTGCTGTTGTAGCCCATCCGCCTCAAGGTTGTGCGTGTTGTGGCTTCACAAATGCTTTGCTGCATACCTCGGTTGTAACGAGTGGTTATTTCAGTCAAAGTTGCTCTTCTATCAGCTTGAATCAGTCGGCCCATTCTCCTCTGACTAGGACCACACCCCTAAATGCATTGAAGCAACTGCCATGTGATTGGTTGATTAGATAATTGCATTAATGAGAAATTGAACAGGTGTTCCTAATAATCCTTTAGGTGAGTGTATATATATATATATATATATATATATATATATATACACACACACACCGATCAGGCATAACATTATGACCTTCCTAATATTGTGTTTGTGTTGGTCCCCCTTTTGCTGGCAAAACAGCCCTGACCCATCGAGGCATGGACCCCTGAAGGCGTGCTGTGGTATCTGGCACCAATATGTTAGTAGCAGATCCTTTTAGTCCTGTAAATTGTGAGGTGGGGCCACCATGGATCGGAATTGTTTGTTCAGCACATCCCACAGATGCTTGGCCAAGTCAACACCTCAAACTTGTTGTTGAGCTCCTCAAACCATTCCTGAACCATCTTTGCTTTGTGGCAGGGTGCATTATCCTGCTGAAAGAGACCACAGCCACCAGGGAATACCGTTTCCATGAAAGGGTGTGCATGGTCTGCAACAATGCTTTGGTAGGTGGTACATGCCAAAGTAACATCCACATGGAAGGCAGGACACAAGGTTTCCTAGCTGAACATTGTCCAAAGCATCACACTGCCTCCGCCGGTTTGCCTTCTTCCCATAGTGCATCCTGATGCCATGTGTTCCCCAGGTAAGCGACGCACATGCACCCGGTCATCCACGTGATGTAAAAGAAAACGTGATTCATCAGACCAGGCCACCTTCTTCCATTGCTCCGTGGTTCAGTTCTGATGCTCACGTGCCCACTGTTGGCACTTTTGGCGGTGGACAGGGGTCAGCATGGGCACCCTTACTGGTCTGCGGCTATGCAGCCCCCTATGCAGATCTTTCTATCAGAACCAGCATTAACTTCTTGAGCAATTTGAGCTTCAGTAGCTCGTCTGTTTGATCGGACCGCACAGGCCAGCCTTCGCTCCCCACGTGCATCAATAAGCCTTGGCCACCCATGACCCTGTCGCAGATTCACCACTGTTCCTTCCTTGGACCACTTTTGATAGATACTGACCACTGCAGACCAGGAACACCCCACAAGAGCTGCAGTTTTGGGGATGATCTGACCCAGCCATCTAGCCATCACAATTTGGCCTGTCAAACTCGTTCAAATCCTTGCCCATTTTTCCTGCTTCTAACACATCAACTTTATGGACAAAATGTTCACTTGCTGCCTAATATATCCCACCCACTAACAGGTGCCGCGATGAAGAGATCATCAGTGTTATTCACTTAACCAGTCAGTGGTCATAATGTTGCAGTTAGTGAAACAGCACATGTGATTGTGATGATATCTTTCTCTTTCATACAGCCAAAAGTCTGGGAGGTAAATCAAAAAGTATATAATTATTAATGTCAATAATAAATTAGAATAAAAATATTTAAAATAATAAATTATATATATATATATATATATATATATATATATATATATATATATATATATATATATATATATATATATATATATACATATATATACATACACTAGCTACTATTTTGGGGTCTGTAAGATTTTTTGTAAGTCTCTTTCGCTCACCAAAAAAGCATTTATTTGATTTAAGAATACAATAAAGCAGAAATATTGTGAAATATTATTGCAATTTAAGATAAATGTATTATATTGTAATGTGTTTTAAAATGTAATTTATTTCTGTGATGCTAAAGCTGAATTTTCAGCATCATTACTCCAGTCTTCAGTGTCACATGATTCTTCTGAAATCTTTATAATAGGCTGATTTGATGCTCAAGAAATATTTTCTTATTATCAATGTTGAAAACAGTCGTGCTGCTTAATATTTTTGTGGAAACCGTGATGCATTTTTTTCAGGATTCTAGTAAATTTAAGGAAGTAAATTGATCAATTTAAAACATCCTTGCTAAATAAAGGTATAAAAATCCTACTGACCCCAAGTTTTTAAAGGGTATACTGCTCGTATAATTAAGATTGCGCCTCAATTAATTTTTTTGTTTTTTAGTTGCTTTGTGACCCAGTGTACTTTTCTCTCCTCTCTATTTTATCAAAACAGCAGCCAGCACTAATGCCATTACAAGGGAAAATTAGAAACCTTGTGTCTTTACTGCCTTTCACCTCCAACTCTCAAAACAGCTACCACCAAAATAGCAACAACGAAGTTGGTTATATAGACATTAACTTTACTGTTGTATGCTGAGGCCACAACAAGCTTATTCTGCTTATGGCAAAACACAACCGAACTCACACTACACTGACACAGGAGTTTACCCTTAAACAGAAGGCCATTGACAGTGAGAGGAGACTTGTCTGCATCACAAGAACGACAAAGAAACAAAACAGCTTATTTTAATAATGCAGGAGACTGTTGAGAATTTCATCCGGGTGGCAGAAATTGAAAAGTATCTCAGACAAACTTGATGACACAAAAAGGCTTTCAAACTTCCTTAACGTACAATTCCTTAAAGTTGTGTGGTGGTACTGTACAGGTAAAGGTACTTTTAAAAGAAACATGTACCATGTCCACATTTTTTATATTTATATAATTGTTTATACAAAACAAGGAATGTAGGCCTATGTATCTTACATTACATCTTCTCAAACTCTCTTTAAGATATTTAGCATTAGCAACCATTCTGTTTTTGAGCCAGCTGAACTTTCTTGTGGTCCATGCAATGAGAGATATGAAATGCTATTACCTCGATACCAGAGAATCTTACCAATATCATCTGATGTGAAACCTGCTAATGAGTGAAACAGCCAGCAGGTGTAGTATACAATCTTCATCACATCTATGAAATAAAAATAATAACAGCAGTATTTCTATCTTGAGTGGGTGGAGAAGTACAAAATCTGAAAGGACATCTGTAGTGGCACATGTTTGCAGCTGACCCGATTGTTAACCTTTTGTCAGAGACTATCTGATTGTCCCCCACCATTTTGTTGATCAGGTGCTTCACCAAACCCGAGGCCCCGGGGTGGAAGTCGCCATCTTCATGTCACAAGGTGTGGAAAATGTGACTGAACAAACTGAGGCAGTTTTTACTCTCTGTAAACACACTTCACTTTTTTTTCCCAACCCGAGATTGTATCTCTACGGCTGATTAGTGAGGCGTTCCGTATGAATGTGCATCTAGATGAACTCTCAGAACATTTCTAATTTGGGAATTTATCACATTCTGTCCTTCAGTGTTCAAATGACCAGCTATTCTGTTTGATTGCAAACACTTTAAATATCTTTTTTGATTGGTCTGAATATACAGCATATTTAAAAGGTTTGTGGTCACTCGTTTTCATTTTAAAGAAATTAATACTTTTATTCAGCAGGACACATTAAACTGATCAAAATCAAGACATTAATGTTACAAAAGCATCAAATAAATTGCTATTTTGAACTATTTGTAGTTGTAATTGTAATATTATTTCACAATATTACTGTTTTTAAATTTAAATATCTAATTAAAAATCTAATAAATGCAGCTTTGGTGAGCATGAGATTTCTTTCAAAACCTTTTTTTTTAATCGTACCATCCCCCGACTTTTGAAAAATAAAAAGTCATTGTACACCACCACCACAGACTATATGTGTTTCAATGTTTTTTTTAATTCATTTTTGAGGAAAAAACTTTTCAAAATATGACATTGCGGACAGCCATAATTTTATGGCAACTAAAGAATTAGAATCTACCCACCACACAAACAACCTTTGTTCAATATTAGTGCATGCTCCAAATTTTGTTGTTACAATACTGAATTATTAACCAATTTTATGCTCATTTGTTGTCTGAATTAACATTAGGAGCCTTAAAAGTTTGCAACATCATCCACTTGCTGTTCATACCACTTTGTGAATACAGATTCCACATCACAATGTTGTTTCCATTTTACATTGTTTGGACAAATGTTGCTGAATCTATGTAAATAAGTTTCTAGTGGCAATGTGCTGGAATGAGGTTATTTTATCAGTCCAGCATCTCTCCTGAAAAGAAAAAATATGCTTTGGATTTGACAGAAATCTACCAACCAAAAATTGAAAACAAGCTATGTACAAATTCTTGGGCAGAGTATAAAAAGATCCAATGGTAAAACATAGCAACAATATATGATACATTAAATAAAGATTTCACGTCTGAAAATATCAACCTTGCAGTTCTGCTTTAGTCTTGATACAATTGTCTGATATATTAAGATCATTTATGTGTTGGTGCTCTATGAATTCCGAGGTCTCCTCCATGATCTGGCCAGGAATGTGGAAGTCGACAGATGGCCTTTGGAGCTCGGTGGAGAGAGGATTGTCCTCTTCCTGTTGAGGGATGGAGATGCTTTGGGAATTCCTAGGCCGCATATTGCAACCTGTGCCCTGAAGAAACTGGAGAAAGTTCTCCTCGATAGACGCCTCTCGACTGGGCAGCTGCTCTTCCTCACCGGGACGCCCCCACTTGAAAACGTAGGCCAGGTTTCTGGCAAGCTCTTCCCTGATCTGCCTATTCAGACAGCCGTAGAAAAAAGGGTTGGAGGTGAAGCAGAAGTACCCAATCCAGGTGAACACGTCCTCTAGCTGTGCCATGCGTGCAAGGGATTCGAGAGAGGACGGCATGACGGCGCAGTACAGGTGGAAGGAGAAATAAGGCAGCCAGCACCCAAGAAACTGACCTCCTACAGCGACTAGGACCACCGCAGCCTTGCCCCCACTAAAAGTCCTCTGAGGGGTGGTCCGAGCCCCACTGAGGCTGGCCGCCATGCTCGAGCGACTGCTCAGAGATTCAGAGCGTGGCCGAGGAGTTTCCATCCACGTGGGGACCGGGCCTTGCTGCATGGCGGCCACCCTGGCCACCTTGAACATGTTGCAGTACACCACAAAGATGATAAGCACTGGACACAGGAAGTACATGAGCGTAAAAAGGACCATGAACACCAGCTGTTGGGGCCCTCCGTCCATCCAGTGGAGCGAGCAGCACTTTGGTTCAGCAATTTTTCCCATAACTTTCCCCAGTGCCGGTCCCATTTCCTCTCTATCAAGCGCCCAGCCGAGTAAAGGGAATGCAGACATGAGGATGGCTTTAATCCATATTCCAATCAAAACCGAAACCACCAGCCCCATGGTCATTTTCACCTCATAGCGCATGGGATGAACGACGTAGTAGTATCTCTCAACATTGATGGCTGAGATAGTGAGGATAGCAGCACTGATCAGTCCCACGCTTAGACACAGGTAACCCTGACAGAGAGCCTTGTTAAAAAAGCCCTGACCTGACAGCATACCCAGAGGCATTAACACCAGGGCCGCGATGAGATCCACCAGGCAGAGATGGAAGACAAACACGAATTTGCGTAGCCGCGGCGTCCTGGCAATGACGGTGATGATGGCTAAGTTGCCCACTATAGCCAGTATGTCCATCAGGAGCATGGTGCACAGGGCGAGCGTCTGGAGGAGGTGTCCATCTCTGGGCACACTCAGTCCTGAGGCGTTAGGCTGGGTTGCATTCGGATGCCAAGAGGTGGCGTGGGTGATATTCCACAGTTTGTTGTAGGTGGTTGTATGCTCCATGAGAGGATGGAATAAGGATTGTGGGCGGAGGTGATTTTCATGGGACTATCACCCATCCTCCCCTGCTAAAGAGTGGGGTCCAGCAGTACCGTTCAATAATGAGTTTCTGTTGACATTACTGCATGCTGGTAGAGGTCGGACTCTGGAGTTGGGGCAGATTAGTGTTACAACTTTCAGTTTCATCTTCAGATATTCACCTTTGAAGTCCCTGGCACTCCATCGCGCTTTAAGTCCAGTAACTGTAAATGAGACATGGTGGAACTGTGGAAAGAGACAATAATTTTAGCAAGCAACTTGAGGAATAAGACAACTTGATATGCATTTTTAAAAACCTAATATTTACGCTACAGCATAAGAAATCATATTTTACCCGAGTTTGCAGTCAGAATTGAATGTGGTAAGTTAAAAAGGATGTGCACGGTGAAATAATTATGTGAGATGGTGGTCCAGTGGGTTAAACCATGGAACTGATATGCAGAAGGTTGCTGGTTAAATCCCAGTGGTCACCACCAGTGTGTCCTTGAGCAAGGCACTTTACTCCATGTTGCTCCAGGGGGATTGTCCCTGTTATAAGGGCACTGTAAGTCGCTTTGGATAAAAGTGTCTGCCAAATGTAAATAATGACTCATATGCTCAAAAAACATACAGCAAAACAAGTGTAGCTCTTAAAAGCCGGGCCTTTTAATGGATCATTTAAAAAGAAGTTACTGTTTTAATTTAAGTCTGATGGATACTTCACTAACTTAATTTGAGAGCCATCAACTTTGAATCAATTAGAGCAGTTATTGAATCAACAATAAGTTATCATTGCAAGTTATTGTTTTATCCTACATTCATATGTAAGCAAAATGGATGTTATAAATGAAATGCGGCCAAATTAATCAGAACTGAAACAAGAGCTTGTGAATCAGAATCAAATTCAATAATGGAATTTGTATTGATACCAGCACAAAATGTACTTCATGTCTGATTCACACACATGCATACATGACACCCTTTCAATGTCTTTAAAATGTTGGAAATCATGTGGTCTGTGTTTATGGTCATAACCTCACCTTGCACACTACCTCACATGCATCATTTCTCAACTTTACGATATCATATTTTACTGTAAAAACACTGGACCAGCTTTGTTTCTCCACTGCATCAATCCACCCAGTTTTTCCCAGAGGGCACAAACTCTCCCTTGTGACACAATGTGGTCAGTGTTATGACAAGAGCTCAAAAAAATAAAAAACGAATTTAGCTATAAACTTATGTTTTAGGACATCTCCGTAAGCAAGGAGATTTTGTTTTCTACCCAAGGCTCGTGACCACAATGATCTCATGGTTAACTGATTGTTGTAGTGAAAGGAAGGGGCTGTTCTGTACCTGGAAGGTATGGCAACTGTGGTTTGGCCAGACAAAAAGCAGTTAGAGCTACAGTTGCATGATTATCCACATGACTATGATGAGCTTGATGATAATAGAGATAACTTTTTAGCCCTGTCCTCTTCTTCTTAAAGTTGTTCGGTGCTTTAGTGTTTAAAATTAAAAGATAGTTCACACGAAATTAAAATTCATGATGTTCCAAACCTGTATGACTTACTTTCTTCTGTGGAACAAAAACAGAAAATATCTTGAAGAATGTTTCGACTAATGGACCCCATTGACTTTCATAGTGAGACTCGTTCCATATTAAAAAAAGGCATACAGGCTTTGAACAACATGAGGTTGTTTAAAGCTGCAGTCCGTAACTTTTTGCGCTCTAGCGGTTAATAAACAGAACTGCATGCGTCTTGTGGAAGAACATTGCAGCCAGAGCTACTTCTCTCTGTTTATGTCTACGGCGAGTCACGCAGGGACTGTGCTCCTCCGCAGCGGTTCCTACCAGACCAGTCTGAAATAGTCCCAATATAAACACTTATTATAAGTGTACCATAATGATTCAGGGTAATACAAAAACACGGGTTGGAAAATGGATTCATGTTGTACTTTCTCATTATATAACTTTAGTAAATCTTGAACACAAACAAAAATGTCCAGACAGCAGCTTTAAATAATGCCAAATTTTTCATTTTTGGGTGAACTGAACTCTTTAAAGCCCCCTGCAGTGAAAATCAAGTTTTGAATGGTCTTTTTAATATAGTTGTGCAAAGTCAACACCATTGCTCAGTATTTTCTACTTAAAACTGCAGTGAAAAACGCGGTTTGAAATTGCTGGTGTTGCTGGAAATCACAAACTACCTTGTAACCAATCACGTCAACATGCGGGCGGGCTTTAGCATATCATTAACTGCGAAGCAGAAGAGTCTCAAGAGAAGCCAGGTTATCCCGGTTGAGATGAAAAAATCATGTACATTAGCAATATAGCAGGTGAAATATGCATATGATGTACAGTATATTACGATGTTATGAACTATACTTTTCTCTTCTGACTTTATAAGTTGTTCAAAGCGTTTCTAAGGATACTGATTAGAAGGCAGACTGAGATGGCGAACAGGAACATGGTTTGTGTAACATTAGCAACACATTATTAGCTGTCTGATAATGTAGTCAAGCAAAAGGCTAATCATATTAATTACTGTTATGTGTCCGATGTTGTAAAGAGCGGCGATACCATTGTGCAGCATTTACTACAGTAAAGTGGAGCGAGTGGGTCTCTGAGCTGGTGTAAGTGAATGTAGGCGGGGCTAATTTGCATATTCATGGTTCCGCATATAATAAATGAAGCAAGGGTGTAAAGTTACATTCAAGCTATTTTAAGGCATAAAGACATTTTTTCACAAGAAAAAAAAAGTTTAAACTTTATTTTGGTGATCAAAGATGAGTTTTAAGGGATACAATTATTGACTACAGGGGGATTAGTGTGAGAAAACAACACTAATCCACAGACTAATTACTAAAAAAAATACTTCGACAAATGGCATAAAAGCATATTTTGTTTAACCTGAGATGAAGGGACACAATAGTGATTGGTGAACTCCACTGGAAGTAACTTTCCAGATGACTACCTGGGATTGAACCTGTGATGTTCTGAATCATTAAGATACTACTAGGGCAGGATTTCTGTTGTGCTAGGCAATCCACCACTTTTAAAAGTAAATACGGGATGATATTACAGTGACAAAACTAAAACACTTCTTTCTTTCAGTCAAATGTGTAGAAACAAACATGAAGTAAGCCATTGGTAGACTGAATTCACTGAAAAGTGTAAACATTGTGAGTCTCTCTCTCACAACATAGACTATGTTTATATGCACAGTCATAATTTAACTACAGCAGGTGAGTAGTATAGTAGCTATTGTCCTGCTTTGTCTGTCCAAGAATACTGGTCATGACACAAAGCATAAAGCGTAATCAAATTTTTGAAGGATTAACACGCATGAAACATCATCTCTGTCTTCTGAGCAAGTGCACAATGCCACGGCTAATTAGTCACACAGACAAGAAGTCTTGTATGCTCAGCAAGGCTGCATTTATTTGATTCAAAATACAGTAAAAACAATACTATTTTGAAATATTACAAATATTTATTATATTTATATATATTTTAAAACAGTATTCCTATGATGGCAAACTTTATTTCAAATACAATGTTTTTGTAACATTATTAATGTCTTTATTTGATCACCTGCTGAAGTATTAATTCATTAAAATATTTTTTTTTGGTTGAATAGTAGTGTATATGCTAGACAAAACTGATCTACAATAACATTATCTATAGGCCTGTTAGAACGACTTCAAAAAAATCTGACGGCTTAGGCAAATTGTTTTAGTCTGACCGAAACACAACTTTTAAAGTGAACATAAACAATTTCCTTTTGCCATTTTGTTGACGGTAGTGGTGCACACTTCAACAAAAGTCACTTTCATTGCTATAGCTTAATGTATTCAGGTTGAGTCATTATATTTGAATCATAAAGGCAGTTAATTTAGATGCCACTAGCATATTTTAGATGATCTGACAAGCTTTGCCAACATTTAACGGTCACTACAGCTCCATAATAAGCACAACAGAGAAATACTCATTTGTTGTGTCAGGATCTGTGATCTAGAAACCTACATATTCATTACCCATGTCATGGCGTACTGTAAATAATCAACATGAAAAATATTTTTCTATGATGCTATCATCAGCCAGTGATGCTTCTAATGCCCATGCACATGAACATAAACATAAACACACAGTTCAGTGTTTAGTGTATTTCATTCGTTTGTTTGGTTGTGGGTGTGTAAAGGATTTTAAAAAATGACAAAGCACTGAAGCACCTGCGCATTCTATGGGAAAGGATTCAGATTAGCGTTCATGTTCTTAAATGCATCTGCAGGGCCGAGATGAAGCTGTAGGAACCGCAAATGCATTTTAAAATGGTCGACTTTCTGTGAACCCTCCTGCACTTTGTGAGACAAGAATCTGCGAGCAACTAACAATCTCAGGGACTGCCAACTGAGAAACCTTGTGTCCCCCCCTTATTCTTCTTCTTTAACCCACTTTACAACTAATAGCCCACACTTATAAACATGATGTCTGCTGTCATCACCTAAGTAATCCACTATCACACCCAGGAGTGTCATGTTTATTGTCTGCTAACAAACAGTTCCCATAATCCCCTGAGGTGAGCTGATTCAGTGCTACGTTACACATATGTCATGTATGTCAACACCTTCATTCAAGGCCACCACTGGTTTAGATTCCTACGAAAGAACACAAACATCTGGAAATACTACAACATATGCATGTCATCCACGATGCACAAGTTTAAACAGGCGTCGGTGTGAAGGTGCAGAGTTAAAGGAACCGTTGCTCCATGAGATGTAGATGAGGAGAACGTACCTGTAGTGGAGAGGTCCAGCAGCAAGGATCTCCTCTTCAGCTTCCAGGGTTAGTGTCGCGCGATAGTGAGAGAGAGATAAAAAGAAGGGGGGAGAGAGAGAGAGAGAAAGCTAGAGAGAGAGGTACCCAACACCCCTCCTCACCTGGCCCTTTCATCTCTCCGCCCCTCACCCTTTCACCCGCCCACACGCATGTACACACACAAACACACACATTCACAGAGAGAGAGAGAGAGAGAGAGAGAGAGAGAGAGAGAGAGAGAGAGAGAGAGAGAGAAAGAAATCGCCCCCTCCCCCGTCAGCGATGCTTCAGGCAGGCGACTGGTCCAGGTGGTCAGGCTGATGTTCACGCTGCCGAGAAGACAGAAAGATAACAAAAAGCACCGTGTCTTTAGGCGGCGCCGTGCAAAACCTGCTCTCGCCCCTCTTCTGACACACACACATCCACACAAACACACATAAACATGTGCTCTCCCACACACACGCACAGGGCAACTGCAGAGCAGAATGGAGAGGAGACAGGGATGCAGGCAGGCAGGCAGGCAGGCAACCCTCCTCGCATCACCAGGTCCTAGAGCCCTCCCGTTCCCGCCGAGTCCGTCCACAGGCTCACAGGCGCATACGTTCGCACACATGATCTGCGGCACGGGTCACATCGGGTTCTGGATCCATGGGGGGTGTTGCAAGGAAATACACTTGCTTTTTCTCTTTCAATCTCTTCCAGTTAGGCCTGGGTTGATCTCTGTGTCCAATCCGTTAAAAGCCCTCTCATGAGACCCTGATTATTGTTTGTTTGAGGTTGCAAAGTCTGCCAAGGCACAAAGGGACACAAGAAAAAATCAGCGGTTATGTCGTTTTGGTGATGCCAAGAACACACAGAAACATTATTCTGAAGTGGGAAAAATGTAAATCACAAAAATAAAAAATAAATTACATTTTAATGCAAGATTTATTGCCTAATATTTAAATGCAAAATACAGTTTTATGGCAGGCAAAAAATAGGCTATATTTTTTTGGATATGTACACATTTCCCTCAGTGTAACACTTCAATTTCAGTTTATTTTAGGATGTTATGACTTTTTTATTTAGTTGTTTATCCGATGCCAATAACTTTCCTCTTGTAGACCAAAACGTAACAGTTGCTTCGAGTAATCTTTTTGGGATTTAGGACTACAAACCAAACCTCTCTGTAGGACTGAACATTCTCTTTCTGTGAGAGTAAAACTCACCCAGAGAAGAAATAATAATAAAACCCTTATGAATAATTGATAGAACGATGAACAGGACTGCAGGACTTGCAATAAGACAATTTTATTCTAGTCTCAGTCATTTTAGTGCAAGAAACCACACACATTTAGTTATTACACACATTACAAGCTGTAAATTTTTTAAAGAGGAAAACAAACATTTATGACTATAATATTTTTTAATTTTAGCTTAGCTTAGAGGATGAACTGTTTTAGCCCCAGAGCATTGAGGGACCAGCCCTGAGAGACACTTGAGACCCGCTCATTTGAGATTTTGTAACTTTTTGCTCAAGAGAAAACACAGCCACAGGGGCATGGGGATGTTGTTGGCTGATCTGGATCTGCGATAGAGAGAGCGAGAGAGAGAGATCACGGTGATGCATGACTTGATCTGGTTCTCAGTTCACTAACATGAGTCTTCCTCCCTTTGTTTGCGGACAACCAGTACAGCAGCTCACATGGGATCGCTACATCAATGAATCAATAGATCATTAGCGAGTCGCATGGAAAGACGCTTGGTGGGCTTACTGTCATTGAAAGGATTAATGGAATGGGAAAAGATAACAATGGGAGCGAAACAAGAACACTTGTGTGTGAGTGAGGAGGCAGAGAAAGACAGCAGGCTGAAGGTGTTGAAAAAGACAGAAATAGCATATACTTGCTCAACCCGGCAGCACCAATCACGGGAGAGGCAAAATACAATGGTCTCCATGACAACTCAGGAGACCATAGACTCCAGGCTGCCTCTGAGCAATAACAGTCCAACCATCTCCCTGTGCGACAGCCAGTTATAATCGACTGTATTTTTAGCACAACGCTCCAAAAATAAACACATACACACATACCCGCCCTGTCACAGAGGTATGACTCATCCTGAATATCTATATTATCACCAATTATCAGCAGCTGACAGTGATGCTGCTGCATTTATTAATTTCTTCAAATGAAAAATCACTCAATAATCATTTGCCCTTCTCTGCACCACGCATATTTAATACCAGTAGAGATATTTAAAAATAGAAAGGTATTTCATGTATTGTATTTGGGTAAAATACCATACCCATAATAATGCATAAAAATGATAAATATTGATAAATATACTTAGCAACGTGGAAATGAAAGGGATTTCATTTTTTACCACACCAAACAACAGTCTACATGTTTTCATTTTTGTACAATAGAGTATCTTGACTGCAGGGGGCGCTCTTAGATTAGAGAAATTGGGCAACAGCTGTGAAGTATTGTTAAAACACTTCATAGTGCTCCTCATCTGTGCCAGTACCAACATATATATGGTAACACTTTATATATGTGTGTGTATGCATGTATATATAGGCTACAGTGCCCTCCACTAATATTGGCACCATAGGTAAATATGAGCGAAGGTGGCTGTGAAAATAAATCTGCATTATCCTTTTTATCTTTCATTTAAAAAAATCTCATTATGAAATAATGTTTTTCTCTAGTTCACCTTGGCCACAATTATTGCAACATCCTTTTCCCAAGATAACAGTCTTCTTCAATAATGCCTGATGAGTTTGGAGAACACCTGACAAGAAATCAGAGACCATTCCTTAATACAGAATCTCTCCAGATCCTTCAGATGCCCAGCTCCATGTCGGTGCTTCTTCTCTTCAGTTCACCCCACTCATTTTCTATAGGGTTCAGGTCAGGGGGACGGCCATGACACAAGTTTAAGTTTGTGCTCAGTGACTCATTTTTGTGTTGTTTTTTATGTTTGTTTTGGATCCCTGCCCTGTCCTGATGGAAGATCCAACCATGGCCCATTATAAGATTTCTAGCAGAGGTTTAGATTTTTTATCTGCTGGTATTTGCTAGAATCCATGATACCATGTACCTGAACAAGATGTCCAGGACTCCAGCAAAAAAATAGGCCCACAACATTGAAGATCAAGTGGTATTATTTAACCGTGGGCATGGGGTACTTTTTGTCTCTGTTTGCTGCCAAAAAGTAATTTTTTTGTTGAATCTAGAACCAGATCCCTTTTGAAGTTCCAGTCATTCTGACAACTGAACATGCAGGGGATTTTTCCTGAAACCCTCTGAAACAACTTGTGGTGATGTGCCGTTTGATACATTTAAGTAATCTCTGCAATTTTCCAGTTGTGATCCTTGGAGAGTCTTTGGCCACTCAAACAATAATAATCAACACTGAATATTCGAAGCTTCGGAGGGAGGGGGCTGAACATATTCTTCTCTCTAATAAAGATATAAAACACACAGGTAGGCATGTGCCGGTATCAAATTTTCATGTTGCGATTAATTGCTGGACTTTTTATCACAGTATACGGTATTATCACGATATTGAAATTCGTTGCAAAAAAAGTGTTGTCATACCATAACAGGTTTAATAACTTTCTTATAACAAAAGAACCAAACATTTAAATACAATAAAGCAATCCACAAAAATGTATAAAGTAAACAAATATTTAAAATAGATTAAAGTTCTAAAGAATTATAAAGTACAATAGGTAACACTTTACAATAATGTCTCACCAGTTAATGCATTAACATCAACAAAGAGCAAATAGCTACATTTTTACAGTTATTCTTCTTTGATAATGTTAGTTAAAAAAAGCAACTGTTAGTTTGTGTAAGCTCAGGTCCATTAAATAATACAGGTACAACTTTTGATATTAATAATGTGTTATTAAATGTGAAATTTACATTTAACTAAGATTAATACACATTTTAGAAGTATTTTTCATTGTCTGTTAATGAATGAACTAATGTTAAATAATAGAGCCTTATTGTAAAGTGTGTGACCGAATAACAATCAGAACATATTCAAACAATATCTAGGGCATGTAATTTAGTCCAGATTAAAATATAAAATGTTTAAGTTTGAAAATGAAAAGCCTTAAAGTCTTTAAGTATTAAGTATTTGGTTATGTGATGATCACCGTAGCGAATACAGACAACTGTTTTGTTTACCAGGATTACCGGAGAAACGGCTGCATTTCTGCTGTTCCGTCAGCTCCCTCTGCTGTCAGAGTGTGAATATGCGTTTCATTCAGCGCGTCTCCTTCATTCGTTCCGCCATGTGCTCAAGCACGTTGGGTTTTGTTTACATCAGTGCATGTTCCTCTTTGACGTGTTGTTCATTTTAAACGGTTGATGGGTAAAGTATTCTTAAAATGCATTCTAAAAATCTAAATAATTCGTAAGAAATAATTATTCATGGTATTTTGAACTGCCCACGATAACAATATTGTGCATGTTCATTATTGCGGTATATCGTATTACCGTTTACCGGCACATGTCTACACACATGTCTGTTACGTCCCAGTAAAAAGCTCCTAACACTGGTTACATCACTTGTCCACCGCGCCCACCGTCGTTTTGATATTTTATAGTAGTAAAAAATCATTTAGTTTAGTTAGAGAATTAAAAACTGAACGTGCAGTGTGAACCGAACATGAGTCAGATTTCATTCATCAGGAGAGTGAGGAACTGAATGACAAGATGATCGCGGAAGATTTGGTTTCAAAGCTAAATGTAAAAGCGCCTATTTAAGGGAGTTTGTCATTGTACTGTTTTGTTTTTGTGTTTTCATTTAATAAAAATAGGCTAATGAACCCCACCAGTCAAGCAACCCGCAAGCAAAAAAAAACCGAAACTAAAATGCGCACGGCCGGACTTTCATTCTTTTACGGCTGCACAGTGCAGCGCTACTGTTGGCTAGGCTATAAGATAATTGTAAAGAAAAAAAAGAGTATTGTATTTTGCCAGATTTTATAGTATAAACAATAAAATTCAAGCGTGAATTCAAGGGGGATGCCAGGTGTGCGGAAGGGAGAAAAAAAAAAACTATATTCGAATACCAAATTTGAAAATCGAATACCAACCCATCGAATGAATATTTGAATATTCTGGTACAGCCCTAATAGACACATGTCCTCTTCCAGGCAGATTCGTAGTTTATTGGAACTTCTTAATTATTGCCCTGATGGTGGAAATGGGGATTTTCAATGTTTTAGCTATTTTCTTACAGTCACTTTCTATTTTGTGAAGCTCAACAATCTTTTGCTGCACATCAGAAATATATTATTTGCTTTTACTCACTGTGATGGATGATTAAGGGAATTTGGCATTTGTGTTTTCCTTGTGTATTTATACTCCTGTGGAACAGGAAGTCATGGCTGGACAATTTCATGCTCTTAGTCACCCTGGTGTGCTAAAAATGTAAATATGAATGGGAATATACTTCCAATCAGAGATATTTTACAGAGATATTTGATATTTTAATTTCTGGGCATGCCAATAATCGTGACTAACATGCGTTGGAGAAAAACCTTTGTTTTAATGTGAGTTTCCCCCCACTTTCAATTGTTTTAGTTCAATAAACGGCTAGAATTACTGTCTGGCACTGTCTCTTCCTTCTGCCATAGAATGTGTTGACAGAAATTGCCTGAAAAAAAAAACCTTGTATTGTGACCTGTAGTGTTAAAACTGAATTCAATATAGCTAACTAAATGATTAATGACTAAATTATTAAATATACATTTTCATTTAAATGTATTAAGTATTGAACTAATTGTCTAAAACAGGCCACAAAGTATAAAGTCTATTTTTATACCCCTAAAAGGGCAACGTATCTCCAGAGATACAAACATTTACAGACAGATTATGAAAAATGTACATTTCAACAAACGTAATAAGCTAACGCTCAAAGGTGCAGTGTGTATATTTATGAGGATCTAATATACATAACTGTTTTCAGTGGTGCATAAAGATCTTACATAATGAACTGTTATGTTTTTATTACATGACCCGTTTCTATCTATATACACCGTGGGTCCCCTTACAGTGCAGTCATAATTTTGCGCCATCATATTTCTACAGTAGCCCTAAACGGACAAACTGCTCTACAGAGCGCTAGTCACACTCTCTACTCTCTCCGACGACAACATTTTTTGTCCCGTCTCGGCCCCCGTAGCTTCTAAGGGAGGGGTGAGTGTTGGTTGGTTGCAATTCACAACCTCACCGCTAGATGTCACTAAAATTCCCACACTGCACCTTTAACAACAAAAAAATTTTAAACGTAAGTTTCCTCCAAATATTGTAAATGTAAAATACATACATTTTTATCTGAAGGTGAGTAGATTTCCCACTACAGGTGGTCACAGTGTTTTTAAATGCTGCCCATGAGCTAAACAAAGAATGTATGAACAAAGTCACCAGATCTAAATATTCACAACAAACAACCTTTCAACATGAAACCAAGAAATGAGACCTACACTTTCACTGCCTCTCCCCACAGCCTCTCAAATGTTAATATCCTCCAGGATACAAAAACTTTTTTAGGGTTAAAAGAGACTTGAAAATCGCCAGGGAAGGTGCCAATCTATGATAATGATAATCTCTAAAGGCGTGTTATTCCATAGACGTGGCCCAACCACAGAGAAAGCTCGATCCTCATACATTTCAGTCTGGAGTGAAGGTTCTGGTAACTTGATCTTAGACTTCTGGAGGGGATATAAGGTTCAACTAAATAGATGGGAGTTTGGTTATGTAAAGATTTGTAAACAAATAAGAGAATTTTAAAATCGAATCTGATTTGAATAGGCAGTCCTGTGAACTTTTCTGTAGAAATCTGGCAGCAGCATTTTGAACAAGTTGGAGGCGAGCAATTTGACATTTAGAAATGCCGCAGTATAGAGAGTTGCAGCAATCTAAGCAAGAAAGTAATAAATGCATGAACAACCATCTCTTAAATTTTGTTGGTTAGAAAGTGTTGTATTTTTGACAAAAGACAGAGTTGATAAAACTAGATCCAATTACAGAGGAGATATGTTTGTCGAGTTTTAAAGACTCGAGTTTTAAAGGTTACGGACACGCAAGGAGCTAAAAGCAGATAAGCTTCCTAAATCAATGCTGTATAGCCTGCAAATTGTCACTGGGACCAAAAACAAAACACCTCGGTTTTATCTTCATTTAAAGATTTAAAAAAATGGTTGTGCTAGCCAAGACTTGACCTTGTCTAAGCACAGTGATATAGATTTAATTGCTGAAGGATAATTTCTCTTGATTGGTAAATAGATCTGGGTATCATCAGTGTAAAAATGCTAGTATGGAACATGTACAAAGAAATGGCGACAAGATTTAGCCTTGAGGTGCCCACAGGTGAGATGAGCAACAAATGAAGAATAATTACCTAACCAGACTAAAAACTTTGTGTCACTTAAAAGACTGAAGTTGCCCAAATACAATTTTCTCCAATAACTTAGGGCGAGAGAAATAGGGCAAAAGTTGTTGATCCAGTGAAGGCTTCTTGAGCAAGAGTGACAGTAGCCACTCTAAGGCTAGCAGGAACAGAGCCAGTTAAAAGACACTTATTAAGAAAAGATACCAAGCCCAGACAATGAGTCAATGATTAGTTTTAAAAACCTTGGGTGTATACTGTCATGAGAACAAAAGGTAGCTTTGAGATTAGCAATGGTGTCTTTAAGTAATTAAGAAATGGGTTCAAAAACATCCCAGGAAGATGGAAGCAAGGAAGGGATTGGAGATTCAGTATGGGAAGAGCTTACTTTAGGTCTTAGATTAGAGATTTTGTCATTGAAAAATCTCAAGATTTCAACAGACATAGTATTGACCAGAGGATTTACAACAAAATTATAATAATTTGTTACATTTATATAGCGCTTTTCTAGGCACTCAAAGCGCTTACAACTGAATTAATAACCGAAAACAAAACCTTGGGTCTAGATAGAATGATTATTTAAAATTAAGTTAGAAAAATACGTAGCTTCTGCAGACTTAGAAACACTCTGATAAGCCGATAAGCTGTCTTTGAACAATTTAAATGAAAAATGTAATTTCTCTGTCCTCACTCTGATGGTCCTCACAAAAATAACAGTACAAGTACACACACACACACACACACACACACACACACACACACACACACACACACACACACACACACACACACACACACACACACACACACACACACACACACACACACACACACACACACACACACACACACACACACACACACACACACACACACACACACACACACACACACACACACACACACACACACACACACACACACACACACACACACACACACACACACACTTACCTATTTTTGTGTGAAAATAGGTAAATACAAGCACATCAACAGGAGATTAGATTGTTCATCAACATGGCTAACCAACTAATTCAATTAAAAGCATCTTAAATGCATGATTCAAATTGTTCACCTCACCATCTGAAATAAGTGAGGTTAATGGCATTATTTTTAATCATTGCAAGATGTTTGTCCCTTCTGACCCTGAGCATTTGCGTGCGCGCAATCACAAGTACCCTGACAATTGTCATGGCCACAATTACAGACTTCAACCCTTTCAAACACTGCAAGCTTTTTTCCAAAGTGATGCACAAGGGTGATCAAATGGTGAGAGATTTTGTGTTTGTTCTGACAGTCATCCAACCGTTTGATCACCCTGGACATAGATGAAATCATGACAGTGGGTTTGAGTTGACATTGCTGTAAGTAACAAGACTGCAGGATTGACGATTGCCTCTTTGGGCCTTGGTAGCAGTGAAGAGAGCAGCTCTTCTCTTGTTCTGACCTACTTACAGTTTTTTGAGAGCAGGAAAGTCAGTGTACCGCATTTCAACACACACGCACACACAAGGGCTCGAATTTCGGCGCGGGATTGCGGGTATTGCGCATAATTTTTATCATTCCCGCAGGTCTCGCGCTTATAATTCCAGCAAACATTTATTCACTTTAGCATGTAGATTGTATGAGTAAATTAATCCACATAATATATAAAATCAAATCAGTAATTTAAAAAATTTCACAAACAGCGTGAGTGATTCAGCAGTGCTTCTTTTACACGGATTATAGAGTTTATTACAGTCAAAAACACACAAGATGATGTCGAAATTTCGGTCTTGGCGAGCATCCTCGTGAGCACAGTCGGTTGTGTCTTAAATTAACATAAACAGTTGTGAAAGAAAATGCATGTTTAACAGTATAATGGATCCGTGCATTAGCTCTTAACATTGCAGCAGCCTAAAAAGTGTCTGTCATTAATATTGATAAAACAACAAAAGATAGCTTTAAATTGTAAGGAATCAGGATTTATAGGATTTACAGGATTTTATGTATTTAAAGGGGTGGTAAAGCACACTCTTTCGAAGGCTTGATTGTGTTTGTGGGGGGCACTGTAACATGTGTTCATGCTTCGTTTTTAAAAAATTGCATTATTTTTCATATATTTTACCTTTATTCTACACTGCTCTGTCCCTCCTTGTAAAAACGGTCTGATGGTTTCCGGATTCTATGAAGCCAGTCCCTAAAAAATACGCAATGGGCTCTGATTGGTTAGCTGGCCCAGTGTGTTGTGATTGGATAACCGCCTAGAGCACGTTGTCAGAACGTCACGGCACGCCCCTCACCTTCACCGGTAAGCCGGTGAGCCTGAGCTTTGTGTACAATAGTAGCGTCAATAAAACCATCCCAATTTGAGCCCGAATCAGACCCAGACAATTTTAGTGAAGATAATCGAGCAGAACCTGTTCAGTCCTCAAGAGTAAAGACTGCGGATCTATAGTGATCGCTACTGAATGGCACTGTTACTTTTGTATTTTTAGAACGATTATAGCCAAATATCTGTCGCAAGAATGAACACTAAACATTGGCTTTACTATAGTATCCAAATAAAACACAGAACCATGTTTAGCATGCCTGTAGATAAACAATACATAAAAGCTCTAATCAAAGAATAATTTACACTAATGCCAAGTTCGCTGTTGAGATTTTAAACAGATTGTAACGTTAGGTGTTTGGATAACGTTAATATGAATGAGCTTTTAACAAACTGGTTTGCAGAGCAGCGTTGTCATGTTTACTTCCTTGCTACAACATAGACTACAATTAACAACACAAACTATTACAGGAAAACACATCGACGAAAAATAAATCATACTTACAGGTTGTGGCCCGTAAACAGCTTCTGTTTAATCCATCTTTCAGGACAAGCCGTTGTAAGAATCCCGCTTTCATAGCGCTCGTGAAGATTGTGGAGCTTTCCTGCGTGAGATGAGCCGCGGGAGCCGCGGGAGCCGCGCGCGCCCGTCTCATGTGGAGTTCACGCCGGACATGAATAAATCGCGCTATTCGCGCGAAGGGGGACGCTTGAACATTTTGAGTTTACTCGCTTCATTCGCGTGTGACATTCACTTCACAACAGACGCGAGTTCGCGTCATAGGAGGGGCTTCTGCCAGCGGCTCGTCTCGGTGAGAAATGGCTGACATGGGCTGTGTTTACGTCTTTTTTTGTTAAAATCTACTGTTAATGTGTGACAAAACGGAGTTTTAAGACTTTTTCAGTCGATAATGTAGTTGTTTAAAGCTCAGATCTGTGGTTTATTTATATAAAGAGTGCCTAATAGTACATTTTATCTGGCGTTTTCGGAGTTGTGAGCTCCAGCGGATCAGCGGCGCTTACACTGGCTGGTTTGTCTCGTGCAGCTTAAGGCTCCTGTATTGCAAATACAGACGAATATTGTCCATTATGTCACATTTTCCGATCTTCTCCTCTGACCCCTGTCTGTCTCGTGCTTTGATATCGTCGGCATTGGCAACAACACTCCAGCCTACTAACTAGCCTACCACAACAACGCTTCCCTGCTGCGATTCAAAATGCCCCCCCCCCCTTATTTCATATTCTCGGAGGAGGGGTTTATGTAAATATTGGGGCTGGTGATGTCAGCAAACCTGGAGTAATGTCTAGTAGTCCCTACCGGCCGTTTGCTGTAGTCCTTAGAAATCGATTTCTTTAAAAGCAAATATCTCTGTTTGCTTTAAACTTTGAACGTTGCAACTTTGCGGATGTTGTTTATGCTCAAACAGCAACATTACACACTAGCTAAAGTTAGAAAAGTGAAATCGTGGTTTACCACCCCTTTAATTTAAACCGGACTAATATTTAATTTAAACCGGACTAAAAGACTATCCAGCGTTATTTTACCTTTGATGGTAACACTTTATTTTAGGGTTCAATTCTCAATTTTTACTAGTTGCCTATTAGCTTGCATATTACTAAGATATTGGCTGTTTATTAGTACATATAATGCCTTATTCTGCATGACCTTATTCTATATCCATTAATCTTACCCAATACCTAAACTTAAACGCTACAAAAATTACCGTACTAAATAATACTAAGCAGTATTAGGAATTTATTGAGGCAAAAGTTGTAGTTAATAGTAAATATGTGTTCCCCATTCTAAAGTGTTAACCATTTGATTACTTTTATTACTTTCTGTAGTATTTCTGTACCTGAATTCTAGTGTTAGACCTACCCAAAAAAACATTTCTATTTATTTAATCTTTATTCTATTGTATTTATTTGTGCTACTTTTTTCAATTTAATTCAAAGATTGAAATCAAGCTTTCTTGTGTTGTGTAAACTCTTGAGCAACAAAATTACCCCATTGTAAAAACACAAACATTTAGGTGAGATAAATGTAGCCTAATACAAAATATATTTTTTAATAATCTAACAAAACTAAATCCAGTCCCTGCACAGTGCACACGCAATCACACAGCAGCACAAGCTTAGCCCCTACTGGTCAGATGGACTTTTCACACATCTCCTACCATTTATCCAGCATGCACTCAAAAACATCCTCTTCCTTCACAGGAACATCATGCACTTTTTTTCTTTGGAGGGGCCATGCTGACTCCACTAGATGAGATAATACAAATCAAACTACCAAAGTAAATTTGACAAAACTTTTTATCTACAATAATTTAATTTTCAAAGAATTATTTCATGTAAAATCCACTCAAAACTGAAAGAAGGAATTTCAGTAAGGTTTAACAAAGCGCAAATGTCTCTTAACAAAACATTTTTCAGCATTATAAATAATGCCACTAATAAGTGTTAAAAGGGCACATTTTCTGCCTGCATGGGAGTCAGTGTAATTATTTTAATTGGTTTTTATAGAGCAGGCAGTGCATCCATTGGCAACAGCTAAAGCCCAGGGGAGCCTGTGTGAAGTCCACAGGATTGCACTCACTGCATTAATGCCAGAACAACACAGAGAAACTGTAATTATAGAAAACGTACTCAGTTACTTAACATAACCTCGGTTCCCTGAGATAAGGGAAGGAGTACTGTGTCGAAGACGCCATGGGAATTCTCCTATTCTCGAATATACTGAAGTAATTTGTAAAATCACGCAGTGCTACTGCCCAGTCAAAACAGTGTCGAGACATCTTGCACGCTATTGGTTGGCCAGTGGGAACTGCATGAACCAATGGCAGAACAGTGTAATCTGAGCGAACCAATGGGCACAAAGCCAGCGAAAGGAGCATATAAAATACACTGTAACTGTCAAAAACGTCAGGTTAAATCGACTGAAGCGACGATCACCCGAGTCAGCGCCATAGCACGGCCATCTACGCAGTACTCCTTCCCTTATCTCAGGGAACTGAGGTTACGTTAAGTAACCAAGTACGTTCCATTTCGAACGGTCAGTTCGTACTGCGTCGAAGACGCCATGGGAACCTGTAAAATCCCGCTGTGCTATGATAAGCGCAGTGACATGTACTCCCTCAAGTTTGAACACTTATTAGAAAGGGCTCAAGGGCACATCATTTATATATATACAGGGAGTGCAGAATTATTAGGCAAATGAGTATTTTGACCACATAATCCTCGTTATGCATGTTGTCTTACTCCAAGCTGTATAGGCTGGAAAGCCTACTACCAATTAAGCATATTAGGTGATGTGCATCTCTGTAATGAGAAGGGGTGTGGTCTAATGACATCAACACCCTATATCAGGTGTGCATAATTATTAGGCAACTTCCTTTCCTTTGGCAAAATGGGTCAAAAGAAGGACTTGACAGGCTCAGAAAAGTCAAAAACAGTGAGATATATTGCAGAGGGATGCAGCAGTCTTAAAATAGCCAAGCTTCTGAAGCGTGATCATCGAACAATCAAGCGTTTCATTCAAAATAGTCAACAGGGTCGCAAGAAGCGTGTGGAAAAACCAAGGCGCAAAATAACTGCCCGTGAACTGAGAAAAGTCAAGCGTGCAGCTGCCAAGATGACACTTGCCACCAGTTTGGCCATATTTCAGAGCTGCAACATCACTGGAGTGCCCAAAAGCACAAGGTGTGCAATACTCAGAGACATGGCCAAGGTAAGAAAGGCAGAAAGTCGACCACCACTGAACAAGACACACAAGCTGAAACGTCAAGACTGGGCCAAGAAATATCTCAAGACTGATTTTTCTAAGGTTTTATGGACTGATGAAATGAGAGTGAGTCTTGATGGGCCAGATGGATGGGCCCGTGGCTGGATTGGTAAAGGGCAGAGAGCTCCAGTCTGACTCAGACACCAGCAAGGTGGAGGTGGAGTACTGGTTTGGGCTGGTATCATCAAAGATGAGCTTGTGGGGCCTTTTCGGGTTGAGGATGGAGTCAAGCTCAACTCCCAGTCCTACTGCCAGTTTCTGGAAGACACCTTCTTCAAGCAGTGGTACAGGAAGAAGTCTGCATCCTTCAAGAAAAACATGATTTTCATGCAGGACAATGCTCCATCACACGCGTCCAAGTACTCCACAGCGTAGCTGGCAAGAAAGGGTATAAAAGAAGAAAATCTAATGATATGGCCTCCTTGTTCACCTGATCTGAACCCCATTGAGAACCTGTGGTCCATCATCAAATGTGCGATTTACAAGGAGGGAAAACAGTACACCTCTCTGAACAGTGTCTGGGAGGCTGTGGTTGCTGCTGCACGCAATGTTGATGGTGAACAGATCAAAACACTGACAGAATCCATGGATGGCAGGCTTTTGAGTGTCCTTGCAAAGAAAGGTGGCTATATTGGTCACTGATTTGTTTTTGTTTGGTTTTTGAATGTCAGAAATGTATATTTGTGAATGTTGAGATGTTATATTGGTTTCACTGGTAAAAATAAATAATTGAAATGGGTATAAATTTGTTTTTTGTTAAGTTGCCTAATAATTATGCACAGTAATAGTCACCTGCACACACAGATATCCCCCTAAAATAGCTAAAACTAAAAACCACTTCCAACAACCACTTGTTGTTTAATTATTAATGTTGTAAAATTAATCCTCAAAAATACAACTTGCCTAATAATTCTGCACTCCCTGTATATATAATATATATGTACACATTATATACACTGTATATATTTAAGCCTTATACTACTGGGCTCATAGAGGCCGGTAACTATAAGGAATGTGTAAGCATTGAAGCATATGAAGGCCCCAAATGCCAACTTATGACGGGGACAGACTTACAAGGCCGTCAAATATTTGTTTAGCTTAGTATTTTTCTATACAGCAAGGACTTGTACCTGCAGTGCAGGGACATACAGACTGTAGAATCTGGTAAAAGTAGATGGTGAGGACCAACCTGCCGATCTACAAATGTCACCCATAGAAGCTCCACTAGACCACGCCCAGGAGGAGGCCATGCCTCTGGTGGAGTGAGCTTTGACACCTATGAGAATCTATCTATAGTGGTTGGAATGATTGTTCTGCCTGGTCGATAACGTGGCGCAACATGACAGATTTCAGCGTTGGAGGCCCATAGCGTCATATGCTAACGCTATCGCGTCCACTAGCCATCTGGCTAGGCTTTGTTTGGTAACCGGAAGTCCCTTAGTTCGGTCACCAAAACTTACAAAGAGCTGCTCCGACTGTCTAAAGTGGGAGGACCACTCAATATATGCTCTAAGCGCCCTAACAGGGCCGAGCAGGTGTAACTGTCTCTCATCCTCCGAAGGGGGGGATGGCAGAGAGAGTGATTACCTGTGCTTTGAACGGTGTTGAAAGCACTTTAGGTACATAACCATGCCTTGGTTTGAGGATGACTTTAGAATCGCCTGGGCCAAATTCTAAACATGACGCGTTTACAGATAACGCTTGAATGTCACCAACACGCTTAACAGATGCCAGTGCTAATAGCAGGGCAGTTTTCAGCGAAAGCGGCTTAATTCAGCCGTCTGCAACGGCTCGAAGGGAGGTCTTTTTAGTGCTCTTAGGACCAATGAAAAGTCCCAGGATGGCACCATAGGAGGGCGAGGGGGGTTAAGCCTCCTGGCTCCTTTTAAGAATTTTATGACCATGTCCTGTCTGCACACTGACTGGCCCGCTATCGGTGCATGGGATGCGTGTAGACTTTGAGTGTGGATGGAGTGTGTCCTGCATCCAACACCTCTTGTAGAAAAACGAGAATCTGTGATATCTCGCATGACACTGGGTTATAGTTCCTGACTGAATACCAGTCAGAGAACACTGACCATTTAAGGGCATAGAGACGTCTAGTAGACGGAGCTCTAGCTTCACTGATGGTACACAAGACACTCACTGGGAGATTCGAGCCCCCCTTGAGTGGCCAAACATGTAACAGCCACAATTTTGGGGTGGGGGTGCCAGATTGTCCCGTTCGCCTGAGAAAGGAGATCTTTCCTCAGGGGAACTGGCCATGGGGCTGCTGATAGTAACTGAATCAACTTGGGAAACCTGATGTGGGTTCGCCAGAGTGGAGCCACTAGCAGGACTGTGTGCTCGCATTCCCTGATCCTTTTTAAAACCTGGGGAATGAGCGGTACTGGTGGAAAAGCATAAAGTAGGCAGCTGGGCCATTCGTGGGCCAGCGCATCCTTGCTCTTTGAAAAATAGATTGGGCAATGACAGTTGTCTTCGGAGGCAAAAAGGTCGACCTCTGCCCTCCCAAAAACACTCCATATCATTTGAACCGTTTGGGAATGGAGGGCCCATTCCCCAGGGACACAAGGCCCCTGGAGAGCATGCCTGCTCCCTGGTTCAGTCTGCCTGGCACATGTACTGCTTTCAGTGAATGTAATTTGCCTTTTGCCCATAGGAGGAGATGTCTGACCTGTTGGTTGAGCCATCTCGACCTGAGCCCGCCTTGGCGGTTTATGTAGGAGACCACAGTCGTGTTGTCTATGCGGACTAGAACATGGTGACCTGACAGACGTGGTAAAAAAGTCTCGAGGGCTAGCACTACTGCCAGCATTTCTAGGCAGTTTATGTGCAACTGTGACACCGTGCTCGACCATGAGCCGAAGGCCGTGGTTGGAGTTGGAGGCGTCCGTGTTTGGAGTTGGAGGCGTCCGTGGTGACCACCATCCGTCTGGAAACTGTTCCCAAGTGACCACGGGGCCAAGGATTTGACACAGCCGTGGCCCACTTTGATCCAATGCTGGCCTGAATTCCATGCTTGGGAAGGAACCCGTGATTTCAGCTGGTACTGCAGGGGGCGCATTTGCATCATACCCAGCGGAAGTACTGGAGAAGCTTTTGCCATTAGGCCTAGCATTCTCGGAAACTTTTTAGGGGTCTGTTGGTTTTGAATGAACGTGCAAGCTGCTGTGTAGTCAGAGTGCGTTCGTCCGATAGCCACGCCCTCATTTGGGCTGAGTCTAAATTCGTTCCCAGTAAGCAATGAGCTCTTGGCTGTATTTATTCTGAGACCCAGGCATTCTAGATGGCTGAGTAGCACAGATTTGTGAGATTTTATTTCTTCCTCTGACTGGGCCAGTATGAGCCAGTCGTCGAGGTAGTTCAGAATGCGCATTCCCGCTTGTCTTAAGGGGAAGAGAGCTGCATCCATGCACTTTGTGAAAGGGACAGGCCAAATGGCAGGACTGTGCACTGATAAGCCTTCCCGTCGAACGTGAATCTCAAAAACGGTCTGTGACGTGGGATATTTTGGATATGAAAGTAAGCATCTTTAAGATCCACTGAGAAAAACCAGTCCATCAGGCGATTTGTGCGATGATCTGTTTTAATGTCAGCATTCTGAAAGGCCGTTTGATAGAGCCTTGTTCAGGTGTCTGAGATCTAAGATGGGCCTGAGGCGGCCATCCTTTTTGGGAACAAGGAAGTAGGGGCTTTAAAAACCCTGACTCGCTCTGAGCTGGAGGCATCGCCTCTATCGCTTTTATTTTATTTTTATTATCAATAGGCTCTCTACTTCGGTTTTGAGTACGTGAGTCACGTTGCTCTCCACCGAAGTGTGCGTTATGCCCGCAAAACGGGGGGTTTGCAAACGAATTGGAGCGAGTATCCTTGTTGAATTGTTTTTATAACCCACTGTGACACACCGGGGATGGCTTACCAAGCCTCTGCCCGATCGCACCGGGGTTTTATAGTGTCAGAGGCGTCGACTTCCGTGGTGCAGAAGAGAAAGAAGACTCATTTGTTGAACTTTTAAAAAATTTTTTTTAAATTGAACTCGCCTTTATGGCGGTAGAATGCAGGGGAGCACGCATTAAAGCGGACTCGTAGTTTACATTCATTGCATGAAAAAACATTCAGAACAGTATTTTTTTCCCTGACCGGAACAAAAACGGGCCGTGGAGAGAGAACTCAGAGTCTTTTGGGAGGCGGACCGGACTGGGTGGGACTCAACCCTCCTCTCTTCCTGATCAGCCTGTCAGAGCTGCTTTCTGTGTTCAGTTTTGTCAGCATTCTGAAAGCCGTTTGATAAGGGCCCTGTTCAGATGTCTGCCAGATGGTTTGTGTTTGTGACACTGACAGCACTTATGTGTAGCGGCGCACATTTGTAGTGGGCGCGCGTTCTACATATAGAGCGCTCTCGGCGCGAGCTAAAGAGCGATAATCTGTGAGAGCAGTGCTTATGTGCAAGGTGCACGTATTTTAGTAAGGTCGTTGTTAAAAACAGCGTTGGTGTGCAGGTGAGTGTGTTTGACAACAGGCTAGTTGACTGCAATATTTATATCTCCAGTCACCTGAACCGAGGGGATTGAGAGAATGTAAAGGAAGTCTGTGGTGGTAATTCGGCCACAGCAGGACTTTTGAGTGGTTCTATAGCGCTGAATTAACAGTGCTTATATGCAGGGGTATACCTAATGTAGGGGACACACTGCCTGCAGTCATAACAGAGGAAAGAACTCTTAATTGTTTATTAGGATCGCCGTTAATACAGCGTTTTGTGTGTACAGGCGTGCATGTTTTATAACAGGCTCGTTTACTGTAATGGTGAACCTCTCCAGTCGCCTGAATAGGGGACTGAGAGAAGTGGTGGAAGGCTTGGCCCCCATTCACTAAATTGAGACTCACTGAGAAACCTGTGAGAGTGGGGCTCGAACCGGCAACCCTGTGTGCGAAAGTGCACCGTACCAGCAGAGAGAGCGGCTATGACGTAAATCACGCTCTCGACGGTGTTTTGGTGTGTAGGGCGTGCGTGCTTCATAACAGGCTTGTTTACTACTACACTGTTGAACCTCTCCAGTCGCCTGAATAGGTGAGAGCAGTGAGAGCACCCTCGCAGTGAGAGCAGCCGGACCCGGCGCGTCCACGTGAGCTTTGCCCAGACAGATCACGCACTCGTCGTGGTTATCCTCCTAGTGCAGGTAAGTACTGCACATGCCACACAAGCAATATGTTTTTCTCAGTATTGTACAGAAAGGATACACCGTAGTATTTCACCAAAGAGCGCAGGGGAAAGGCGTGACAGCTCGCGGGATCGCTGGCAATTTAAGCACGCTGAAATACAGCAGGCCGCTGACTCTCGCAGGATGTCCGGGCTGGCTAGCTCGCTATTCCGCTGCAGGTTCGTCAATTCACGGTGAAAGGTGGTGTAGTTCGAGTTTATCAGCGAGGACTGTACAGTGTTTCCCCTACAATGTATTCACAGCGGCGCAGCGCCGCCGCTGGATTTTCAGCGCCACTGCAAAATCTTCACATGATCAGTAATATCACGACATTCACTTACACACTGTAAAGGAGAGAGAGAGAGATTGACGATGGCCAGAGAACTAAACAAAAATGTAGTCTGCTTACACTTTCACAATATCAAAGGGCTGTAATATTAATCTTATTTTCGCTTCCAAGGATTAAAAAAAGAAGATATGAGGTAAAACTATTATAAACTATGCTCGCGCATCGTCTAGCACAACTTCCTTCCCTTCACAGCGCGCGCTGTCATTTCTCCACAAACATGTATTTAACGTCAAATTCAGCACAATCCGTGATTGTTGTCAAATGCACACTCCACTTTGGCTAAATTGCAGAACGTGTTTGATTAAATGAAAAGCACAATAATCCGCGCAATAGACGCTGTTTCCAAGTTCAAGGCGGGTGTGTGTGTGTGTGTGTACGCACGCTGCGAAACGGACCGACTTGCACATATGCTTTGTGTGCGCGACTAAACCATCAAATACACAACAAAATAGCTTATATCTCAAAATGACAGGCTTGGAGAGTATTCACTTAAACACAGTTTAGCTTAAATGGGCGTAAAGGGGAGAATGATTTTAGATCTGCGTCTTAAAGGGGCAGCATCTAATAAACCTGGTGACGATTGAGCCATAATGTGAATCAAAACAACAAATATATATATATATATATATATATATATATATATATATATATATATATATATATATATATATATATATATATATATATATATATATATATATATATTAATAAAAACGTAAGGTAAAAAAAAACATCATGTAATAATATTTCACAATATTAGGCTACTGTTTTTTCCGGTATTTTTAATTAAATAAATGCAGGCTTGATAAGCATGAGACTTTTTGCAAAAACATAAAATAGTATCCAAATTTTTCCAGTATTTTTTTTTTAGATATTGCCCCTTTCTTACATTTGAGCCCTTGCCCCTTAGGAACTTTCTGCACGTCCCTGCAGGTTATTGAAGTAAAATAGGCAATAAGCTAGTCACCTTTTAAACTAATGAAAAGCTTAATTTGGATTTTAATGTTCAAAATGTCTATTTCTATCCACAAAACTTGCCAGAAGTCATGGTTTAAGGGTTTTTTTTATTTTTTTTTATTCCGGAGGTGCATGCCCTCGGACCCCCCGACGAGCGGCTAACCTCCGGCACGTAACAGCACCGCTGCTGGAAAAAATTCTAGGGGAAACACTGCTGTAGATCGTCGCTGAAGGAGATTAATCTGACGTTTTTGACAGTTACAGTTTATTTTATATGCCCCTTTCGCGGGCTCTTGCGCTCAGTTTCGCGGGCTTTGTGCCCATTGGTTTGCTCAGATTACGCTGTTCTGCCATTGGTTCATGCAGTTCCCACTGGCCAGCCAATAGCGTGCGAGATGTCTCGACACTGTTTTGACTGGGCAGTAGCACTGCGTGATTTTACAAATTACTTCAGTATATTCGAGAATAGGAGAAATCCCATGGCGTCTTCGACGCAGTACGAACTGACCGTTCGAAAGGGAACCAGGGAAAAGACAAGCCCTGGGGTCTGAATTCCTGTCACAGAGAAAAAAACAATTATAAATAATAAATAGATAACCAGTCTTCATCACTGAATTACTCCTGCTTTGCATGCACACTAAATGGTTAGGGTTAGGGAATGTGTTAGTGCAACATCCCGGACCTTCAGATTTGCCTTATACAACATTAGGAAGATTAGACCCTTCCTATCAGAGAAGGCCACACAACTCCTGGACCAAGCTCCTGTTCTCTCCAGACTGGACTACTGTAATGCTCTTCTAGCGGGCCTTCCGGCATGCACTATCAAACCCTTGCAACTGATCCAGAATGCAGCGGCGAGGGTGGTCTTTAACGAGCCGAAGAGAGAGCACGTCACGCCTCTCTTCATCAGTCTCCACTGGCTGCCAATAGCCGCTCGCATCAAATTCAAGACACTGGTACTCGCCTTCAAACCACTGGCTCTGCACCAATATACCTAAACTCACTTGTTCAGACTTACACACCCTCCAGGAGCTTACATTCTGCAAGTGAACGACGCCTTGTGGTGCCATACCAAAGAGGCATGAAATCACTCTCACGGACCTTTTCCTGGACCGCCCCCACCTGGTGAATGACCTGCCTATCTCAATTCGAGCAGCCGAGTCTGTAGCCATTTTCAAAAAACAACTAAAGACACATCTTTTCCAGCAGCACCTGACCAATCAAGAATAGCACTTAACATTCTATTCATTTTCTGTCTGTCTAATTTATTAAAAAAATCTGTCCTGTGTGTTCTGTGCTAGATTAACTGAGACTTGTTACAGCACTTGCATACTGTTGCCCTTGACTGTTCTAGTTGCTTCTATTGCTCTCATTTGTAAGTCGCTTTGGATAAAAGCGTCTGCTAAATGACTAAATGTAAATGTGTTAGGCCCTGTCTCAAATGGCACACTTCATATGCACTTACGATCTTGTGAACTTACAGTGGTTGCCACATGTAAGCGTCTGTTAAGTCATGAGACCATTGAGTGTCCCATTTGTTATTTTAGATTTCAGAAAGGTGCTTGCGAGTAGTGTTATCAAAAGTACCCACTTCAAGAGCATTTGAACGCAGGCGTCTATCAGCGAATCCGTCTACAGCGGATAGATTAGGGATGGTACTGAAGTTGGTATTTTTGATGTTGTAGCTATTAGTCGTTGTAGCCTATTTTATTATTAAAAAAGTAATTTAATTAAATTATCAGCAGGCCGCAGCAACCCTACTAGACCTTTATTTAGACTAAAAACCCTTATTATTAATTTGGTGAGGAACATGGCGAGAAGTAGCCTAATTAAAACATCAACAACAAAAAGTAATCCATAGTATCCATTAGATTATGGAAAAAATGCCCTTTATAAAAGGTAAAAATATCACAAATATGCAGATTTAAATATGTCAAAGCTGATTGAACACTGGTGAGAATATTACTTCAGAATAAATTATATAAGCATGTGAACAGGCTTAAGGTCGAGCCCTGCACCCTATCATGCTGTTGGCTATAAGCCACTGCAATTCATTCATAATAATTAAACTTTTTTTAAATAGACTGTAGTAATATTTTGTCAGAACCTTACATTTCTATTTTGTTTAGGTGTCCGTTCAGAATCGTGGGGGAATAGTGATCTCTATTTGAAACAAAAAACAAATTGTGATTCTCAATTTATCCAGAATCATGCAGCTCTTATACAGTCTGAAGTCTGTAATATGCCGGCATAAATCACAGAACCGTTTAGCTTGGTCACCTGCATTGAAGAAAGCAAGCATTTTGACTGTATTCTATAACAGCCTATATGGTCTTTCAAACCTGACTGGACCAAATTTGAGACAATATGGAGACTGTTTAGAAAGTACAGTGCTGAACCAAAGCGGCAACTTCCCCCAGTTTCTCTTGAAGCCAACATGGAAGTGACTTAAACTGCAATTCGTCAACTGGCCGCTAGGGACAGGCTCCAATAGGGAGCAGAATCTCATTGAGTGCCATGTTAAAATGCCCAACTTTACAGCAGAAAAAATAAAAAAACATGTTTACCACCTGGTACAAATTGTGGTTTTGGTCTATACGGTTAATTTTGCCCTTCATGACAACTGTGAGTTTTTTTTTATTTTTTAAAACTAATTCGTTTACATTATATAAAGCCTTAAAGTTCTGCATAATTAAGGGCGCGGCCACTTTGAGTGACAGGTGGATTGCCGTTTGTCTGCTGTCTGCTGTCTGTTAGTCATCACGGCACCTCAGCTCCAGCCATGTCCCGCCACTTTGCCCAATTTCTATTATCCAGGAGTGACGCGCTGGCAAGATGGCAACGGCCAGCTTGACTCTACTTTTACGCTTCAAAACTGCTCTTCAGAATCCTATGGGTGACGTCATGGACACTACATCCATATTTTTTTTACAGTCTATGTGCTGAACGCATACCCACCAGCATCGTAGTGATTATGAAGCAGAGTATCATCAGCCAAACAAAACTCCATGATCCTCATGGTAATTGCAGACTACTGCTCCATCCAACCAAATTCATCATCATCTACAAGTTCAAGTAAACCAAAGACACAGATCAGCAGGATTTCTATGTCTAGTCAATCTACAACTTTATGACTGGTTGATCAACCTGTGGCTATTTATTTTAGAGAAGTGATTCAAACGTGTGGAACTGGATGACAGTGGGAGACCAGTGATAGAGAACAGCAGAGTTAAGAGGAAAACTGTAACAACTGGATCAACAAGTATGTCAAGCTTAACGAATGAGAAGATGCACTCAGATGAAGAGGCCAGTGAAAACCATATGACCAAAGAGCAAATTACCAAACTGCTTGAAAAGCAGAGGCACCATAAGGAGATCTCGTTCAATTCCCTCTCAAAGAATCAAATTCTCAGCATCATGATTATCTACAGCACTTCACACCTCACATTCATCATAAGTGACTCTGTACATCATGATTCATGTCTAAACAAAAGAAGGTCATTGAGCGATTGACATATTGCTAACTTGACTTTGCTATGTGGTTGTTATTTTCTAAAATAGCATATATGTAGCAGAATACCAATGCCTGCTCTACTTATGAGGGTCTTATTAACTAATATGCTCACCTAGCTAAGCAAACAAAGAGGCTTTTGCAGTTTTGAAGGCTCAGCTCAGAGAACATTATGCATGTCAGATTCCATTGCTAATACTGACTGTGTTGTTTTTTGTTCCCAGCAAAAGTGATTACTATAGGATGATGTTAAGGAACTGACTTTTGACAGTTGAGGGGATACACAGTATTTCACCTATTTTGCAAAATTCACTTTTACATGGTGCTTGAATACTGATGTGCGTCCACAGTGTTTGTAAACAACCAGCCTATAATGGTAAAAATCCACTACTTTTTTATAATCCCCATAAATCAGAAGCAGTGCCTGAAAATGCGCTTTTCCTGACGTCACAGTATGGGCAAGCCCCTTCCATGATTGGTGACGATCTGCACTATTAGCATAGAGTGAGTGAGCCAAACTCATTCCGCCATGTTTATATCCTCGGTATAGAGTAGTTCAGGTATGACAAATTTGTAGGCCAAAAACGAGTTAGCATTTTAGCACTTCCGGTTCCATCGTCCCGAAGTCAATGCAGGTTTTTTGAATGGGTTTTGGTTAAATGGCTGGTTAACATGCTTATGACACTTTCACGATTTATTTTATGACATAAAATACACCAGTATTACCCCCCCCCCCCAATCCTCCCGCCACCCCTAGTAATTTTTGGTATTAATGTAATATAATTGTAATATAAGGGTTAAAGGAACACTCCACTTTAAAAAAAAAATAAATAATAGGCTCATTTTCCAATTCCCTTTTAATCCATTCAGCCGATCTCTGTATCTGGCGGTAAATTTTAGCATAGCTTAGCATACATCATTGAATCGGATTAGACCATTAGCATCACGCTCAAAAATTACCAAAGACTTTGAATATTTTTCCTATTTAAAACTTAACTCTTCTGTAGATACATCGTGTACTAAAAATTAAAAGTTGCGATTTTCTAGACCCATATGGCTAGGAACTATTCTCTCATTCCTGCGTAATAATCACTGCCGTACCATGGGTACGAGAAAACGAGAAAAACGTCACAGCCTATGACGTTGACATGAAGATGAGTTTAAACCAGGAAGTTGAAAATAGAGCAAAAAGTTTTCAAATGAACTAGTTTTCTCCCACATTCAAAACTAACTGATGGTAACATTGTCTTCCATGATGTTCAACACACATAATTATGTTAAAATCTCAGAAAATTTGGTTTAGGTTTTCATGACCCTTTAATATTGTAATATAAGGGTTAATAATATCTTTCATGAAGGGTTTTTCATATTATTATAATAAATGATCTGTGGGGAGCTGAAACTTCACAGACACATTCTGGGGACAACAGAGACTTATATTAAATATTGTAAAAAGAGGCATAATAGGTCCCCTTTAATTAATAATAATAAAAAAATCTTAATGACCCCAAACTTTAGAACATTAATGTATGGGGACAATGTGTAATGCATAGCAGGAATGACTGGAATGAAATTGATAAAGACAGTTAAGTAAATGTTCTGAAATTATAACCACCTTTACTACAGAGCATAAAGCAGTTTATCAACCCTTGGCGTGTTGGCATGAGATCACTATCTTTTCTGAGGAACCAAACTTCAGTCACTGCGTCTTTGAATTGATTACAAAAAATAAATGGATCATCTGAAAACAAGATATTCCAGTGGCCTAAATTTGAGAATTGCAGAAAGGGCTCATCTCGCATTCTGACTGTAATGGAGAGAAAATGAGCAGTAATATCGTTAGCCATTGTGTTTATAGACGCTGTGTTTCAATGCTTTTAGTCCCTAACCAAAGGTCTGTAAGATGAGTACGATGGGAAATGTTTGCTGAGACTTTGGAGAGAGATGACAGACAGGCAGTGCTACAGAATATGGTCTGTTTTATACTGTGATAATTCCTCAACCTGGGCTGCTTCCTCTTTAATCCCTACCTGAGGGTATGATCAGGTTACCAGAATGACTGAATTTAGTCTGGAGCAGTGACTGGTTCTCACAGACTGCTCATCTTAGATGACTGTGCACTTCTCTAACTGCCTGTACTACTCAAATTTTCACTAGGGGGCGCCCATGTTTATGGCATACTGAGGGTTGTGGATAGCACATTAAAGCAGCCCAGCCAAAAGAGGAAAACTGAAGAACCGTAATCCAAATAAATTCGATGAACCGAAATAAAGCATATCTATTACTGAAACACATTTTCTTAAAAAGACAGATTATTCCAATATTACAGTTTTTAAGATATAATCTGTGCAGTAAACAAATGTATTTGAAAGATTTGCTGTGTGTGGTTACTAATCAAAAAGCCTAGACACAAACAAGATACTTTAGACTGAATGTAATTATTTATTAGTTCTGTGAGCAATAGGTATTGCTTTAGGTATAGTTGTTTAGTAGTCTTTGTGTTTTGTATGGCTTCAGTGTCCTTGGTTCAGAGTTATGAGTTCCCAAGTGATTTAACTGTGCACTGCAGCAGAGTATGACCCCTTCCAGAATACTGCAAGGTGTTTCATCCTGTTAGTCTAGGCTTCCTTTGACTAATGAGCTGTTTAGGAGAACAGGCCCATTCTCAAGATGCCATTTATGCCTTAAGGTTTTTCAGGCCGTAACCACCTCAGAGCATTGAAGGCCTAAATACGTCCTATATGGTTACAGCCTTGCCAAACAATTATTTATAAACCCAACAATGTGTCCTACAAAACAGACAAAATTCCAGCTTATCATTGACCGATGCTGTTCACGTGAGCACCACAACGCATGCATGTGATGCTGACGCAGGAGCTAGCAAATGGTGAGATGTACTGTATTTACAGCGTAAACTGTGTAGGAGACTGGAACAGACAAGAACAGATTGTTGAATAAAGTCGTTATTTTTGTTTGTTTTTTTGCGCACAAAAATTATTCTCGTCATTTCATAACATTAAGGTTGAACCACTTAAGTCACATGGACTATTTTAACAATGTCTTTACAACCTTTCTGGGCCTTGAAAAGTGGTAATTACATTGCAGTCTATGGAGAGGTCAGAAAGCTCTCCGATTTTATCAAAAATATCTTAATTTGTGTTCCGAAGATGAACAAAGGTCTTATGGGTTTGGAATGACCTGACAGAATTATCATTTTTGGGTGAACTAACCCTTTAATTGGATTTGAACAAGGTAGACTGATGTCAAAAACATTTTTAAAGAGTGGGAAATGTCACTTTATGCATTTCTCAGAAAATGCATAAAACGTAAAAAAAAAAGTATAATTTTATTATCTATATAGCCAATAAAAATTAAATTGTCAACTAAATTTGTCAGATCTATCAACTTAGATCATGGAACAGCTTCTCAATTACCCTCCAGGGATCAATAATTTCTTATTATAACTGAAAACTAAAGGTTGATATTCAACACCACATGAAAAATCAAGAGTTCGAGAAGTACAGAGTACAGAGAAGGCTTTTTAGTAAGCAGGAGAGCGGTTATTATCATGCACTGAACTCAAGGTTAAAAGCAATGCATTGTCAGCTTTGACTGCAGGCTTGTTGAACAGACCTTCAACACGGACTCAAGGCTATTGGCAGTCTTTGACAGGCCTGCTATATTTCGTTACCTGAATCGTGAGGTTATGATGAGGTATTGTGTAATCGTGAGGTATTGTGTAGTAGTAAGCATTATCATTTTACCTTGCAGGCAGATTTTTAAAAATGCAGTGGCGAAGAAAGCCCTCCCACACCATACAACATGTTTAATAATAATAATTTTATTACATTTATATAGCGCTTTTCAAGGTACTCAAAGCGCTTTACATAGAAGGGGGGAATCTCCTCAACCACCACCAATGTGCAGCATCCACCTGGATTATGCAACGGCAGCCATTTTGCGCCAGTACGCCCACCAGCTGATTGGTGGAGAGGAGACTGAGGGATGATGCCAATCGTATATATATGGGGATGATTAGGAGGCCATGAAGGACAGGGGCCAATGGGCAAATTTGGCCAGGATGCCAGGGTTACACCCCTACTCTTTATCAATGGGCATCCTGGGATTTTTAATGACCACAGAGAGTCAGGCCCTCGGTTTAACGTCTCATCCGAAGGACGGTGCTTGTTACAGTATAGTGTCCCCATCACTATACTGGGGTGTTAGGACCCACACAGATCACAGGGTGAGCACCCCCTGCTGGCCTCACTAACACCTCTACCAGCAGCAACCTAGTTTTCCCAGTTGGTCTCCCATCCAGGTACTGACCAGGCTCAGCCCTGCTTAGCTTCAGTGGGAAACCAGTCTTGGGCTACAGGGTGATATGGCTGCTGGTTTACTTTTAAGATTGAAGGTATTTTTAGAGTAGAATATTACTATTCAATAAGCTATGTCAAGATTTATACAGCCATTGTATGTGACTAAATTGTACACCAGCAATTAAAGAAAACGGTTTCAATACTCTAATTTACTTTAATTATCCTTTCAAAAGAAAAAAAAGTAAAATAGACAGCATTCAGAAAAGAAATCAGATGTGAAGGATCACATGCTTCCCTGCTTTCCAGCAAAATCAGGAATAGCATTTCATGGAAAGAGAGCGGATTTCACATTCATGAAAGCATGACTAGCAAACCTTTGACCCTTAGTCATTCATTCTGCACAAATCCACACATGCACAGATTTGAACAAAGGAATGCACACACACATTAATCACAATCCGTGTCCATATGTGCATCTGTGTGTTTCTGTGAGGAAAGAGCAGGATGGAGGTTTTTACTGTATAGATAGATGTTGGCTGCTTATTATAGGCTAAACATTATGAAAGAATGCATGTTGACCAGCTTTTCCCTCTCAGAACAAACTATAATTCTTAAAAAATCAATAATAATAAAAACCTAATTATAAATAAGGAAAAAACTGAATCTTAAAATTATTTGGAAAACTGCTTTTTCTGTAATTTACTCACCCAGACGTTGCTTCTAATAGGCCTATGACTTCATCGGTAAAATATGAGGGAGGTGAGGGATGGTGTTCGTGACCGTCAAGCTCCAAAATAATACAGATAAAAGTAGTCCAAGTGATTCTCGTGTGCGTTATTCCAAATCTTCTGAAGTCGTAAGATAAATTTATGCGAAAAACAGACCGAAATTTAAGTAGGCCTAGTTATTTACTAAAAATTGAGTCTTTCCCACATTCGAATGTGATGCGCTAGAATTTGTTTGTTTACATCAGCGCAGCGAAGTGAGACACCATAAGGAAATGAAAGCAGAGCAGAAGAAATAGCACATGTATCTCATTGGTTCCCACCCTTATTTTCAGTATTTTATTTTATTTTATTTTTTGACAACAACGCAGTAGGAAGAGTGAAAGTGAACAACTATTAGTTGGACCATTGATATGATAATTGTAAATTGTGTGATAATTTAGTATACTATTATACAATGTAGAGGCGTTACTGCCAAGGAGGCAAGGAAGGCAGTGCCTCCTCAAAAATTGGATGAAAAAAAAAAATCCATATTACAAAAAAAAAAAGTCAGTCTTCTACACTGTTTATGTTGTAAATACAGTGCAGCTTGGCGCATGCATCGTAGTGCTCATGTGAACAGCATCGGCTGCCTTAGATCTCGAGAGCGTTGCACTATTTACAACGGAAACTGCGTAGGAGACTCACACAGGCTGAATAAAGTTGTTATTTTTGTTTGTTTTTGCGCACAAAAAGTATTTGCGTCGCTTCATAAAATTAAGATTGAACCATGGAGTCACATGGACTATTTTAACAATGTTTTTAATACATTTCTGGACCTTGAAAGTGTTAATTAAATTGCCGTCTTTGGAGAGGCCTGAGAACTCTCGGATTTCATCAAAAATATCTTAATTTGTGTTCCGAAATTAAACTAAGGTCTTACGGGTTTGGAATGACATGAGGGTGATTAATTCATGACAGATATTTCATTTTTGGGTGAACTATCCCTTTAACAGTAGCGGTGGTGGTAATTGAGAACACAAAAAAAAAGGTTCTATATGGCACTAAAAGTGGTTCTTGGCTCGTAATCATAGGGGAACCTTTTTAAGTGCTGTATAGCACCAATTTTGGTGCTTCAGTGGTTCTTCAGCGGTTCTTCACCGGTTCTTTTGCTAAAGTGCACTGACTAAGGTGCTATATAGCACCACTACCATATACAGAACATGTTAAGATATGGTGCTATATAGCACCAAAAGTGGTTCCTCTATGATTACGATGAAGAACCACTTTTAGTGCCATATAGAACCTTTTGTTTTTAGAGTGAATGAATGGGAGAAAGTCACGTGAGAGGAGGAGGCAACGCCTCCATTGATTGGTTTGTGCGAATCCGCCTCTTGTTTTCATTAGCGAATCAAAAGGGTCTGAATAATGAACAAAATTATGGCATTAATGGGAAGACTAATTAAAAAGTAAATCTCAATCTCTTAGTGAGCTTAGGGGTTAGTGAGCAATCAGCTTTGTGAAATTTAAGTTCCATCTTTGTGTCTTTGTCCAGTGCTTAACAAGCTTGATGGCTGATGATCTGAAAATAAGTTGACTATTTAAAAAAAAAAAAAACACTAATTTGTGCTAATGCTAATGCTAACACTAACTTGATGAGAATTATATGTGGTTTTAATAAACATTGTTACTATAAAATACAAAATAAAAGTTTTTTTTTTTATGTAGGTTAATGTAAAGTGATGTTTATTTAACCAGCAAAATGTGACAACATTAGTGTAGTTATAACTGGGATTCATTTAAATTTGATTTATTTAATTATTATTTTAAAGTACCATTATAATTTCTATTGTGTTCAAAATATTTAAGCGGTTAGTTCTTTATCAACATCTGTGTGGTTACATTATTGTGTGTTAGTGGTGGGCATAGATTTTTTTTTTTTTATCTAGATTTATTCCAAAATGAATCTAGATTAATCTAGATTAAAATGGCTCATTTGAATTCTGCCGAAGGCATTCAGAATATGTGTGCTCGTAAGTGATCGTTTGTCTTTTTGTAGTTTGAATAATAAATAACTGTCCCTTTAAGACCTGACGCACGCATATCCAAACACTGTTCCTGTGAGCTGGTTACGTTATGTGTTTACGTTAAAACTCACCAAGATGGGCATTGAGACATTTTTGAGTGTATTTGACCAGTAATAAGCTGGAAAAAGGAGCTCATTTTTGCACTTGTATGTCAGAGGCGGCGGTATGTGTGTGTGCGCTTCAGATGCGAGCACTGCGGGAAATCTGCGGGAATTAGTAGAATTAACGTTATGTTCAATCCCGCAGGAATTCAGAAAACAAAAGTCCAGCAGAACATGCGTTCGCAATGTTCAGAGGATTAAACGGACTAAATGAGGGGAGGCGGGTGCGTGTCAACTCACTGTCGGTCGGAGAGGAGATGAGATGAGAGCGCAGTAGAAAATGATATCGATACTGTAGAAAATTAGTATTGTATCGTTGAAGATATTTCAGTATCGATACATAGCAAAATATGGATATTTTTGACAACACTAGTAGGCATACACAGAGGTTCGAAGACTCTGTCTCTCGCCCCCTACAGTCCAATTCGGCTAGGTGTACATCCACGCTAAAATATCAAGGTGAAAGTCATCATAGCTTGCGTAGTATAGACCCAGCTCCCAACCCAACTTTGAAAATAGATTAACGGCAATATTTTTTTATCGCCCGATAAGAGTCTCACGTTAACGCAGCATGTTAACGCCGATAACGGCCCACCACTAATATATATATATATATATATATATATATATATATATATATATATATATACATACATACATACATACAGAGTGAGGAAAATAAGTATTTGAACACCCTGCTATTTTGCAAGTTCTCCCACTTGGAAATCATGGAAGGGTCTGAAATTGTCATCGTAAGTGCATGTCCACTGTGAGAGACATAATTAAAAAAAAAAACATAAATCACAATGTATGATTTTTTTTAACTATTTATTTGTATGATACAGCAGCAAATAAGTATTTGAACACCTGTCTATCAGCTAGAATTCTGACTTCTGACCCTCAAAGACCTGTTAGTCTGCCTTTAAAAATGTCCACCTCCACTCCATTTATTATCCTAAATTAGATGCACCTGTTTGAGGTTGTTAGCTGCATAAAGACACCTGTCCACCCCATACAATCAGTAAGAATCCAACTACTAACATGGCCAAGACGAAAGAGCTGTTCAAAGACACTAGAGACAAAATTGTACACCTCCACAAGGCTGGAAAGGGATACGGGGAAATTGCCAAGCAGCTTGGTGAAAAAAGGTCCACTGTTGGAGCAATCATTAGAAAATGGAAGAAGCTAAACATGACTGTCAGTCTCCCTCGGACTGGGGCTCCATGCAAGATCTCACCTCGTGGGGTCTCAATGATCCTAAGAAAGGTGAGAAATCAGCCCAGAACTACACGGGAGGAGCTGGTCAATGACCTGAAAAGAGCTGGGACCACCGTTTTCCAATGTTACTGTTGGTAATACACTAAGACGTCATGGTTTGAAATCATGCATGGCACGGAAGGTTCCCCTGCTTAAACCAGCACATGTCAAGGCCCGTCTTAAGTTTGCCAATGACCATTTGGATGATCCAGAGGAGTCATGGGAGAAAGTCATGTGGTCAGATGAGACCAAAATAGAACTTTTGGTCATAATTTGGTCAAGAAGAAGAATGATGAGTACCATCCCAAGAACACCATCCCTACTGTGAAGCATGGGGGTGGTAGCATTATACTTTGGGGGTGTTTTTCTGCACATGGGACAGGGCGACTGCACTGTATTAAGGAGAGGATGACCGGGGCCATGTATTGCGAGATTTTGGGGAACAACCTCCTTCCCTCAGTTAGAGCATTGAAGATGGGTCAAGGCTGGGTCTTCCAACATGACAATGACCCGAAGCACACAGCAAGGATAACCAAGGAGTGGCACTGTAAGAAGCATATCAAGGTTCTGGCGTGGCCTAGCCAGTCTCCAGACCTAAACCCAATAGAGAATCTTTGGAGGGAGCTCAAACTCCGTGTTTCTCAGCGACAGGCCAGAAACCTGACTGATCTAGAGAAGATCTGTGTGGAGGAGTGGGCCAAAATCCCTCCTGCAGTGTGTGCAAACCTGGTGAAAAACTACAGGAAACGTTTGACCTCTGTAATTGCAAACAAAGGCTACTGTACCAAATATTAACATTGAAAAGTTATTAGTTAAAAAATCATACATTGTTTATTTCTGGATTTTTTTGGGGGGGATTATGTCTCTCACAGTGGACATGCTCCTACGATGACAATTTCAGACCCCTCCATGATTTCTAAGTGGGAGAACTTGCAAAATAGCAGGGTGTTCAAATACTTATTTTCCTCACTGTATATATATATACATATATTCAATTTCTCATTAATGCAATTATCTAATCAACCAATCACATGGCAGTTGCTTCAATGCATTTAGGGGTGTGGTCCTGGTCAAGACAATCTCCTGAACTCCAAACTGAATGTCAGAATGGGAAAGAAAGGTGATTTAAGCAATTTTGAGCGTGGCATGGTTGTTGGTGCCAGACAGGCCGGTCTGAGTATTTCACAATCTGCTCAGTTACTGGGATTTTCACGCCCAAACCATTTCTAGGGTTTACAAAGAATGGTGTGAAAAGGGAAAAACATCCAGTATGCGGCAGTCCTGTGGGCGAAAATGCCTTGTTGATGCTAGAGGTCAGAGGAGAATGGGCCGACTGATTCAAGCTGATAGAAGCGCAACTTTGACTGAAATAACCACTCGTTACAACAGAGGTATGCAGCAAAGCATTTGTGAAGCCACAACACGCACAACCTTGAGGCGGATGGGCTAAAACAGCAGAAGACCCTCAGTCAGAATTTGGCGTAAACAGAATGAGAACATGGATCCATCATGCCTTGTTACCACTGTGCAGGCTGGTGGTGGTGGTGTAATGGTGTGGGGAATGTTTTCTTGGCACACTTTAGGCCCCTTAGTGCCAATTGGGCATCGTTTAAATGCCACAGCCTACCTGAGCATTGTTTCTGACCATGTCCATCCCTTTATGACCACCATGTACCCATCCTCTGATGGCTACTTCCAGCAGGATAATGCACCATGTCACAAAGCTCGAATCATTTCAAATTGGTTTCTTGAACATGACAATGAGTTCACTGTACTAAAATGGCCCCCACAGTCACCAGATCTCAACCCAATAGAGCATCTTTGGGATGTGGTGGAACGGGAGCTTCGTGCCCTGGATGTGCATCCCACAAATCTCCATCAACTGCAAGATGCTATCCTATCAATATGGGCCAACATTTCTAAAGAATATTTCAGCACCTTGTTGAATCAATGCCACCTAGAATTAAGGCAGTTCTGAAGGCGAAAGGGGGTCAAACACAGTATGGTGTTCCTAATAATCCTTTAGGTGAGAGTATATATATATATATATATATATATATATATATATATATATATATATATATATATATATATATATATATATATATATATAAACAAAGATTCCTAGAATATTTGAATATAGTAACAGACCACAATAAGGAAAGACGAAATCTTATCTGGCTCTAAGAATCTGCTTCTGTATTAGGGCTGCATGTATAGCGCAGAATGACAAAGATTAATGTGGGGGAAAGGATGTCACTAAAGCCCTTAAATCTCACCAAGGCTGTGTGGCTGAGCACAAGATTACTACAGCTGAATAAGAGCTTTACTTAACACCATGAAACAAATCAGTGTAATATAACTGAGTGGGACTGACAGGAAGAATCATGCTTTATTTCTTAACATTCTCTATATGAAGATAAATAAAAAGAACTCCTGTTAGAGAGAGCAGATTCACTGGAGTGTAACCAACTACCTTATTTACAGTGGTGGAGGAAGTACTGAATCTCAGTACTTAAGTAAAACTACAAATACCCAGAGATATATTTACTTTAGTAAAAGTAGAAGTACCACAATGACAACCCTACTTAAGAAAAAAGTAAAAAGTACCTGATTTTAAACGTACTTTAAGTGTTAAAAGTAAAAGTACTTGCATAACAATTTATTCTCTTAAAGGGATAGTTCACCCAAAAATGAAAAATTCATTTTTCAGCATTTCTCATCTGTCATCATTTGCTCACCCTCAAGTTGTTCCAAACCTGTATGAGTTTCTTTGTTCTGCTGAACACAAAAGAAGATATTTGGAAGAATGTTTGTCACCAAGCAGATAGAGCAACCATTGACTACCATAGTATTTTTCCCCCTACTATGGTAGTCAATGGTTGCTCTGTCTGCTTGGTGACAAACATTCTTCAAAATATCTTCTTTTGTGTACAGCAGAACAAAGAAACTCATACAGGTTTGGAACAACTTGAGGGTGAGTAAATAATGACATAATTTTCATTTTTGGGTGAACTATCCCTTTATTGTCTATATTCTAATAATAATAAAAATAAATAAATAAAAAAACATTATGGGCTGTGGCATTTTAACTAAGTTAGTTTTGGGTTAATGTAATTGCTTACAATCTGTGGCTCAGTTTACATTATGACTTACAATTCTGGTTATCTATCGGTGATCTGCAGAGTTAAATATCATTAGGCTGAAGCAATATTCTCACTATAGTGTGAATAACAGCTTTGACGTATTTAAATCTGCATATTTATGATATTTTTACCTTTTATAAAGGGCATTTTCCCCCTAATCTGATATGCTTCAGCTTTCCTTTTATATTCTTACATTTTATCAATACATTAAATTAGAATAAGACAGGGCTGTAACCAATCAAATAAATAAACACTGAAAAATTACAACTAAATTAAATGATGTTATGAGATTGTTTTAAATATTTTTTTTGAATACAAATAAGAAAAAAAAAATTTTTTAACATGAAACTAAACTGCCAGTAGGTGGCGGCATGTATTAATGAGTGAATCATTGAGTCGATTCGTTCAAACGGCTGATTCGTTCAAGAATGAGACAGTCGTTTGCCGCTTATGAACAGGTCCTTGAATCTTTGATTCAACCGATTCATTCAAAACACTGAATCATTCAATAACGCTCTGTTGCTGCTTTGTTTGGAACTATTTTCGATGCTGAAATAGAACAAAAACAGTCAATATATTGCATCTAAAATGTAAGTAACTTTTTGTTCATTAATTGTTTATGGAACTTTCGGTGTCATATGAAATCAGTGACATTTTCAGTTGGGATGGCATTCAGGAAAACAGCACTCTTGGTCGTTTGATGTTTTTAACTGTATTATATGTTTTACATATAAAAACTCCACATTTTGAATAATTACTGCAGTATGTGACTGAGTTTCTTATTTCTTGTTACTTATTTCTCTTCATGAGGCTGCGCGAGCCTCAACAGCTCAACCTTACTGTCAGTTCATTACAAGAGGACAGTTTCGAGCCCTGAAACTGATCAGAAAATGTATAGAGTAGAAGTATAAAGTATAATAAATAATTGCTGCAAAATGTAACGAAGTAAAAGTAAAAAGTATGCACTATTGATTCTACTTAAGTAAAGTACAGATACGTGAAAAATGTACTTAAGTAAAGTAACGAAGTATTTGTACTTCGTTACATTCCACCACTGCGTATTTACTATCATTCAACCTCTATCACCATTTTTTTTTGTAAAAATGTATCAGACAAAAATCCCCAAAAACTGTAGATAGAGTTGTGCCTTTTTATGAGTATACACATAAAATCATAGGGAACTGTTATCAGAGTACAAGAGTGCGAACAAGAGAATTTAACTTTTAAGTGTAAAGCGATGTTTAACCATATGATAAAATGACTGCTTTTCAAATCTGCAGCTCCTGCTGAATGATTATGTGGAGGAATTGCAAGTTGCAACTGAATAAATACATTACAGCACAGTCTGTTTTCTGATTACATAAGCTCATAGTTGCCAGGGCCTTCAGGGACACATTGTGCCCATCACATGGAGCTCGATCTGAAGGGACTCTTAAGTTAAGATCTCTCTGCCTTTAGACTAATTTTAGAGGTACAATCATCCATTTGTCCTTCAATAGAGCCCAATGGTGAATTTCCAGGTCAGCTTCACTTCACAACCAAAGAAACTGTATCATTAAAGAATAATCGTATCTTACAAAAACTGAGAATTATATTATATTATATTTTTAAACAAAATATCTGTTCAATGAGTACAGAAAAACTGGGCTGTCAAAATTAGACTAGGGGCTTTACAACATTTTTAAAAACCTGTAAGTCTGTCCATCATGGTTTTAATTTATGTCGAATTGAATACAGCATCTCAGGTCTATTCATGGGAAATGTTATTGTTCTGTTTCTTTCAACAGTGCCACATGTTCGTTAATGACACATAAGTTCTGCATCTGCACAGTGGGCTCCATTAATCCTGCAATTTTTGGGCGATAATAATCTTGTAAATCCACAGGAATCTTAGCCCATCAGTCTGAATACTTGGCGGTTTATTGCGCAATAACCAATAACGTGTTGGCTGTGATCCTCAGTCATCACAAACTTGCAGACAGCTGAATGTCATGCTTGAGAGTGATGCATGCTGGGAAGGTACAGAAATATATAGGGGCTCATTCTCTCTCATATATGCAGATGCACACATTAGCATATACTCTCTTAATCAGAGTAACACAATTGTACTCTCTCTCTCATTGGCATTATAGGACACAGCTATTGCATAATCAAACTAGTCATTATGTGAGTGGGTGGAGTCTACTGTCACGGATCACAGCAGGAGAAAATCATCTGGGTCGGTTCTTTAGAACATGCAACTTTTGGCAGACGACCATCTGCTACTGTCAGCAGGAGAAAGATCAGAATGAAAATTAAAGCGTGGACAGATAAAACATTGATATTGGGAGGGTAAAAATGATTGCATAAATTCTAGCCGAACCACCTAAATCCACCGAAATGCAATGTCTTTTTCTATTCAGTTTTCTTTATATGTCCTGCATATGATTGACTTGATCAATATTGTGTTCCAGACATGAGGGAAACTCACTATATGGATGAATGCTGTTATTTCGAACATGGCCATAAGTAGCACAGGATCTTTCAGGGTAAACATTTGCACACACATGCAGATACACGCAGACTCAAATGACACATGATTCTTCACTGATTCTGTTGCCTCTGCAGTCACCATAAACCCAGGGTGAAGGATGAGATGTCTTGCACTTTGAGACACTCCCTGCTGTTTCGCGTGCCCTGGGCACATTTGCCGCAGTGGCTTCCCACCTATTTTTCATTATTCAAGCCTAGTGATAAATAAATAAAGACCGCCTTCCATGAAAAACACAGGCACAGGACATTTGATCCTGCGTTGAATTAAACCACCAGTACACAGTGTCACACTGCTATCGGGTTGAACTTCTGTTAAATAAGGGCTCGTTTAAACACAGGTGAGTCTGCTTATGTACAGATGCATCTGCATATTACAAAACAACATTCATACTTCAGGCGAGGCCTTTTATATAACTTACTTTAGTTTTAATCAATTAATTTAATTTCAATTCATTTTTAGTTTTAATTAAATTTTATGAATTAAACAACTCATAAACATTCTTTATCACTATAGAAAAAGAAAAGATCTGTTAAGCATGAAAGTATTCATTTAACTCTTGTGCGTCAATTAAAAAAAGTTACACTTACAGTTATAGTTTATGAACATTATTTTATATAAAAATATATTTTATAAAACATGTTGAACTCTAAAACTGCTAGAAAAATCAGAGCCATAAATCTAAGTTGTGTTCCAAATTTGAGGGTTATATCTGAAAAAAATAAGCTTTCAGTAAGATTTTATTTGGGTGCAGTGCCACATTTTTTCCCATTAGATGCCACAAGCTCCACTGGTACACACAGTGGTTGGATTTGTGATGTACAGTAGAGTTTTGCTCTCTTAAATATTACAAGCACACACATTTATTTTCATTACACACATACAAACCACACTCTGACATCCATACCAACACACCTACACAATGATAGCTGCATAATTTATCCAATTGGCTCTATAATATGCAGAAGCAGAAAACAGGAATAAAGCGGGTATTTGCTTTATAGGCCAAAAATGGCACCATCTGGTAAAAATTTTAAAAATTAAAATTTTGAAGCCTTGCAACACAGAATGAAAGCCTATTTACAAATAATGCCAGGACCTTCGGGTCAAAAATGACCCCCATAGGAAATGAATGGGAAATTCGTTTTTATTTGCATACAATCTACAAATCAGCCAGGATGCAGAAAAAAAGGACTCAACAGTGAAGGGGTGAATCTCTAAAACAGTGCAAAACAGACAAAAAAACTCTCTCTCACACACACACACACACTTATACACACAAAAACACACGCACACACAAATTAACGTGTGCCATTCCAAAAGCTAATTGTTTGTGTGTGTGTGTGTGTGTGTGTTCGTTTTTTTTTGTCTGTTTTGCACTCTTGATGTTTTAGAGATTCACCCCTCTTTTTTCCTGTCCCTTTTTGAGTCCTTTTTTCTGCATCCTGGCTGATTTGTAGATTGTATGCACAAAAAAACTCTGTATTTTCATATTTTTGTGCAATTTCCCAAGGTCCTGAGTGTGACTATTTTTTTTACGACCACTTAGACTTTTCAAATCCTGTCCCCAAGTTTCGGACCATTCCGATGAAGCTACAATTTAAAAAAATTTTTATTTTAAAAAATTTGGGTCAGAAATGACTGAAGAGCCCCAGAGGGTTAAAGGAAATAGGGGTGAAATAGTAATAAAAATACACACCTGTACCAACATTTATGCAGTTGTCATTAACACAAAATGATCAAAAAACTAAACTAAAAAAGACAAAAATGCCCATAAGGTCACACAAGGGTTAAGATATTTCTTCTAAAGGGTTCTTTAAAATTGAGTCAGTAAGGTTAGGGTTCTATATTGAATCCCAATGAACCTTTTTGCTAAGAGTGTATGAAAGCTGCAGATGACATCAAAGGATATGGCTGGGTTATTACATTAGCCTGATTGGATGCAGCTGTACTGGAGAGAAATGATGTGGTTTTGTGGCCTGAAATGGCTCGTAAATCTTCTGCCATGAGCAAATGTATTTCCTTTCCTATAATATCTCACTTATTTCCGGCCAGGAGGCAATTCTGTTTTCCTAATCATAATATGTGAAACAGCAAATTTCGCAAAACGGTAAGCCCAGCCACTGTCAAATCACTGGACCAATCAGAAGAAACAGGACAGGGCAAGCAGTGTTTTTACAGTAGCAACTATCTGCCTGTGTGTCGGCAGCATGTCACATGTGGCGCTTAGCAAGAATGCTGCAGGGATGATGTATTTTCATGATTTATTTTCAAAACCCAGAAAAGAGTTTTAGCACTTCGGATTTCATTGATTTCTTTTTTTTTTAAATGGGTTTTTGGTTAAATGCCTGAAATACGTGGTAAACACAAGTTCAATATATTCTATAACATCAAATACATCAGTAATACCCTTGTAATTTTTTTAAGCTTTTACTTGCAAACTATGCTAACTCACACTTTTGTTGGAGGCGTAATGTTGACGTTGAAATAATGCAACAGTGGTTTCGTTTGTTTATAGCTTTCACTTTTTATTTCTGGCTATTGTATTTTGGCTTCAAAATTCATTAAACAAGTGTTAATTTGCGAAGAGTGTCATGATGAGCAAAGAGTGTAAGAATCATAAACTTTTGTTGGTCAAAGAGCTTATTTTCTGCCATTATCCAAAAGCCAGAGGAACAATTCTATCCTGAAAGATGCCGCTCTGTTTGAACAGCTCCTTACCAGAATTCCAATGCTACACTGTCTGCCAACTATCAGTGATATAATTTACCATAAAAACTAAAAACAAAAGCTTTGGCTCAGACATATGCTCTTCATGCTGACCTAGAGAGCGTTAGCCTGAGACTCATTAAGGGAAATGTTTATTTTCACATATGCTTGCAGTGCAACCACTGACTGAATAAGAGATGAGTGGGAGAGTGAACTAAGTCTAGCAGCGTGTCTCTCTCAGTAAAAATCTTTTGGCAGTGTGTCTTTGAAGCCGCATACTCAGCAAAGGGACAGTCTCTTACCAGTGATAGGTCCAAAAAGCAGGTGCAAAATCTCTCCAGCTGCTTGAACAAATCTTAGTTATTAGCTGAGAATGGGTGGCGACTTCCTGTCTGTGCTGACTAATGAGCCCTCATAGAGCTGTTCATCCGGAAAACAACAGCACAATCAGAGTTATCATCGATGTAGCCTTCTGCGTTAACACTTGGAATATAATAAGTTGTGGATGCATATGTGTTTCTACTCAGTTTGACAAATCCATCTCGGCACGTCTTGACAAATTCATCTTGGCACAAACTCAGAAAAGGCATTCTGATCCCTGTAGTCAAAGTTTGCTGTCAATAAGCAGTGAATTCTAGAAGAAGAGAAAGTGCTATTTGCACATAAGCCGTTAAGCATTAGCAGCTCCTTGGGTTCTTAAGGGCACTTTGAACCACCATGAACCGCATGTAAAACAGGCCCTAAGCGAAGAGCTGGCAAAGCCGCAAGAATAAAAGAGTGCAAATCCATCACTAAAGAAAGACAAAATCCCTGTAGTTGAAGTAACAGATCATTTAGCTGAGTTTTGGCTGAGCTCTCCCCCCATGAATAAAACACCTGCTCCTCTATTGTTACCCTGGTCAATCTTATTATGTTATAAATAACCAGCATTTGTCTGGTGTATTTAGGAGTTATAATAATTTATAATAATAATAAATATACATTTGCTCATAATTAAAGAGTTATCTTTTCATCTTAATATTTGACATTTATTTATACTGCAAATAGTTTTTTTCAAATAAAATCCTTAATGATATCAATAATCAGTGTTGGGAGTAACGCATTACAAGTACTTAACTCGAGTTACGTAATCAGATTACTATTTTAAGTAACTAAAGTAACAGATTTGCAACAAAATATCTGAGCTACTTTTTCAAATAAGTAACACAAGTTACTTTGATTTCGCATTTATTGACTGCCAGCTCCCTTGTCCCCATGTTGAGAGAAATCAGGAGTAAATTGAAGTTCTAGACTAAATGTGAGCATGCTTTTTCTAATCTCACTTGCACAAAAAAAGATTCTGTATTCCTCAAAATGAATAAAATCAGTGATATGCAAAATCTGAATACTAAGCAAACCTCCAATAATTAAATATGTTAAATAAAATAAAAAATGTTATGCATAGCTGAAAGGTTTCTTTGAGCTGCGCCCTCTACTGTACACGCATGAATTTGCATTTCCTTCAGCCTTATTATTTAAATTTTGGTGTGTTAGGGCCTTTACATTTGCCCAAAAATAGAACTTTTTTGTTATAAAAAAACAAGCCCATGCGAGAAAATGTAACGCAAAAGTAACGTAACGCATTACTTTTCTTTAAAAAAGAAACTAAGTAACATGGTTAGTTAGTTTTTAAGGGAGGAACGCAATATTGTAATGCAAGTAACTTTCCACTGTCAATAATCATTAAAAACATCCTGAAATCCAGATAAATTTACTTGAGAAGGAAAAATGTCTTTTTTTTAAGAAAGTAATACTTTATTCAGTAAAGACACATTAAATTGACCAAAAGTGTCAGTAAAGACAATAATTTAAAAAAAGACGTCTATTTAAACTAAATGCGTTGTTATTTTGAACTTTCTACTAAAAAAAATCACAATTTCCGTACAAATATTAAGCAGCACAGGTGTTGTCAACATTCATAATAATCAGAAACGAGCACCAAATCAGCATATTATGATTTCTGAAGGATAGTGTGACACTGAAGACTGGGAGTAATGACTACTTTCGTTAACTCACTTTTTGGTTTGGCATGTTGTTAGCTTTTATGCATGCTTAAAACAAGAAAATATTGCAAATATAGTTTTTTATTAGATATTTGACTGATTCATAAAACAGTGCAAAATGCTTTTAGCAGTGCTCTTAGATGTGAAATCATATTTATCTCTTTTACTGGCCCTTTCACACTCAAGTTTGGCTGTTTCTATACAACGACTGACATCAAATGCACCTGCTGGGAACCATAGTATGTGTTTACCATCTGTATGCGTTTGCCAGGTGGGGCACAGACACTGACTACAGCTCTGTTTACCATTGTGGAGACAACACAGGGATCAATTTGTCTGCTTAGTATTGCAAGCTATTGTTAGAGCGATGAGTAATTGTTGGAGAGCAAGAACAGAAAAGGAAAGGTGATCTCTCTCAGTTCGATATTTGAATGCCAATTTATTATCAAACGGTGAGCATCTTCTATTGTGACACAATGTCAGGGGCAGTTTTTTCCCCCCAGTTTATTTATTTATTTATTCTTTCTCACTATATATGTTGTATTCCTCCCTGGTAAACCCCGGCTAGGCAGACATCCCAACAACAATCAGAGGGTGGGCAACCCAACTGCCACGGCTCATGTAAAACCACAACAGTTGCCAGGCAACGCTGTTCCCTCCACAGCAGGAGCAGGAGTCCAACTGAACATTAATGATTCCGAGCACAAACACACTGGACTGCTGGCGTCTGCTAGATATTTTACTATGGTTAATTACGCAAGAAAGTGAGTGCAAAAACACACAGAATTCTTCAGTTCATCTGGGCTAATGAAGAGGCTAATGGAGGCTCAATCTCAGACCCAATCTGGAGCCTGTGGGTCCTTGTGGATCTGTGCAGTATCACCTTCAAATTTCTAGTAGTTTAATTCTTGCATGAGCGGCTCCTGTCTGTCCATGTCCATGTATGGTTTTTGTTTGGCATCCTAATTTATGTTGCTGGTTGTTCACACTTCAGCAGTGATAATAATTTAAGATGTATCCTGCTGGCAGTTTTTCCCTTGCACTCAACCCTGGTCTTTAAGTCCTAAGTAACAGCTAACAGACACAATGATTGTGTGTCATAGTTTTGGGTTCATGAAACATATTAAATATCCATTATATTTTCTGATGTTTCTCCATTTTATTTAGGTTATTAAAACAGCAGTTCACTAAAAATGAAAAATTCCACACCTGTATGACTTTCTATCTTCTGTAGAACTCGAAAGAAGATATTTTGAAGAATGTTTCACATGTTTTTGCCCATATGAACGTGAATGGGGTCCAAACCAACATGATTATGCTTTTCAGCGCTAATTTTTTGCTGCGTGTCTTTATTAAATCCTGACAGCAGTTTTTTACCGCCAAAAGATGGTTTGCTCTGGTGCAAGCTGTTACTAAATCTGACCCTAAATGTGAAAACAAATAGCTTGCATGACCAAAGACACCTAAATTAAAGGATACATAACACACACAGTTTCTGCCAGTCTCATGTTAGTCTTGACCTATAGAGTAATATTGCATCCTTCATATCTCCAAAGAGTCTTTAGTTTGATCATATTTATACGCTGTACTGATTCTTTCCGAAAACAGCCGAGCTCATGCAGGCGTGCAGTGGGCGGAGCTAATGAGATACGAGCGCGTGCGCTTACACACACACACACACAATACATCATGGCATAATCCCTGGATAACTTTTGATTCACTATACGTTCGTGTTGTTTACATTAAATGCACTTACGCACAGATTGCCAACAAAACACAGATATTTGATGCAGTTTCCCTCCCCACCTGAGGTTTCAACTCATGACCGGGAACAAACAAACACGCTTGCAGAACTCCAATGCTGCTCCGGGAAAACAAACTGCATCCACTGTTTTCTTAAAGGCAGGGTTGCCAGGTTTTCACAACAAAACCCGCCCAATTGCTACTCAAAAGTAGCCCAAAACAAGCCCAATCTCGTGTCAGGGGGGCATCTCCAGTAAAAATCGCATTTGGGGGGTTAAATATGTGTTTTTTCGGCATGGTTGCCTACTAAAATTCGCATTCCCGGGGCTAAATATCATATAATTGGGATCGCTTCAACCCGCGGACATGAAAAACAGCCCGCGGCAACTGTGTTGAAGTAGCCCAATTCCGCGGGAAAACCGCGGACTTGGCAACACTGCTTAAAGGGGTCACGATGTTATAAAAATGTTATACTGTTGTCTGAGGTCAATTTATTGCGTTTGCGTGGTTTTTACATTAAAAAACATCATAATGAATAAGTAATAGGCTATTTCTGACCTGGTTTAGAGGCTCTGCAAGACACGCTCAGTTTTGATGGGTGTGCTGCACTGAAGACATGGAAGTAAACGCCCACGGCTAGGATTGGATAAGATTTGCATATTTAATGAGCTTCTGCTCCCCCTGTCAGTGACAGCGTGTGGCAAACGACAGCCGGAATGAATCGCCCAGCCCACAGCCAGGTCTCGCAAAATGTCTTTTTCAAACAAACACAATGATTCATCTCTCATCCACCCGCGATTGATTGGAATGATGTTTTTTTATTAACGTTACTTGGCCCGCCCGATCGATGAATATAACCGCGAACCGTACACACACACATGCCTTCGAATATCGAGTCAAGAGAGTGAACAACGCACATCAAGACAGTAATGAACCAAGAACACCACAAATAAAGTCTCCAGCCTGTGACAGCGTGCTAAGGTATGTTCTGTTAGACACGTACACATAATCCATAGATATCAAACGATCTGTAACAATGCAATACTATCACATATAAAAAAAAATGTTTTTACTCACATTAGTGTGTTGCTTCATTCGTTCATGTAATTTTATCCTGTCTGCAAATCCAGTCTCTTGTTTACAAACGACTCCGTGGTTAAATGAACATACGTGCAATGTCTTCCCCACGTGAGCTGGATATTCATTAAAAATAAAGATCATCCATGCATTCATAATATTGTTCTCGAATGCTTAAAAATCTGAATTCGAAAAGCTTATGTGGTATGTTTACTGCTTAGAAATTCGATGCTGTTTAGCTCTATGCTGTCATGTTAGTGGCACGAGTCGGTGGGCGGGGCTACAGAATCAAGCGCTGTTCTTCTTCTGTTGAGAAGAACATTCTGAGATCGATCGTTTGCTGGGCCTGGTGTCAATAAAAGCTTTTCTTTGACCAACAAGGAAGTTTTCAGCTCTGAAACTTACAAGATATTCTTATATTACCATGACCTTTTATATATCAAAAGCTCAAGGGAAAGTAGATTTCTCAATTCATCACCCCTTTTAACGCTGGGTTATTTGGGAAGAAATAAACTTTCAAAACTTATTCGAATCCTGAAGGAGTGTATTTGGCACAGAGATACTCCGTCGTACGTCCAGCTCGTTTTTTTTATTTAATTTTGGCCACATTTAGCATGAGAATCCCACTTTTTAACAGTGTAAAAGGATTGTAGTCTATATTGATTATAACTGAAAGGAGTTAGAGTATGCATGCATCAGATGAACAGAACACAAAAGATATGTTGAAAATGTCTTAGTGTTTTTCTCTCCATGTAATGAATGTCAATGGCGTCTAAAACAACATGATTGTACCCCATTGAAGAAAAAACACTAAATCATTTTCAAAATATCTCCTTTTGTGTTCTGTTCACCTAATGCATATAATTTGGCCTACTCGAACTCAGTTATAGACTCTACAACCCTTTAATGAGAAGCATAATCTATGTGTTAACAAATCTTTGTGCATTTGGGAAGGTTTATATAATGGGAGATAGATTTATTGAGGATTATATGGATTCATCCTTTAGTGCTGCAACATCTCCAGCCCACCTACTGTGATCACCTTTGTTCTCCAGCTCTGAGATTTATGGAACGGTTCATAAGCTCCCACTGGAGAAAGAATCCGAGAGAGAAAAGAGTGACAGAAAAAGAGCCTGATGCTGTTCTGCAGGTCTTCAGTGTCAATGGTTATCACACGAACACTCTCACATAAACTACAGAACATGTCAGCAGAGAAGACGAGCGATCTCAGTATCAGTAGAGCTAAAATATCAGTATCAGATATCAGTAAGAGCTCAAATGTGTCTAGCAAATTAGTCACTGCGACTCTATTCTGGGAAGTTGTGGAGTTACTTATTTACTGGCTTTTTTAGTTAGCATGATGCATTCAGAGACTTCTATTCATGGCAAGTTGTTTTGAGAGGAATTCTGTGAGACAAAAGGAGAAAGGCAATTAATTAAAGACCGGACTAATGCAATTACGTATGTGAGAGTGCAATTACAAACCTTCAGGAGCATCAGTGACAGCCTGTCGCCTACTCTCCTGGGTTTTCATGGAAGAGAATTACATCTACTCCCTTGAGCAAGAGAGATTATTGATTGATGTTCGTTATAAGTGACGGATTTATTTTGAAGTTAGTCTTTTACTAGTATGCGTATCATATTTAAATGCTCTAATATTGATAATAGCCTATATAGCTTACATTAAATGTAACAGTATAACCTCCTGGGATCCAGGAATAGACTTTTGTCTTCTGTAGTGGATATTATATTTTAGTGAATGACATAGTTTTTTTGTCTGGATGTCCTGTAAAGAGCACATTCAAGGGCTTTCAGAGATACCCAATGTTTGGAGGTTTCACCATGTCAACTGCCTCACCTTGGTCTTTAAAAATGTCTGACATTACTTTGGTGATCAAATTTAGCACTCTTGTGGAAATCTGATAATATTTTGTAATTATCATTTAAATTGGATAAATATTCCAATTGTTTGTCTTAAATCAACATCTCAGGGAAATGGTTGGGGTTTCTAATCAAAATAACTTTCTGTTACAAAACAGGGCATGTCCACTGTAGAAGACACCAGAGACAATAGGGAAGTAAATTATATATCAATAAAATATTTGATATTAATATGAAAATTTTGACTTTATTACACTTTTTTCATGACATGTTGCCCCAAGAACACATGAAAATGCAAATTAGATACATTTTATAGATACACCTATCAGGCATAAAATTATGACCACCTTTCTAATATTGTGTTGGTCCCCCTTTTGCTGCCAAAACAGCCCTGACCCGTCAAGGCATGGACTCCACTAGGTGTGTGGAAGGTGTGCTGTGGTGGCACCAAGATGTTAGCAGCAGATGCTAAGTTGCGAGGTGGGGCCTCCATGGATTGGACTTGTTTGTTCAGCACATCCCACAGATGCTCGACTGGATTGAGATCTGGGGAATTTGGAGGCCAAATCAACACCTCAAACTCGATTTTCTGCTCAAACCATTACTTAACCATTTTTGCTGGTGAATTATCCTGCTGAAAGAGGCCACAGCCCCCAGGGAATACCGTTTCCATGGTCTGCAACAATGCTTTGGTAGGTGGTACGTGTCAAAGTAACATCCATATGGATGGCAGGACCCATGGTTTCCCAGCAGAACATTGCCAAAAGCATCACACAGCCTCTGCTGGCTTGCCTTCTTCCCATAGTGCATCCTGGTGCCATGTGTTCCCCAGATAAGTGACGCACCCGGTCATCCACGTGATGCAAAAGAAAATGCATCAATGAGCCTTAGCCACCCATGACCCTGTCGCAGATTCACTACTGTTACTTCCTTGGACCACTTTTGATAGATACTGACCACTGCAGACCGGGAACACCCCACAAGTGCTGCAGTTTTGGGGATGCTCTGACCCAGTCATCTAGCCATCACAATTTGGCCCTTGTCAAACTCGCTCAAATCCTTGCACTTGCCCATTTTTCCTGCTTCTAACACATCAACTTTGAGGACAAAATGTTCACTTGCTGCCTAATATATCCCACCCATTAATAGGTGCTGTGATGAAGAGATAATCAGTGTTATTCACTTTACCTGTCAGTGCTCATAATGTTATGCTTGATCGGTGTACATTGTATTGAATTGGAAACCCCATTTATGACCATTTTACCCACATATTGCATATAGTAAAATGGTAGCTATATTAATTAATTTCTTTATATCTTTCATAACATAGTTGAGAATTATCTTTATACAAAGTTTGGTTAAAAAAATGTATTGGTGAATGAAAAAAGAAAAAAACCTGGCGTACATTACAGAGGACATAACATATGAACATTTTTCAAAAATGTTTAAACTTTTTCTCCCATTTGTTTCTTATGCTCTAGACAATTAAAAAGAAATTCTTCTGGGTCTCAGGAAACGTGCACTGTAAAAGAGTTGCTGCCTTAAATGTTTAAATTTTCAATGCTGCCAAATCTTTTCAACTTAAATTACATCAAACTGATTTAAAAATTAGTTGTATTTTGATGAGTTAAAGCAATGCCAAAACATAACTTACTGATCATATATTTTTTTAGTGTATATTCTTTCCCCTGCAATTGCCTAATGCCTGTTAAAAAACACACACACACAAAACATTTCAATATGCTAACTGTGTTAGAGCATGGCTTCTAGCTGGTATAAACTGGTCATTAGCTGGTGCAAGCCAGTCGTTTGCTGGTTGTTCCAAAACATAGTTTGCAGTTTTCTATAAGCTCTCTTTGACTAACTGAAAAATATTTGACTGATTTGTTTGTAGGATAGTTTCTCGCCTGTTACGATTTTGTCCAGTAACAATATTTTCCTTTTTGTTATTAAAGAAAAAACTAAATTCTTTCATTAAATACACGTGCTCGCTCATCTGAAAAATAAATGTTGCAATTAAATAGGATTTAACTCAAAACGAGAATACGACACCAGTGAGCCTGTAAGATGGATCTCGCTGCTTCGCCAATGCGGACACAAACTCAAGTGCTCCAGTAGCCGTTGAGTGTGTGTGTGTGTGTGTGTTTGTGCAGGTCTGCTCATGCGCCCATGAAGAGATGCTGCTGCTGCTGATCAGAGGTGTGTGTGCTGCGGCGGGCTTATTTACACCCGTTCAGGCACACTGCATCAAAGAAAAGCTCTGGCGCTCCTTAGGAAATGGACTTTCTAAAGGGATTCATGTGTCTTTGCGGTGATGCATTTCAAGGTTAGTACTGAGATATATGGTGTTAAGCGAGTCTATTTATTTACGTAATCTTATTCTTGCCCGTGTTATTCTCTATCAGTGTGTCTGCCATCATTTTTCGCTCTGCGTCCGAGCTGGAAACGTTTTATTTTCAGTCTCTCTTGACTGCACGTCTACTCCTCTTCCTCGTCGTTTCCGTTATTCTTTTCTTAAAATGGGAAAGACGTGTCACACTGCTGTGATGTGAAACGGGTTAAAAGAGACAATGGTTTTCTTTGAAATGACATCTTTAGGCACAACAGTATGCAGGTAATGTATTTCTTCAGGCTTTTTTTGTACTGTTTTTTTTTTTTTTTTATCCCATTAAAATCACGGGTTACTGCCTATGCATAGGGTAAATGGTGCAATGCTACACCGTGATGAGTCCGTAGAGGCCATAACACAGAGATCTTAACACTTACAATGAGTTTTGTCAAATTTGCTTTTTTTACTCGCACGGCAAATGTAATTAAATAAATGAACAAATAAATAAAACGCATATTTCTGTTGTACATTTAGATTCTGCCATGTGCGCAATGTATACTCGTATCTGAATGAATAGATCAGAGCTTGTTTGTAAACCTATGCGCATGCATTAGGTTGAGCGCGCGCTTGTCCTGACAATACTGTTCACATTCATTCATGTTACTTTAACCCGTTCAGACCCGAATTATGTCACATAACAAGACCGTGCTTTATTTCTATTTAAAAACCTTGTTGGAACATGCATAGGTGTTTCTAGTGTTCATTATATGGGGCAAGCTAGCTCCTTGACCTGCAGCTACCATGTAACAAGCACTAGTTTGGCCACCTTATAACCAGATGGTAGCTAGTTTGTTGCTGGTCCAAAACACTCAGCCAGCTTGGAGCAGCTAATGACAAGCTTTCTACCAGATAACATGTTCTAAAAGCCCAGTTACCAACCATTAACGCAGCCATAGAGCCAACGACAACAACAAAAGATAATAATGTTTATGTGTGCTTTGATGGTTAGCTACATTTAATGGACATGTTGGACATGGGTCTGAAAGGTTCAGGGATCAGGTTACATTTAGTTGGAAGTACATAAAGATAAAAAGATAAAATATGATAAAAATAACAAGCAAAGAAACAAACAACAAATGTCCATGTTACATGGATGGTCCCTTGGATCGTCCTCTCAAACCTGCATCTTTTGGGTGAGCAGCTCACAGTGTCACACCACCCACAACTTTGGCGTGTTTCCAGAGAGACATAAGTCGAATGTCAGTGTATAAGCAATGTAATTCAGTAACTTATGTCTGTAGCTTTTTTTATTGCAGGCAAATTGAATACAAAATATCCATTTGGCAATTTATCAGGCATGGTCTGCAGATAATCTGAATAAAATTGGGTTAAGATTAGACATACAGTTTATACATTCATGTATACGGTATACCTTTTTCTATATGAGACCCAATGAGACATTACAATGGACATAAAATAAATCAGTGTAAATTACAAAAAATATATAGTAAAAAAAGAAAAGAAAAAAAAAGAAATTATATATATATATATATATATATATATATATATATATATATATATATATATATATATATATATATATATATATATATATATATATATATATTAAAAAAATTATATATAATATATATATATATATATATATATATATATATATGTTTCATGTTGTACATTCTCATTATATAACTTTTGTAAATCTTGAACACAAAAAAAGTTACGGACAGCAGCTTTAATGACAAAAAAGAAAACTATACTACTATAAAGTTTAAAACTATAAAGTTTTGGGTCTGGGTCTGACCAGGTTAACATTTTGAGGCAATTCTGTTTTTAAAAAAAGTACATAAACACTTTTGTTTCTTTTTTGTCTTATAGCTCTAAATTTGCCTCATCAGTCCCACAGGCTGTTCTTCCAAACAGTGCGGAAAGGATTTAAACAGCCACATTACTGAAGAGGATTTTATGACTTATGCAACATCCACATATTAACGGCGTGTCAGAAATGCCCCCTTCTAATAAGTGGTGCATTGGGCGGGCTCTCTGCTTGTCCTTTATTCTTGTACTGATCCCCAGGACCAGAGGATCGACACTGAATTGCCACAAAATGTGCATATGCGCCAGTAACATTGTCAGCTGCTCCAAGATGAACCTGACAATGGTTCCATCTGACCTGCCCAACTACACAGCTGTGCTTGACATTAGTTTTAATGAGATAACTGGACTACGTGCACAATGGACCAAGCACAAACTTCCCAAACTCCACAACCTCTTGCTTAGCCACAACGGTTTGGATTTCCTCTCTTCGGAGGCATTCATTTTCGTAAAGCAACTGCGCTACTTGGATCTTTCATCAAATAATCTGCGACAGCTAGACGAGTACATTTTCGAGCCACTGATACATCTGGAGGTTCTGCTGCTCTACAACAATCGCATCTCACAGATTGACCGCACGGCCTTCACGGGCCTCAACAACCTGCAGAAGCTCTACCTGAGCCAGAACCTGGTGTCCCGCTTCCCCCTGGAGCTCGTCAAGGACAAGAACCAACTGGAAAGGCTGAGCCTGTTGGACTTGTCTTCCAATCGGATCAAAGTTCTCCCCATTCATGAGCTCCAGACGCTGCCTGCCTGGGTCAAGAACGGACTGTACTTCCACAACAACTCCCTCATCTGCGACTGCGAACTGTACAGTTTGATGGCTCACTGGTATATCCGACGACTCAATTCGGCTCTGGACTTCAAGGACGACTACAAGTGCGTACATCCCGGCCCGGATAAATTGGTGCTGCGTTTGTATGATCTCAACACTCATATGAACTGCAGCACGTTTAAAGAAACCGACAAAGAAGCTTATCTGGAGCAGACGCTCATTCTCAGCTGTGACACCCGGCATCGAGACATGTTAAAGACCTGGACGCTACCCGGAAACGTAGTGTTACCTCCTGGCAATAACCGTAGCGCTTTTCTCTCAGACGGCAGCCTTGAGATAAAATCAGTACGACCCGAGGACTCAGGTATGTACACTTGCTTCGCCGTGAGTGAATACCTCAACGAAACACTCTACGTGGTGGTCAAAGTCTACAACTTCACCCTCAATGGAAACAACGACACTCTCAACACTGCTTACACCACTTTGGTGGGCTGCTTGGCTAGCGTGGTCCTGGTTCTTATCTACCTGTACCTGACGCCCTGTCGCTGCTTCTGCTGTCCCGACCAGGGCAAATCGAAGAACCATCATGAAGACAGCATCCACTCCTCCATGCTCAGCGCCACCCCGACACATGACGATATGGCAACCAAAGCAGAGCTCAACAGACATGTGGCCTTCATAGACCCCAAGGACCTGCAGGGACAGAACGGAAAAGTGAATCCTAATGGAGAGGAAGAGGTAGATGAGGAGGCCATGCAGGGAAAAGGAAAGCGGAAGAAATCGGTGGCAGACTCAATTAGTTCGGTCTTTTCTGATACTCCCATTGTAGTCTGAGGGAGGATGTGTATTTTTGGCTGGAGACAGTTCATTGTTGTGACTTTCTCGGACAAAGGGACTGAAGTACAGTTTGCCATCCTCAGTTTCTGCAAAACCTTTCCAGCATTTTAATCTGTAGCACTTAAGTATATACTGTGAAAAGGTCTTGCCATATTAGTGGAATCTAACCTTGGAGTGTTTAGATGTTCCTGTGAGTTTAGGCCGACGAAGTGTGACTAGAGTCTGGGTAAACATCACATGCAATCTGCAATTTCTCAATGATCAAGCTAGGAAACTAGGTTGAGAAAGATTAGAACATTAATGCATCCACTATATAATCACATCATAAGCATGAGCTTTGCAGACTGCTAATGTTAAGAAGAATATAGCATAGAATGAAGCCCTTGTAGCTAATCATATTTAACACCTTTTATGCTAACTAACCGACCTTACCACTTTATGTAAAGCCATACACAGTTGGTCACTGCAGGGGGAAAGCAATGCAAGAAGATGATAGAAAAGAATTTGTCTCTATGGAACATTGCTAGTGTTTTTTTAATGAAAGAGATGAACAGTGAACTGGAAACACCCATTAGCCTACTAATTACTGATATATGGCTATGGAAAAATAAAATCCTTGTCAAACTGGATTGGCTGGTTTAATCTAGACTCTTTCCGTCCAGTTTCATTAGCAATTTTAGATACAATTATCAGAATGTATTATCTTTACATTTAAATGTTTGATTCCAAACACAAAGTTCTTATCTATATCACACTATATGTCAATACAGCTATTTAATTTGGGGTAACTTGCATAAAAATGCAGAATCTCTCACAACACCCAGAGAGTGACATATAATGCTAATGCATTAATCTTTTAATAGAATGGCATGTCCCATCTGCTTGCATTCTCATCTCCAAAGCTATAATGATTTGAGCCTGGATTCATCAGCCAAAACAGTTTCGGACACTCAGACCTCTTCTCACTCTGCGTTCATTTGCACTTGTGGTGGTTGGAGTCAGTGCTGACTCATCCATTGTCAGAATGGATGTCATTTATTTGAAAGCGCCGATGTAATCTTCATCACATAAAAGCTAAAGGCTAAGGGTTTTTTTCACTAATCATTTTTAGCTTAAACCATTATAATTTGAATACGTTTTCTGAATGAAATAAAATCAAGGTTGAAACTCAGTGATTAGTCAATCCCCCTCGCGTTCTGCTATTACTACAGGCAATGCACTAGTGATCTCTCAAAGACCAATTTTATATTTGCATAAACAATGCCATAGGAATCTAAATGAGATTGCTATGAATCATAATGTAATGCATTAAGGAAGATGCGTCTGGATTCATTCCATATGCATTTTGATTACAACATTATAGTCCTGATGGACTTTAAAGGCATGATACGGCTGCCCGAGAACACTAGGATGTAGGCAGTGATGTCATAGAGGAAGTGAGAGATTTAGAACGTCCAGTGCTGTGCACACCTAGAACCCTTAATTCTGGGAATTCTGCTTCCATCCTTGTGTTCCTGGAAAGAAATCAGACACATCTCACGTGTAACCACATATTTATGACTGGGGTCTGGTTGGGCTCAACAGGAGCAATCTTTGTTTCCTCCGACCGCTTTCCCTAGTAACATCGTAATTACATCCTGTTTTGCGAGCGAGGGAGTGGGTGAAGCTATTAAATGTTTGATATGTGGATGAACTCACAAACAGTATTATCTCAGGGAGAGGGAATGACAGATAATAGCAGCTATGGCAGACTGCAGTCATGGGCAGTTACGGTGTCTTACACGTCTCTCCAGCTGCAATCCAAAATTAGTGTTGAGGGGAGGGGAAGGCCTTACCATCACAAGCGCTGTGGGAGGAGGCCTGAGATTTCTGTGGTCTGCTTGCGACGAGACAGAAACGCCAAGTGCGCCCCCTAAAACCACATCCAGCAGCTTTTCGCCCCGTCGTGTGTGTTCTTCCGAAGCGTGTCCTTGGCTATTTCGCTACGAACAAGTTCTTGTGAAAGACCGCTGTTCATTACTCAGCATTTGACTGTACATCTGTGCTTTTGTATGTGTAAACAGTGTTTGTTTTTACAGTGTTTATGAGATTGTGTCATTTTAGGTAGCTTTTTCCCCCTTGAGGTTCCAAAGAGACTGAATTCCTTGTTCTTTCTGTGTTTTGTTGTTCCTATACAGTTGTCTAGATTCCACTTGTTACTATAGGGTATTGGTAAACCTATTTAAATGACACTGACTGTAAAGGTTTTTTTTCTTCTGTCATGTATTTTGAAATCTGATCATCTATTTGTCTAATATATGTTATTTAGGCACATAAATTGAGAATTTTTTTAGTGTCAGTAAATTAAATCTCAAGAAGCATCACAAACTATCAAGTACCAAAACTTACATTCATTGTTGCATTCATTGTTTAAATTTCTAAAGTCAACGTCAATTGCCGTTCACAAACAATTTTACTTTTGTAATCAGATGTATTTCCAAGTGAAACATGATATTCGACAAGAAAAAACTATTTAGGGTGGGAAATTGATTAGACTGTGAAAAGTGGCTGTTATAAAACAGAACGGAGCCAGACCAAATGCAATTTTGCTGGAAAAAAGAGCCCTAATAGCTCTTTGGCTAATGGTTAAGATTATCAAATAACCCATGTGACATCCATGAAAAAAAGTTGGTTCAGATGAAGATTGGGTTTAAGCAAAGAGTTTTTTTCCCTTGAAATAACCAGCAAACCATTCAAAATAAAACAAAAAAAATGTGCGTTAAGAAATTAAAAGGCTGAATTTTGATTTAATGTTGACTTGCAGCCTCTCGGAATGTCAAGATGGATAATAATAGAAGTACTTGTGCAATTGCTGACTCTCAAAACTGTGCAAAATTAGCTTTAGTTCTGTTCACACCAATGACGATAACAAAAGTTTTAATAATCGTTGTGATTCTTTGAGAATACTGGAGTCGAGAGCACAACAATAACGATAATGACAGAGGAATGATATCATGGGAATCACTTTCAGATATTTTTTTCAATTTGATGAACGATAAAACATTGACAGCCAATCAGAATCTGTTGGGGTGGACACTAATGTAGTTATCATTCTTGGTGTGAACAGGCCTTAAACTCTGTACTCTTGGTAGTAGAGACTAGATCAAGTCCCTTTTGTCCTAAAATAATATAGACTCTTAAAGCTCTAGATTAACAGAATTCAAAACGAGTAACTAGAACATTGGCATTTGATGGTTAGTTTTGTGATGATAAACTATTTTTAAATACATAAAAACAGAGTTTAAACACAAATCTACCAGAATCACAGGATCTATACAAATTCTTAATAAGAAAGTATCTTGATATACTTAGATTTTACTAATAAACTGTGTGAATCCTAAATGGTTTGAGATCTAAAGTCTCAGCCATCATTACTAGTCTCTGAGAGCGAGAACAGAAATGTTGTCAGGTCCAGTAGAGCTAGAGGCCTTGCTATAAAAGCTTATTTAGTCTGAATGTCAAAAACCAGACCGATGAGTGCCGGCTGACGTGTATTCCTGCAAACTGAAACTGATTCTGGATAAACAGTCCACATGGACGTATACATGTCAGAAGTATTATTTACCAATAATATAAAAGTGAATAAAGATGAAATTGACTGTTTTCTCCTGTTTTTTTTATGCTTTCTGTTTAAGCAGACATTCAGAAACATGTTGGTTTACATTTAGCCGAGACTATTTATCCGATGCTTGTAGTTGCAGGAACCATTAGTTTCCACAATAGCCACATTATATACAAAATCTGAACTGACCACTTTGACAAGCTATATATACAGGACATTTATTATTGATATGATATGGAATTAAATACTTGCCCTGAGGGAAGAGATGAACTTCGTTTCAGTGTTAAGGGATTAGTTCACTTTCTAATGAAAATTAGCCCATGATTTACTCGCCATATGACTTCCTTCTTCCTGATGAACACAATCAGTTTAATAAATATCCAGACGCTTCCACGCTTTATAATGGCCGTGAATGAGGCCAACGAGTTTGAAAGCAATCTGAAGTTAATCGATGGGCTTTTGTAAGAAAAAGACCCCTATTTAACACTTTATAAAGTCAAATATATAGACTACGCCAGACCACCTTCCGGTGGCGTCGTATGACATCGGACGTATAGCGTAAGCGTTTTGAACTTTGAGAGGTGTTACACTTTTTAAGTTGAATATGGTGGTCTGGCGGAGGTTGATATTTTACTTTATAAAGTTTTAAATATGGGTATTTTTTTTGTTTTTATTAAAACAATCGATTCGCTTCAGGCAGCCTTTATTAACACCCCCCAAAGCCGTGGTGTGGAGTACGTTTATGATGGATGGATGGATGCACTTTTTTGAGCTTCAAACCCCATTCACTGCCATTATAAAGCTTGGAACAGGCAGAATATTTATTAATATAAGTCAGATTGTGTTCGTCTGAAAGAAGAAAGTCATATTCACCTGGCTTAAGGGTGAGTAAATCATAGGGTAATTTTCATTTTAAAGTGAACTAATCCTTTAAATGGACAGCGGCCCAGAAACACTTACTTTTTATTTAACAACAACAATAAAAACATTCACGTTGAAGTACTGGTAGCCCACTATCATCCAGTGCAACAAAAAAAACGACCATTTGGCATGTTTTTTGTAAAATGGACTTATCTAACTTTTTAGTGTCATCTAGTGGTGAGATGAAGCAACTCAATTCATTAACACCAAGACAACAGAAAGGTGTTGGCATATTTATTTCAGAGTCTGACAGTCCGTTTAGCAGCATAAAGAAGGTCTTGAGGTATTTCTATATTCATTTGCAGGTCATTCACCAATACATTCACTCACATGGAAATTCAGTATACAAAACACAGACATACAGATACATCATCCGACAGTGATCTTCAGACACTTTCAGCATCCCGTGCATAAAGTCTGTGGCAAATAAATGGCAGTAAGCCTGTGCTTCTGGAGGAGTTTAAGGCAGACTCTCTCAGTGAAGAAGCTTTGGCTGTTGGGAGAAAAGAAGAGCAGATGGTAAGGAAAAGGATCTAAATTCAGAGCTGAGACTCAACCACTGCTGAACTAAACCTTGATGATTCATCTTAACAGACTATCAATCTGTGACTTCCTATACTTCTTGTTCTCTCTACCACCGTGTATTTTTATCCTTGAAGTGTTGAAAAAGCAAGCTTTGCCAGTTTTCTTGAACAACTTTGATGTTATCTTTCCTAACAGGAGAATTATTATGCGTCTACCAAGAGCTGCTTGAGCTTCCTGAACCGTATACATTGGTACTATTGGGTCATTTAACAACACATGCTACAACCACTTAAAGGGGCACTCAGTGTTTTTCATCATTAAAGTGTTTGACTAAAGAAATCAATAGTACTTTTAAAGTCATGTGCACTCACATTAGATTAATCATATTAGTAGCCTAATGCTGCCTTCACGTGCTATCGGAAACCACTTCAGGAGTCGTGATTACGAGCTTGTTGCATTCAAGAGTTTTGTTGTTGGAATGAACAGTAATGATGGAAGACACCATGTTTGTTCCTGCCTATTTATTGGGAAAGTCTTATTAAAACCAAAATTATATCTAGCGTCACATGCACTGACAACCATAAACATGAAATGCAGGCAATTTATAAAACATACAATAGCCTACACTTCAAATGATTGCTCGTGTATGTAAATATGAACTACATTAACAACAAGACTAGACGTTTTGGGGTAAAAACTAATAAATCATATACCTGTCATAGTTCTCCCCGCCACCATATTTAAAGTTTATAGCATGCCCATCTCGGGAATTTGGGTATCAAAATTATTTACGAACTTCCCAGTGGTAAACACGACATCAGAGAGCGTACAAGTGCAATTTTTACCTCGGAAACCCATATTTATGATAATTCCGATAGCACGTGAAGGCAGCACGAGCTCATCGCATCGAATTTCTTTCTACTGCTGAACACAAAAGATATTTTGAAGAATGTCGTTAACTTAACAGCTGGCGGTAGCCATTGACATCCATAGTATTTTTTTTTTTTCATACTATGGAAGTGCATCAACTGTTTGGTTACCCATATTCTTCACACAACATATTTTTCTGTGTTCAGCAGAAATGATGACAGAATTAACATTTTTGGGTGAACTATCCGTTTAAACTAACAATTAGCAGTTTCAAGTCCATTTACGTTATCAGTATTATTACCTCAATTCAAAAGACAGAAACAATGGTCAGAATCAACTAAATATGAACATCACCACTCCCATGTTATTGTTAACTAAAACCATTAAAGGGGTCATATGATGCGATTTCTTGTTTTCCTTTCTCTTTAGTGTGTTTGTAGCTTTTGTACAAGATCTTTAGAAGAGATATTCTTTGTAAAAGTTAAGGCTAAACCACACCTTTCTGAAACGATTCATTGAAACACGCCCCCACAAATCTACGTCAGTTTGTGGGGGCAGAGATTTTTTATAACACTGCCCAAACGTATACGCAAAGAAAGGCGGCGTAACTTTTATTCGCTCCATGTCATGGAGACGCAGTGTTTTTCGTTGTGAAAGCCAAACTACTTATTTTGGCCTTCAAAAAGAGGGCACAATTAGAAAAGAGTGGTTAAGTTATATTTGCAACACTGTTTCAGAACAGTACAACCCAAATATTCGACTGTGTGCTGCGGATTTTTTGGAGGACTGTTTCTAGCACCTGGGAGAGCACAAAGGCTGATTCTAAAAAGTGGGGCAATTCCATCTTTGCAAGTACAGTCTTCTGACTCAGCCTGTAAGTTATGTTTTCATTTTTTAAGAATTTGCTATTGAATATTCAACGCGAGTTTTGAGCAGTATAGAGTAGCACTTGTTTGTTTCTACGATAACAAATGCAAACTTACCAATCTGATACAGTCGCGCTGGCAACGTTGATCGATCAGCTTGGTCATCTGCATTTTCCGGATCAAATTCGGGCTCGAATTGTTAAAGTAGGACCGACATTATCATCTGTCAATATTGCTTTGCTTTGGGAGCTGATGTTCCACATATGGTAAGGAGCGTGACATTTCACGTCAGACACTTATGGTATTCGGGCCAATCACAATGCACTGGATTGTTGGCCAATCAGAGCACACTGTGCTTTTCAGAACGATGAGCTTTGTAAAAATAGAGCGGCAACCTCCCGCAGTTTCTCTTGAAGCCAATACGGAAGTGACTTAAACTGCAATTCCTCAACAGGGCGCTAGGGACAGGCTCCAGAAGGGAGCAGAATCTCATTGAGCTCCATGTTAAAATGCCCAACTTTACAGCAGAAAAAAAAAACATGTTTACAGCCTGGTACAAATTGTGGTTTTGGTCTATACGGCTAATTTTGCCCTTCATGACAACTGTGAGGGGGGTGAATTCTTTTTTATAACTCCTTTGTTTACATTATATAAAGCATTAAAGTTCTGCATAATTAAGGGCGTGGCCACTTCGAGTGACAGGTGGATAGCCATTTATCTGCTGTCTGTTAGTCATCGCGTCACCTCAGCTCCACCCACGTCCCGCCTCTTTGCCCATTTTCTATTATCCGGGAGTGACACACACACGGCCAGCTCGTCCCTACTTTGCGCTTCAAACCGGCTCTTCAGAATCCTATGGGTGACGTCATGGACCCTATGTCCATTTTTTTTTTTACAGTCTATGGTAAAAATCGACACGTTTCAGATAGGAGGGGCATAGAGGAGGAACAATAATGTACTGTATGTGTAAAATAATGACTTTTTTTTAACCTAAGATCACGTAAACCCATTGCATTAAACCAAATACGCAAAATAATGTTATTTTTAGAACCGTCATATGACCCCTTTAAAAATATTCTGGAATGAAAAAAAAAAGAAGTAAAATAACGTAAATATTACATGAAAAACAAATGAAAGTTAGAAATGATGCCGTTGCAACTAAATTTAAATAAAGTACTAAAATGACAAACTGAAATAAAGAAATTAAAGCTATATAGAAATATTAAAAAACTATTAAGTACATAATATTTCTGTATGAAAAAAGGACAAATTAAAACCTATCCTTTTAAAACAGACCTTTTGTGCAGCCAGTTTCTTTGGCAGACTGTTGGAGGTTGATCCTGGTCTGCCATCCCCACCCCAGGACACCAGGCTGGAGTGAGTCTGGGAGAGAGAGGAGAGGATATTGGGTTTAGGGGCACATGAAGTGTTTTTGGGGGGAGAGGCACCGCTGGTCTTACGTTTCCTGCCAGGCCCTTTATGCTCATTCCCAACAGATTTTTGATTGAGTCCTGAGGACCCTCCCTTATCAGACTCTGGGGAGGGAGAAGGGGAAATGTGGGCGGGACTTTGCTTAATCAGCCCTTTCATTTCAGGAGGGCGTGTTTTGCTGCCAGGTGAGAGTGCACCATTGAACGGGCCATGTGGTGAAGAAATCGCAGTTCTGGTCAACGAGGGCTGGTGGTCTCTGTGGTGGGGGAGAAATCGGATTTTAGACTGTTCAGGCAAATCCTTGTCCTCTTTAGGAGATTTTCGCCGTTTGCTGGCTGTAGGACTCTCCTGAAGCTCCCTGAAACGCGCTTGCAAAGCCTGTTTGCTGGTCCTACCCCCAGGGTTACGTTGCCGACCGGGACCTGAGGGCGTCTGGGCTTTCGCTGACAGTTTGGAGGCGGCTGTTCGGTTAGTGGGCTCTGATTGTCCTGAGGTGCTTGTCCTGAGAGTAGAGGCGCTGCGGACGGGTACCGAGCCGCACGTGGCATCATGGGAATTGTAAGTGTTTGTGGTGACTAGGGGTTGATGAGAGCATAGTTCTGACACCTGAGGGAGTTTCCTGCAAATAAAAGATTTTACTTAACAACAAACAAAATTTACAGGAAAAAGAACCTTCCTGAATACATATTTAAACGCAACCAATTTTATAAATAAACTCTGAAGAAAATAAAGTAACACAAAAAATGAATAAATTAGTTTAACAAAATAGTAGCAAATTGATACTAAAACATTCTAAAAATGTATTTTTTCAATCAGTTTTTTCTCAATCAATTTATGTTGATGTAATGATAAATTAAATAAAACAGATGAGAAAATATAAATATTAGATGAAAGACTTTAACTGAAATAAGTTTAAGTATTCAAATTAAACATTTTAAATAAAACAACAAAAAAGAACGCTATATGGAAATATTAAGAAAATAAGCACATTTATTTATTTACAGTTTTTTTCCCCCAATAAATTGATTATGCTGACAAATATATTTGCAATGAAAAAATTATTTAATTATTAAATTATATAAACACTTTACAATAAGGTTCCATTAGTTAACATTAATTAAATACATTAGTTATCATGAACTAACAATAAATAATACCATTTAATGATCCTGAGCTAACATGAACAGTTGTATTTTTATTAACTAACGTTAACAAAGATAAAGAAATGTTAACAATTGTCTTGCTCATTGTTAGTTAAAGTGCCCCTATTATGGATTTTTTTAAATTATCTTTCATGTAGTGTGTAACGTAGTTCTAAGTGAATGAAAACATCCTGCAAAGTTTTAAATCCGAAAGTGCACCATATATAAAGTTATTGTCTCTCAAAAGTAAGAATCGACTTTGTCAATTAAACGAATCGTTTTTCAAACGAATTGCAAGCCGTTTCTTTGTAATGTCAAGACGAAACAATAGCATATTGCCTGTCGACTTATTGCACACGCAGACACCAGGGAAACCTTGAACCACCTCAAACACTGCAGAGCATCATGTCGAGAAGATGCTATGCTCCACAATGTGTTTATTGTGTTTTATATTGTGTTGGTATTTGGCTACTTACTTTATTACTGTCTTACTGAAATACTACTGTAAATCAGCTGTGGGCTGCAGTATTAACTAAAACTGTGTCTATTAATGCAAATTGTCTATCATTCTTACTACTTTGAGTAAAGATAAAGGATGGAGCAAGATTTGTTTTGAAAACGTTAATGTTCCATCAGTCATTTAATTTAGTGCTGGGCTAACATATACGATGTTATTGATAGAGTTCCCGCATGTACACCTCAATAAATTAGAAACACACACACACAGGTTTGTTGATGGACGCACACTTGTTAATGCTGATGATGAGGAATTACAGTTGAAACATCTCATAATGTACTTCAAACTGAATAGCATCACAGAAATGTCCCGCTCAAGGTTCGGGTTGAATAACTAGTTCTTCCAATGTTTCATCATCGATTTGGACTCACGCTGGGATTGGTGTAAAATCGGCATCATCGTTATTGTCTTTAAAGTGTGTACTATCACTGAGCTTTAGGAAGCCTCAAGATGGAGCTGGAGTTCAGTTATGGTACGCAATGTATGCTTTTGTAACTGTCTGGCCAATCAGAGCAGAGTAGCTCGCGGAAAGGAGGGATTTAGAGAGACTGATTCATCCATTGAGTCGTTTGAGAATCATTGAACATTGTGGTGATGTGCAATGTATATTATGAGAAAATGAAACTTTAAAATAGCATAAAACGAGCATCAGGACATAAGTCTATGGGCTGACTCCCTGATCAGTGCCCTGACTAGTGAACTAGGGACCTGATTGAGACGCACCCTTTCTCTCTCTCTCTCTCGCTGACTGCACGCGCGCCTCGTCCGTTTGGGGAGGTGTTTATACTCGACGCAGGGCGCCGTCGTGATGAGACATCATGCTCGGCCAGATTCGCCTGGAACTTGTGCTTAATTGGCTTTATGCACAGCTGCACTGCTTCCTGAACTTCAGCCAGCTCCTTTGTTTCCTGTCTGCCATTATTGCCATTATTATTATATACTGATTAATCCAGGTGTGCCTGACCTCTGTAGTCACAACAGCAATAATCAGACACACCTGGATTAATCAGTTTGTCCAATAATGGCAGACAGGAAACAAAGGAGCTGGCTGAAGTTCAGGAAGTAGTGCAGCTGTGCATAAAGCCAATTAGGTTGCGGAGCCACGCGCAAAGTTACAAAATTTGACGCGCACACCGCCAAGCGAAATAGGGTCTCGCGCACTCAACGTGCACTATGCCCGCTCCGCGTTGATGCCATTTTTGCCGCAGTTTGTGCATGATTACATGATATAACATTTTTTTTAATACTGTATCCTAAATTGTGGATAATTAAGCTAAATTATCATAACGATCATATGCTGAAGTAAATTTCTGGAGTGTTAACGATTAAAAGAAAAAACAAGAAGAACCGTACAGAACCGAAAACGGTGAGCCTAAAACCGTGATACGAACCTTGGGTTTTGTGAACCGTGCCACCCCTAATATGCACCTAAAACACAATCATCCGTTGCAGTTTTCATCCATTGCTTTTATTGTTTTTGGTATTTATTCAAGTGCATTTTTTGTTAACAGACAGAGTCCATTGTTTTTATTGTTTTTGGTTGTTTTGCTAATTTATTGTGGATATTTAAAATGTTTTCCATTTTCAGTGTTATATCTTTAGAAATAAAGGTTTATTGATCTTTGAAAAGGTGTACCTGCATTTTTATGCCATTATCATTATTTTAGATGAAAATGGTCTTAAAATGACAATATTATCGTTTATCACAATAATTTCTTGGCCAATTTATCGTCCAGCAAAATTTGTTATCGTGACAGGCCTAGTTGTGAATGTCACAAGGACATCAGTCTGATGTTGTAAAGCATCTTACTTCCACAGATATGTGCTGAGGTGCTGCTCCATCATGACACTGAAAGCTGACCGCAGGTGGAGCAGCCTTCGGTCAAACGCCAAGACGCTACGGCCAAGTACACGTGCACCAAAGGTGCAAAGCTGGGTAAAATGTGAGAGAGGGGACAAACAAGGATTTTATGTTCTCCAAATGTGATGAAACTATGTATTTTGTGTAACTTTGGTTATAAACACCATCTTACATTAAGATTTGGAGGGATTTGTAGCAGTTTAAAAAAAACTGCTTAAATGTAGATATGAAGGGATAGACTTACACCCAGGGGTTTGGGGTGCAAGGTACTTGCAGGCAGATGAGCAAATTCCTCACAGTTCTCCCCATCACTCTCCTCACTGGAGATACCGGCTGAGAGAGATTCCACCTGCATTTCCTCAGAGCGCATCACCTCCTCCTTCATCTCTACAACACCTTCTGATGGATTCATGGACCTGTAAACACACGTTCAGATAAATGTCCTGTCCACGTGTCATATTAGCTTGAAAGCTTCAGTCTCCATTCCATTTTAAACCACAGAATGCAGCAGAAGTACAGACCTGAGAATAGAAGAGTTAGTCTTTTGGCTTTTGTAGTGCAGAGACCCAATCTGACACACAGGGGTCTCATGGTGGGCAGAGCCTCCATCAGGGACCTCTCTGGGCAGAGGAGGGCGCTCTCGAGGCTTTGAGCTCATCTTCAGCTCCATTACAAGTTGGTCAAAGGGTTTACGCCTCCCTACAACCTGCCGTCGTTGATGGATGGAATGAATCTGTGGCAGAGGAATGAAATGACAGCTAGAGTTGAAAGCAAAAGCACTCAAATGTATATGTTCGTTTGCTTTTTTCTGTATATTGACTATATGCTCACATTACAGGTCAGCAGTCTGGTGCACAGTTTCTTTCTCTCAGGATCCATCACCCCACAGTGCTTGTCCAAGTCACATTCCTTCTCTGAAATAAACAAATTTGTCTCAAATCAGCGTTTCAACCACGCAACATCTGTAGCCAAACAGATATGAAATGTTTAAGGAACAAGTAAAATACAGTCAAGTTTTAGTTAAGAATAATCAGGGCATGTTTTTAACATCGAATTAATAATTTATTCTTAAAATAAAATAAAAAATATCTGTTTGAAAGAAATTGATCCTTTTATTCAGCAAGGACACAATAAATTGATCATAAGTTACAGTAAAGACATTTATAATGTTACAAAATATTTCCATTTCAAACAAATGTTTTTATTTTTTATTTATCAAATCGTCTGAAAAAATATATATTTTAATCAATATTTCCACAAAAATATTAAGCTGCACAACTGTTTTCAACACTGATAAAATCTAAGAAATGACTGCATCAAATCAGGATTTTAGAATGATTTCTGAAGGATCATGTGACACTGAAGACTGGAGTAATGTTGAAAATTCAGCTATTATTTTTGCTAGGAATAAATCAGATTTTAAAATATTATTATAATTTTTATTAATATTACTGTTTTTCCTGTAGTGTATTTTACTGTATTTTTTATCAAATGAGACCAGCCTTGGCGAGCACAAAAACATTTGATTGGTAGTGTATATTTGTACTTAAATATTTTAATTAAAACTTAAAATGTATTATGATCATTACATGAAAATTTTTGAGTGGTGACAAATTATAATTTAAATGGATTCTAATAAAGCAGATTCTGAAACAAATTAAATTGATTTGAACAGATTCACAGAATTATCATAATTAAAACTCAACAGAAAGAAATAATATTATGGGTTGCATCAGAGACATACTAAGGACTTTCTTGTAGGTCCTGCTGTATGTTTTTGGTCCGTGCAGGTGAGCGTGCGACTCCAAAATCTTCTGAATTGGTTTCTCTTTGGATGGAGGTGCTTTTTTTGGTGGGGAGGGCAAATGTGGAGGTGATGGAGGGGTTCCATGGGAAACTTTATCCACCTGCTGAAGACTGGAATATAAACGAGATAACACTGGAATAAACAGTGGATGCGTAATAGTAAGTTAAACTGAACTTCACTCCTTCTCACCTGGGTCCCTCACGTTGTGGTTTGGAACGTCCCTGGTGGGGAGAATGAGGTGGAGGGACTCGTGGGGGTCCAGCCCCCTGGTGCCTGCCGTCTTGACCCTCACAGGGGCTGCTGTGTTGGGATGGGGGTCTCCTCTGTTGGGGTCGGTCAGGAGAGCAGTTGGATGGTGTACCGTAGAGCTTGCTGAAGGGGCCATGCCGTCGCTCACAATGCTTCTCAAAAGCCTGTGGCTTCACAACCTGCCCACAGTGGCTGCACACCACCAGGAAGAAGTCATCATGTGCTGGGCAGTGGCCATATATCGACATGTCTGTGAGGGGAAGATTATTTTTTATTTTATGCATGGCAGGATTTTATTTTGAATCAAGATCTTGTCATTCGTCATCAATGCAATCTCACACGCCTAACAAACTCTTCCTCACCTTCTTTCTTGAGAGTCATGGTTTCCATCCGTTTCTTCACATTTTTGCTGCACTCTTCCAGAGAAGACCCTAAAAGAGGCAGTGAAACAAACAGACCATCAAAACAGGAATTGAAATCTCAAGTAAATTCAAATTAAGCGTCTCTTCTCTGATCAGCGGTTCTCCACCCTAGATGGATTCAAGTGTAAAAAACCCACACTGCTAGAACCAGTGTTGTTATTAACTAAACCTATTACAATTGTAAACTATTACAAATTACAAAAGCACACAGCAAATATACAAAAAGTTAAACTAAAATGGAAACCGCAAAAACTAAAATAAGAATTAACATTATACAAGTATATATTTTTTTAAATTATGTAAACCATGTGTACTGTGTTTAGGTGTCATCTGAGTCAAATTAGGAGATTGTGGGTGTAGAATAAAACTCACACCAGTAGATGGAAAAATCCGTTGGTCAAGAGACCGCTACACTGTGGTGAAAAAAAGTTAAAGGTTTGTGAACCACAGCGTTGACATAGGTGTGGTGGCCTACATCTTTTCCAAGCCATTTGTTTAGCCATTTAAAAAAAAAAAAACATGTTAAGGTGGGCAATTGGACTTCCAGCTGTTCCGGCTGTACAATTGTGAAAGTGGTTGAGGTCCAGCTCAGTACTCAATGCTGTTCTCTTGAAAGTTTGCTGAGGCCCCCCCGAGTTGAGAACCACTGCCTCAGACACATCCATCAAATATCAAAGCAACAGCTGAATGTTCCCATTTCTAATGGCCACAGCTCACATCATTTATCAATGTGGGTCATTTCCTGCATTATATAAACCATATACATGAGAAATGGCATTCTTATTATCGGTGCGACAGATGATGAGAGACTATCTCAGTGTTTTATTAATAGATGTAAAGAGAAGTGAGAGCAAGGGCAGTTTGACACGAAGATGCAACAGACAATGTTCCTGGCTATTGCAAAGGGAAATAAAAGCCCAGCGTTTCATAATATTATCACTGCATGTGAATAATGAGATGTTCGTCTGAATCTGAGAGTGTGAAAATGGGTTCAAATGTTTATTTATCTTAATAGTTTTGTGGCCAGAGACTCGTCTCCACCTTCACTTCCCGTCGCGTTGGCTGTCAGATCACATAAGATGACTGAGCAGCATCTTCTGTCTTTAAACCTCAAACCAACACGACAACATACAAAATCAATTCAGGCACATTACAATCTCATTTTCAAGAATGTGCATTTTAGGAAAGGGAATATTCAGCGTCTAAACGGAGCGCTAGGACCTGGGAGATTTTCCGAAAGTACAGTGTGTCGGACTGCAACCCATGCGGCGCTAGGACCCGGCGGGGCCTTTGTTTGGGTCGTGGTGGCCGGGGTTTGCTCTTTTCAAACAAATCCATTTCCTGTGCTCGCTCGAAGCGATAACAACCTAAAGTATCGAGAGCTCGACGTCGTTAAACTCACCGTCCAATGTAGATAAGCTCGCTTTGTCGATCCAAGCGGCCCAGCTTTGCCCTACAAAGTCGAGGATGGAAATTCGCCGATCTAGGGCAGCCATTACCGTTTTAGCGCGTGCACGATCCGCCACCATCACGACGGGAGCGCATTGCGACGTCATCTTGCGCGCTCACGACGGATTACTGTAGCGACGGGACGCCGACTCGTTTCTGCGAATCGGTTCCAAAGAACGACGTCCCAAAGCAGTCACATAGGCCTGTTAACACTGTCATACAATCAAGTCATATACATACACGAGTTAATTAATCGCAGCACATTAAGGCAACTGTTTTGTATTACAACGAAATGTTTAATTATGAAAATGAGCCATGAGCTAATTAAATATGCCCTCATTTGCATATATTTCAAACAGAAGCATCTGAACATTCGATAAATCCAGGTTCAAAATTCTAGTTTCATTTAGCTGTCATATTAGAATTTAAGGTAAAAAATTATCATCACTCGGTTCCAAATGCTTTTGCTGTCAACCCAGAAGAGACTTGTTGAATCGATACGTTTTCTGCTCAATTCATCGATTCAGTTAGATTCGTGAATTAGTCGTTCAGACGTCTGTGAAGCGGTTCAATGATTCATTGAAAAGATCCGACTCAAAAGAACAATTCGTGAACTTTTGATATTTCATGCTCGTGTCCGTCCGTACATTTGAAATACCCATATAGGAATTACCTTTTTTTTTCCTGTATATAACATCATAATCTGTAAAATCGTTAATAAAAACATCCTCACACACAACGCACCAGCATCAGCACAAGTCTACAATAACACTGTACTGTGAGCAATAAAAAAATTAAATGTTATATATACAAGTAGATGATTTGCCTTTTATGCAGTTGTGCATAAGTAAACTGGATTTAGACATTTATTTCCATATGTAAATTACTAATTTGAAATTAGAAGTAGTATACATGGGTCAAAGCACAATATGACGCACAATACTAAAACATGAATTTCTTTCTTCTTTTTTATTTAAAAAAGCCGCTATCTTTGTTACACACAAACAAAACAATCAATTTGTTTTTACAACAGTCTTTCTTGGTTTGATGTAAACATTTCTTAAATATAGGCTAAATTATAAGGCACACAGTTTAATTATTAAAAGGACAATTTAAACAAAAGTACAGTGGAAATGTAAGCTGACATGATATTTTATAAGGCAAAAATGAACTAAACACAACAGCATGGTTTACCGTACATCCCTAATTGCTATAAAAAAGGGGACATCATAACAACTGCAAATTCAAGTTATATATCTAATTCAGTCAAAAACATTCCATACATTTTGTTCATGTAACTAGTTCAAATGATACAGAAATGTGATAGTAAAGAAATAAAATGTAACATTTTAATGATGCAGTTTACTTCGTACAAACAGGTATATGGTAAGGTGCCCTTGTACCTTTTCTAAATATACAGCTTTGCTGAAATGTGTATTAATATGCAAATATTTGAATATAACTGGAGATATACCTTTGGTGCGTTTGTGACACAGGTCACGCCAGGTAGACCCATAACATCAGTAAACATCGGTGCTATGTAGCACCACTCGAATACTGCAACAACACCCGCTTGATGAATGTGGATGTGACCTGCTGTTTAATTATGGCTGTCCTGCTCCCTCTTGCTGATTGGCTGACTTGTGTAATGGCGTCTCCTTGTAAAGGAACCAGCAGTTTCCTCCCCACAGGATAAGGTTGAGGAATCCAAAGATCTATAAAAAATAATATATTCACATTAACCTAATTTGTATGGTTAGGAATTAATTTGATTCACTTTTTTAAAATAAAGTTAAAATTAAACCGTATAATATCATCAATTCATCATAATTACATTCAGAACATAAATACAGACAAAAGATAGTAATAAAAATAAATATGTGGGAAAACAGGATGAATAAATATGTTAGTCTATTCAATCATCTAATTTGTTTAGCATTTCAATATACATTATAATTCTCTTACCACTGAAGAATTGAGGCGGCCCATTAAGGGGATGTGCCCAGGAGTGCATTTGTTTGATACTTGCTTACACACATCATTTAAGGACATAAGTGTAACTGGACTGGTTGCCCCTTTCACATCAGAGAGGCCTTTTCCCCAGGCAGACGAACACACCAGCCAGAGAAATGTGAAGAACGCAGTTAACAGTAGATCCTAAGGAGAGTTATACGTGTAAATGAGTGTAAATGCATACATACACATTATAATAATTATATATATATATATATATATATATATATATATATATATATATATATATAAAATATACATACATACATACATACATACATATATATATACACACACACGTATATATATTTATTTATATATACACATTAAATATATTATAAATCATATTAAAGCCACAATATGTAATTTTTCACTGCTAGAGGTCGCTTATTCAAAACAAAGGCGTAGCTTGATGATGCCTTGATTTTGAGGAGCTTTTATTATGCCGCAGACGACCACTTTCGCTTCTACCGCTCATGCGTATGTGGGGTAACGCAGCGCTGTTTTATCAAATTAGAATACATTATGTTTAAAAGTTATGTTATAATGCTACTCTGGTTGGGCAAACTCCCATGAACCCTCCAGCACCCTGGAAAGGGTATAGAGCTGGTCCAGTGTTCCACGACCGGGACGAAAACACAGTTCCTCCTGAATCCGAGGTTCCACTATCGGCCACCTGGCATAGACTTTCCCTGGGAGGCTGAGAAGTGTGATCCCCCTATAGTTGGAACACACTCTCCGGTCCCCCTTCTTGAAAAGAGGGACCACCACCCCGGTTTGCCAGTCCAGAGGTACTGTCCCCAACCGCCATGCGATGTTGCAGAGGCGTGTCAGCCAAGACAGCCCCACAACATCCAGAGACTTGAGGTACTCAGGGCGGATCTCATCTCACAGAGGAGCTTTTTTAACTACCTCGATGACTTCAGCCCGGGTGATGGATGAGTCCTCCTCCGAGTCCCCAGCCACTGCTTCCTCAATGGAACACATGTCGGTGGGATTGAGGAGATCCTCAAAGTATTCCTTCCACCGCCCGACGATATCCCCAGTTGAGGTCAACAGGTGCCCATCTCCACTGTAAACAGTGTTGGTAGGGCACTGCTTTCCCCTCCTGAGGCGTCGAACGGTTTGCCAGAATCTCTTCGAGGCCAACCGGTAGTCTTTCTCCATGGCCTCACCGAACTCCTCCCAGGACCGATTTTTTGCCTCCACGACTACCCGGGCTGCAGTCCGCTTGGCCTGCCGGTACCTGTCAGCTGCCTCCGGAGTCCCACAAGCCATCCAGGCCCGATAGGACTCCTTCTTCAGCTTGACGTCATCCCTTACTTCCGGTGTCCACCACCGGGTTCAGGGATTGCCGCCTTCGACAGGCACCGGAGACCTTACGGCCACAGCTCCGAGCGGCCGCAGCGACAATGGAGGTGGAGAACATGGTCCACTCGGACTCAATATCTCCAGATTCCCTCGGGATCCGGTCGAAGCTCTGCTGGAGGTGGGAGTTGAAGATCCCTCTGACAGGGGGGCTCGGCCAAAGGTTCCCAACAGACCCTCACAGTACGTTTGGGTCTGCCGAGTCTGTCCAGTTTCCTCACCCGCCATCGGATCCAACTCACCACCAGGTGGTGATCAGTTGACAGCTCCGCCCCTCTCTTCACCCGAGTGTCCAAGACATATGGCCGAAGGTCTGATAACACGACCACAAAGTCGATCATCGACCTCCGGCCTAGGGTGTCCTGGAGCCACGTGCACTGATGGACACCCTTATGCTTGAACATGGTGTTCGTTATGGACAAACCGTGGCTAGCACAGAAATCCAATAACAGAACACCACTCGGGTTCAGATCAGGGGGGCCGTTCCTCCCAATCACGCCCCTCCAGGTGTTACTGTCACTGCCCACGTGAGCGTTGAAGTCCCCCAGTAGAACGACGTTGTGTCTCCAGTCTGAGCACTTTCCAGCACCCCTCCCAGAGACTCCAAGAGGGCCGGGAACTTCGCACTGCCATTTGGCCCATAGGCACAAACGACAGTGAGAGACCTATTCCCGACTCGAAGGCGCAGGGAAGTAGGGCTGTCAACGAATATTCTAAATTCGAATATATATTCGAATAGTTTTTAAAAAACGAATTTCGAAGGGGAAAATTAATATTCGAATTTTAAAAAAAAGTGAAAAAAAACGCCCGCGATAGTAGAGGCGTGGCTGTCTGCTTTGCGAGTGGGCGCGCTAGCGGCCTGAAGCCTTGTTTTATACTTTCGCCTGGCTCCGCAGCGCGAGCCTTTACTGTCTATGGCGCGAGCCCCCGCTGACTGTGCGCGCTCCTCCCCAAACGGACGAGGCGTTTAGTTTATACTTGACCATTGTGCTATTCTTTGAAGCGACAGAGGGCGACTCGGAGTAATTGTTCTATAAACCATCAGGAAAAAGCGTAGAGAAGAAGTGGGCTAATGTACACAGGTGACGATATTTATTTTAGTACACTTCACCGAAAACCACACTACAAAAGAATCATGTAAAACAGATCAAAGGTAACCTTGATATTACTTGTGACATGAGAACAAAATGTATGTAGAAATGTAATGTTAACTTGTACAACTAAATTTATGATCCCTTAAATGTTTCCTAATTTCACTAAACACTTTCGTGAGTTTTCACTTTGTTTCGTGAGCTTTTCTTTATTAAACGAGCTTGTTTATGCTTTTGTAGGCTCATTTTGTAAATATAAGCAACTAATTTGTATGTGCAAACTGGACCACCCTTACTTTGCATCGCCCGCAACAAGCTCTTTGTCTGCAACACGACAAGAGGCCGTAACGGAGAAATTAATTTCGTTAATTTGTAAGGACATGAGAGCGATCAGTGTGGTGCATGGGGCTTCAGGGAGTTCTGTCGAGCAGTGGAGCCGAGGTACCATAACCCCAACATTACTAAAGTGTAGGCTACTGTACTGACTGAAGAGATATTGCATGAATAAAGGATAAATGCACTGCTTCCACTGGTTTGATTATTTACCGTTTCATGACAAGGAAAAGTTTCGCTCGGAGCGTTCAATATGCTGTAAAACTTCAATTAATATTTGTTTCAATCACTGAATAAAGCCTGCTATATTTGGGACAAGAGTCGCGACCTTAAATTGCTTGCACAAAACTCTTGATCAGCACTCAAAATGTGTTTGTTCATTTAAACCGTTATGCGCAGAGAGCGTGAGAGTGAGGGCGAGAGAGAGTGAGGTCTGCGGTCTTGGCCATTAGTTGATTTACTTGTTTTTGTGTAGGTAATACGTTGTCAAATATGTTTAAACTTAAATAGACTACCTATACAAGTAGTTATGTCTCTTTGTATTCATTTGTCCTGTTATTGACGTAATGCGCGTCATTGACAAAATGCGCAACCAGATGTTCGAATATTCGTTTTTTTTTTAGAGGGAATATTCGAACGTCATTTTTGAGCAATTTTGACAGCCCTACAGGGAAGCGACCCTCTCGTTCACTGGGGTGAACTCCAACACATGGCGGCTGAGCTGGGGGGCTATAAGCAAACCCACTCCAGCCTCCGCCTCTCACCATGTGCAACTCCAGAGTGGTAGAGAGTCCAGCCTCTCTCAAGAAGTGTGGTTCCAGAGCCCAAGCTGTGCGTGAAGGTGAGCCCGACTATCTCTAGTCGGTACCCCTCGACCTCCCGCACAAGCTCAGGCTCCTTCCCCGCCAACGAGGTGACATTCCACGTCCCTAAAGCCAGATTCCGTGTACAGAGATCGGGTTGTCGGGGGCCTCGCCTTCGACTGTCGCCCGATCCACTATGCACCGGCCCCTTACGCTCCCTCCTGCAGGTGGTGAGCCCACAGGAGGGCGGCCCCACGTCACTCCTTCGGGCTGAGCCCGGCCGGACCCCATGGGGGGAGGCCCGGCCACCAGGCGCTCGCATACGAGCCCCAACCCCGGGCCTGGCTCCAGGGTGGGGCCCCAGCTGCGCCATGCCGGGCGACGTCTCGGTCCTTGCTGTAGTTGTCATCGTAAAGGCACACAATATTAGGCATGGTAAAACATGGTACTCGCTGTAAATTAAGAAAACGAGATTTAAACAATAAGACTAACTGTGTTAAGCTGTATAAAAATGATGAGTTTTCTGTCGATGAATGTCTCCAAAACAGTTGCTTACCTGTCTAATAAAACACATAATATATTAAAGTGTCTTTGCTGTTCCCATGGTTTCTACAAAATATGGAAATTGAGGGTAACGCCGTGTCCAGGTTAAAATAGCTTATTTCTCTGGATTTAAACATTCTTGTGAACATTGGGGAAATGTAAGTACACAAGTCAACGAAATATATAATATTGTTCTAGTGGTTTTTGGATATTTTAATCCAAAAATCTTACATATTGGGCTTTTGCACTAATGACTAATGTTCTGTATTTAACACTCAAACGCCTTTATCCTCAGGACACTTTGGGCTAAGAGTTGCAGCTGTTGTCAGAAAAACCCACCCCTCTGTTAATTCATTTACACAACAGTGGAACTCTTCACACCCTCACACAGTTCAAAAACAGCTCACAAAAGTTTCATACACCAAACTAGATGTTAAAATCCTGCATAATACTGAATAGGCTAATAAAATGAAGGCCATAAAGTTTATAAATAAACTTAATCAGGCATGAAGTGGCTAAATTTCATTTCTTGTACAAAAGCTTCAATGTCTGAGTCAGCCACTGAATATGAAAATGAATTTAAAGGCATGCACAGACATAGCAGAGGTTTAAGTATGCACAGAGAACTCTTTAGAACATTAACTTGAACCTATACACACTCACAATGCTGGGGCCACGAGGAGATTCGCGGTAGAGGTGCTGGTAACCCAGGTACAATACAAGAGTAGCTGTGCTGTACAGGAAAGCCAGAACTCCAACAGCTACAAAGAACTCAGCTGAAGATGAATAATCTCCAGTCAGTTGTTTGGTTTTAAACATTGTTCCATTCTGTTCGCAGGTTGGGACTTTGTAACTGTGGGTATTGAGCCTTTGTATCAAATAATAATAAGAAAGGAAATTATGAAATGGCAAAAAATATATTTATCAAAAACAACAAAATGCTTTTTTCTGTGTATTTTAATTTTGTTTACCTAAAAGGGTAGATGAAAGATGCATTTATTTCTTGGCTGGTCTTGCTATTATTGCACAGGATGTTGAAACTGGTAGAGCCAGAATAACCCCCGGTTGTAGCAAAAGCAAAAATGGCGAATATCTGAAAAGACAGGTAGTGAATAAGAAGAGGTGAAATTAACAAATGTATGAATAAATATGGTTCAAAAGGAAACCAAAGGAAGTGTGTGTCTGTGGATTTACATAACCCTGAGACCCAGCATATGAATAAATACAATTTACCAAAACAAAATAAGACGTATCTACACATTTCATTACTTTCTACTTCCTCTTTTCAAAAAATAAATGCTTATAGTGTTTTTAACACCTCAAAAGCTGTATTGTGGTAATATCTGACAAATGACTTAATATAAGAAACATAATAGAGGCACGATGCATACATTTATGCATTTATAAATAATATCAATAAAAAAGAATGCACGACTCTCTGGATTACAGGCATGGTAGGTAAATGTAGGCTAACAAGATTTTGCAAAGACAGTACAGTAATTGTTTATAGACACTTTATCTCGAGGCAGTCAACTATAAATATAAAATCATACAAAAAAAAGAGTAAATTAAAAAAGGTTTCTTTAAAGCTTTGAAGTGTTGATAAAAGGCGTTCTGTGACTCCACGTATGGGAATACTGTTTTGATTTTTTTTCCTCATAATAACGTTTGATGTAATTACACAGAATATCTTAAAACAACAGTAGGCTACATTAATTGAAAAGCACGTACCCATTCCAATACACGTATAAATGCCAGTGGTTCTTTCAAAGGGCTGAGATCTAGTTGAAACGCGCTCATCGTCTTCTGCAAATAAAGCATCAACAACGGCCAATCAAACAACCAACCGTTACAACTGCACACTTTGGTGCAATAATCAAACACCAGGAAATATTATGAAACGCGGCACATTTTGGAGCAGCAGCAATTTCTCACCAATCTAATCGAATCTGAGCAAAGTTTTGCATTTAGCTAGAGTGAATTAAAGCATGTAAAGCGGGAGACGCTGAGACTTTGTTACACTACAGAATAAGGCAGATTAAGATTACCTTGTGTAGTCCGCAGACGAATTTCAAAAGTTGTCAAAGTTCTTCCGCTTTTTAGTTTCTGGACAAGACAAGAGACATGGCTTTGACCACGTGATTCGTGACGTGGTACCCTCACCCAGTCAAACGCATAGACAGTAAAAGAGAGGGGGGAAAGTGTTGTATTGTATTGTATTATTTTATATTGTCTTGTATTGTATTCTCGTAATTTTTTTATTATCTTTGGAGCTTGCAGAAATATTTCCATAATTTTTAGTGATTTGCATCAATTTTATTAATAGGCTATATGAAATTAACATAAAACATAAATAGAATATAAAAAATATATAATATAAAAGTCTTGAAAATTATTAACTGCATTCAGCATTGCTGTAGTACGACCATAAGAGGACGCTCTTATCACGATGCATTTCTCAGTGCCGTAGAACGATAGTTCACCCAAAACTGAACATTCTGTCATCATTTACTCACCCTCAAGTTGTTCCAAACCTGTATGAATGTCTGTCTTCTGCTGAAAAGAAAACAAAAAAAGATATTTTGGAAAATATGGAGAACCAAACTCCATTGACTTCCATAGAATGGGGAAAAAATACTAGGCTATATTAACTGGGCCCATTAACTGTTTGGTTACCGACATTCTTTAAAATACACTGTGTGTGTGTGTGTGTGTGTGTGTGTGTGTGTGTGTGTGTGTGTGTGTGTGTGTGTGTGTGTGTGTGTGTGTGTGTGTGTGTGTGTGTGTGTGTGTGTGTGTGTGTGTGTGTGTGTGTGTGTGTTCAGCAGAAGAAAGAAATTCATACAGGTCTGGAACAACTTGAGGGTGAGTAAATTATGGCAGCAGAATGTTAATTTCTGGGTTACCCTTACGAAAATGAACCATGGTTTTACTACAAATAAAACCAAAAAAACCATGGTTATTGTAGTTAAACCATGGTAACCACAAATTAACCATGGTTTTGCTACTCTAACCATAGTTTAACCATGGTATTTGTGGTAAAACTGTGGTTATATAAATGGTAATCAATTAGCCAAAAAAACATGGTTACTACACTTTTACTATAATAAAACCGTGGTTATTTTTCGTAAGGGTAACTATCCCTTACTATCTGTAAAACTGACTCTTACAATGAATATGTAATACCATCTTTTACTATTTGTTATCAAATGCATTTTTCTTAACTCATGGGTAAAAAAATAGTAAACTTTTAAAATATTGTCAAATGCTAACTTATTTTGCCCCTGGCATTTTTTTAACAGAGTAGCTAAAATAATGTGAACATCATTAACATACCCACTGGGGATGTTGCAAAAGTAACACGTTCATAAAGAGTCTCAGAGGGCCTAAAATGCATAGCTCATTGGGAGTTTCTTTCAGGTCCACTTGGGGTAATAAAAGCCTTTTTGTTAACACCTTGACTTTAAAAAGTTGCAGCTCTCAATGAATAGGCAGTGCCCAGACCTTATAGGCTACAGTCACTACTGAGGAATTCAGGTCACGATGTCTTGTGTGACAGGTTTTTCCACCCATGCATATTTTTTAAATGCCCTACAAAGTTAAAGACATTACATTGGGCTGATATTTAGAATTATAATCTCCCTTGAAGAAGCAACAACGTCCATACTTTTTTATCCACTAATAGAAGAGACAGGATGAGTATCAATGGGAAGCACGTGGCTCTCGGCCAGCAGTGCAGATCTAGAATTAGCAGGACTGCAGATCAAAATTACAGGGCACCAATGGGAGTCACAATAAGCCTTTTTTCTGTCACATGGTTTGTGATCATGGGATATTCTTTTCCATGCCAGAGCCTGCCATAAATCATATGTACACACAAACAAAATATTATAATAATAACAATGTAATTAAAGATGCTCTGGTACATAAATACATTGTAAGAATGTAAGACTGTTAAATGTCTTTATTTAAGCCCAATAAATGCTCAAATCTGAACTGTCAAACCGTTTAAAAGGTCAAACAGGGATAAGAAAGCAATGACCCGACCCTTCACTTTCTAGTTTCCAGAGTCTTCTATAACTGAAAAAAAAAAAAAAAATTCTTGTTGGTGTTATACAATGATAAAATAATTAGAATCTGGGGGAAGATTCACTAAATTTGTTCATTATGATATGACTCAGAGAGACTACTGGGCTGAAGTGTGTCAACAGATGCTTTTTTCTTCCATGATGCACACTTGAAGGCTACATTATTTTCCACTATGGTCTCACTGAGAATACTGACAATATTAGTCATGCACTTGCTACTATTTAGGCACATGAAATGATTTTGCTGGTGTAAAAATAATAAGAAGACAATGTGTGCAGATAAACCATACAGCTTGATATTCGTCTAATAAAAGAAATAGCTTCTGCAAACATTTAAATGTGGAGGATCATGGCTTTGGTCACATTTTCTGAGAATTGTCTTCATGCTGAGGCAAAACCCCCTGAATAAGCTGATAAAGTATAGCTGATTTTACAACATGCCTTTACAGTTAAATTTTGCATGCGACATGTGGCTAAAGAGCAATGGGGTTACTGACATTATGAGTTTATAGACGTTAGATTAATAATTTACCAAAGATAGTTTTTACATATGAAACGCAAGCCTCATTTTTAAACACGATAGTGTTTCCTAGTGTGACGTGTCAAACTAACTTGATAGCACAGGCTCACGGAAACTTGATTGCGCAGTTATGGACCAATCGGAAAAACGCACCAGTCGCTTCAGCCAATCAGGTAAAGGCCCTGCAAGGTGCATTCTTTTCACCGTTATTTTAATTTTTTTAGGGATTGCTCGTTTTTGAAGTGTTTAACACGAAATACTGTCAAGGATACAGTATATTCCAGCATCTTGGATGGTCTGCGATTTTTTTTTGCGATCTGGAAATGATCTAGATTCAAAAGGGGGTGTTGAAATGCTCTCTGAGGAGGCAGCACTATGATATGAGCAGCAGGACCTTTCGCTGTCACAGGCAGTCTGTTTTTGTTGATACCGCCAGCAGCCGCTCAGGAGGAAGACACTGAGGAATTAATGCGTATTTAAACAGCAACACAACCGTGTTGGAAATACACTGAAGAAAAATGCGAGGCCTTGAACACTTTATAGCACTTTTATTTTTTCCCATGGCATTTTGTGTGGATTTCCATGTGGAACCAGGATCCTATAACGCGCACCGAGTGTATGTGAAGTCTCCACTAGCCGTCAGAAGTCTGATCGGGACGGGATCGGATGCAGATATTTCTCGGATCCATCGTCGTCACATCCAGAAAAGAAGCGCTGATGCATTAGACACCTGTGATGGTTTAAAGGGATATGATGCCAAGTTAACTAGCAACACTCACAACGTAAGTTCACTCGAAGCACCGATGCAGCCCGTGGCTCTGTCTCAAAACCCAATGATCTTCACCTAACCTTATAGCATTTTGAACAACATTTAGAGTTCTTCTTGAAATAAGTTGAAACATGTATTCCATAAAACGAATTAGTATCTGTTTTTTATGTTACTAACACTTATTTGTTAGTACTTGGTCGCTATAGTGAGTAATTCAATAGACTAGAATCAAAAACAATCAAAATCAAATTAGTAACAAGGACTAGATACTGTTCACGAAAACAAGTAACGTTAGAAAAATAGAAATATATACTAGTAATTGATAAGAAATACGTGTTTAATATTTTTAAGCTCACTAGATTTTGAAACATCCTGTTACATTTGTTTAGCTCAAACGCGTTCAAAGTTCTTGTAAAAGTACTTTAGTTTCGTGACAAACAAATGTAAGTACTGTAAAATGTGATTTTAAAAAATGTGATACACGTTTTTTTCCCCATTAGAACATTTCCAAAACAATTAAAAATGTTTTATAGTTCCTGTCATAGCCCTCAGAATACATTTTCTGCTTTTATAACTATAAAATGTTGACGGTTGTGTTTGTCCTTGACAAGTTGGAGTAATTGGCTTGCAGCAGTTGTAGAACCAGTTAAACTGGTATAACAACCTGTTTAATATTTCTTTCCACGAATAGCTATGCCTTTCTAATTCATGTTAAGTTTCGCTAAACCATATAATGTATAATACAAGCAAGTACACGTCTTATATTGAAGAATGGAACAGTAAATAATACTGACACGTTATTGCAATTTAAAATAACTTCCTTTTCTTGGAATATATTTGTGGTTGCTTCTTGTCAGATGAGGTGAAACGTTTGAACGTCATCTCTACTTCACCTAACCTCTGGTTAACTTCCTTTCGGCCTTTATATAAATGTTCAATTCTAGTCTGGGTTCACTAGATGGGATTAGAAGGTTTACTTGCTATTTAAAGGAACACATATGCAAAAAAATTAAACAAAACAGTAGCTGTCAACCAGGGGACTAACCTCAGCAATAACTCAATAACTATTGTTTTTTATTGAAAAACATTCAGAATCAAAATGAATTGTGTTTAATGAATTTATATCAAGACTCACAGTTTCTGTTAATAAAAAAGTTAGTCATAATTACAGCAGAAATACCAGAGGATATATCCAATATGGGGGGCCTTCAAATAATGTGTTTTTAAAAAGAGAGACAAAAAGATCGCCACTTATTTAAATTGAAAATTTAACACTGTTGTTTTGATATGTCATCTTCAATTTCACAATTAATTCCTATTTTTCATCTCAGTAATTTGTCATCAGTCTTACATTGGTTGTGAGTGTAGTTGCTAGGTTTCTGATTCAGTTTTTGTTTAAGGTTAGCATGTGCTTTGCATAGGCTGATAATGTCTTTTTAGGACATGCAATATCAAATCTTTATTGTGTGTGTGAAAAACTTTTAGTATTGTTTTTGTTTAATATTAATAAAATATGTTTCTTTCAGTGGACTTTCCCAGATATCAGTGGATCCGTGTCTCTGGCCTGGGTGGGGGACGGAACTGGGGTGAGTTTCACTTTTGATTTATTATGTGTACTATCATACGCTTGCTGTTCTTAGTTGAAGTCTCCAGAAGAACCTTCCCTCTTACTAAACATTGTATTCAAGGTTAGATGAGTACTTTTTAGCTCTAGGTTTAAATTTAGACTGTCTAGGTAATCTTCACAGATCTCTTTGACTGCTCGCAGGGCTCACAAATAAAAATAAACACAACTATCAATATGGCCAAATGCAAACTCATAACCAGTCTGACCTTTCTCATGCCCTAGGACACATTAAGGCCATGTCGTGAAGTCTTGGTCAAGTCAAATTTTGTCTCTAAGAAATCTCTTATGGTCACCAAGGTTGCATTTATTTGATCAAATGTGAAATATTATTACAATTTAAAATAACTCTTTTTTTTTCTATTTTAATATATTTAATAATGCAGTTTATTCCTGTGATGGCAAAGCTGAATTACTTCAGTCTTCAGTGTCACATGATCCTTCAGAAATCATTCTAATGCGCTGATTTACTGCTTAGGAAATATTTCTTATTATTATCCTCAATGTTGAAAACAGTTGTGCTGCTTATTATTTTTGTGTAAATCTTGATACTTTAAAAAATGTTTTAATGAATAGAAAGGTCCAAAAACAGCATGTACTTAAAATAGAAATATTTTGTAACCTTATGAATGTCCCTGCTGTAACTTTTGATCAATGTATTGCATGAATGAAAGGATGATTTCATTACTGATTTCTTTAAAAATAAATAAAAAAACAGGATGAGTCAGAAGTTTCCTATATATATATATATATATATATATATATATATATATATATATATATATATATATATATACACACACACAGTGAGGAAATTAAGTATTTGAACACCCTGCTATTTTGCAAGTTCTCCCACTTGGAAATCATGGAGGGGTCTGAAATTGTCATCGTAGGTGCATGTCCACTGTGAGAGACATAATCTAAAAAAAAAAATCCAGAAATCACAATATATGATTTTTTTTACTATTTATTTGTATGATACGGCTGCAAATAAGTATTTGAACACCTGTCTATCAGCTCAAATTCTGACCCTCAAAGACCTGTTAGTCTGCCTTTAAAATGTCCACCTCCACTCCATTTATTATCCTAAATTAGATGCACCTGTTTGAGGTCGTTAGCTGCATAAAGACACCTGTCCACCCCATACAATCAGTAAGAATCCAACTACTAACATGGCCAAGACAAAAGAGCTGTCCAAAGACACTAGAGACAAAATTGAGTGAAAAAAGGTCTACAGTTGGAACAATCAGTAGAAAATGGAAAAAGCTAAACATGACTGTCAATCTCCCTCGGACTGGGGCTCCATGCAAGATCTCACCTCGTGGGGTCTCAATGATCCTAAGAAAGGTGAGAAATCAGCCCAGAACTACACGGGAGGAGCTGGTCAATGACCTGAAAAGAGCTGGGACCACCGTTTCCAAGGTTACTGTTGGTAATACACTAAGACGTCATGGTTTGAAATCATGCATGGCACGGAAGGTTCCCCTGCTTAAACCAGCACATGTCAAGGCCCGTCTTAAGTTTGCCAATAACCATTTGGATGATCCAGAGGAGTCATGGGAGAAAGTCATGTGGTCAGATGAGACCAAAATATAACTTTTTGGTCATAATTCCACTAAACGTGTTTGGAGGAAGAAGAATGATGAGTACCATCACAAGAACACCATCCCTACTGTGAAGCATGGGGGTAGTAGCATCATGCTTTGGGGGTGTTTTTCTGCATATGGGACAGGGCGACTGCACTGTATTAAGGAGAGGATGACCGGGGCCATGTATTGCGAGATTTTGGGGAACAACCTCCTTCCCTCAGTTAGAGCATTGAAGATGGGTCGAGGCTGGGTCTTTCAACATGACAATGACCCGAAGCACACAGCAAGGATAACCAAGGAGTGGCTCTGAAAGAAGCATATCAAGGTTCTGGCGTGGCCTAGCTAGTCTCCAGACCTAAACCCAATAGAGAATCTTTGGAGGGAGCTCAAACTCCGTGTTTCTCAGCGACAGGCCAGAAACCTGACTGATCTAGAGAAGATCTGTGTGGAGGAGTGGGCCAAAATCCCTCCTGCAGTGTGTGCAAACCTGGTGAAAAACTACAGGAAACGTTTGACCTCTGTAATTGCAAACAAAGGCTACTGTACCAAATATTAACATTGATTTTCTCAGGTGTTCAAATACTTATTTGCAGCTGTATCATACAAATAAATAGTTAAAAAATCATACATTGTGATTTCTGGATTTTTTTTTTTAGAGTATGTCTCTCACAGTGGACATGCACCTACGATGACAATTTCAGACCCCTCCATGATTTCTAAGTGGGAGAACTTGCAAAATAGCAGGGTGTTCAAATACTTATTTTCCTCACTATATATATATATATATATAATTTTTTTTGTTTTAAGGTTTGTGTCAAAGTAAATAATTTTCTCTATGTTTCAATCTTAGGTAGTGCTTGCCCTGACAACATTTCAGATGCCAATAGTCTTCCTGCGATTCGGTCAATCTAAACTGTATAGGAGGTGAGTGCTGGTTTGAATCGTGTTTGTTTTTGTAATACTAATTTAGTGTTTGCTTTACTCCATGTCTTTCTCGATCTTCCACTCCCTGTTACAGTGAAAACTATGGAAAGTCATTTGAGGATGTCACAGAACTCATCAACAACACCTTCATCAACACTGACTTTGGGATCGCTATCGGTCCGGAAAACTCTGGCAAGGTGGGCAAGACGTGTCAAAAATCCAGCGTTTTAGTAGCTTCTTCTGATAAGCCCACGTGGGCTGGGCAGCTGAATCAGTTTGCTATGTTAAAGATGTTTCTCAAGTTGCTGAATTGGCCTGTAGGAGCTTAAATGCAGCATGTCAATCAAAGTAGACTAATTGAACGTCCTGATCTTTGCTGACGTTCCGACACTCAAAGCAATTATACGGATGTGTGACAGCACTTTAAAGTAGTCAAAGTTCTGATTTTCTTTCCCTCAGGTGATCCTCACAGGGGATGCTTCTGGAGGCACTGGCGCCAGAATTTTCCGTTCAAAAGACTTTGCCAAAAGTTTCATCCGCACAGAATTGCCCTTCCACCCTCTAATGCAGATAATGTACAACCCTCAAAACTCTGATGTGCTTGCAGCCATCAGCATCAAGGTGAGAGCCTTTTAAATTTATGTTATTTCTTTACAGATTAAAACTTTAGGGCATCGAACAGAAAGTTACTAAAAGCCATTTGATCAGTGAATTTAATCAGTGTAGATTTGTACACTTTATTCCACAGATTATGCATCATGACCACATATTGCATTTAAGTCTCCTAGGGTACATCTCAATCAACTCCCTAGTTTAGTAGTCAGGGCACTGATCAGGGAATCAGTCAATGGGCTGGCTCCCTGATCAGTGCCCTTACTACTGAACTAGGGAGCTGATTGAGACGCACCCACAGTGAAGTTCAAAACTGCCATCAACACATATTGGGTTTCCTGAACTGATTAGAGTTTGATTTTTTGCTTATCTAAATGACGTAATAGCATTTTAACTCTTTCCCTGCCATTGACAAAATTTCCGTCATTTGTGACACAACACTTCCCTGCCACTGACAAGTTTTTCCGGCAATCCATGCTTTCACTGGTATATGGTAGGGGGTGCTGTTATGGATCTTCTGAAATAGTACAGTATCTCTGCATCCAAAACAAGCGAAGACAAAGATCTGCTTTAACCAGGGCTGTGTCCGAAATGACCCTCTATACCTAAATAGGGTATTATTTGAGAGGACAGCCATTTGTAGTGGTGTCCGTTATTGAGTGCACTCATTCACTTACTTGTTTTCATTCGCTCCTTCAAGTGAACTGTATTAGTGGACTAACGTAGGGAATAGTGTTTAGGGGGCAATTTCGGATTCAGCCCAGGTGCTGCGTCCCAATTCAGAGGCTGCATCCTTTGAAAGGCCGATTGCATCCCCGCTGTGCGAAAAAGACTGTCCCAAATCTGAAGGCTCCTTCAAAATACGCCCTTCGTTTCATATGAAATGAAGGATATAACAGATGGATCACAGCTGCTGTTTCTAGGCGATAAAAAGAATCCTCCGTAGGCTAGACCGTCCCATTTAACAACGCTCGTTCTGACCTTTGTGGCTTTCAAAGGTGTGTCCTTTAAATTGGGACACAGCTAGAGGGGCCAGATAGAACTGTTTTTTTTCTTGCACAAGTAAGCTAATGTGGTCATCAAACATTCAACAACATACAAATCAAAACTGCCTAGTGTCACCACGAAAAACCCACAAAGAGGTACTGTATATATGACTGTTTATAAGCTTTGGGGGTGATGGACGCGATTTACTTAATGTTTTGATCATCATTCTGAATCTGATCCAGACGTAGTCTTTGACAAAAACGCTTTTTTTGTGAAACATACCCCCATTCAAGTGCTGATAAAAAAAGAATAAATGAAGCTAGAATATATATATTACACAGTATATAGTGACTGTTTACATGTTCATACAACAAAATAATCTGGGGGCCATGAAAGTTTTGTGAATATGATCAAAAATGCTGATGCTGGCTTGCAGCTTGAAAAGAAAAATACATTAAAATATACTTATTGTAAATATTTGCTATTCACCTACTTCTCAAGTATATTTGTAAAAACGAGAAGATGATATATAAGATAAGACAAGATATATTCAAGATATACATATTGTAAATGCTTTTTTCTTTTTTATGCATTTCAAGTGGTGCATTGCTGCTTTTGAACATTAGCATAATATCATTGTATTCCTACTGTTTCAGAATGATCTCTGGATCTCTAAAGACTTTGGTACAACATGGATGAAAATTCATCGGATGGTGTGTGTGGTGAAATGGTAAGATCTTTAAATGATTGTAAAAACCTCTTAGGCGCTAGGAATGTGCTTTGTGTTTGTGAAGACACAAGGAGGTCTGGGTGGAGTGACTTTATATAGGATGTTTTACTTTTTGACCAGTCACTTTGTGGAGTTCTGTATTGTCTTTTCACGGCTGCACATCCAGGACACACAAAAACACAAATATGCAAATACGGCCACCATGGCAGCAACACGAGACATTCTCTGCTGAGTCACTGTGTTTTTCCACACGGCTCAGCTTTCAAATGTCCGAGGACGCGCTGCTGCTCCAGATAAACTGCTGCATCAAACTTCAGTTGGATTCTCCAGCTTTTTATGTTTGCTTGAATTCAACAGTCCCTGGTTTGTACACGTTAACAGGGAATAGTTATGTTGACAAGGAAGTCATTCATTTGCTCAATAAATGTGGGTGCCAGATCAGTTTGGGCACTTTAAAATCTTTAATATGTATATATATATATATATATATATATATATATATATAGGAAAGGAGGAAAGTCTTACACCAACTTACAAATTATATGAAGTTCTCACGTGACTTCAGTAGCCAGGAAAGTCAAAAAAGGCACTTTGCATAGCACCCAGGAACATGGCATCAGCACTTCAAACCGGTATATTGTAATATTGTGATAAAAGAAAACTAACTTATATAATTCACTTATATAATTGTTAGTTTTAGTATTTTATCCAATATTAAGTATGTAATGCGTATGAAAATGTGCCCACTTACATTTAAATTTTAGAAACTCTTTTCATTTATGTTGCAACCTGAAAACTCATCCCGAGTCACTCCCTTAAGTCTTCGTAACAGTACGTCACATGATCTGTGACAATCATAGATATCCTGTTACAACAATGCCATCAATTTTAATGAGGAATCTCTATGCAACCAGTTTCCTGTTGCATTGTTCATGTGTTATCTATAAATCAAAAATATGGGTTGTATGGTCATTGTCATAAACTGTCTCCTTCCTTGACGTTTTAGTGTGCAGCATGTTTGTACTTATGCTGCAAAGTGCAAACAATCAAAAGTGACTGATCCGAAGTGAGCCAATCTGACTGCTGTTGTTTTATGAGGTCTCTTGAGTTTAATCTCACAGATCAATTCTCTCTTCATCATTTCCACAGGGGATTGGATACTCTGTTCTTCTCCGCCAACCTTAACGGATCCTGCTGTGAGTAATATTTAGTAATATTTATAGCTTTGTTGATCTGCGGTATGGTGACATGAATGTGTTCCGCTCTGTCGCTAGTACGTGTTTGTATTGATTTCCTATGTGTATTTCTGTTTGTACATATGCATTAGTTGCTGTATTAAAGTTGAGTTCTTCTGAAATGAATGATCTTCTTGAGATTGCCGTCAAAATGTTCTGAAATATATAAATTTAAGATATATAGATATCTTATACACAAACTACAGTTCAAAAGTTTGGGGTTATTAATATTATATTAATATTATAATATTTAATATTATATATTAAAAAAGTTTAATATGTATTAATTTCATAAAAATAAATAAATAAAATATATATCCTATATTTTATATGTTGAGGTTTTTAGCAACATTTTAATTTTGAATGAACTATATATTTTTTCGTTATTAAATGTAAATATATTAGTGCTGGGGGAAAATTAATTGCGATTAATCGCATCCAAAATAAAAGTTTGTGTTTACGTAATATATTTGTGTGTACTGTGCATGATATATATAAATACACACACATGCATGTATATATTTAAAAAATTATATTTATATAAGATAAATTATATTTACAGCAAATATTTCTTAAATATATACTTGCATGTGTGTGTATTTATATATACATAATAATTATACACAATACACTACATTATGTAAACACAAACTCTTATTTTGGATGCGATTAATCACGATTCATTTTTCCCCAGCGCTAAAATATTTAGTAACCGATATAAATATATTTCACTATAAAATTGTATTATATATATTTCAGAATAAATAAGTGTATTTACATAACAATAATTGAAAATATTATAATTTGCAATAATTGCTGGAAATTGCAGTGAAATCTATAAACTCATAAACATTTTTGCTGCAACATAATAGCATATAGTCATTCTTGAAATTTTGAAGAAAAAACAATGTGAGCCATTTCGATTTTTATCCAAATTTGCAACAGCAGTTCACAAAAAAAAACAAATGTTTTTGTTTTCAAAACATAAAAACACAAGTACATGTTCGACAAATCTAAGGGAGAGTAACAATACAGCAATGACCGTTCTGTCACCTGGCCCAAAACTCTCTCCCACTGAGTAGAAGTCTCTGAGTAGAAGAGACTCTTCCACTGAGTCTCTGAGTAGAAGTGAATACTTTTTAAGCTTCCTTTTCATGATGTTTGCCAATGTGTGCATGTGCTTTTTTTGCAAAGCGATTGCACCAGTGTCAGAGCGGATGATGCAGCACCCTGTGAGTGGTGTTGCTCATTAACAGTCATTAGATAAAGTGTCGTTAGAATTTGTTTGAATTAGAATTCAGCATACCACAGTGGATTTGAGTCAGCAAACATTGTGTAATTGCTATAGAAAAGCACGACACCACTGCGGCCCAAGCGGTATCAGCAACTCATAACAACTAGGTGAATAATTCTGTAGTATTGTTAGCTCACTGTTTGTTGTTTTGTGTTTTCAGATGATAAAGGGATGCTGGTGCTGAGGAAGTCAGTTGATTTTGGTATTAACATTAAGACAGTCGCCGAGAGAATCTACTCCTTTGGGATCGGCGGACGCTTCCTGTTCGCTTCAGTTATGGCTGGATCAGGAAACATAATGCAGTCAGCATCAGAGGTGTGTGTGACGTGCACTCGAGTGTGAGTGTCTATATGTGTGAATGTGATGTTTTAATTATGTGCATGTTCTTTAGGACATTCTACGCGCAATACATGTGTCGGTAGACCAAGGTGAGACATGGAACATGGCGCAACTTCCTCCTGTCAGTCATGAGCAGTTTTACTCAATACTAGCAGCCAATGATGAAATGGTCTTCATGCATGTGGATGAACCAGGAGGTCAGTGTTTCCTTTCGTTTTTTTTACCGTAACCATAATACATATGCTTACAGCTGACATTTCCTGTTGTAGAAACCATCATGACACACTGATGTATCGATATATTATTTATTGTATGAAAAACTTTTATTGGTTAACCACTGGCATTTAGTAATCTCAAGGAATGGAGCAGTTGCAAAAAGAAACAACATAAAAAAATACAACATTTTGATATGTGCTACTTTATAGACCTCTATGTTTGTCTTCTAACTGTATTGTGTTTATTTTTCATAGACGCTGGGTTTGGCACCATCTATGTGTCAGATGACAGAGGCACTGTGTATTCCAAGTCTCTCGAACGCCATCTGTATACGACCCCAGGGGGTGAGACAGACTTCACGAATGTCACTTCCCTCAGAGGAGTCTTCACTACTAGCGTGCTGGCTGAGGGTATGACTACATCCTAACATAAGACAAATAAACACTTATTGTCTGTGTGTATTTAACATCAGATTACTCTAAGCCTGTACAAAACTGAATAAAATCAGTTTTTAAATAACAGCTTGCAGTTTACTTTCTAAATATACTTTTCAATACATATCATGATATTTAACATTCACTACACTTATGTTTAAATGTTTGGGGTTGGTAAGATTTTTTTAACATTTTGATCAAGGCTCACCAAGGCTGCATTTATTTGATAAAAATACATTAAAACAGTAATACTGTTAAATATTATTACAATTTAAAATGACTGTTTTCTGTTTTAATATATTTTGAAATATCATTTATTCCTGTGTAGTGTTGTCAAAAGTACCGACCACGATACCAAGTCGGTACTGAAATGTAAAACAATGTGATGCTTTGAGCGCTGTTGAGCTGAATCTTAAATAGCTCTGACTGCCCATTTTGCTCACATGCTCATTAAATATGTTTGTGATTGGCTACAATGACCAGCGCTTCAAAAACATGTTATAAATATACATCAATGACGCTTTTCACAGAGCGCTTACACAGATACATACGGGAGTGTTTGAATGCAGGCGCCTATCAGCCTTTCAAACGCTCCCGCTCCTGCTTTCAAAACACTTTCAAATGCTCCCGTGTGCTGATCATTGTAGCCAATCACAGACACATCCGATGAGCGCATGAGCACAATGGCTAGTCAGATGCGTTCCACTCGTTTAGACACGCACTTGCAAACTTCCCTAAGCACTTCCCCTCGGGGGAATCCCCGCCGCCATTTTGAAGTGCGTTCCACTTCGTGAAGTGGAAGAGGGAAGTTTATATGGACAGACCCTCGCTCCCTTGATTTTGACCGAGGGAGCGAGTCTACTTCATATGTACACTTCAGGCAGCTGCATATACCACAATGCAACACGAATGTGACGTCACAGCATATCGCGTTTAATTTACAACTCTATGATATATTAATTACTTTTAAAAACATTTAAAACAACCCAAACACACCTAAATACATATAGAATGCTGCATTAAACAAATTATAAATCAACTCCATAGTGGATTCAAAGTGATCAAGGGCTTAGGACGTTCCAGTTCAGTCCAGAGCAAATGTTCCGCCAGTAGTGGGCACTCATGCAACGTAAGCAATGACGCACATCCGAGTGAGTGAGAAGGAGGGAAGTTAGCAAGTAAAGGGCATAATAATAATGAACTGGAACGCAGCAAGAGGTGTTTATGATTCCAAAATTTCAGTAACGACTTGGTATCACGGTCGGTACTTTTGACAACACTATTCCTGTGATGAAAAAGCTGTTATTTTAGTAATGTTTGTTATGGCACTAATTTTTCACTGTGTGTCTTTATTAAATCCTGACAGTAGTTTTTTTAACGCCAAATGAGGGTTTGTGCTTGTGCAAGCTGTTAGTAAATGTAAAAACAAATAGCTCACATGACCAAAGACACCTAAATTAAGGCTTTTCTGAATTTTTTCGGAGTAATTTTTTTTGTGTTTCTCTCTATTTCTCTTTTTTTGATGAAGACAACTCGGTACAGACCGTAATATCATTTGATCAGGGAGGAGAATGGGTTCCTTTGAAGAAACCTGAGAACAGCAAGTGCGATTCTACGGCCAAAGATGAAGAAATGGTAAGACTCACTTTGAATGTCTAACAGTCTAACAGTATGTTTATTTACTTACCTTGTGTTGTCTTCCTCCTGTGCAGTGTAGTCTGCATATTCATGCCTCATATAGCAACTCAATGAAGCTGAATGTTCCCATGCTGCCTCTGAGTGAACCCAATGCTGTGGGACTCGTCTTGGCTCATGGTAATGCATGTACACTTTTAGGAAGAGTCCAAAGTGCAATTCAGTTCTGTGACATAGATTGTAATGTCTCTATTTTATTTAATGCTATTATTTTATTTTATTTTTTAGTAATAAGTTGTAACACATACAAGTAATTCATATTAAATGGATAAAATAGATAGACGAAAACTAAAGGCACAGTAACCGATTTCTGAGAAACTTGATATTTGAAATTAAACAAACACTTTACTCTTCATTGCTCCACCCCCAAAATGCAGATCACACAATGCAGGATGGCCTTCGTGCTTAGGTCTCTCCAGTGCTGGAAAGCTTGTCTAATGTTAACATGGGTCCTAAAGCTCTTACCTGACCTCTTCTTTTTCCAATGATATTCCTCTGACCATTTCTCTTTTGTAATGTCTCTCAGCCATGGCTCTTTCTTCAGTCTTTCTTCAAATCTCCCTCTCCCTCACTCTCTCTCCTCCCTCATCATGACTGTATACGCCCCCCACTGCTGATTGCCTACGAATGAGTTGTGGTGCTTGGTCTGATCCACTTTCAAAAGCGTTTCTCAGAAATAACTTACTGCACCTTTAAAGATAAAGTGTGTAAATTCTGTCACTAAAAATAATTGCTATCCCACTCACTCTTTTTCAGGCAGCGTAGGTGACGCAATCTCAATGTTGACACCTGATGTGTACGTGTCGGATGATGGAGGGTACACCTGGCTGCAGGCCTTGAAGGGGCCACACCACTATGCTATCTTGGATTCCGGAGGCCTCCTGGTGGCCGTGGAACACAACCAAGCCAAACCCATCTCTGAGATTAAGTGAGCTTCCTGTAGTCTTTGAGACGAAACCCATTCAATTAACTATAATATGGTCGGTTTTCCACATGCAGAATGCCGGTACGTGCTGTAAAACTCATTGTTTGTGTGTCTCTCAGGTTCTCCACCGATGAGGGGCAATGCTGGCATGTTTATAAATTCACCCAGACGCCGATGTATTTCACAGGGCTGGCCTCGGAGCCTGGTGCCCGCTCAGTGAATGTCAGTCTCTGGGGTTATGAAGATGCTATGATCAGTCACTGGGTAACTTACACCATTGACTTTAGAGACCTGCTGACGCGTAACTGTGAGTGAACAGTTCTGTTTGAACCACACAAAATCAAGGACATTTTGAACTTTATATAATTGGGTTAAGCACATACTAATCTTTCTCTGTCTGTTTTTCAGGCATAGCAGATGATTATGTCCAGTGGCTGGCGCACTCTGATGATATCAGCGACCCAGAAGATGGTTGCATGCTGGGTTATAAGGAACGATTCCTGCGTGTGAGAAAGGACTCAGTGTGTTGGATTGGCAGGGATTACATAGTCAACAAGCAACCCACATCATGCAGCTGCACACTGGATGACTTCCAGTGGTGAGTGAGAACTTTCTAATTCTAAAATAACTTTAGTTTTAGTTCATTTGAGGAATGGATTGTTTTGTTTCACGTTAAGTTATTTGCTATTAGCTATTTCATTTTAATATATTTTTAAGGGCTCGACGTTAAGCCTGTTCACGTGCTTGTCCTTCGGACAAGTAAATTGGTCATTCACTTGTCCGAGTAAAAAATTTGATTGTCTGGAATTATTATTATTATTATTTATTTTTTTGGTGTTGTAAATATAATTTATTCTGAAGCAATATTCTCACCAGTTTTCAATCAGCTTTGACATATTTAAATCTGCATATTTGTGATATTTCAACCTTTTATAAAGGGCATTTTCTCCTTATCATATTAAATATAGGCTATGCTTCAGCTAATGCTTCATTTTATATTCTTACATTTGATCAATATACTTTAATTAGAATAAGACACTATAGGGCTGTTACCAATCAAATTAAATCATTTAGACTGAAAAATGACAACTACATTAAATAATGTTATGAGATTGTTTTAAATATTTTTTTTAATACAAATGTTGGAAAGAATGCTTAAACATGAATCTAAACTGCCAGTAGGTGGCGGCAGGTGACCCTCTTAATGAGTGAGTCATTGAGTCGATTCGTTGAAACATAATGAGGCAGTCGTTTACGAATAGAACAAAAACAGTCAATTTTGCATCTAAAATGTAAGTGACTTAGTGTTAATTAATTGTTTGTGGTCACATTGTCATTTTTTCAATCGTGATGGTATTCAGCACTCTTGGTCGTGTGACGTTGATTAACTGTATCATATTTTGAATTTTTACTGGAGTAAGTTAACTGAGTTTCTTTGTGTGAGCGGCGCTGATTTGTTTCCATTTCTCCTCGAGAGGCTGCGCGAGCCTCAACAGCGCAACCTTGTTACCGTCACTAGCCTACATTAAACTACATTATATATAATTTTTTTTTGTTATTGTCGTTTTTAATCAGGCTACTTGTCCGATCGGGCAAGTAAAATTCTCTTTCACTTGCCCCTTCAAAAAATCCAGTTGTCCCGGACAGGCGGACAAGTGTTAATGTCGAGCCCTGTTATTTCCATTTTGGTCATTTGGTACAGGACCAAATTTTTCTCAGTTTTTTGCTCAATGTTTCTTTTTTTTATGAAACACCCACATTCAAGTGTTGATACAAAAAGAATGCATGAAGCTTAAAAAAAAACAGATTGTTTTGTTTAAAAGCATAGGTTCTGTTCTTTCTTTTGATATATTGCATGTTCAGATATTTTTGTGAAAATGATCAAAAATGCTGGCGAGAGAGTTAATCGTGCAGCTTTATTTAAAAGTTTTTACATATTCTCTTCCCTTTTCCTTAGTGACTTTGGATACTACCGTAAAGAGAACAGCTCAGAATGTATTGAGCAGGCTGATCTCAAAGGCCATGATCTTGAGATCTGCATCAATGGGAGAAAGGAACAGCTACAGACTAGTGGGTAATGCCCTCTTTGGATTATTCTCCATTGCTGGAAGACTAAATCTTCATCTTTAAAAGTAGACAGTTGGGAGTTTTCTCTTGCTTTATTATCTTACATCTGGTCAGCACCTACTTGCTTCTCTCTGACTTATTAAGAGAGCTCTAAAAACATGCTGATTATAATTGATTTAACAGGTACAGAAAGATTCCAGGTGATAAATGTGAGGGAGGAAAACAACCAGAAAGAAAGGTGATTGACCTGAGCAAGAGATGCGTCAGCAACCTGCTGGACCCTCAGCTGCTGGTGAGACTGCATTTATCCTGCTGCATATTAATAGTTTAATCATTCAGACAGGGCATTTTAAAATACCTTTATGGTGCTTTTTGTCATTTTGGAATTTAACAACAACAGTCCCCAGTTTCTGGGATGACAGAGACAGGCATTGAACAAAATATGGGTTAGAAAATAATGACAACATTTTATCTTCAGGTAAACTATCCCTTGGTAGATCTTTTTTCTAATAAAGTGCCCCAATTATGCTATTTTAAAGCTACACTGTGTAACTTTTTTAGTTTATTCTTAGCTAAAAACACTTAGTTCTTTCAAAAATATATGTGCTCATTAATGTATATTTACTTCTTTCAAGTAATAAAGTATTCTCGTAAGTTTATAATATGCCATTGAAAATACATACGGGTAAGGGGTTCGAATGGGGGTCGCCATGTTGTCCCTCCATCTTGAAAGTACATTAGCCAAAGAGGGACATACCCGTAAATTCAAGCTTCGCCTTTCTCGTTTTAACACTTGATGGCACCGTGTCGAATGTGAAGAGGGTGATTGCTTGAGACTGCTATATGAAAACCTGAAAGCCTTTTTGAAAGTCTGTTGCTGATGGAGGATCACTCTTATTCTCGAGGATATGTAACAGAGTCGCCAAGGAAGCGAAAAAGAGAATTAAGACGGCAACACAACAGACAAATCAACACTAATGGACGAGGTCGAAATGTTAGCCATATTAATCTTGGACTAAATCGCCAACCGTAGGAGTTAAAACGAAATTGGAATTGGGAGGAACAGAAACTAATATTTACTGGATGGTCATATACCTTTTCACCACTAGATGGGGGAAAATATCACACAGTGTAGCTTTAAAGGTGTCTACTGTTGTTTTGGAAGTCGCCTACAATAGTTTTACATGTATCCAATGTCAAACAACAATGAAATGTTCTCATAATATACATTGCACATCACCTCGAAGAGTATGAAAATGTTTTTATTCGAAAAACTACAAAATCGCATACTCTCTTGAGTAAGTACTTATTTTGAATGTATGAATGTGTGTAATATGAATGTAATCTGGAGGACGTACTACATTGGCAATGTTGTCATTATCATGTAACCTACCAGCGTCCGTTACGTCGCTTCACTGCCATTCATAAATCCTCTCCCGTGGCCTCATGGGAAAATAAGGTGTCTATCGTATGCACACTTCAGAATCTCACTGGAAAAAGTAGGTCATCCGGGTACTTTTTGCCTACTCTTTTATGAGTACTGTGAATAAGGACATACTTCTTTTGTCACAAACTGTGTTTCACCTACTATATAGTAGGGAAATATGCGATTTCGGATGCAGCCACAGGAGTACACACGGAGACGCATTTAGCTGTATATGTAAAACTTTTGTATCATATCGCCATTTTGTCCAGACAGATCCGCCGTTTTGGGAGCTATTTTTTTTTAACCGGGTCTCAGATTGGATAAATCTGAAAACGACACCCATGCGTTTTCATGTGTACAGCCAATCTGTATATTTTGTGAAACGATGATGTCATCACCCCATGTCTCGCCCATGCTCCAAGTCTTCTCCGTTTTTAGTGTATCTCTGTGGCAGAATTACAGCACCACATTCTGGTCTGGCATGTATACTACATCCTTTTGAGTTGGTTTCAGTAATTTCGTGTGTACTCGAAATAATACTCGATATTTCTTGAGATTGGAAAAGATTGGATAGGGAAAGCTCTGGCTTCATGTAGATGTGGCTCTCTAACCACCTCCTTTCTTACGCTGCCTTCATGTGCTATCGGAATTATCAACGTAAATACTAGTTTCCTAGTTTTAAAAAATTGGACATGAATGCCCTCTCAAGTTAAAACTTGAATGCGATGAGCTCGTAATTAAAACTTCAGAAGTGGGAAGTACGAAATTTCCGATAGCATGTGAAGGCAGCATGAGAGCATACTCTGCTCAGTCTGTTGTTATTGGTCTACCTCTTACAATGCGCACAATGCTTATTACCATATCTGAATTTCAGCTCCGGGGACTTCCTCCGCGCTTGAAACACAATGATACTGACAGTAACAATGGCGTCAGTTTTTTCCATATCAATTCCAGTGGGAATCCCCATCCTTTTGAAATACATGCAAAGTGGATTCACAGTACTGATCTATAAATAGCATCTTCTTGACGTGTCAACAACACGAACCAAACTCTTTTAGGCCTCAGCTACAATTACAGTGTTTGAGAAAATAGAACATTTCCATTTCATGCCGACTTTAAACCTCAAATACTCATGCACCGCTGTTTACTCTGTATCTCTGTAATCCACAGACAGATATACCTACCTCGCATACCGCCCCTATCATTGCGATCGTCATAGCCATCCTACTGACCGGTGCTGTGTTTGGGGTTCTGTTTGTAAAGAAGTACGTCTGTGGTGGAAGGTCAGTCAGTTTTCCAGACATTTTATGGGTTACATATAGAACATGTTTAATTATATCAAATAAAACAAACATTCTGGTAGTAATCTGTCTTGGCCTTAATATTTTGTAGGTTCCTGGTACACAGATACTCAGTCTTACAACATAACGCGGAGGCCAATGCCATAGATGAACCACTGGACACAGATGTGGCTGGAGCACCTAAGATTGAGTTCCATGATGACTCAGATGAGGTACAGATTTAGACCATCTCACATTAATACATGGACCTAAATGGAATCTTCTTTGGTATTTGTTTTGAAAAAAAAAGAAGCTAAATAGTGGTACTGATTTTGTACTGTCTTTTCGGCAGGACCTACTGGAGTAAAGCTGTGCATTGGGTGAGCACAAGGAGCTACATTTCCTGTCATTCAGGCATTACTGCTGCTGTCTCTCTCCCACTAAAGCACAAACCAGCTGTCAGCTTTCTCAAACTTAATCTACCAGCTAATGTCGTGCACTTCCTGCTTCTCGGGCAATGGGAGGGAACCTGGTTGCTTCTCTACCAACTGGAGGGTATTCCGATGATGCTGTTCTCATGATAGAATAGTCTTGTGAATGTAGCTCTGCTGAAATCCTCTAAAGCAGAGGAAAAAGTGTTTTAAATGCTGTTTGTGGACGTTTCAGTTCTTTCTTTTGAAATTGGGATCTTCTGGGCGGGATTTTAAGGATCAAAAGTACTGGGGTACTTGTAAAATACTTGCTTTTCTTTTTATGTCCAGATGCTCTTATGTCAGAACTAGACGTATAGTTCATCCTCACGGTGATATCAGATTTTGAAATGGTTTATTTCAGAATTTCATTCAGCAACAGGAGACAAATGAATCATATCATATGTGATGTTTAAAAAATACTGTGCTACTGAATCCTGACTGTGTCTATCACTAAAATGTGATCATACCTGCTGTCAAAGCTTTAGTATAATGTCCATTTTACTGTAATAATAGCAATAAAATGCTGAGAAACAGGCAATAGATTTGGCTTTACAAAAAGGAAAATATATTTAGAATTTAAGATGGTGTAGCTAGGCTGTGAGTTTGACAAAGTGGGATTGTTATTTGGACAAATAACTGTAGAACATGGAGATAATCTTCACATTACACATTTGTAAATAAGCAACTGTCACACTTCAAACAAAGCAATTTCTGTGCAAATTTTGTAATAAATATTTTTATGAACTAAATAATGCAGATGCATGTAAAATAGAACAGGACTGTAGTTTGTGTACAATTTTGAACATTTTGCCCAAATCAAATTTTGTAGTTAAATAGATTTCGACATTTGTGCTGTTTCTTGGTTCTTGTCTTGACAGCAGGAAGGCTTTTTTTTTTTTTACTATTGCGCATAGAGACACCCTAAAACCTGACTAAGCGTTTGTGTGACAAACCATTAGTCGCAATAATTTTGCATGTGTTCATTATTTTCATGCGTGTGAGGCAACTTCAGCGAGGTGAGAACTGATCCAGTGGTCTGAAGTCTTTGATCCTTTGAATTTGATTTTGGATATTCAAATGCAATAGAGAAATTTACAACCGTTCTATTGATACTTCCTGTTTGCATAGATACTTGATGTCTGATGCAGTGAGGCTTTTTTATTATTAAGTGTGTATTATGCTATTTGAAAGGTTCCTAATGTTGTTTTGGAGGTCTCCTACAATTGGTTTACATGCATCCAAGTTAAAAAAAAAAAAAAAGCATATTACTGTATGTGAATTTCAGCTTCTTTGCGGCTTCCTCAGTGCTTGATACACTGATATGGACAGTAATAATGGCATCGTTTTTTTCCCCATATCAAATCCAGCAGTCTTGAGTCTTTGATGATGTAATTTTGATTATTCCAATGCAATTGAGCACCTTTCCATTGGTACTTCCTGTTTGCATAGATGCTTGATGTCTGATGCATTGTTTTTTATTTTTATTAAGTGTGTATTTAAATATTAGTTCTACAGTTAATTTGGAGCCATTTGTTTCAACATCTCTAGCAGTTTGCTTATAAACACATACCTAACCAACAGTCTCATATTTTCTTAGAGGAAGACAATCTCCTTTGCAAAAACTATGAGTTATATATGGTGTTAATGGGTATAAAATCCATAGTGTATGTTTTGATTCAAGTGCCTAGTATGGAGGCAGAGCTTGTGCCTTCCAGTGAAATATAGATCAATTAAAAAACAAGAGAACAATCTCATTTCTGAAAGAATTACCACAGTTCATAACATGGGCTTTAACTAAAACTATGACAAAATGTTTCAGTTGATAGAAAGATCAAACATGCCCCTTAATGATTTAATACATATTGTCTTACTACATTGGGTTGCTCTCCATGCTTGGGTTAATAATAATAATAATAAATCTAAAGCTAAATGATTTCCATTGTGACAGTGATTTTATTTATATGAGGTGTAACGCTTTTCTTGCTGTGCAAAATTAATGTACATATTAGTTGTGAAGCTCTGTATATACAGCAATTCCAACTTTGTATCTGTTATTTTTTGCTCTGTATGTTTGGAACTGTTGTTTGAGAAATAAATTGATTTGTCCCACTGATTTTGTATTTTTATTGTGATTTTTTTTAAAAATTTGCAAATAATAGTAAAAAAAGCAAATGTGACAAAGAAAAGTGTATAATAAGCCATGTAAGTTGTTACAAATTGTAACATAGTTCCTTCCTATTCAATTTGTTTATCAACCATAAAAGAACAGGCCTAGACTTTAGCAACAAGTGTCTTGATAATCATGAAAGACTTGGCAGCCACTCAAATTCTGTACAAGAAGTTGCCTTCACTGTCAAAAAACTCACTTCCCTTCTGTTTCACTGGGCTGGGGGTTTTCTGCAGTGTTTGTGTGATGTTCTCTAGCTCTTCCTCTGTGAGAATCACCCCATCCCACTCCTCTTCCTCCTCCTCCTCCTCCTCTAACGCTATATCATCTCTCATGTCCATTTTCGCTGTAGAGTCTGGCTGCTCCTGCAAAGCAGGTGTCAGTTTGTGTACAGCTGATAGTACTTGAGATGGTACTCCGTTTCCACCAGAGGGCGTCAGTCCAGTCTCACCCTCCCTCACTTCAAGGGCTGTTTTACTCTTTGTCAGGGCACCTGTTTTTCCAGAGGAGAGTGTGGCTAGTGCTGCACTCTTTGGCAGACTGGACTGTTCAGTTTTGCCTTCTCTGAGAGACAGCTGCCCAGTACTAGCTAACACTTTAGAGTCCTGCTTCAGCTTTCGGACTGATGTTGGGGAGAATTTGCTGCGGAGGACTTTGGAGATGACATCAGGGCTTACAGAGAAACCCTCTGCTAATCTCTGTAGTGTCCATTCCTCTGGGGACTCTTGCTTTAAGTACCTGGGAAAAGAGACAAATGCAGGTCAGTGTTTGGAGGGGTGGCAGATAACTACAATATTTTGGCAATAGTGTTGTACAGCAATATATATATATTAGTATGTTATAACATACAGAAATGTGTTTGATTTGAAATATTATATTAAAGCCACAATATGTAATGTTTCACTGCTAGAGGTCGCTCATTCATCAAAACAAAGGCGTAGCTTGATGAAGCCTTGAGCTTTTATTATGCCACAGACGAGCGCTCTTGCTTCTTTCGCTCATGCGTATGTGGGGTAATGCAGTGCTGTTTTATCACATTAGATACATTATTTGAGTGTGTTGAAAGTTATGTTATATTGCTACTCTGTGCGTTTGCTCAGCGGCTACTATTAGACACTTGTTGAACACTGTAGAAAGCTAGATCAATATTAGGCATGGTAAAACATGGTACTCGCTGTAAATCAAGGAAAATGAGATTTAAACAATAAGACTAACTGTGCTCATCACAGTCGACGAATGTATCCAAACAGTTGCCCACCTGTCTAATGAAACACATAATATATTAAAGTGTCTTTGGTGTTTCCATGGTTTCTACAAAATAAAACCAGAAACTGAGGGTAACCTGGGTATGATGTCATTGACAGACGACACACGGACAAAGTCCGTGTCCGGGTTAAAATTGCTTATTTCTCTGGATTTAAACATTCTTGGAAACATTTGGGATAATGCAAGTACACAAGTCAACAAAATACATAACATTATTTTAATCCAAAAATCTTACATATTGTGCCTTTAAAGTTTAATTTAAAGCATACACTAAGAAAAATTATATTAAAATTATATCACTGTTTTATATAAAAATATGCTACCCTTCAAAGGTTTGGGATCAGTACGATTTTTTTTCTCTCTTTTGAGAGAAATTTATATTTTTATTCAGCAAGGATGCATTAAATTGATAAAAAATGACAGTAAAGACTTTTATATTGTTATAAAATATTTATATATCACAAAATATTCATTTGAACGTTCTATTCATTAAAGAATCTTGAAAATAGTATTATGGTTTCCACAAAAATATTAAGCAGCACAACTATTTTCAACAGGGATAAGAAATGTTTTTGAGCATCAAATCAGCATATAAGAATGATTTGCCATCACAGAATTAAATTACATTTTAAAATATATTAAAAATAGAAAAAAGTTATTTTAAATTACAATAATATTTCACAATATTACTGATTTTTCTGTATTTTATATATATATATATATATATATATATATATATATATATATTATATATATATATAATTTTTTTTTTTTTCCTAACTGTCCCCAAACTTTTAAACGGTAGTGTAAATTCAATAAAATATTAAAATAGTGGGCGTAGAAAAAGATGAACACTGCGAAAATATGAAAATATTACATTATTCATTTATATATGATTAATTTGCAATCAGTTACTTTTTTTACATATTCAAATACAAAAATGTTGTTCTTAAATATTAGAATTAATACAAAAGTCCTCGAATGAGATTTTTAATATAGGCACATGCATGTGATGTAAGTGAATGCTGAATATAAACATACAGTTATACAAACATTTCTGACAGCTCCATGCTGTGACTGACCAATCAGAATCAAGAACTGTGTAATAAACAGACATATTCACACTGATACCTTATCTGTTCAATGGCATCCCAGCTGAGCCTTCTCTCCGGATCTCTGGGATTGTTCATTTGCCTCTTGATTATGTGAAACTTTGCTGCTTTATGCTTTCTCTTCTCTTCACTGCACAAGAAATAATTTAAATACATGAAGAAAGAGGTATTTGTTTTTCTTCTCCTGTATACTCACCTAATAATAGTGTTCAATTTGGCTTCCACTACATCCATATCATGGTCATCTTCAAACAGGTCTTCCTGTGGTTTCTGTTTTGAATGTGAATCAGAATACCTCCCATATGTGCCTCGACTGGCATGGCGACAAACCTGGCAAGCAGCAGGTCCTGGGAAATGAGCCAGTTTGGTGGCCAACATGTGAGCCATTCTCCATGGTGTGATTGTGACCATTCTGTACAGTCACAAACATAAAGACAGTGACATCTGAATTTGCAACTTAATCCAACATAAAAAAGGACTATTTATCAAATTATTTATAATAAGAGTTTGAAGAAAAGTCTGAGAACACAAAAGTCTAGGATTAAAAAAAAAAAAAAAATTCCAACTGGTCACAATAGTGACCACAATTTTTCTCACATATTTTGGTGTGGTATTAAAAAGCAATTCTTATTGTGAAGCACATATTCATTTATAATGCAAATTTAAGATGTCTACATGAGTTTAGGGAAGGTCTAACATGTTTAGGTAGTTTGGTCACACACATTTATTTCCCGGTACTGCCATCTTAACACAATGATGACGTCAAAGCTCAGAAATGACAAGCAAGTTTTCTAAGTTAATTTTTGAATAGCTCATACATCTTTTTATCATCATAAAAGGGTTATCTATAAATACATATTGAAATCATATTAATACATGGTTTATTCTGTTGTCAGACTGCAGATACATGAAGACGGTCACAACTGTCTGTAGTCCCATCTATCTATCTATCTATCTATCTATCTATCTATCTATCTATCTATCTATCTATCTATCTATCTATCTATCTATCTATCTATCTATCTATCTATCTATCTATCTATCTATCTATCTATCTATCTATCTCTAGACACTGGTCCATTTTGAGATTTTGGACTATTTTGCTGCCATAACTTGTCTTCTTTCAGGCTAGCAGAAACATTCAAAATACATTTTTATTTTTTCACACTTCATCTATCTGTGTAATATAATCTCTGTAGATTTCAATTACAATACATATATTTAAAGATTGTTTGGGTGAGTTGTTTTCTTCTGCACCAGCCAGAACTCTCCGCTTCAATAATAGCACATATGCCAAACTCTCAAGTTTTATTTCTATCTATATACTCAAGGTTTTTACAGATTTCCTTCGCCTGATTCATATAACATTTTATTCCTAAAAACTAAAAAGCACTATTCTACGTCCCTTCCCTAACGTAAGCTACTTCGTAAACCATCATACAAAAGGTCAAATTTACCCTGCTCTTTTTCGTAGCTTAAACTTTACATTTAAACGACCATATAATGCCAAATGCTGTTTGTACACATTTTCTAAACAGTGCCTGTAAAACACTCACATGTTACTCTTCTCTCGTTTCACGGTGACATTGCACCGGAAGCATGGTATATCCACGCATGCGCCGCAGTCATTTGACACTTTCCAACTCGGATCGTTTTTGCTCGGCAACACTCGGCTCCGTTCGCCGATCACATGCGTCAAGCCTGCCCCCTTTCTTCTCTGTGTGGCTCATTTTGCGCCATTTTGTCCGCACCACTGTGTTGATTGGGTTTTTGAGATCTGTAGTGGAGCCAATCAGAAGGGTACCGGACAACCGGAGAAACGGTAAAGGGTTGCGCTTGCTCTAAGGGAAATGGTAGCTGACAACACGGATTGGTTTGTCAGTGACCAACCAAATGACTAATTCCGAATACAGAAATCAAATTTGTTAATGCGAGAGGTAGGGAGCGCGAGCCGTAAGCGATAGGCGCGCGAGCACGGACAATGGACCTGAGAGATGTGAGGCGGTCGAAAACAAAGGCAGACCTGCAAATGTTTGTGACATAGGGTCTGTTTTGTACTAATTAAAAACAGGTTGAATTTCAGCCTATTTTAGTTACCTTGGTTTGCCCATAACAAGTAGCACGTTTGTGAAATCCTGCTAATTTGTCATTTATTAAGACCGTGTCAACTTTTCAGTCACTTACTTTGTATGTGTAGCTAAAAGCATCAGACAAACAGTCAGAACGTAATATAAGATGCTGTTCGTAATGTTAAACACATTCAACAAGGAAACATACAGTCTCAAAACACACCTGGCTTCTGGCCAAAACCTGCAGCAAGGGACTTGTGTGTTCAACATCACAACATGAATGTTTTCATAGAAGTCTGCTAGTTGTGTTTATACTGAGGAATAAGTAGGTAATACCTTGCACCTCATTTATTTGATGTTTTTATGACAAATTAGGTGAGGAAGGAAAGATGGAGCAATATACAACTACAACCGGGGATCAAATAGTGGTGCAAGCTGCCAATGGGCAAATCCAGCAGCAGGTAAGAGCCAATGTAAACAGGTTACTGTTAATCAGTGACTTTTACTGTGGGAAAAAAAGACCATGGCTTGATTGGTTTTTATTTTTCCCATGCTTTTTTAAACTTATCTAAATTGTACATTTTACTGTATGCACTGCAGATGTATTTTCAGGTGCAGTAGTATTTTTAAAATAGCAGGAGAGTAATCTACTTCAGGAAGTGGTTACCAATTCAAGGAAAGGACTGAGTAAATCGTTTTTTAACTGGCCTTTAGTCTCTCTCCTTTGAAATGAAAATCTTCAGTCCTGATAAAAACAAGGTTTATGTGACACAAACACACCCAGTGTGCAAATACTATATTAATCACCGCTTTTTGTCCTCTCTATATAGGAGAGAGCAGGGCACAGCCTAATGCGGGATTAGTTGTAACCCACATGGTTTAAAACTTTCCACACGCCGGCATGATGAAACTTAGTATACTTTCTAGTTGCCATATCAACACTATATTCAGAATTTTTTTTTTTATTCTTTAAAAAATGTCACTAAACATTTATTTAACCATAGAAAAAGTAAATTTCTTAAGTTAATTTTTCATCTCTGTTTTTGTGTTAAAATGAGACAAATCTGATATTATTGTAATCTCAACTGTTAAATAACAGATATAAGATGGTTCTTTAATGCTGATCTAACCAGCAGAAGACAGACACTAGCCGGGTTGAAATCCCAGTTGGGCACTCTAAATTCTCTGAACCCCAAATAAGTTTACACAAACTGAGAAAGTCAAGTGTTAGGTTGTGCCCCGCTCTCCCCTATGTATAATTTTAGTTTTTTTACAAGATTGCTGATTTATCACTGTAGGACTGGATGTCAATTAGTTTTGCTTTAGGAGCCAGCTTTTAAATTGGACTTCCAACACAGTAATAATAATGTTTATTCTTCAAAACTAAAAATTTTTCTTGTTGTTGTACTGATGAATTGTTCACAAAATGTTATTAAATTGACTTGTTCTTCATCTGTATTAACTTTTCTTTTCTACTGAAAAGGTACAGCAAGTGACATTTGCCAAAATTTACGGACAGGGAAAAAAATAAAATAAATAAATAAATTATTTTTTTTTTATCCTTACTTTAAAAAGTTGCTAAACAATTTCTGGATTGTGAATCTGTTGAGAACCACTCATCTAGAATATAACAAATGGACAGTGTGAGTTATGTGATTAGAAAATTAGGAAGTATAAAATATGCGTGCATTTCTGTAAGAGATAATGCAGAGCAAAGTGTGATGTGGGATTGTCCACAGGGTCAGGGCACCGTAACTGCGGTACAGCTGCAAACAGAAGCACCCGTCGCTACGGCAACAGGCCAGCAAGTGCAGACGCTCCAGGTAGTTGTGTGACCTCCGACCTTCAGGCTTGTGATGTTGCATGCGTCATGTCACACTGTCTGTGAGGATGTGAGCTCGTCCGGCATGCCTTGCTTTTACTTACAGCAAATCGTGATCCGGATCATCCAATGAGCTTTCTACTATGTTCCATGTTGCCCATGGCATCAAAGCATCTGCTTAGGACACATTTTAAAGAGGAATTTGCATCTTTTAATGTGTCTGGAACAGAATTAAAAAAGTATCGTAACTACAGAGATATTACTATAAGATCACGTGCATGTTATCACCACTTTATACTGATCAGTTGACAGCACTGTATGGATTTAGATGAACTGCACGATTGTCTTTTGAGTGGATGATCATGTTTGTGTAACAATACAAACATGTGGAAATCAAGCTGCCTCATTACAGCAATTACCACCAGTCTGGGTAATATTTTAAATTAATATTTACTGTAATGTAACTGGAACAACATGGCCATTAAAATTCTACTTTTTCCATCATAAACGGTGATGTATGTCCTGTGTAATGCTTAAAATGCTAAGCGGACCAATGCCTAAAGCATGTGCGGGTCTAATATAGTGTTGAAAATCTACATCTCACCATGCTAACTTTCAGTTTATGTGTGCGCTCAGGTCCAGGGTCAGCCGTTGATGGTCCAGGTGAGTGGAGGGCAGCTGATTACATCCTCAGGTCAGCCCATCATGGTACAGGCCATGTCTGGAGCTCAGGGCCAGACAATCATGCAGGTGCCTGTGTCTGGAGCTCAAGGCCTTCAGCAGGTAAGTGTGTAATGCTCATATTTTAGGTTAAATTATCTAAATATGTCTCTGTTATTGTTATTAATGCATTTGGTTTTGTACATTTTTACGCGTATATGTAGATCCAGTTGGTTCAGCCGGGTCAGATTCAGTTGCAGGGAGGTCAAACTCTGCAGCTGCAGGGTCATCAGGGTCAGGCTCAACAGATCATCATACAGCAGCCCCAGACTGCCATTACTGCGGGCCAGAACCAGGTCTCAAACACACTTTATTCTTTTCTTTGGTCGGTTTAGTTGGAATGTAGCTAAACAATTCCAGGCCTAGGACAATTTATGCAAATTAATAACATATTGGTTACAATTGAGTGGGAACGTTGTTGCATATTATGAATTAAAGGTGCAGTGTGTAATATTTATAAGGATCTATTGACAGAAATGCAATATAATATACATAACTATGTTTTCAGTGGTGTATAAAGACCTTACATAATGAACCGTTATGTTTTCTTACCTTAGAATGAGCCATTTCTATCTACATACACCGCGGGTCCCCTTACATTGAAGTCACCATTTTACGCCAACATGTTTCTACTTTCTACAGTAGCCCTAAACAGACAAACTGCTCTACAGAGTGCTAGCTACTCTCTGCTGTCTCAGATGACAACATCTTTGTCCTGTGTCAGCCTCTGTAGCTTCTCCATGTAGGGGAGGGGTGAGCGGTGGGCTGCTAAAATGTACACAGTGCACCTTTAAGAGAATGCTGTCATATCAACTATAATGAACAGAGTTTGTGCAATCGGTATAAGGCAGATTTTTTTTTCCCCGATTTCTTTACCCAGGTTTTGTTGTATAAGCTATAAATGAATTTGTGTTCTTTTTTACAGGGGCAGCAGATAACAGTACAGGGACAGCAGGTTGCCCAAACAGCTGAAGGACAGACCATTGTTTACCAGCCTGTGAACGCTGATGGCACAGTTCTGCAGCAGGGTATTGAAATGCCTAGTTTATATGTCTTCAATGTACATTAACTCCGATAAACTAGATGCTCAATATGGTTTTAACGAACATGAAAATGCCATTTTACTGAAGGTTATTCAGGTTAGGACTAATAGTTATCTCCCCTCCATAGGCATGATCACCATCCCAGCAGGCACCCTGGCAGGCACTCAGATTGTCCAGGCAGCAGGGGCCAACACGGCTACAACCAACAGCGGGCAGGGCACAGTCACCGTTACCTTGCCAGTATCCGGAAACATGGTGAACACTGGGGGAATGGTCATGGTAAGACCTCCTGATGAGGTATCTAGCAAACTTAAACCGTCCCCTTCATTAGTCATCACAGGTGTAGGAGGGTGCATGCTGTGTTAAAACTCAATCACCTTGCTTGTGGAATCACCTTTTCATGTGCAGATCCAACCTACAGAAAGTAAATAAATATGTATGAGTGATTTTACCCTAAAGGGATAGTTCACCCTAGGGCTGGGCGATATAATTTTCCTCGATATAATAATACGTTTGATAAATGTTTGACATAATATTTATTCACCAAATGCGGAACGAAACAGCGTTAATGGCACCACACAGACCATTTATCAGCTCATCGGCAAGTTGTGTTGATCAGTCTTAATCATGTGACCACTAAACAGAGATGTGAGAGCCAGTGAGAAGCGCTTAAATTCAGCGAAGAACATGCATGTCTTGCTGATTTAAACTAGTTTAAAGCCAAATGAAACAGGGCTAACATTCTCAACAGAAACGTTTTGCCATGAATGATCCAGTTAGGCTTTTCAATCTACAAATCACCATCATTTACAATGGTTTTACAGTAGTAACACTAACTGCATGATGGTATTGTGTCAGAAAGTATTTTTGTTATTAATCTATAGCACTTGTGCATTTGTATTTATACTAAATGTATTTAGGCTACTGTTTTTCATAACAAATACAATAGAAGCCATATAGTTCAATTTTTACCATGGTAGTGACGTGCTATATGCATGGTTTTATACACAATCTAAATGTATGATGCTATAGATGACCAATGGTCATTTTAATAAAAGTAGAGTCCAACTCAAACTGTCAGAATTTTTAAATTTCATCCTATAATAATGTTATTTTCTTTTATGGATGTTATGTTACTGTTTTTGGTAACAAATTTACCTGTGCATCCTAAATCAAGCTACTGTCAAATGTGCATTTCTAAGAGACAAAACATGTAATATTATTAATATTGGAGCCTGCACTGCAAACTGTGCCAAAGATGCGTGCGAAGTCAGGCAACACAAACCTGTTACATGATTTGAAACAATATCACCCGTTAGAACATGCAGAAACTAATTTAAAGAAATACATTTTTCTATTAAGATATTTCTTTTGTTAAGGAAAAAAGACGAATAATTTCAAAAACGTTTTGAATGTACGACCTCAGATTTGTTAAATGTTCACCTGTTTGGCAAGTGTTTGTCATATTCTGACAATAAATAGTAGTTATAAAACCAAAATTAGCGGTCTGGTTTCTACATCTTTCACTCAGGAGCAAAAATCTGCCTTGAAACTTAAAAGAAATGAAGATTTGACATTTATTGTGATAATTATCGATATCGACTGATATAAAATATTTTATTGTGATCTCTTTTTTTTTTTTTTTTTTTTGCCATATCGCCCAGCCCTAGTTCACCCATATGTTGTTCTAAACTCACATGACTTTCATTATTCTGTGGTTATTTTAGTATAATTTATATACGATTATAGTATTTATTAATATTTAAATTATATTTACTGTTTGCATTTTATTTTAAGTTTTAATAATTTGGTTATGTGCTTTTGTCATTTTAGGTTTTATTTGTTTAATATATTTTTTTGTTTTATTAATTTTATTAATTATAAATATGACATTATTGTTTCCCAACTTAAATTGGCTATACTTAATGTTGGATGTATAAACCTGAAAATTAAAAGAAAAAGAAAATGTTCAATTAAAAAAGATTTGTATAAGCAACTTTCACAATAAATGTATGTAAGCAGTGTTCGTACTGCGTTAAGGATCCTGCCTTACAACCCCAGTGAGCAAGATAAAGGGGACTATAGTGAGAAAAACACACTAGAAAGATAAAAAGCGAATGAGTATGAAAACCCCTGGCTTAATGTACCGCTCAGCCCTAATGGCAACTTTTCTAGGTTCCTTAATAAATTGTATAACTAGTTTGTTTGTTTTGTCTAGTAGAAGCAGCGTGTTGCCATGATTAGTTTTTCCTCTATTGTTGGTGTCGCTTAGCCTGACGTTGTCATACTCAGTTCTAGTCAGAATTTGAGTCTGATACTGCTCTGTTGGGCTGTGATTATGGGGTGTGTTTCAACCGAACCAGGAACGACCTCAATTGGATAGACCTGCAACTAGGGCTGTACGATTAATCGAAAAATAATTGAAACCGAAATTCAGAACCTCTAACCGACGCATTTTTCCCATGTCGGTTATTTCGGTTTTAGTCACGTGACTCCGCCCCGTCAGTCACATCAAGTGCAGTTTGCAGGCACACAGAGAGATGCAGGAGCAGTTATCTTTGTTTATAGATGTCCAGAATCACTATAGTAACTGCATGTTTTACACAGTTTATACAGGTCAGTTAATTGCCGTTCTTATGCGCTGACACACACACACACACACACGGGGCGCGCGCAAGCCCCGAAGCCAGATCGCTTTCACTTTCGTCCTCATAAATTTTGTCAAGTAAATGCATTTAAAGGCTTGAACATTTAACGCGATTATGTTGAACTAATGCCTGATATATTGTGACAAACGAACACTCACACAGTAGCTCGCACATCACGTGAAGATCGCGCGCAGAGAGCAGCTCAGAAACGCAGTCCTGTGACTAAAGTAAAGTCACTAAAGTAGCTTATAAACTCAACCGTTATTTTAAAACCACAGCTTCATAATGAATAGAGATGGTACAATCACTCTCTCATTTATGCATTCAAATAAATGTAATGTAGCCTAGGCCTACTGTGTTAATGTATCTGTATCTGATGTACAACAAGCAGAAATCCCCGTTGACAATAACTGCTGAAATCACAAAGAAATGCACTTTTTCATTAGAAAAAAAATTCCACCTTTAATAGTAAAAACCTTATCAGGAACTTACTCAAAAACCTTAAGAGGGCAAAAAATGGAAAGCAAAAAAAAAAGAAAAGAAAAGAAAAATAACCGTTCATTAATCGTAATCGAGGTAAAATGTTCAATTAATCGAGGTTTTTATTTTTGGTCAAATCGTTACAGCCCTACCTGCAACCAATCAGAGCAACGGAGCGACGCATAACGTTAGTTGTCAAATGTCAACAGAACTCAACTGCACCGTGTTGCCAAACATTTTTGCGGGTTGAAGCGACCCCAATTATGTGATATTTAGACCCAGGAATGCGAATTTTATCAGGCAACCCTGACAAAAAAACCCCACACATTTTACCACCCCCAAACGCCATTTTTTCCGGAAACCCCACCCCCGGAAGCTATTGGGCTTGTTTTTGGGTGGGTTTTGTTTTGAAAACTTGGCAACCCTGTCTGCACACACGCTGGAAGAAGTAGAATCTTTATGATCTTTGCCGGTGTTGTAAAAAAGAATTTAAGGATACACAGAGTACTTACCAACATGAGTGAATGCATATACAAACAAGTTCTCCGTTTAGGATTAGAACGAAAGCACTCTTTGGTGACGTGGATGATTATGTTACTGTTTATCATCTGTCCATCATCGTCTAAAGCCCGCCCTGACAATTTGATAGGTCCGAACAGCTTCTGTTCGGGCATAGTTGCTCCATAAACAGATCAAGTCCAGACCGAACTTCTCGACGTCAAATGTTGTGGGTGGGGCTAAGTTCGGCTGGCATCCAGGCTAGGTGTCGCTATTATGTCATTCCCTGCTAAGGCAACATTTCTCATTTTCGTTTGAGTGTTTTAAGTATACATTTTTCATCTAATATTAATGTTTTATTTCAGTTCTATTTCAATAATTTACAGAAAACAATTTGTATCTTGGATTCTGAGCTGTCAAAATTCAAAATGATGAAAAAGCACCATAAAAGTATCATCAAAGTGATGAAATTTAAGTCATTCACTGAAACTCAGATATGACACCTTCATGAATGATTAGGTGTCACTGACTGATCATGACGTGGCATGCTTGAAGAGGGAATGAGATATACGAACTGCAGTGATTTCTGTTCATCTCACAAAGCTATTGTATGACTTCAGAAGATTTGAATTGAAGTCATATTGGCCACTTTTATGAATTGTGAACAGTGCTTTCTTTGTCATTTGGAGCTTGACAGCCCGGATTCCCAGATTTAATTTAATTATTATATAAAAAAAAGATTGGCTAGGACACATTTTTCCTTTTGTGTTTCACAAGAGAAATAAAGTCATACAGTTTTGGAGCAACATGAGGGTGTAAATAATAGGGGTGGTGAAAAAAATCGATTATCGATTAATCGCGAGTATGTTATGGACGAGCATGAATCGATCATTACATTTTCAAAAATCGATTTTTTGTATTTATCTAAACCTGACTCTACCACCGTGTGTGTGTGTGTGTGTGTGTGTGTGTGTGTTCGTGTGTTCATTAGATGAATGTAAATCTGTTGTTAATGCTGAGATGATTCTGAGGGAACACTCTAGAGATCCTCCCGCCTCGCCTCCTCTGGAGCTCAGGCACATTAGCGCGTTAGCGCGGCTCAGATTCGCGCACAAACACCGAATAAACGCCTTCAATCCGCAGATTTATGAGCGCTTCAGATGAGCGAGCGCGACACACATCGACGCGCACATTCGCGGGAATTAAGGTGATCCTGAGGACGCGATGAGCGGATCTCACACACACACACACACACACACACACAGCCGGACTGATGCTGGAAACACACTGCCGCTCCACTGCACCGACCCGCGGCTCCCGCTCACGGAACCGAACGGGCCTCGACACTCCTCCGACACGAACCCGTTTTTCTTTTGTCGTTTTTTCCCCTTTTGTCTTTCTCACGTCAGGAAACGAACGAGAGGAGCTCGAGCGTTCCACGCGTTCCCGCCCCCCTCACGCGCGCACCGCATCCATCACTCTTGACATTGTGTCACTGTGTTCTACAGTACAGTATATAAGCTGAAGCTACAGTAAGTTGTTCAAAAATGTTCATTTTGTCTTCTTAATGATTAAATTGGACAATTTTCTTCTAGAAAGACAAGGTGTTTGGAGAAAAAATTTCTTCTTTACCTTGACATGTTTCGACTGCAACCTGCAGTCTTCCTCCACCTGAACACGTTGTCTTTCTAGAAGAAAATTGTCCAATTTCTGCAGTATGTTGGTTCTGATCTACTTCCTAAAGGAAATAAGCCTTTCATTTATTTGTTATTGTTTAGTTCAACTTGATGAGTCACAACACAATGTGATGTATTCATTTCTGTGTAACTACACAACACTACACGACAAGTGCTTTGAGTTGTTGTTACTCAATAAAAGAGTTAAGTAATTCAGTAGCTGACTTTTTTTTATACTGCAATCACTTTGTAGTGTATTTTCGTTTACTGTTGTGAAATGGAAAATCAATAATCACTAATCGAGAATCGTTAATAATCGAAAATCGACTGTAATCGAATCGGGACTTCAATAATCGTTATCGAATCGAATCGGGAAATCAGACAGATTAACCACCCCTAGTAAATAATAAGATTGTATTTAAGGTGAACTATTCCTTTAATATGTAATAGCATTCAGTGTCTTCCAATTTAAAAACAAATCCTAGTTTCAGGAATCTTCCTAGAATTTGATGATTTACTCAGAAGCAAGTGGAAAGTGGCGACCTCCATCTGCTCTGTTAATATTTAGCATTGATTCAGGTGTTAGGATGATACCTGCCTGTCGTCTCTTCACAAATGATCCACACAGCTGTTCCGTGGGTGTCCTTTTCTCACGCTAGTGTCATCATATTTCAGTCCATATTACATCAGCTGTCACCTGACTGATCACTGGACTGCTAATTAATTTGATTTAATTTGATTGATTGAAATTGTTACGTTTGCAAATACATTTTTTTTTGTCTGTTCAGGTTTGGACATAGAATTAATTAATTCTGTTACTGTTTCCTTTCTTTCCCGCTCTGCCAGATGGTGCCAGGTGGTGGTGCTGTGCCAGCCATCCAACGAATCCCTCTGCCAGGGGCCGAGATGCTCGAAGAGGAGCCACTGTATGTTAATGCCAAGCAATATCATCGTATCTTAAAGAGACGGCAAGCTCGTGCCAAGCTGGAGGCAGAGGGCAAAATCCCTAAAGAAAGAAGGGTGAGTCTTGATGCGCATCTTGAAATGAATTATGTCTCATATCCAGACTGATTCCTTGCTCTCCCCTGCAGAAATACCTTCACGAGTCACGTCACAAACACGCCATGCAGCGGAAGCGCGGTGACGGGGGGCGCTTCTTCTCACCTAAAGAGAAAGAAGAAATGGCCTTGGCCATGCAGGTGAGAGCGCAGGGCCATGTCAAGCAGGAAGACCTCCACAATGCCACCGAACTCACAAACGCACATTGGCTGCCCGAGCACACTCCGCCCCTCGCATAGACGCTCATCTCCGCTGTCATTGAACTCCTTAGCAGATCCATTCTCACTCCTTTCCTGGTGTGACATGCTGTCATTGGCTGCTCTTGCACGCATCACCCCCTGCTTTTTTTCCTGTGCTTGTTGGCTGCTTGAGTCTGTCCCACCATGTCTCATTGCTAGTTAAGCATTCGTGCAAACGGACTGCATGATCTGCAAAATCTGCTGTGTGGTATTTTTTGACCTGCCTGTCTGAACTTGGATTTCCGATCCTGTGATATTTAACAAGAAAAAGATCATCTCTTCACACTCATTACATAATCAGGATGAAAACACTGATATTCCTTGCATCCTACTGATGCAGCTCTTCAGGACTAAGAATTGCTAACGCAATGTGACTGACTTTATCATGTGACTGTTTCTGTTTGATCTAAGCACCATTATTAGTGGCGTGGAAGTTAAAGAAAGCATGAATGCTCTGTGTCAGTTTTAATCATGAAATCACTGCCAGAAAATATGGACTAGTTTAAAAGAAATGCGATTTGTTTGAAACGTATGTATTTTATGTTGTTTTGTTTAGGACTTTCTTTTTTTAAAGAAGCATTTGTTTTTTGTTTGGTGGATACAGTCCTTTCTTTCTTGCTTGGCTTTACCTGTGCAGTGTCATCATCACTGTGTTCATTTTTGTCGCATGTTGTGATTTTTATGCTGAATAAACATTCTGACTGACTTCCAAAATGTTCCCTGAGGAAAAACAACAATTTACAACCAAATTCCACTACCCTTTTAAAGTTTGGGGTCCGTTTTTTTTTTTTTTTTTTTTGCAAGAAATAAATCATTTTGAGTCAACAAGGGTGCTTTAAATTGACCAAATGTGACAGTAAAGATATTTACAAAGTTAAGTTCTATTTAAAAATGCTGTACTTTTGAACTTTGTTCATCAAATAATCCTGATAATTTTTTTTTTAGCAGTTTTCACAAAAATATTTCAACATTGATAATAAGAGCTGTTTCTTGAGCAGCAAATCATCATATTAGAATGATCTCTGAAGGATCATGTGACACTGAAGATTGGAGTAATGGTGCTGAAAATTCAGCTTTGATATCACATTTTAAAATATATTACAAATAGAACACTATTATTGTATCGAATAAATGCAACCTTGGTGAGCATTTCTTTCAAAAACATAAAAAAAACTTGTTTACCCCAAACTTTTGAACAGTAGTGTAAACTGTGCCGTGTGATGTTCCTGTTTATCATGTTTTGTCATGTCATTTTTATTCAGAAATGTTTTGGGATTTGAATATATTTCCAGATACTTCCCTGACTAGAACAGGACAAATATCTGCTATGAAGTCTCTAACGTTAAACAGTTCTGTAGAACAGACGTCTACATTTCACTGAAATCCAATGATGTGACAGCTTGGTAAACATAAACCTTTTGCTGTTTTTGTCTTGGTTATTCAGTGTTTTCCTGATGCTATAAATCATGATGTCTCAACCCTAGTAAAAAGGCTTAGTGCTGAGTGAAGCATATCTGAAAGTAGGCGTGAAGGGTAATGATTGACCCTCTTCCTCTCCCCTTCACCCCAGCAGGAGCAACAGGACCAGAACCAGACTGGAGACGAGGTTGTGGCCCAGATGATCCGGGTGTCATAGCGCTAGGACTGCTACCGTTTTTTAGTGACTCTGAAGGGCCAAACTTACACCGCTGTGAATCACTGTCTCAAATGTAACACTGTTAACAGACTGACTTCCACTGAAGAGAGGGGCCCTGTTTTCTGTTTTCTCTCCGCGGCTTGGTATTGCTCCTGAGGACGCACCTAGAAGGAGCCATTACTGTTAATGTACAGCGTAATGAATTCAGCTCGCGGTTTAAAAGGCAATTAAATAGCAAAGCGTAAATTGACCCACAGAGATGGAGAATACGCAGCTATCCAATGACTTGTTTACCGTGATGTTTCTCAAAGGTGGCAGTAGAAGCTCGTTGTAGTGTTGTTCAGTGTATTTGTACATGTTTGGCATGGGGAAAAGAGCATTGGGGAAACAATAAAGGCAAAAGGGCAACATTTTTGGGAAATCAGTCCTAGTCACCAAGGAAACACCAGGCATACTATAGGGTGCCCTTGTTTCCCAAGCTTTTAAAAAGGATTTGCCCTTAACATGAATTCATTTCACATAGTGTTTTGAGGGGAAAAAACTATAGTATAAACTATAAATTGTCATTTGAGTGAGTTTGTGTATCCAGTGACCTGTCTTCCTGGCTCATCTAGTTCCTAGGCTACTTGGAAAATGTGAATATTGTTTTGGACATTGAAGTCGTCTAACCTGTATTTTGATAAAAATTGTGTTTGAAATGCATTGCGAAAGATCTTGCTTTGTGAACTTGCCTTTATTATTCTACTCTGTGTGAGCACAAGAATGCTGTAAATGATCCTAATTCAAACAGTTCTATGATTCAATCTACTTGGGTGCGATTGAAATCAGATGGATTCTTAGGCCTACACGAAAATCAAACAATTCTTTGAATTACGAATTTCTTTGGTGGATTTCCATAAGAGATGTTCATTTTCCATTCCCTTCAACCTTCAACCCTGTCTCGCAGAAGACATAAAGTCTAGTAAAAAAAACATTTTATACAGGTCAGCTCAATTGTTTTGAGAGGAATACGTTTCTCAAAATATATTCAACTTAATGTTATATTTTAACACTTTAATGTATTTTCATAAAGTTTGTTAAACTCTGAAATAATAGTTGTTTTTCCTACAAGAACTGTTTAAAATGTTCTATAAAAAGCGACACATTACGGTACATGCACCGTTAAGACACGGTTCTCGTGCAACTTCCTCTGCGTGCAGGTGCTCGCCGTTTCGCCCCGCCCACCGCTGATGCTGCTGGCCGTCAACCGGACAGTCAAATATAATAATCTGTGGTCCACTGCGGCGTGGAGTGAAATTACATTCTTATAAACTGGCATCCGCCTCCGTTCTATCCTCATTCGACAGTTTGTTCCTCTCCTTCAGACGTTTTTTGCGCAATCATCACCCCTTCCGCTTGAACATAAGGACGAATCGAAAGGTTACAGTAACAGAGCTGAAGGACTATCGCGTAAAACCACCGGCAACGGCTCGGAAACCACGTAGATTTAGATTGCCATGACAGACTGTGGCGGGGATGCGAAGCTGGAGGTGAAACAAGCCAGCAAAGAGTTTAAAGAGAGCGAAAACGTTGCCGAGAAATACTCTGCGATGACAGCTACGAAGAACAGCGACGTGAACATGAACGTCGGCGAGCTGTCCGCCGCATTCACTGCGGTCCCGACCCACAAATCCGTGAAAAAGGTAAGAGGGACGTGCCTTTTTGTCCGGATAGCATCATGTGTATTCGGAAAACGTCGCGCTTGAGTTTGGGACATGTCGCACACTTTACTGGGATCATTAGGAAAGATTATCCCTGGCAAGAGTTGAACTAGAGGTGTGTGTCGGAGCCTATTTAGAATCACGTGACGCATATTTCTAACGTTTCTTTAGTTCTTTCTCGCCGCATCCAGTAAATTTCCCTGCGCTGGTGCGACTGTCACAACTGAGCTTTGTCCTTCGCAGTTTGCAAATTTGAGAATTTAGCTCAGTTACATTTCTGAAATCTATCATGTAAGCTTAAGGAAATATAGATGAATATATTTTTAATTGCAGAAATGTCTTAAATATTCTACTGGTGTCTAACACGCATCTAGGAAAAAATGTATGTAGGACAGCCGACAGTGTCAGAGCACTTAACTGCACTGATCAAAGAGTAAAGATAGATAGATAGATAGATAGATAGATAGATAGATAGATAGATAGATAGATAGATAGATAGATAGATAGATAGATAATTTAGACCTGAAAAAACCACACAGGTCCAGTCCAGATTGTGTAAATGTATTCAGTGTGACCCTCTGAAGTGTGCGTGTGTGTGTGTGTGTGAGTGGGTGGTAAAAGAGGCACTACTCTGCCCACTCGCTCATCGAGTTGTCAGCTGGTTATACAACAGAGCCACAGGCTGTTCTGCTGATTCTCTTCAGCTGCATTACACTCAGCGCCAAATCAAATTCAGTGCTGACAGTCACATCATTTACTATTTGTTTTAACATTTAACAAAATTCTGAATTTGGCTTAGTATATAGTGTGTATGAATTATTTTACATATAAATAATGAAGTATTCAGAAGATTCAACAGCAATATTTTGCCCTCTTAAAAAAGATTGTGCACTAGCCTACTGAAAAAAAATGTGTAGGATTTACTTTGCAACTATTTTAACTCAGAAATTGCTAGTAAATTTCATAAATAATTACAAATAAATCAACAATGAATTAAACATGACATTTTTGAGTAGAATGAGACTGAAAAGATTACTGAAACTCAATAATATTGGTTTTATTTAGAACTTCAACAGTGGACTTCAACACCAGCAGAGCTCTGTTCTTTTGTATTTATCTGGTATAGGCCTAATACATGTAGGGTTATTTATTATACCAGATAAAAACAAACAGAGATGTAATGTTTTATTACGTACTGTTATGTGCTTGGCTTTTAGCGCTCAAATTCCCTTGTAACAGCTGAAGTCTCTTTGAGAAAAGCTCAATGGTTTGAATAGGATACATGTATCGTTTTTACTCTCTGATTTGTGTGTTCTTTCTTTTGTACTGGCAATGCTTTCCCCTAGTAATCAAAGTTTTTTGTTTAATTGTATCCTTTTCTCCTCGCAGTGTGAGGGTGTGAGAAAGTTTCTTTCTCAGTACCTCCACTAGCTTTGTCCCTCTGTGAGCGCGAGGCTCTGATAACATTGTGAAAGAAAGTTGCACTGAGCGGAGAAATATGACACATGTTTGCTGAGTCGCTCAGGAACATTTTCTCCTGTTTCTCAGACTGAGTCTTGGCATGGGGCCGTGATCCGACCCTACCTGCTGAAAGCCCCGCGTTGACCTTGAGTTCTCCTCGTGATTGTTCTCTGTGTTTTCTCTTCAAACATACATTCAGCCCATCATACGGATTTAGCACAATATGGAGAGTTTAGTTTCTATTCCTCTCCTACTTGGACACAATGCTTTTTTTTATAGTACATTTATCATAATGAAAAATAACTCCTTTTGTTTCCTTCCTTGCTAATGCACATCATTTTAAAGATTAGATCAAATTTCAGGAATTTTTCAAGGAAGCTATTGGTTGCACATCCAGTTCTGATGAATAGATGCATTGAGGGTTTAGACTGATGTTGCTGCTCCAGTGCTTGAGCCGCCATTAGGGTCTCTTTACACCAAGCAGTCATCTGAGAGAGCTTAGATCCCATTTCATTTATTCACTTTAGACCATCGACACTTCAGAGCCCAATTATCTCATTCACTCGAGTGGCTTGTGCAGGTTGATCCTTTTTGACTTGGAGTTTCAGAACAGAGTTTCAGATGTTTCATATTCTCAGCCAAATCCTGTTAAAGTCACCATACAAGCAAAATTCCTATTTTTATGGAATACTGCAGTATTTATTACAATTGATTTATCCGGGAGAGGCAACCTGTCACTCATATGAGATCACAGAAATAGCAATCCACAACAATCCAATCAATTCCTGATGGAGAAAATCAAGTCCTGCCCTACATTTTTTCTTTTTCGAGAAGCATTACTCGGATGCACATCATAATAGGAAAGGAAAGGCCGTTGTGACTTCTGATTTTAAGACTTTGGGCCCTATCGTACACCCGGCGCAATACACTCTGCTTATTACACACACAGGGATGCGCAGCAGCACACAAACGTTTTTAAATATTCAAAATAATAGGATTCCTCTATGGAGAAGCGTTCAGTCTTTCCATTCACAAATTTCGCCATTTAAATAGTGAATCTGCCATGGTGCAAGTGCAACTGGCTTTTAAAGGGAATGAGAGATGAGACTATGTTGGGTTTATTGCATGTTACGCCCAAAACATACCCATGACTCAGGATGCACCGAATCCAGGATTCGGGTTCGGATTTGGCCGAATATCGGGCTTTTTGACGAGGTTTGGTTTCTGCCAAACCTTAGAATTTTTTTCCACCGAACCGAACCCTAGGCTTGCACTACGCTTGCTCCACTGGTCGAACGTAATGACGCCACCGTTGTTTATGGGAAGATGTTTACTAGGTGGACCGTTCGAATGCAGGCTGTGAGAAAGTGAAAAAACAGAAAACGTGTTTTCTGTACTTTTAGTCAAAAGAAGGCGATTCAAGTCGAGCTACATGTTCAATTTGCAATGCCGATTTGTCTCGTGGTGGCAAGGACCCTAAACAATACACAACATCGCCGCTGTTAAAACATTTGCGTATGAAACATCCGAGAGAATACGAGTTGTGCACGAGGGAATCTACAGACAACAGCCAAAATGAAGCAACTTCAGGTACGGCAAAGGAAGGACAGTCATCCTGGCGTAATGTTGCCTATTCTTAATTTAAATTAAATAAAATTAAATAAAAAATACGGTGCTGTATAGGGATGCTTATTTCAGTTAATTTTCCCAATGACAACCACTGCTCATTATCCGATTATTAACCGTTAACTGATAAGATTATAATATTGAATTGGCATTAAATAAAAATACAATTGACGAGTGTCTGTGACCCGTTAAAAAGACCCGTTTTCACAGGTTTATTTTACCGTGCAAACAGCAGCATACAGATCAGATAAAATATAAATAAAAATAATAAAATAAATAGGCCAACACTAAATATTTTTCACTTAAATAATTACCAAATTAAGATGACAAAACGAAAATACACTGAATCCGTTTGAAGCTTTGAAGAACCGGAATAGTTTTTTTTGTCAAATAAAAATAGCAGGCCTTCAATCCACACCTTGTATGTTTTATTTATTTATTTTTTAAGTAACATGTCTAAGTGATGTGGGTTAGTCTGGAGCGCAGCCTGTTGACAGTTAAACCCACGGCAGAATCGATCAGCTGTTTAGTTAATCAACCGTGTTAATGTTAAAACTCATCATTAGACTGACACTGTGAGTTGTGTATAAAGTCAGGACTTTATGATATAAATTACCTTTTGTAGGGTTGTTATTGTTAATTTAGTGTGATTTTTGTTTTATCGCAAGAAAATATAACTATTAATGGTATTTTATCATTTTACCCCCTTTTCTATATGTACATTCTTTTTTTTTAAATTGCCGTAATGGTACATTTTTTTGACTGCTTGTGTATATAGATAGACAAGATGTATATGTATATGATATATTTTACACTATTGTTTAAAAGTTTGGGGTAATTTTGTTGTTGTTGTTGTTGATTAAAGAAATTAAGAGAATGCATTAAATCAATCAAAGGTGACTGTAAATAATTTTACATGGTTACAAAAAGATTCTATTTCAGATAAATGCTGTTCTTTTGAACGTAGCATTCATCAAAGAATCCTGGGGGGGAAAAATCATCAAGAAAAACAACGGTTTCCACAAAAATATTAAGCAGCACAACCGTTTTCAACATTGATAATGAGGCAATTATTAGTATTATTGTTGGAAACTGTTGTGCTGCAATATTTCTGTAGAAGCCATGATATATTTTTTCATGATTCTTTGATGATTAAGAATAGTATCTGTTAATAATATATCTAAATAAGAAATGTTTCTTGAGCACCAATTTATTTGCCAATCTATTATTTCACATTAATGTAATTGATTTGAATTATCTTCATTGGGGGCTAATATTGATACAATTAAGTGTGTTAAATTGGCAGCCCTACTTTTTTATGCAATTGAATCAAAAAAACAATACTATGTGTAGTGCTGTAGAGTTCTTTGTTTTTGTTGACAATCATGTGGAGTTGAGTGTACACTGCGTGACCTCGGCCTGGGATTAGAGACTTTGGCTGAAAGCCAGCCTGGTAACTTTAGGACTACAGCAGGTATTGACAGAGTCACGGTAAACGGCTCAACGGTGTCTGCTTAACGCTTGAGCGTCTGCTGGCCTAGTACTGCCTGTTTCTTTCGACCAGGATGGATCATTGTGAGCTGTTAAGCAGAACAGTCAATGAACTGGATGGATTTTTTTTGCTTTTTCTATTTTTAGTCAGATCTCGGAATAGAGTTGACTGACATGACCTATAGTGGATGCTGTAGGGGTTTGTAGAAACATGGTTTAATTCCCTCCAGATCCCGGTTTTATTAGCCACCCTAAATAAACTCTGCAGGAGAGTCTGTTTCTGACGGCACTGGGAGAACCAGTTGGATTAAAACACTCCGAGGCAACAAATACACCCTTCCTTTAGTATTCCTGAGGCATTCAGTCACCACAAACAGACGTGCCGACGACTCTTACAGTGGTTGCAGTAGATTATAGAAAGAGAGAGAGCAAAAGTAGGCCGGCCGGGTTTGTGAGTGGTTGATTTATTGGTTCCCATGTCACCTCCCATACCCTCATGTCCGCTGTAAGAACTCCACACAGAATGCTCCCCCTGTAAAACTACATTGGTGAAACACCAGTTGTAACACACACGGGCACACACAGGCCAGAGGCAGCCGGCACAGACAGGGACCATGAACCATGGCTATGACTTTCCCAGGGTAAGTGCCTCATTACGCTCTCTTCCATCCTCTACAGCAGCACACAGCAAAGCCAGCTTGGATTGACAATCTGTGGTTTCAGAAGTATATATATATATATATATATATATATATATATATATATATATATATATATATATATATATATATATATATATATATATATATATATATATATATATATATATATATATAGAAAAAAAGTTAAAATAAGACACAATTATTAGATTTATGTCGGCACACTGAAAGATTCTTGGAAATGTATATCCTAAATTCCGATGTATGAAGTTCTCAGTTCTTCTCTGAGTTGGAAGATTTGAGACGTGCTGTTTTCCAAGGACTGACAGACTAAAATAGACTTAGGCAATTATTACTCAGAATATGAAGGTGAAGTCATAAGTTTGACTGATCTGTGTCAAACAGGGATATTTACATCTTCCACAGTCATGCGTTGTCAGTTAAACTGTCTTTTTGACACTTACATTGGACTATATACTGCTACAAAACACCAGCTAGGGCAGTTAAAGTCTGTTTTAACATAATACATAGCCCTCTGGATAATTACAGCACATTGCCAGCATGTTAAAAAAAAGAATATGGCACAATTTAATAATTGAACTGACAGTGTAATCAGTGAAATGAGCTGAACGTTATGTTAATGCTTATGAGGGTTCATCAGGGTACATAGCTTTCACTTTGTCTCGATCATAACTGTCCGGTTATTTCAAGCACTTTCAGTTCAAAGCTTTGCCTTTGGGCCACAATACCGCCTTGCAATGGCATTTTTATTATCACTCCAATTTCCTTGAAACATCAGCTGTGTGTTGTGTCAACTTTACTGGCATGTCCTGCAGTTTTGTGTCCAAACATACCTCAACTCAGGACTTGGATGCTGTTTGGCAAATCACGTATTAGATAACGGATAAACCTATTTATGATGGTGTTAAAGCAATGCTACAGGGGAAACTGAGCATTTTCTGGGATTGGAAAGAAGATTGCTGACTGTTTAGAGTAAAGCAAAACTGTGTACTGGGTCACTGCATATCAAACTGAAATCTGGAGTCATGCAGTGTATGGAGCAGTTTAAGGAAAGTATCTTCATAGGAACGATCTCAGGAGAAGAAGTGTCCTTACTCTTTCTCCAGAGAAAAGACCAATTGATAATGATAAATATTTCTTGAGCAGCAAATCAGCATACTAGAATGATTTCTGAATGATGATGTGACACTGAAGACTGGAGGAATTCAGCTTTGCCTTCAATGGAATAAATTACATTTAGAAATATATAAAACTATTAAATGGTTTAAATTGTAAGAATGTTTCACAATATTATTGTTTTTACTGTATTTTAACCTTGGTCAGCATACCGGTAAAATACTTCAAAAACTTGAAATCTTACCAACCCCAAAGATTGGAATGGTAGAGTATATAAAAATAACATTAAATATAATTTATACTTAAAAATAAAATATCATAAGTGCCCTGAACTATGAAAGAGCAGCTTCTAAGCAAGAAAACCTTCCTCTTCGTCTCCATATTGTCTATAGTTCACAGTAGGAATTGTGATGGCAGCTGTGTTTTGTAAGGTTGAGGGATCAGTTGTTTTGCTTGGAAAAAGGATCAGATTCATGCGTACTATTGAACTATCCAGAACCCTTTCCTAAGGATGTGGTAGTCTGACTATCATCAGATGCATTATACGAAATCTCATGTTTTTAAATACAACACTGATAAGATGTGCTGCCCTCTCTATCTGCTGTGGTGCGCTTGGACAGTAAATAGATGCTTGGATTAATTGACAGCTTCTAACTGCACACAAACACACACACATTCAGAGGTTACTTCATCCTGAAGCATCCTTTTTTTGCTCGCTAATTGACAACCGGACCAGTCCAGAGCATCTAGATTGAATGAGAACCATTTTTGTCTGTTAACAGTTCTCACACATGCATTTTTTCATAAATTATGTTGACATAATGTATTATGCACTATTTATTTAATGTAAAAACTGAATCTACAGCGTGAAACACACAGATTGACGGTTCCTTTTTGAGAATCAAAGGCTACATCTGAAATTGCATACTTACCTACTGTAGTCAAAAAAACAGTCCGAATTCCCAGTACTCATAAAACAGTGGCGAGATGCTGAAGAGCATATCCTGTGGACACTTTACCGTCCCACGAGGCCACGGGAGATGATTTGTGAACAGCATTGAAGTGATGCAACTGATGCCGTAGGTCACATGAAAATGACAACATGACAAATGCACGTCCGAATTACATTTATACTACACACATTCATATGATACACGATTTTAATGGTCACAAAGTAATAAGTAATTAAAAAGTAGGCATTTTCCGATGCAGCCAAAAACATACACAGCTCAATTCCCAAACAAATAACAAATGAGTTTAGTGACTCGAACACATACAGCTTACAAGAGACTAAATATCTCAGACACACTATTATAGACACTGACATATAGACAGCTTTGTCAAAATAAATGTATGAAATGTTACCACTTTTTTTGTTTGTTAATATAAAGTTATAGCCAATTATTGGATTACATTCATGTAAAATGTGAACACACATTTCCTAAAAGCAAATTTTACATTTAATTAGTACTGAAATGATCTCATTTTGCAATGAAAAGTATTATCTTTGATAATATCTTGCCCCTTTCAATAAAGTGCTCTGTTTGCTAAAGCACATATTCCTGCTTATTTTTTCATGGTAAATCTGGATCTGCAGATGCTTTGAAGCCCAGCCGCTGGTGATCCATGTTTGTAGATGAGACATCTGTGCAATGTGTGTATGAAAGAAACATAAATCGGGTCTAAAGAAGGAGCAGTCGGAACCAGAGCTCTGCTTCTGTGATTTACCTGCACATTACTGTGCAAATCTAATAGTCTGCCATGAAACCCAGCCTAGACGCTCCGATCCTTCCTTCCTTTTCAGACACATGATCCGTCCTACATGAAGTGTAATGTGAAACATCTGTCTTCATTGGGTATTTTAAATATTGCCCTTCATGATAACGTTAATGTTTCTGTCAGCCTATGAGCACTGTAAGATTTTAACTTTCAGCTCATATTACTTTACTTTAACGGCACAATGACATTAAAATGTAGTGTTTAGTGTAGTGTAGCTTTGTCATCTTATATGCTAATGTACTCCTAAATGTTTTTAGTCTTTCTTATTCTGGGAAACTAGCCCAAAATATTACTGACTTTTTTGTAATATTTTTTTATAGGATGAAAAATGTCCTTCCACTTAATATATAGAGCATCAAATGTTTGCATCACGTCTGTCTACTGAGATACCATTATCTGTTCTATTTTTTTAAATGAGCCATAATTGTGGGCTTTAGTAGCGTAATATCCCCAAATCCTTTGCGTGTGATTCAGTGGTTTGTGGAAAGAATAAAAATGGGGGTGTCTAAGGGGGTGGTTAAAGTACCTTCTTTTATAAACGTCCATTTCTTGTCTTTTTTCAGCTTATGAGTCAGGAACCATAGTAGTCTCTAAATATTTCCATGACTATATCAAAAGTTGTCATGAATGTGTTCTAGATGATTAGACATGATGTGGAGCCCAGAAGGTATATTTCCTTACAAGGTGCATTCACACTTAAAACACTGCTTGTGAAGTCTCTGACTGACGGCAATTTAAACGAAAGGCTTTTGGCGAAATTACAACACAGGAAAGAAAATTGCATTTGTTTAAATGTTAACTTGTAGAGTTTACTGCAGTGACTGTTTGCTCAAAGCGTCTTGCTGCTTTAGCTATACTCAAGCTATAATTTAACAGTCAGTTTCATCTGCATTCTCCACAAAACAAGATCACACAGTGCACACACATAGAAAACTGCGGTACACAGCCTTCATCACCCTGCAAACGCATATCCCATGAATATTTAAAGTATTGCATTATTAAAATGACTGAAATGGAACTGAAATCCCTTAACAAGGGATTTGTTCCACACATCTGTTATGTAATATGTAATATTTCAAAACAGCAGCGAGCAGATGCTATTTATAGTGTTCTTTTGAGCTAAATTTAGACCGTACATGTTTGAAGCTGTGCTGATTCTTAGACTATTTTGGTGTATTTAATTTAATTCAGTAGTTATATTTATATTTGAAATCAAGCCTGAAGTGCTGAAATATAAAGAGATTGCTGTTTGCATGTAGTATGATATACAGTAATATCTGCTATATATGTCTTACTACATGTAGTAAATATTAACTACATTCAAATGAACTGCTAGAAAGCAACAAAATCACATGTTCATGTGTCTATCTCTCCCCCATCCTCTCTTTTTCCATGCCTCCATCTTACTTTAGCAGATTCAGTTTGCCAACCAAGAGGAAAAGCAGGAGTTCAGCAAGTTTCCTACAAAGACCGGACGGCGTTCCTTGTCTCGCTCCATCTCTCAGTCCTCCACGGACAGCTACAGCTCAGGTCAGACCCTCATCCACCGTCACTGCAAGCCAAGCAGAGCCATATATGTGTCAATACAGTTATCTAGTTCACAAACGTTGTCACGTGGCGTGAAGCGTTAAATGCATGCAAATGTATACTTTTTAGGTCTAACACCTTTTTAGCACATACATTGGTTTAGGCTTATTGCAGAAACTACTTGTCAACAAACATTGTGACCTTATTTCTTGTTCATGCTAGTTTGTGTGTTGTGGAATATAATCCCAGACCAGCTTAAAGTGAAAACTACAGACTTTTGGTAGTGCTGGCGCTGGATCAGACAAATTCACATTCCTAAATCGTTCGTAATGCCAACAAAAGTGAGGGATAAACATTCCTACATGTTTGTGACTGCAGACTGCTTAAACAGAATTGCAAAATAATTTCATAAGATCAGAAGAATGATTTTCATGTGTCATGTTTTCATTGTAAACACAACTGAATGCAGGCTTTGGGGTTTATCTCCACTAAAATGCGCCTCTATGCTTTTGTAGCGGCCTCATACACCGACAGTTCAGATGATGAGACGTCTCCTCGTGAGAAAAGCCAGATCAACTCAAAGGGCAGCAGCGACTTCTGCGTCAAGAACATCAAGCAGGCAGAGTTTGGTCGGCGGGAGATCGAGATCGCCGAGCAAGGTTAGGAGACCCACCTTTTATGGTTGGCACTGTGTGTCAGGTTTTCTTCACACCATCACATTCTTGTTGCTGTGTGATATCAACTTGGATTTACGTAACTGATTCTCAGCTAGTTTGTTATGTTTTGTCAAATTTTCTAAATTAATGTTTATGGTTTAGTAAAGTACTGTTGACTATGGAAATCTATTGTACTAGTTGAACACAAATACAGGTGTAAGTGCTGTCAAGTAAACAGGGTTTAGTAACAGCTGCTGTTGTCAGGAACAGTCATTGTACTCCATTTAATTGCATTTAATCTTTTTTAAAGGGATAACTGGGTCAAGATCTTAATGCCAGCACACAGTAATTATGGTTTAATGATGCTTTTCTGTCCTTTCTGGAAGCTTAAAAGCTTCAGTTTCATTGTATTTGTTCCACAGGAGAAAGAAAATCATACAGACCATTCAGAGAATTTTGAACAACATGAGTGTGGGAAAATACTAACAGAAGTTTAATTTATGGGTGACCTATTGCTTTAAAGGTGCTGTATGTAAGTTTTTGACTTTACTAACGCATAAAAATATATTTAGGAAACATGCTAAGTTTGCATACTCGTTTCTCCGAAAAACAAGGCTACAGTCAGTTATTCTTAGCCTGACGTCGTCATACTCAGATTCTAGTCAGAATATGAGTCTGATACTGCTCCATTTGGCTATGATTATGGGGCATTTCAGTCGAACCAGGAAAGAAAATGCCTCTGCACTCAATTGGATAGGCCTACAACCAATCAGAGCAATGGAGTAAGTGACGAAGTAGAAGGAGAAGATGAGTGTAAACGATCTTTGCCGGTGTTGTAAAAATAATTTAAGGATTCACGGAGTACTTACCAACACGATCATCATTTTTGAGAGAAATAGTAAAGGTGAATGCATATACGAACAAGTTCTCCATTTAGGATTAGAACTCGACAAGACCCAAGCGCTCTTTGGCATGATTACGTTACTGTTAATCATCTGTCCATCATCGTATAAAGCCTGCCCTGACAATTTGATTGGTCTAAACAGTTCTGGTTCGAGCATAGTTACTCCACAACTGATCAAGTTCAGACTAAACTTCCCGACCTCAAATGTTGTGGGCGTTGCCAATTTACCCAATAGTATTTTGACAACACAGGTTGCCAGCAGTGTTAATTTCGTTGACGAATAATTTTCGTCATAATTTTCGTCAACGACCTTTTTTCACTGACGAAAACGAGACGATAACTAAATGAAAACTAGTGTTGGATGACAAAAACTATGACAAAAATCAACTGTCATTTTCGTCAACAAATAAAAACGAGACGAAAATGTTAGGGAGGGTCGATTAGGGAAGAGATCCGGTCAGAACTGATGTCCTGTGTAACAGATGCGCACATTTGATTTGAACGTGCTGATCTAACCGCTGGAGAACACGGCGCTGTTGAGCTTCTACAGGCTCACGCATCCCCAATCCAGCGCTCCAGAGCGGCTCACAATCAATGAACATTAGCGCACATTTATGCCAGGCAATTGTTTATGAACTAATGCTGATGAATAATGACAATGTTTAGTTTACGATGTTTATATAGTAATATGTTTTAGACGGTTGTAACAGTGCTTATTTTATGTCATCTGAACTTGAATGAGCAACTGCAACAGAGGCGCAGACATTTAAAAATAAGAGTCCCGGTGTATTTCGAGCTTGTTTATAATGCATTATATATAGACACATATTCAATAAAGTATCGAGGTTATAATAGTTAACTAAAACCATTTTAAAAAATCTTCATTACTTGAAATTAAATAAATGTTAACTGAAATAAAAAAATAAATAAAAATAAACAAACTTATTTGTAGCTTTAGCTTAACCTGATTTGGCCTACTGACTAAAACCGAAATACAAAGTTATAAAAACTATATAGCTGTGTTTAAAAAACAAACAAAAAAATGAATTGAGCTCTCTTTCGTGTATTTTTAATGTCAAAAACAATAATGTCAAAATGTCAGTTCAAGTGACAGTTGGTTATGAAATGCTTAAATGCTTAGGCCCGGTTTCACAGACAGGGTTTAGACTAAGCCAGGATTAGGCCTTAGTTCAATTAGGACATTTAAGTAACTTTTATAAACGTGCCCAAGAAAAAAAACATTACTGGTGTGTATCTTGAGACAAAACAATGCCACTGACATATTTTAAGATTTGTCAGTGCAAGATTCTTTCAGTTAAAACAGCACAAACATGCATTTTAGTCTAGGACTAGCTTAAGCGTTGTCTGTGAAACCGGGGGTTAATGTATTATAATTGAACTAAACTAATTATATTTTAGGAGACTAAATCTACTGTAGATTTAGTCGACTAAAATCTTATGATATTTAGTCGACTAAAACTAGACTAAAACTAAAAACAATTCAGGTGACTAAAATATGACTCAAACTAAATGGCATTTTAGTCAAAAGACTATGACTAAAACTAAATCAAAATTTGCTGTCAAAATTAACACTGGTTGCCAGTTGGCGGAAAACATGGAAGCCATTACTGCCATGGAAGCCAGCAAAGAAACTGGGTCAGAGATCGCAGATTCTACCCGACCTAAAAAGCCTCGGCATCCATCAAAAAATCTCTATGAACGAGAGCATTAAACCACGGATAAATCATCTCATCAACTTACAGTGTGTAAGTCTCCTTGCCTTCCATTGTCAGTTGCGCTCGTTCTTGTTGCGTGTCCTCAAACTGGCAACCCGCGTGAGTGTCGAATCTGAGGAGGAGGCGGGGCAAACAATATTTTGACTTTGGACTGCGGTACCCATTTCAACCACTAGCTGTCATTCTTACATACAGCACCTTTAAAGGTTTGATCTCAGACTCTAAAGACTGTGCCTTCTTTAATAAAGTTGTCTCATCTCCAAACTGTCGTCTCAATCATATCCACAGATATGTCTGCACTCATTTCCCTGCGGAAACGAGCTCAGGGGGAGAAACCCCTGGCCGGGGCTAAAGTGGTTGGCTGTACCCACATCACTGCACAGACTGCTGTAGGTTCTCCTCAGGGCCGCACACTTCTTCTACAACCAGTCTTTGATTTTAACACAGAATATTTACATAGTGCTTCTATAGTGCTTATGTGTGAACATATCGCAGAACAAATACATGTAAATACACACCTTGTTGCTCCTAGTCTGCTTTCCCATGTGGTTGATATGCTGTACTGGTTTCTTTCAGGTCCTGATCGAGACACTTGTGGCACTGGGCGCCCAGTGTCGCTGGACTGCCTGTAACATTTACTCCACTCAGAATGAAGTGGCAGCAGCTTTGGCAGAGAGCGGTAAACGACCTTCTAAACTTATAATACCAATTCCAACCTGGTCCAATGTGGCCTGATATTCTGGACTCATTGTGTATTTATTGTGTGCCCTTTAAAGGTGTTTCGGTTTTTGCCTGGAAAGGTGAATCGGAGGACGACTTCTGGTGGTGCATCGATCGCTGTGTCAACATGGAAGGCTGGCAGGCAAACATGGTATAATAATCTGTGCATAATATCTAAGATATTAAAAAAAACTGAATCAATGGGCAGTGTCTGTTTACAATGAGTGCAAATAACCAACCTTGTGTGCAAAGATTATTTTCAGTAACTCCACCCAGCATTTACCCATTGTACAAACTGCATATCACGTCTATTTACACTTTGTGTGAATAACATCTATTGCTTTTTGTAACAAAGTGTAACAAAGATGCTAACTGTTGCTATCCACACTTTGTGCAAACATATGATCTACCACTATTTGCACTAGTAAGCACACTGCGTCTATTACACTTTATTTGCTGCCAAATCAGTATTTAATCTTCCAAAACAATTATCATGATTCCTCTGTGTTTTCAGGCTAGTAATCGTCATACAATTTTTTTTTACAGATCCTAGATGATGGGGGCGATCTGACCCACTGGGTGTATAAGAAGTATCCCAGTGTTTTTAAGAAAATACGTGGGATCGTGGAGGAGAGCGTTACAGGTGTACACAGGTAATGGGGGATTGTAGGACTTTTTTATTTTATTTTATCATCCCATACAAATAACACAATGGCACAAATCCAAAAAAATGTTTTAATTCTATGATAAATCACTATATGATTAGAATAATGAGATTAATCACATCTGAATATTAGTAGAAACATATTTGTGTTTGAATCAAATTAGTCTCTTTGTATTCATTTTGTTAGGCTGTACCAACTTTCCAAAGCCGGCAAGCTTTGCGTCCCCGCTATGAATGTCAATGATTCTGTCACCAAGCAGAAGTTTGATAATCTGTACTGCTGCAGGGAGTCCATCTTGGATGGGTAAGACTTTTTAAAGATTTTTTTTTGCATTTATTTCTCTAACTTATCATAGAGTATAATCATTGTTGACTTCCTCTTTCTTCTTAGTCTGAAGCGAACGACAGATGTGATGTTTGGTGGGAAGCAGGTGGTGGTTTGCGGTTATGGAGAGGTCAGTCAACATCTGCGCTTTTGTAAAATGCCCCAAAGTGGATTCTAGATAATCTGCATAATGAAAACAATAATCTCTAAATTTCTCTTAAATGCCAGACTCTTATTTACTACAAGCACTGAGATTTTAAGAATATTTCTGTGGGTTTTATTTTCATTCTTGTATTGATTCTGTTGTAGGTGGGAAAAGGTTGTTGTTCAGCTCTGAAAGCGCTTGGAGCCATTGTATGTGTGACGGAGATCGACCCTATTTGTGCTCTTCAAGCGTGGTAAGATAAATACACCCATAAAAATGAGCTTCAATTAAAACCCATTTTAGTATTATATATATAATATTATACTATTTATTCATATTTTGAGTTAGCTTTTATTTTTATATTTACATTAGGCTTTAGTCATTTTGTTATATGCTTTTGTCATTTTTTTAAATATATATTTATATTTTGATGTAATTTATTATTATTATTATTATTATTATTATTTCATTTTAGTAATTTGAGTACTTCAGCTTATTTTATTTCAGTTAGCTGCCATTACAAGACTTCTAATTTTAGTTTGTTTTTTTATTACAATTTTTTCATCTAATAATTATATTTAATTTTATTTCAGCTTTATTTCAACTTACAAAAGTGATTTGTAATAGTTTTAGTTAACAATAAAAAGTAACAGTATTGTGTTGATCTGGCAAATTAACTTCTCTTTTTATAAAATAGTCAATGGGCTTTCGTTAATTCTCTCAGCCATTAAATATGAATATAGTTAATTGTAGAAGGGGGAGGGGCATTCTCGTTTAAGAGCATTTGATTGGATAAAAATCTGTGTAGTGCAAGATGAGTCATCAATATTTTGGCCGGTTTTTCTTGAAGAGAGACTGCACATTTTAAATGTGTATATTTTATATTACAAGTCAATTATGTAATCAGATTTTATATAGACTAAGGCCCCGTCCATACGGAGACGTGTTTAGCTGTATACATAATTTTTTTTTTTTACTGTATCAGCGTTTCGTCCACACGGATCTGGCGTTTTGGGAGCATGAATCTGATATTTTTTGAAACCGGGTCCCAGACTGGATAAATAAAAAAAACGACACCCTTTTTCGCGTGTACAGCCAATCTGTATATTTTGTGAAACGGTGATGTCATCACACCATGTTCCGCACGGGAAAGACTAGAAGGGATACAGCTACGGGCACTGGGCATGCGCACATCAATATTGCGTCATTTAATTACTGTATTTGCGTTATTGTAAGGGTAGGTTTAGGGTTGGGGTAGGTGTAGGCGTTAATAAAACACAATCTGGTAAGTAGCAAATGTATTTATTGTTATTTTATTGTGAGATTTTGCCTCACTTCCTACCATTGCCGTTTTTAGTGTATTTCTGTGGCAGAATTACAGAGCCACATACTGGTCTGGCATGTAAACTACATCGTTTTGAGTCGGTTTCAGTGCTGTATGCGGATATTTCTTGAAACGAGGGAAAAAAAAGATTGGATAGGGAAAGCTCTGGCTTCGATTGGACGGGGCCTAAGAGACACAAAACTTGCACAACATGAACAATAAAAAGTTAAATATCAGCAACATTTTATTTAAATGCCAATATATTTATAAACGATATATACACTCACCTAAAGGATTATTAGGAACACCTGTTCAATTTCTCATTAATGCAATTATCTAATCAACCAATCACATGGCAGTTGCTTCAATGCATTAAGGGGTGTGGTCCAGGTCAAGACAATCTCCTGAACTCCAAACTGAATGTCAGAATGGGAAAGAAAGGTGATTTAAGCAATTTTGAGCGTGGCATGGTTGTTGGTGCCAGACGGGCCGGTCTGAGTATTTCACAGTCTACACAGTTACTGGGATTTTCACGCCCAAACCATTTCTAGGGTTTACAAAGAATGGTGTGAAAAGGGAAAAACATCCAGTATGCGGCAGTCCTGTGGGCGAAAATGCCTTGTTGATGCTAGAGGTCAGAGGAGAATGGGCCGACTGATTCAAGCTGATAGAAGAGCAACTTTGACTGAAATAACCACTCGTTACAACCGAGGTATGCAGCAAAGCATTTGTGAAGCCACAACACGCACAACCTTGAGGCGGATGGGCTACAACAGCAGAAGACCCAACCGGGTACCACTCATCTCCACTACAAATAGGAAAAAGAGGCTACAATTTGCACGAGCTCACCAAAATTGGACAGTTGAAGACTGGAAAAATGTTGCCTGGTCTGATGAGTCTCGATTTCTGTTGAGACATTCAGATGGTAGAGTCAAAATTTGGTGTAAACAGAATGAGAACATGGATCCATCATGCCTTGTTACCACTGTGCAGGCTGGTGGTGGTGGTGTAATGGTGTGGGGGATGTTTTCTTGGCACACCTTAGGCCCCTTAGTGCCAATTGGGCATTGTTTAAATGCCACGGCCTACCTGAGCATTGTTTCTGACCATGTCCATCCCTTTATGACCACCATGTACCCATCCTCTGATGGCTACTTCCAGCAGGATAATGCACCATGCCACAAAGCTCGAATCATTTCAAATTGGTTTCTTGAACATGACAATGAGTTCACTGTACTAAAATGGCCCCCACAGTCACCAGATCTCAACCCAATAGAGCATCTTTGGGATGTGGTGGAACGGGAGCTTCGTGCCCTGGATGTGCATCCCACAAATCTCCATCAACTGCAAGATGCTATCCTATCAATATGGGCCAACATTTCTAAAGAATGCTTTCAGCACCTTGTTGAATCAATGCCACGTAGAATTAAGGCAGTTCTTAAGGCGAAAGGGGGTCAAACACAGTATTAGTATGGTGTTCCTAATAATCCTTTAGGTGAGTGTGTATATATATATATATATATATATATATATATATATATATATATATATATATATATATATATATATATATATATATATATATATACAATTTTCCTTTGTTTTGTACCCAACAACTTCTCTAACACAAGACCACAGGAAGTCTTTACACAGGAAGTCTGTGAACAAGCTGAAGTGCTTATTTATATTTAACCACATTTTCCAGTTACCAACTGAGATACCAGTTGAATTCGATCTGTTTTTATCTCCCTCCTAGTATGGATGGCTTCAGAGTGGTGAAGCTAAATGAGGTGGTTCGCCAAATGGACATGGTTATCACCTGCACGGGTACGTCTGGTTACAGCTGGCTCACTTCCAATTTCACATCCATTTCCTCTGTTTCATGCAGCTCTTATCAGCACAAACACATCCTCCCAAATGCCCTTGCATTGAACGGCTGTGAAACAGTTTGCCCTTTGACAGCTGCGGCTGATCTCTGGGCAACTCTGAAGTTGTCTGGGACAAATTATATTTGCTCTGCAAGTGATAAAATAGTTGTGTAAAAACATAGTAGAGAGTTGTTGAGGTTTAGATAAGTTCTGTGTGGTCTCTGCAATTCAAAGGCACATCTTTGTCTTAGATGTAAGTTTATTTATTAATACATGTATTATTTTAAATGTAACGTAACATTATTATTATTATACATAAATAAGGAAAGATTTGTTTCATTGTTTTTGGTTCCATATTTGAAATTTTGAGTAAGGCAAGGCAAGTTTATTTGTATAGCACATTTCATACACAGTGGCAATTCAAAGTGCTTTACACAGAAATTAAGTTAAAATATTCATAAGTGAATAAAATAAAAATAAAAATATACATAGTATAACAGTTATAATAGGAATTAAAAGAAAATAGAAAATAAGGTGGAAGAAAATGTAGAGTCAGGTTTACTTTAAAAATATTTGTCAGGTAACTGTGTGTTTAGACAGTACCCTTACAGACAAATATTCTTGGCCTAACTTGAGGGCGTTCTCTAGATGTTTTACCCATCAGAGCAGATCTAAACGGGTCTTCCTCGCACCGGAGGGAGTACTCAAAAAATATTTGTGAGGTAACTGTGCGTTTAAACATTACCCTTACAGTCAAATCTTCCTGGACAGGAACACTAGGGCTATCTCTACTTTGTTCGACCGTCAGAGCGGATCTACACGGTCCTTCCTCTTACTACCAAGGCTATACAGATCTATCCGTCAGAGCGGATCTAAACGGATTGTCCTCGCGCCGGAGGGATTTCAATTTATCGCTCCCCCGTCTCTCAACCTCTTCCACCCAGTCAGCCTTAACAAAATAAAAAAAAAAAAAAAAAAAAGTATAATTAAAACTAAAAATAATAACCGGGTTAAATTGAAACACATAATTAAAGTGCAAGCAGTTCGGACAAAGCACAGGGCTACTGTTGCATCTGGCTTGGCGTGCTCAGTTGGGGACACTCAAATTTTTCAACTAAACATCGAAATAAATCTAATTAATAAACTAAATGAACCATATAATAATGAACCATATATTACTGATCTAATTATTGATCTAAAGCCCACACTGTCACCGTATGGAAATTTAAACTGATGACATCAAATGACTATACAGCTTAATAAAATTATGCTGCATTATTTTCCTGTTTAATACTGTAAAGCTGCTTTGGAACAATCTACATTGTTAAAAGCGCTATATAAATAAAGTTGACTTGACTCATTCAGTAAATGCATAAGATAAGGTGCAATCAGTTAGACGTACAGTGGCACAGTGCTCATTCAGTAAATGCACAGCTAAACAGATGTGTTTTGAGTCTGGATTTGAAAGCACATCTGATCTGTTCAGGAAGCTGGTTCCAGCTACGGCTGGCATAATAGCTAAAAGCAGACTCTCCTTGCTTTGAGTGAACCCTTGGTATTTCTAATTGACTTGATCCTGATGATCTGAGTGATCTGTTGGGTTTGTACTTAATCAGCATATCTGAGTACAACAGTAGCTATCCTTTTTTAGCATTTGGTTCTGGAAGTATTTTCCCCATTCATTTTTCCCATAAGGATTTTTAAAGTCTTTGTTAACCTCTTATCTATGCACCGGCTCGTGGGCGTGGCGGTTGACGTGAGTGGGCGGGTCTGTACTTTTATTTACTTTTGTTTTATACAAAATATTCAATCAACTATCGCAAACTATGCATCATTTGAAAGCTAAAACACTCAAGATTGAACTTGTTTTTGCAACACCAGAGAGGAAAGGGTTAAATGAAATGATAAAGGACCGGCCATGTAAACATTAGCATGATATTAGCAATACTCATCTTTCATCTCCTGTCGTTCAGATCGGAAGAATCCAATAAACACCCTCCCTCATCTCTCTCCTTCAATCAGTCTCTCCTGCGATGCATCATATAGAGCAAGGGTCTCAAACTCATTTTACCTGGGGGCCGCTGGAGGTAGACTCTGGGTCAGGCTGGGCCGCATCAAGTATTACACATAAAAAGTGTTTCAAGTATTCAAAAAAAAAAGTAGCACAACAGATCCAATCTTCTCAATCTTTATTATTAACAGTTCTTCAACATGAATGTTTCTTCTGAACATGAACTGTTCCTCTGAATTTGAACTAAATTATATAGCCTATAGAAATTAAATGTAATATGAAATAATGATTGATCTTAATTTTATTTTAAATAATATACTAATTCACAGCAAGGCGTAACCAGGTCAAACAGAACAGTGAACGAAATTCTAGGTCTAATTCTAGGACTATTTGTAAACAATATTTGCATTAATTTGCATCAAATATATTATTAGTCCCGATATTCTTCGCATGAGTGAGTGAATAAATACATAGATCAGCGAAAACCTTTAGAATTCTCCTGTGGTCTGCTGGTAAAAAATTTTGTCAACAGTGTCAAAGGTTCCGGGTTCTAATCCGCCCTCATATAGTTTTTCTTCATTAAAATCAAAGATGTCCATCAATGATTGTATAATAAGACCATGGACATGTTTACATTTTGTTTTGTGATTTCACCAGAAAGAATAGAGTCTCTCTCAGCAACGGCATTAAGCGATAGATTGCTCGTCCGTGTATGAAGACTGTGCAATGTGCACGAGCCAAAAGAGAACCTAAACCCCGCCTACTTTGATTTGATTGGCCATCTCAATCATTTTGACATTTACGAGCGCTGTTAGACCACATTCGTTTCAACTGTCTGATCAGCTTCGTTCGTCTGTTCCAGTCAATCACGCGGTGTCAACCAATTATACTGCACGAGGGAGGGGCGAGCCAACTCTCTCTCTCTCTCTCTCTCTCTCTCTCTCTCACACACACACACACACACACACACACACACACAAAGGAGGCAGCAAGCGCCGCTCACGCAATGATTCAGCAACAAGGTGCTTTTCAGAGAAACGCGCGGGCCGCACTAACACTAAACTTTGATGTCAAGAAGGAGGCCACAAAATATCATCCTGCGGGCCGCAAGTGGCCCGCGGGCCGCGAGTTTGAGACCCCTGATATAGAGGTGAGCTGTCAATTGGTGAGGGCTTGGTGAGCTGTCAATCATTGCGCCCATGGTTTTCGTTGGATAAAGGCACTCAGTGCCTAGCCAATGCCTTTCCAACAAAGGTTTGATTGATGGACTTAGTAACCAATCAAAAGGCATTATCTTGCGCAGTTTATGTAAGTAGGATTTGGTGAATACTACTAGTGCTTAGGCTTTCATAACACCGGCACGCGTTTCCCATGGCGCCTGCCAGTGATTAGGGCAGAAACTGCAGTGGAGCGCGCAGACTCTATGACTGACACTTCTTATCAACTAAATTAGTTTTTTACACTTTGTAATTTCTGTAAATAGTTGCTTTAGTTTTTCAGTAACTGTTTATCCATTATAACTAGCAGTTTATTGCAGGTTATTGCAGATTTATTTGAATGAAAAACTATTTAATATTGCAAATGTTCTGAAATAAATGGCCTTTTTGAAAGGACGCTTAGACTTTTCTTGACATAAAAGCTTACAGAAGCTACATTACTGAGAGAATCATCCTCATATTTGAATCATGACATGATTAGACATCCATTTAAGTTATTTTCAGGCTCTTAACATTAAATTCTCATATTTTTTTCCCTAAGTGAAAAAAAAAAAAAAAAGTGAGTCACTTACATGTATATTACTCTGTTCCCATATTACTTTGAGTTATTATGACTCTTGGGTAACAACATTTCAAGTGTCTAGTTTAAAATAAGACCAGATTTATGAATATAGACCATAGGGTTTAAGAGATGCAGACATTTTCATTTGGGTATGTCGTTTTCAAAAAATTCTCAAAAATAGGGGCGCAGGTTAAGAGGTTAAAGGTGAATCACTACATTATAAACTTTGATTTGAAGAATAATTTGGAAGGTACAAGACTGTATACTTAACGTCTTTAAAGAGCACTGCAAATTATATTATTAAATTAAAAATGATTGTTAAGCATTAAACTATTTATTAAAGATATTGATTATGTATATAGAAGCTATATATTTTAAGTTCATTGCGAAATATGCATATTTGAGAGCGTAGGGAAATTGACTCAATTATGTCATTCTCAGTGCTTCATGGAAAATTTTTTTTTTTGCATGATTTGCTTGTTGTGAATCTCTGATTGGTGGAGATTTCTTTGCAGAATCATGGGTAATGTAGATTTTCCATAAGGAATCTCACTGTTAAACACGATTATTTAAAAAATAAGTAAAAAAAGTAAAGAAATAATATGGGCTAGAGCAGTGTTTCTCAACTGGTGAGCTACGACCCACTCAGAACGGTGGGTAGCGACCCACCAGTTGAGAAACACTGCTCTAGCCCATAGTGCCTGAGAAAAACGTGTTGTCCCCATTCAGTATATGTGGTCAGATGATATGTTGTCAGGCTATATGTCAATGTCATTTTTCTAACGTTATTTCCGTAGCTTGTTACGAAATAAAAAGTCTCTCTCACCTCAGATAACCAAACTTTCCTGTCCTGTCCTGTCAGCCATTATACTGTGCTCGTAGCTTCATATTTATCACTTCATATATAACGTGCAAGAGAAACTACGAGCATGCAACATTACATTGTCTATTAGTAAGTCATGAAATAAAAGTACCAATAAATCACTTAAAGGGTTACTTCAGCGATTCAGCATTAAGCTTTGTATCAGTAGAAACCCGGTAGTATATCCGAATTATTGTACTTTCCCCCCTCATGTCCCCCTGAGATGAGAGAATTATGCATTTTATTTCTGGAAAAAAATCCTCCGATAACGCAAATACCGTCATTTTGTGTCATCGGAGGATTTTTTGGCCAAAGTCTATAGACTACAGCCAGTAGTAGGAGCTAGTTCCGCATGTTTTCAACCCGCCCATAGGGGTGGGATCTCACTCACAGAATGTAAAAGCGCACGGCCGCTGTCGCTCGGCACGGGCATTAATAACGGAGCGGTATGGAGCAAAGTGATTGTTTCAACTTTTCAATGAATTCCTATGAAAGTTTAGCTTCCATAGGCATGATCTGATAGCGCCAGACTTGACACGCGCCCTGAATGACTGCCGCGCTTACCTCACCTCAGCTCTGCTCAGTTCGGCTCACTCACACTTTATTGAAAAGACACGTTCAGTTTTTAATTGTAGTGTCGGTTCTCTAACTGAACGAAATGATTTTATTACTATGAATATCAAAACGACGGTGGGCTGGTGTCATGGTGGGCAAGTGATAACCGGTATCCGTGGCTTTGGGAGTAGCCTCTTAGGGCAGCGAAGCAAGTGCATTCTGGGAGTTGTCTTTCATCCACATGAGACAAAAATACATTTTCTGTCTTTTCTCTGTCTAGAATAATTTCACATTTCTACTACACATAAATTACCCAGTTTAAATACACATTCATCTTCCCAGCGCTGAAGTAGCCCTTTAACTGGTACGAGGTGTGTTAGCTGGGAAGGATTTGCATGCAGGTATGATGTTCATTCTGTTCATCAGGAGCAGTTTCCATGTATCATTAACAGTTCAAGTTGCTATTATGTATTCACCATGGTAACTATTGTTTCAATAACCCCAAAATGCCACTTTATTTTCACTTTGTTATTTTGTATATTTTTTAATTAGCGTGGTGGCTACTTTATTGTATTAACAAAAACTAGTTTGGGACTGCTATTTAATAGCCTAAATAGCCTAATTCCTATAAAAGTGGGTCGCGACATAATGACCTTGGGAAAATGTGGGTCCCATGGCCAAACCAGTTGAGAACCCCTGGGCTAGAGGCTTCAACTGAAGCATACAGCATCGATTAACAACATCATAGTTCACAGTAGGTCTGTTTTTAATAGTGTATAAGTTAAAATAGTTCAAAGTTATTCCCCCTATAGAGAAAATAAATGGGATTTTTACTTCTGGAACATGACCATTTTATGACCAAATAAAAAAGTCATTTTATTTGGTTTGCACAAATCATTTCTACTCGGGTTTCCTGAAGATTCCTGAATACATTTTTGTTTCTACAGGGAACAAAAATGTTGTCACCAGGGAGCACTTGGATCGGATGAAGAACGGCTGTATTGTCTGTAATATGGGCCATTCCAACACTGAGATCGATGTGGTGAGTTTGTATCGCCTTGAATCACATTTATCTTTGTTTGTTGAAAATATTTTTGGGTTATTTAAGAGGAGGCTCCATTTGCTCTCGCTGTAGTGTAGTGTGGCTTTATTGGTGAATGTAGTCCAGGGAAAGAATTTTAACGTCAACAGCTGTAGATGTTCCATGAGCAGCAGGGCCACTTAATCAACCTGAAAGCCTCTTAGTGGCATGTTTCCAACAACAAAGTGAAGTGCGCTGACTGTGTTCATAGTGAATGCCCTTTTTTTGTGTGTGTGTGTGTGTGTGTGTGTTTAGCTTTGTAGGTTTATCAGCCTGTACTGATGAAAAGTTAAAGCAAGTGTTAGTTGTGTGCGCTCATGTGTGTCTGTTCTTTCTCTGTTCCAGGCGAGTCTGCGGACTCCAGAGCTCACCTGGGAGAGGGTGCGCTCACAGGTTGACCACGTCATCTGGCCTGACGGGAAACGAGTGATTTTACTGGCAGAGGTCTTTCCTCCTTCCCTTTTTTTTTATGAATGTGTGCCACTACCTAAGAGCGGTGTGGCTCTACAGTTTATACTACGCTAGATGTATTTGCATGGCAGTCTGAGATTTAGAACCGCTTTACGGTATTTATACATGAGAGCGACAAAGAAACATACAGAGCAGGACGTGTCCCAAACAAGTCAAGATAAGCAAGTTGTTGGTATTAAAGAGTGTTTGGCATGACGCAATGCAGAGTTTAGTTGTTTTACAGTTACAAAGCAAATGTATGCATTATTATAAACTACTGTTCAAAAGTTTGGGTTCAGTGAGGTTGTCTTTTAAAGAAATTATTTGTATTGAGCAATGATGCATTAAATTGATCGAAAGTGACAGTAAAGCCATTTATAATGTTACAAATATATACAAATATACAAATATATATATATATTAAAATAGTGCTGTTCTTTTGAACTTTCTATTCATCAAATAATCCTGAAAAACATTATCACGATTAACACAAAACTATTAAGCATGCACAGCTGTTTTGAATATTGATGATAATAAGACATTTTTCTTGAGCATCAAATCATCATATTAGAATGATTTCTGAAGGATCATGTGACACTGAAGACTGGAGAAATGATGCTGAAAATTCAGCTTTGCCTTCACAGAAATAAATTAAAATATATTAAAATAGAAAAAAGTTGATTTGTATTGTAATAATATTTCACAATATTAGTTTTTAACCATATTTTTGATCAAATAAATGTAGCCTTGGTGAGCATAAGAGACTTCTTTCAAAAAGAGAAAAAAATCTTACTGTCCTCGAAGTTTTGATCGGTAGTGTATTTTAATATTTAGTGTTTTTTATTTTTTATTTAATAAAATATAATATTACTCTATTAGTCTCTTTTAACACTGCTTTTAAACTGATTGTATATATAATATTATAAATAATCAAGTGAAATTAAGTATTAGTTGGTGAAATTGGTGTTGCCATATGGTTATTTGATATATATATATAAAAAAAAATTATATTAAATCCATAAATTTCAATAAAAAAAAAAATTGTGATTTGTACCATGACCATTATGATCTATTATGGTCTATTATGGTCCGTAGCACCCCCACCCAATCCTTGGTTTTCTCTAATGTGCCCACCATGATAAATCACTCTCCTTTGTGTGTTCTCCTGGTGGAGCTCAGTACATCTGTGTGCTATTTTTCAGGGCCGGCTCTTGAACCTGAGCTGCTCAACAGTCCCCTCATTTGTGCTATCAATCACGGCCACAACTCAGGTAATTTAACCTGTCACCATTTGGGTTTTAGCTGAAGTGAGTTTGTTCCCTCTGTACAGATGACATTTTGTCCATTTATGTAGAGTGCTGCTGCACAGCTGTGTGATTATTATGCCTGATTTAACATCTCTAATCGCAGGCTGCTGTGTTCTTTATTTTAATGTTAGGCTTTGGCCCTAATAGAGCTGTATAATGCACCAGAAGGTCGCTACAAACAGGACGTCTACCTCCTGCCCAAGAAGATGGGTAAGAGTTATCTGAACCAATCACCACTGGCAACTTGAATACATCAGTCATATGTATTAACTGTGATAAATCATGTGTGTGTGTGTGTTTCAGATGAATATGTGGCCAGCTTGCACCTACCCAATTTCGATGCTCATCTTACGGAGCTGTCAGATGAGCAGGCCAAATATATGGGCCTCAATAAGAATGGACCCTTTAAACCAAATTACTACAGGTATGAGAGGTGCTCTAGAAGACCTCGCATCACCATATTGCTGATAGTACACATTTTACTGTTCTATAGTAGTGTGGTGAAGACAGACTGGCATTGTCCTATTTTAGGCAAAAAAAATTCTCATGAAGGACTCAATAATAAAATACATATACTGCCCTCTTTCCATATACTGGTCACATACTGCCCTCTGCTGGTTCTCAATAAAAATGTCACATACCACAACCAGTGAAATTGATAATTCAGCATATTAGTCTTGTAAAAATCTGTATAATTATTTATAATAATATATATAATATATAAGTTTATTATTTTAGCTTTTCAGTATAACATTCACTACGGTTCAAAATTGTGGGGTTGTAAGATTTTTTTGAAATGGGAAATATTACAATTTAAAACAAATGTTTTCTATTTAAATTTATTTTAAAATGTAATTTATACCTGTGATGATGACATGATCGTTCAGAAATCTTCTGAATCTTCTGAAAATTCTAATATGCTGATTTTTTGCTCAAGAAATATTTATTATTATTATCAATATTGAAAACAGTTGTGCTGCTTAATATTTTGTAGATTTTCAGGATTCTTTGATTAATAGAATGTTCAAAAGAACAGTATTTTTTAGAAATTAAAACATTTTGTGACATTATAAATGTCTTTACTCTCACTTGAGATAATTTTAATGTATCCTTGCTGGATAAATGTATTCCATTTCTTCAAAAAAATAAAAAATCTTACTGACCCCAAACTTTTGAATGGTAGTCCAATTGATAAAAAATCAGTAAAAAACACTTCACATTATAAATATTCATCATCCCAGACTGAACAGTTATGACAAAAATAACATTTTCTATTGTTTTACTTACAGATATTAGTGTGACTGGATCGATTCAGCCTTCATCAAAGATGGAGAGACCTGCATTAACCAGAGAAGCAAGAGATTTATTTTATATTAATATACATTTCTTAAAGAGAAACTTGATTTTACTGAATGTTATTCTTATTTAATAGTGTTACTAATGTCCAGTGACAAAATATACATTCATGTCACTTTTAGGCTTATGTGCATTGATAGAATTCATGTATTATAGCAATTGTTGTAAATCTTCTTTTAACCTAAAATACGTAAAGGACCACTGTCTATGGCTCTAAAAATGTGCCAAATATTGGTTATAGTTACTGATCTATCTCATAGAATAATTGATCATTGTTACTATGCTTTGTTTTTACATGGTTATTCCGTTCACCCAAGGTTACACTATACTCAACCTTATATGACCAAAAAGTTGTCTTTGTGGCTTTTTAATATACAAAAAGGTTAGTCTCAGCATAATATTCTTGATTTATTTCTCTTGCGTAAGAAAATGTAATAGCTTTTTTGAATGAATGTACTGTGTATTACTGTAAAAGCTAGAGTGTTCTGGCAATATGATACACACCACTGTGTGCAGAAACTAAATATACCCCGCTTGGGGGATTTTATGAATTGTGTCACCAACAGGGATTCTTTTCCTTTTCACTTTCTCACACACCTTCAACATCTCTGTGGCCTTTTATATAATTCTTATATTCAAATAATGTAGACCATTATATGTTATGTAGGCCAGTCTTAGATGAGAATAAATGTAACCCCAGTTGAAATGAGATTTTGGGATATTCTGTGAGTGGTTTGATGAATATTATTGACCTTTGGCCCCTAACATTCCCACACAGTCAGCTAGATTCACAAGAAGCACACATATTGTGATCACCATCTCTAAGGGACTGCAAACGTCTTAAGAAAAAAATCACTGTGAAGGCTGTCATGTGAATATTTGCCTCATCTGCACTTTGTTTGTGATTTACCTTTTCATTACATCATTTGTCAGATGTGTTCCCTCTGACTTGATGTCATCATCGAGTCCCTGCATTAAAGATCTTGCTGTCACTAAATATGCCTCTTGAACTATATTATGGTTTACTATTAATCACAATGTCACAAATGTTAATTTCTATTATTGTGTAGAAAGTTTGGGTAACACTTTATTTTACAGTGTCATTCTTGCATGTTACATGCATGTAACTAACGCTAAACCAAGTACTAACCCTATAGTAAGTACATAGGGTGATATCAGCTAAATTGGGCCACTTTTTGGTAAATCGCTTGGGACAATAATACAATACCATATATGCCTTTCCCATGTGTTTTTATGATTTTTAATGACTGTTTTTGATCATGTTGTATTGAAATTATGTAAAAAAAAAAATATTTAGGCCCTATAGTTCTTAAAACATCAGCTGTGCCACCTTTTTTTGCATGAGCAGTTTCAGGTGAAATGGGCCACTATTTCAGGTAAAATGGGCCGCTGTTTCAGGTAAACAATGGGCCAGTCAAACTGCAAAGGGAAATAGTGATTTATTATCAATTTTAATTTTATGTAGCCACATAAATTTAAACTGCATTAATCAAACATAAAAACATGTCATTAAAAAAACAAAAAAAAAACATTTTGGGTGCAAACCCACATATTCAAATGTACAATTAAAAAAGTCAATTTTGTAACAGCATAGATCATTGGTCAGTGGTGTGTGTGTGGGCGTACGTGCGTGTGTGTGTGTGTGTCGGTGTGTGCATAACACAAATTTGTATAATGACATTTACCAATTACACTGGTATTACAACATCAAGCTGGTTTATGAGGTCTTTCTAAATGTCCCCGTAAATCAAATTGCTTTACTAAACAATGTTTTATTAAAAATGTAAAAATGCAGAATGTTTCCTGTGATGGTTGTGTTTATGGGTAGGGGCAGTGTAGGGGGATAGAAAATACGGTTTGTACGGTAAAAAAATCATTACGCCTATGGAGAGTCCTCATAATGTTGTTGCACCAACATATGTGTGTCGGTGTGTGTGTGTGTGTGTGTCGGTGTGTGGGTGTGGCCCATTTTAGCTGAAACCATGTGGCCCATTTTAGCTCAGTGGGTTAAGGTAAATTGGGCCGTCAAGAAAAACATCACTTTTCCAAAAAATATGTTCATATACCAAAATAACAGCATTATTTCTGATGGATGCCATCAAGACCGATATTATGCTTAGTTTTTTATGTGCATGTTTTTTTTTTTATTTTTATAGATTTATCATCCTTATAATAGTTTAGTTAGATTTGGTATGCCAGGCTACTTGCCATGCAGCTTTCTGGTGCAGTCTTGATTTGAATTATTGCCCCGCCCACCATCGCAACCATAAACTAATCAAATCACCTGTTACTTGTCAAGAACAGTTATGACAACAGTTTGAAATCGTTTCAGTCATTGGCTCTAAATTCCAGAGGGGCTGGGACCCCCAAACCTTAAAGGGGCTATATGCGTTTTTCTGAAATTTAAACTCGCGACTGACACCTGTGGCCAAAAAACAGAACTGATCTTCATTTCTGCTCGCTCTCGCAGCGCGCGCTCGTACGTGTACACTTCACAAGTCAGCTGCTGCAAGGAGGTCAACATTATGTTTACAGAGGTAAGAACAGTCAAATACATATAATGTTTGAGATAAGTGTTCTCTTATCAAAACGTCAAACGTGTAGCTGACAAACTACACAAAAAATTTATACATTAAATAAATAAATAAACCCATTTCGCCATTGGCATACACGCTGATGAAGGGCGCACAGACCGAAACTTTCGTAGAATATTAAAAACACAAATCTGAGCACTGTCCTTGACGACTGAGCACTGTCCTTGACCACTTATTATACACAAGTAGCTTACTATCACCAAGTATGAAAGACACATATACATAATACTATTTAGCAATATTTATTGACTACATGTCTTATGTGAAATAAAATGCATCACACTTTACATCTTCATTTACCTCTTATTTTTTGTTAAGATATACATGGCTATATAATAAATAATCCATCAGTTTTATATAGCGCTTTTCTAGACACCCAAAAAGACTTTACATTACTGATGCACTATTCATATTTATTTTTGTTTATATATATATATATATATATATATATATATATATATATATATATATATATATATATATATATATATATATATATATATATATATATATATATATATATGCATGCGAAGTCAAATGCGAAGCCGATGTTCACTCTAGTCCTTGCAATGCGCCGGTCTCTCTCAATCTTCGACCTTTTTTGGCCACTTGTCAGGGGTTTAACTTTTTTAGTCTTCTGTGGAGTTACTGTTGGTGTCCGAGTTGTCCTGGGTCTCTTCTGTGTATTCGTTAAATCCATTGCACTGCTTGCGAGTGTAGGCTACTCGCTGACTAGCGGTGGTGGCAGGCAGAGTGATCTGAAACGTTTAACATGAACGCGCTTGACGTCACATCCGCAGACAGCGCGGGAAAAGACGACCCGTCAGAAAATATGAAAAATAGGATACAGGCTTATAGGTGCACCCACTGTGAGCGGACAAGGTGTCAGTATGCTCATCAGGAGATGTTTGAGTCATAAATGGTAAAATAAAAAGGCTATAGTTACGTTTATTTTGGGGAAAAAGTTGCATATAGCCCCTTTAAATGGCCCATTTTACCTGATGGCCCATTTTACCTGATATCACCCTATGTATTACAATGTAAGGAAAGACACCTTAAAATACAAAGTGTAACCTAAATTTGTTATAATTTGTAACAATATTGTTTTGTACGATAAGATTAGCCGTGTGCAAAGGGAATCTAGGAGGAAAAGGTTAGGAATTAATGTTTAATTGTGAGCACGTGGCGGCCCAAAAAAGTCAATCCGCCATTGAAGTTCAAGAGTAAATGAAGCCAGACTGCTGAATTATAATAAAGGCAGACGCTTTAACACCAACAGCAACGCTTTAAACAACAATTTACTCCTGAACAACGACACGATAAAGACCAGTTTAATAGCATTTGAAAAACAAAACAAAAAAAAAACAGTTATATATCCATATCTTATTTCGACACATCGTCTAGCCACACCCACCTGTTGCATATTAATTACGATCCTTTTATGCTATTTCTATGTTTGGACCGCAGTACGAGATCATCAGTGCGCGTCTGGAAACTTCAGGGCTCGTCAGCCTCTAAAGTTACCACCAGAGTCAAGACAAGAAAAGTCTGGTCTTTCTAGAAGGAGCATGGGAGGTATAAAGCGCGAAGTGTCACTCAGGTCGAGGCAGTCGAGAACAGACAACTCAAGCATAACCTGAAACAAGCAGAGCAGAAGAGTCCACTCTCTGAAGCGCTAGAACAAACTCACAAGACCTGTAAGTGACTCTCTGAATTACGTTCATCTTTGAATATTTTTTATATATTGTTATATATTTGTATGTATCTTAGCCTATATATTAATATAATTTCAAATATAATGGTAAACTTTTCCTTAAAGGTATAGTTCACCCAAAAATGATCGTTCTGTCATAATTTACTCACCCTCAATTTCTTCCAAACCTGTGTGAATTTCTGTCTTCTGCTGAACACAACAGAAGATATTTTGAAGAATGCTGATAACCGGACATTTGATGAACCCCACTGACTTCCATATACCAATATAAATATACTATATATATAAATATACCAATATAAAAATACTAAGTAAATTGGGTCCATCAACTGTTTGATCTACCCTTTAAGTAGATTTTTTATAATTATTAAACAAATTTCTAAATGTTTAATGAGTCTAATATTTAGAGATTAATTTAATATTAATATTTAACTTGTTTGAGTTATATTAACTTTTAAAATCTTTTAAAAAATAAATAAATAATAGGCCTATATTAATATAAAAAATTGTAAACTTTCAGCTAGTTTCAGCTTTTTAATCGAGTCTAAAATGAAGTCCGAAATATTTAAAATCTTTATTATATTTGCATATGCATATATTTAATTATTAATTTAAATATTTATATGAAACATGCATTATACAGCAATAATAATACTAATAATTATTATTATTAAGTATGAAATAACTCATTACTTTTTTGTATTGCAGGTGCTATTTCATTAATAACAATCAAGATGTCTAAAGGTTTGTCCATTGGCATTGATCTGGGAACCACTTACTCCTGTGTGGGAGTGTTCCAGCACGGCAAGGTGGAAATCATTGCTAATGATCAAGGAAACAGAACCACTCCAAGCTATGTTGCCTTCACAGACACAGAAAGACTCATTGGAGATGCTGCCAAGAACCAGGTCGCCATGAACCCCAGCAACACAATATTTGATGCCAAACGGCTGATTGGTAGAAAGTTTAATGATCCAGTGGTCCAGTCTGACATGAAGCTTTGGCCCTTCAAGGTCATCAGCGAAGACAGCAAACCAAAAGTTCAAGTTGAGTACAAAGGAGAGACCAAGACATTCTACCCTGAGGAGATCTCATCCATGGTCCTAGTCAAAATGAGAGAGATCGCAGAGGCCTTCCTGGGTCAGAGAATCAATAACGCCGTCATCACGGTCCCAGCGTACTTTAACGATTCGCAGAGGCAAGCAACCAAAGATGCGGGGGTGATCGCCGGTTTGAACGTGCTGCGAATTATCAATGAGCCCACAGCGGCTGCCATTGCCTACGGGCTGGACAAGGGCAGGAGAGGAGAGAGGAACGTCCTGATCTTCGACCTGGGTGGAGGCACCTTTGATGTCTCAATCCTCACGATTGAGGATGGGATCTTCGAAGTGAAAGCCACAGCAGGAGACACTCACCTTGGTGGGGAGGACTTTGACAACCGGATGGTGAAGCACTTTGTTGACGAGTTTAAGAGAAAGCACAAGAAGGACATCAGTCAGAATAAGAGAGCAGTGAGAAGGCTTCGCACGGCTTGCGAAAGAGCTAAAAGGACCCTCTCAACTAGCACTCAGGCTAGCATTGAGATTGATTCCCTGTTTGAAGGCATCGATTTCTATACTTCTATCACAAGGGCTCGTTTTGAAGAGCTTAACTCTGAGCTCTTCAGAGGCACGCTGGATCCAGTTGAGAAGGCTTTGAGAGATGCCAAAATGGACAAGTCTCAGATTCACGATATTGTTCTGGTCGGCGGCTCCACGAGGATCCCCAAGATCCAGAAGCTTTTGCAGGACTTCTTCAATGGCAGGGATCTCAACAAGAGCATCAACCCAGACGAGGCGGTGGCATATGGAGCAGCGGTGCAGGCCGCCATCCTAATGGGTGACACCTCGGAAAACGTTCAGGACTTGTTGCTTCTGGATGTGGCTCCTTTGTCCCTGGGTATTGAGACCGCAGGTGGAGTCATGACTGCTCTCATCAAACGCAACAGCACCATCCCCTCAAAGCAGACGCAGATCTTCTCCACATATTCTGATAACCAGCCAGGCGTCCTGATCCAGGTGTTTGAAGGCGAGAGGGCCATGACCAAGGATAACAATTTGCTCGGCAAATTCGAGCTCACAGGAATCCCCCCTGCACCGCGAGGCGTACCCCAAATCGAGGTGACCTTTGACATCGATGCCAATGGCATCCTGAACGTATCTGCTGTTGACAAGAACACAGGAAAAGAGAACAAAATCACCATTACCAATGACAAAGGTAGACTGAGCAAAGAGGAGATCGAGCGAATGGTGCAGGATGCGGAAAAGTACAAAGCAGAGGATGAGGTGCAGAGAGAGAAGGTTGCAGCGAAGAACGCCCTGGAGTCTTACGCCTTCAACATGAAGAACAGTGTGGAGGATGAAAACCTGAAAGGAAAGATTAGCGAAGAAGAGAAGAAGAAGGTCATTGATAAGTGTAAGGAGATTATCACTTGGTTGGAGAACAATCAGTTGGCTGAAAAGGAAGAGTATGAGCACCATCAGAAGGAACTGGAAAGTGTGTGTAATCCAATCATCAATCGGCTGTACCAAGGAGGAGTTCCTCCCGCAGGGGGCTGTAGATTCCAAGGCCAGCCTGAATCACAGGGCCCTACCATTGAAGAGGTGGATTAATGTGCCTTATTATACGTGCAATATTAGCCTACTTTCAGTGTTTAAAAAAGATGGTGGCCTTACGTATCATACTTCCAGATTTATATGAGCTAAATTATCTTGTTTGTCAAAATGTGCTTGAATTTAAATGTTGTAAGACAAGGTGTCCTTCAGCTGTGTCAGCTGATAAGTGAATACATTAATATGGAATGTTTTATGATGTTATATTATATTATGATTTATTATTTACAAGAATAAAAAATAAATGCAAAAAACAGTCATTTTTTTCTATTAAAGCAGGCAAGGTAGAAAATGCATGATGTTAAACTTGCTCTACTTTAGTTTGTACACTAGATGACGTTGTAGGACAGACTACATCTCATCCACTACAGTACAGTCAACAGGTTTAGAAGACCTTACTATACCAAATTATAAAACATATGTATATAAAATATTTTTGTCTTTCCCATTTGCGTCTTCAACGGCAGAAATAGATAATAAGTAGACTTACTTATTCCCTTCCACGACTTTCTAAAAGAGGACCAAAAATATAGAGACTGATACGGCAGTTAGATTATAGAAATGTCAAATTGATAGTCAAACGCCCAACATAATACAACTCAAAATACAGTGTTATAAATGTAGCCTACATAAAATCAAATTACAATGTTAATTAACGCGGAAATGCGTCGTCATTGCGTAAAAAAAGGGTAAGTTGAATCTTTCCTCTAATCAAAATGAGCTCGTAATCACACGTAATGCAGCGCTGTAAGGGTTACTGAAACGCTGAAGCATCATCATCATCATCCTCCCATGGGCTGTGTCGTCTGACTGTCACAAAGATGCAACAGATCTTTCCCAGCAACTGATGATACCGTCTCAACCTTCGGCAACAGATGAGTTGGCCTAATACAGATGTAGCTACAGTCAAAGTTAACATCGCAGACGTTAGAGAATTAATTCGCGCGGTGGATGCAGGATTTACTAATTCAACGACAGGGTGACGAGAGCTTTGAAAGATGAAATTGGGGGGACATTTTTAGAGTTGTCCGACTTTTATTTGAACTACTCTGTTTTTTTGCAAATGTGATGAGAAATGCATAAGCGCGCGCGTTTAATTCGGTCGTGATACGCGGACGGTTTGCTCATGTTTTGGTGTTTACTATAGTGTCAAAGTGCCCATGGATGAGGATCAACGCAAGCATCCTCCCATAGACTGAGAGAGTTTCTCTGTTAACAGGTGGTTCTTCGCGTCTCTGCTGGTCATGTTGACGGCGGAAACTATCTACAGTTGTTCGACTTTTATAACTGACGACAGCTGCGCAGGTTTAGAAAGTCAAGAGAGTTTCTAGGTAAAAGCCCCTCCATCGAAATCTATGCTCAGCTCGGTGTGTGTTTCGTCGTACCGCGGGCGCAAGTCAGGCAATAAACCTCCTTCCAAATCATGTCTGAAGGAAGAGATGGCCAGAGGCGAAGACTCGGACAAAATCATTATCAACGTTGGTGGCACGCGCCACGAAACCTACAGGAGCACCCTTAAGACCATACCGGACACGAGACTCGCCTGGCTCGCCGACACGGACAACCAGGTGAACCCGGACGCAGACACGGGGCAGACGCCCACCCCCAGCGAATTATTTTTTGACCGACACCCGGGCATATTCGCCTATGTGCTGAACTACTACAGGACTGGCAAGCTCCACTGCCCGGCGGATGTGTGCGGCCCTCTGTTCGAGGAGGAGTTGGCATTTTGGGGCATCGATGAGACGGACGTGGAGCCCTGTTGCTGGATGACCTACCGCCAGCACAGGGACGCCGAAGAGGCGCTTGACATATTCGAACCGCCAGATCCGGAGGATGCAGAGGACGACCAGGACTTGCCCAGACGCTTCGGCATTGAGGACAGCCCTGACCGCTCCAGGGGATGCTGTGAAGTTTGGCAACCAAAAATATGGGCGCTCTTTGAAGATCCCTATTCTTCGCGTGCAGCCCGGGTAAGAGATTAAATGCACAACACACGAATAGGGGGGAAAAAACAAGGCCTTTGAACATGTCTTTTTTTCTCTCTCAACAAATGGGCAAGGAAGGGACCAAATTACTGTATGTTATTACTTGGGGGTCAGAATGTTAAAGAATGTTACATTTTTGTTGTAATGAGGGGAAACTCATAAAATGTGAGATACAGCTAAATACAACATATTTGATCCTTCAAATGAATTCCTCTGTAGAATAGTTTTAAATGGCAATTCATATAATATCTATTCAACAGTCAACAGCATAAACTGTAAAGAAATATGACTTGAATCATTATATGATTTATTTTTGGATACAATTGCAAAGTTCATTTTATTTTAGATAATAGTTCTATTTAACATACCCAACCTGTGTGATTATTGCCTCTATAATGTTCATAGAATATGAGCGATAACCTACCTGATCATAATATGCATACAAATTAGAAACCATTTGAATATGATTGACCGAAATAGACTTGCATCATGCAGTATTTAGTGTCAGTTATGCACTTCTAACAGGTGATGCATGCCAACAGGTGTTGCATTATGGCCATCATAGTTGTCAGGCTTTGATCTCAATCTGCAAGTTAGTTTTGAATAAATGTCATGATCATAGATCATCTTTACTCTGTGGTTACCAGTGGAAACACACTCAGCACCAACTGTCTATTGAACGGCACCTGTCTCACACTGTTGCAAACATGCACTTCCCCAGATGCCACCTGCTCTAGTGTTAATGTGTCACATGCTGATGTCAGACATGTGAAATCCTCTCTTGCTGTGATGGATGAATGTCATCTGGAGACGCTTCTATGATGCTACAGAGACAGAGTGATTTATGTTTAATTAAATCTAGTGGTGCCATAAGTCAAAAGTTGTGCAACATTCAAATTTGTCTATTTGTCTCCTTTATTGGTTGGTGATTTATTAGCAGATAAATGCTCCGGGAATGGCCTTAAACCAGAGGATGCGTATTGAGATGATGCATATCTTTAGAATGCGAGGCTTAATTTTAGTCAAGATTCAATCGGTGTGTAAAAGATAAACTACAAGACTAGAGAGTAAGAGAGCATGGCTACAGTGCTTTTAAAATGTCTACAGTCAGTTTTAAGTCCATACAATGAGGATGGTATGATGAGAAAGATCGACTTTCAGGTATTAGATTAGATTAGATTCAACTTTATTGTCATTACACAAGTACAAGTACAAGGCAACGAAATGCAGTTTAGGTCTAACCAGAAGTGCAATAGCAGCAAGTGCAGGATGGTTGTGTAAGTGCAGGACATGGATATGTACTGAATATATATAAATATGTATAAATAGAGAGATGGTTATTACTATAAACAGAACTGAATTTACAGGTGAATATGTACAGTGAATAAATATACAGATGTTAACCATGATTAGAATAAAGCGTTGTATCACCACTCACAGTTCTTCAGCTGGTTGGTCCGATTTATTTGTGTTATTATGTGTTCTGCCCTTTCTCACATTAGGTAGTCACGAAAAGTGCTCACCTTTATTTGCTCAAAGCAGCTCTTTTCTATTTGTAATATATTTGTAACTTTATGGCAAATACGTTTGTAACGGTTATGGCAAAGCTGCACTTTCAGCATCATTACTCCAGTCTTCAGTGTCACATGATCCTTCAGAAATCCTTCTAATATGCTGATTTGGTGCTTTTTTATGATCGGTGTTGAAAATGGTTGATACCATAATAACCACAATACTTTTTTAAAGGATTCTTTGATGAATATTTGAAATATAAATCTTTTGTAACTATAAAACAAAAGTGATAAAATATAAGTATCAATTAATTTTCTGTTGCGTAAAGGAACAAATATACAAAGGCCACAGACCCAAACTTGCCCTGAGGATTTTTTTGCCCTATTTTATAGCTAATCATGTCTTTCATACCTGAGTGTTTTGAGGCACAATTCAAGGTGTAATTACATCACTCTTGGAAGAAAGCGCATACTGTCTTTAAATTGGTCATGTGAAAGCTTTTTATTGCAGGACTAAATCTCTGTTACAGTATTGAACCCTGGACCTTTTGGCTCCTTTATTTTGACCGAGAAATCAATTTCTCCCCTTAGAGAAATTTAGAAGTAATTCATTGCTTTAGTTGCACAGAGGTCACTTTAAAAAACAACAACAACAATGCTGTCATACAATGTGTCTCTCAAAACAGACATCAGATTTCATTGATATGCAGTGTGTTTGTCACAGCTGAGCTGCTTTGGTTGTTAACGTCTACACAGCTGATCCATTGCCTTGAGGTCCATCACTTCATCAGTATTAATCTAGCTGTTTGTTTTTCCCTAATTAATTTAGATGATTTCCAGCATACAGACCTGACAGACTAGATGGGGATCACGCCTCTCAGAAAACCAGTAATGAGGAAGAAAGAGGTGAAACAGAACAGATACACCATTTAAAGAATAAACCTCTCAGAGCAAACAAGACGTCATTATATTCCAATCACCCAGAAATGACAAGGAGCAAATAGTTGGGTTTCTTGGACCCTGCTGCTCTTCGGCTCGCTCAATTATCTCTGCCTTGAGAGCATTATGGGCTGCAGGGCTCATGTTACCATACTGACGGCTACTCAGGCCAGCTAATACAGTTAGAAAAGAGGAAAATCCATCTATGAGAGCTTTCATTATTCACAGGATCCTAACGGCAGAGGAGAAATGGAAAGAGAAAGAAACACTGCAAAAAAATGGTTTTGCTTACCAGTACTTTAATAAAGTATCTTGTCTTCTAGTAAACATTTCAAAACATTTAAGATAAATTTACTTTAGTTTATTTTCTTAGCCCTTATAAAATAATAATTTGACCCAAATGTAGTCTCATACGCTCATAAAGTTAATAATCCACCAAAAATAAAAAATAAACATTATTTATTTACCCTCATGTCATTCCCAACTTGTATCTGTTTCTTTCTTCTGCTGAACACAAAAGAAGATATTTTGATTGAATGTTGATAACCAAACAGTTTCAGTTCCCGTTGACTTCCATTTTACTGACCTATCCATCCAATGTGATTTCACCAAGTACAATATGTTATTCTAGAGCAACATTCCAATCAACCAATCAGATTTGAGGACAAGTTTAGGCTTACAGCCAGGGTTATGCTTTATAAGTGCAGTTCATTATTAGTTCATGTTAACTAATGTAGTTAACTAATGTTAACTAACGAACCTTATTGTAAAGGGTTACCATTTCTACAGTGTTATTCACCTATCATTTCCCTCTGATTTAAGGGAAAAGTTATGAGTAGGGTTAGGTGTAGGGGTACGGATAGGGTTAGGACTACTGGTACATTTTTGGACAGGAATGTTGTTCCAGGGTCAACAAAATATGTTGATCCAGGAACATGTCTTACTTGGCAAAATCACGTTGACATTTACATTTATGCATTTAGCAGACGCTTTTATCCAAAGCGACTTAAAACTTGGGAGTACAGAAAGCGATTGGTCATGAAGAGTCGAGTAAGCACAATAAGTGCCTGAAATACTGAGTCAGTATACATTGCTCAGTGTAGCACAGGCTAGAGAAGAAGGGAAGAAAGAGGAAAGAAAGGTTTTTTTTTTTTTTTTGTTGACGTTTGACGTTGACCCCATAGGATGGAAGTCAAAGGGAACCAAAAATGTTTTGTTACCATCATTCTTCAAAATATATTATTTTGTGTCATAGAGGTTCGAAACGACATGAGGGTGTGTAAATGATAACAGAATTTTCTCCTTTCGGCTGGACTGTCCCTTTAAGCTGTTCGATAACATGAGAATTTTGTTGAATATGTGTTGATTGCTTTTGTTGATTTTAGTGTGTGTATGTGATGTGTAAGCTCTACCTCATAATTACAGCATTACATTCTCACCGTCATGGTAATTAATCAGTCACCGGGTAATTGACCGAGGGCAGACACTGTCTGGATGTGTGCCGTGCTAGGCATTCTGCTAGCGTGATTTTGAATGGTTGTTTGCTATTAAAAAGCCCTTAGAATTGGTCTTGGGTTTTAAAGTGCTCTAGTGGACAAACTATGGATTAATCCGTCATGAGATATCAGAGAACCCTATTATGAACAATATAGCCTGATGTTTAATCACTAGGGCTGGACCAGAATATTTGAATATTCGTTCGATTGGTTGGTATTCGATTTTCAAATTTGGGATTCGAATATTCTTCTTTTTTTTTTTTTTTTTTTTTTTCACACACCTGGCATCCCCCTTGAAACGGTTCTCATTCGCACTTGCATATGTTTACACTATAAAATCTGGCGAAATACAATACTCTTTTTTTATAGCCTAGCAGGATGTACATTTGAATAGGAACCCAACCTCATTATTGTAACGTACTGCTACGAGACACAAAGGTTGAAGATCCAAATGCAGCTTTATTAACCCTTGATCGGCCCTTGGGGTCCAGCTGACCCCACTGGACTTTTTCTCCATTTTTAAAAAGTGTTCCCTTCATCTCAGGGCCATGAGACTCTGTGACTTTTCCTAAACAATCTATCTAAACATGCACAAAAATTCTGGGCTTGATTTGGTTGTTCTAAAGGTGTGTAAAAATTGTTTTACCGTTTAAGTCCCTCAGGGTCAGATTGACCCCACATTGAAATTGAATGGGAAAGTGTGTAAAAAAAATATTTCTCACTTTTTTTGTCAAAAAAATTAACTAAATCCAGTATAAATCTGAAAATGTCTTCATTTATATCAAGGTCTGGTCCTAGAGCATAAACACAAAGTAGAACAAACTTTCTATCTCATACACACACACGTACACACACATGTGTGTGACTGCAACAGAGAGTATTTTTATTGAAATTGGCAAATAAAATCAACAAAACTGGCATAAATCTGAAAAATGTTCATACATAAATTAAGGACTAATACTAGAGCACAAATGCAATATGGAACAAGCATATTCACTCACACACAAACACAGGTGTCTGGGGCATTTTTTTGATTTTGGCAAGGAATGGGAAAATGTAAAAAATGCTTGTTTGCATAAATCTGAATAAATTCCATACACAAATGCAACATGGAACAATCATGAGAAAGAGAGGGAAAAGGGCAAATAAAAGAAAGATGAAAGGCAGCTAAACTTTTGCACTCTGAGAAAGTTTACTGTTAGATGAAAGATCTGCAGCAGTATTTTGAAAACACCCCACAGTTAGGGTATAAAAGTGGCTGTCTGAGTCCTGCACACAGCTCATTCTGTGGCAACACCATGGCAAAAAGGTACAGTCTTGAGGAGACCCTGAATTCCATACTGGATGAAAGGTGGATATGACACCTATGGACCTCTATTGGATAATGTGGTCATTGCACTCTCTCTAACTATAATTCCTAAAGTTTTTCCACAAACCTACAGATGGCAGTATTCTATCCCTAACACATAGAGCAATGTCCAAAAACTATTTATATTTAATTAAGATCATCATTCAAGTGATTTTTTTTCATAAAAAAATCATTTTTAATGAGCCAATTTATGACATAGTTAAGTATTTGTGCAGTAAATAGGTAAAACAACTACCAAATACCCACAAAAACACAGCATAAATGTATAGTTGAGAAGTAAATAAAAAAATTATATATAGTTTTCCATGCAAAAAATCAGTTTGGGGTCTATCTGACCCCAAGGGACTCAAACGTAAACCCTACTTGAGGGACGATTAAGGGTTAAAGGATCATCCACAATCGTAGTCAAAAACAGGCAAAAGGTCATACACAGGCAAGCAGTCCAAATGAGCAAATAAGACAGAAGAGACAGGCAAAAGGGTAATCCACAGAACGGGCAAGTAATCCAAAACCAAGAGACAAGAAACCAGGGAAACCGCTCAGAAATGCAGTGATACAACTAACAAGACTTTGCAATGAATGACTGAGATAACCAGGCTTATATAGGATGAGGTGAACAGGGTAATGAGACACAGGTGGATGTAATCAATGAGTGCTGCTGAGTCAGGGCAAAGGATTATGGGAGATGTAGTCCTTGATGGAGTGACAGTCCGGGATGGAGTGCCCTCTGGTGGTAACCACGGGCACTCACACTGGTGAATTGTGACAGTTTCTCAGCGTTCCCTGCAACGGAGTATATTCTGTCTGAGCGCACAACTGCACAAGCTTATATGGAAGAAGCTAAGGGCTGACTTAACCATTAGGCAAAGTTAGGCGATCGCCTTCGGGGTCCCCCTAAAATGCTTTTTGTATACGAGATGCGAGTTCAGCGCGGACGCACACCATTCCTGTATTTTGCTTGGGGCCCCCAAATCACTAAATTCACCCCTGGAAGAAGCGCATGCCTGAGCTTGCATTTTGGGTTAAGCAACAACAAAACAGTACAATGACAAACTCCCTTGAAAAAAACTCCCTCACGCTACACGTTCAGTTTTTAATTGTAGATAATCTGTTCTCTAACTGAACGAAATTATTTTTACTACTATAATATATCAAAACTGGAACAGACCTGTGTGTTTTGTATCACTAGGTCAGTGTCCGTTCTCGGAGCATATAAGCCCTGCCCGCGTGACGTGATGCGCGCCATTTCTCCAGATTCCTGCCTTTTTTAGAGAGAAGAATATGTTCAGCCCCTTCCCTCCAAAGCTTTGAATATTCAATGTCGATTACTACAGAAGCCATTTGGACCAGCCCTATTAATCACCCATAAATGGCTTTAAAACAATCTCTCTAGGCTTAATCTAAGTCATACACATATTTCCCGGTGGCATGTGTGGACAGCCTGTACTTTTGAAAGCCCTATTGGGAATTCACTGTGAAAGATAATGGTTTCTCTACTCATTAACAAATAAGTGTTTTGAAGATGAGCTAATGTAGTCCATTTCTTGTCATAAGCAACAGCATCAGAAATTAGATGAAATGTCAGTGTAATTGTTAAATGGAGGCATTTTGAGCCTTCATTATTCTTAATTATTAGCTGGATACAGATAAGGGTTTTGCTTTTTAGTGACTCTTTCTGTACATTGCATCGTTGTGTCAGTAGGTGGCGATGAGTCTTTATGAGAGAGTCTTTGAACCACTTATTCAACCGATTTGTCGTTTAAACACGCAAATTTATTCCGAAACAAAGCAAGTGACTGCCTATATGAGTGAGACATTGAATCATTCACTCAATCGATTCATCCAAAACATGAATTCATTTTTACTACAGAATGTAAGTTCCTCCATATTAACTTCTTGAGATGTATAGGGATAGACTTTACAATATACGAACCGTATAAAAGTCCTAGATCACATTCTTTTCATAACTCACAACTTTAACTGTTTTATGGAGAGTTTTTTAACTGTTTAACAAAGACTGTTCATCAGCTGAACAATCAGATTGTTGTTAAACAACAGTACAATCAATTGAACACACTGTATTCTATCCCTCACAGCCTCGTTTTCATTCCTGTCAAAAATGAAATATGCCGCTACCCTGACTAAGGTCCATATCAACCTTTCTCGCTTGCTTTGACTACTAACCTTGCCACTCTCACACCATACACGAGTCAAAGGAGCCGGAGCAGCTTTTCTCTATTTACGGATATGACAAGACACGCATGGGTGACAAATGTGAAAACCATCCCATTAGGTCTAAAATATTATAAATAAACGAATTAATGATGTATTGACTCATTATTTAAATGTTGTACATTTTGATCTAACAAAAAGCTAACAAAATTGTATTTTATATATATTGCTCAGCCCTAATGTAGTTAAGCATGGCTTTGCAAAAGTATTGAGACCCTAAAACAGTTCTCTGATTTAATTGAATAGCAAATCCTGAAGTGTATTGTTATTCTAAGCACCTAAAACTTGAGGTTTAGATGGGGTTTTGTCTAATGTTAAGAATAATTGGAAATATGCAACTGCATAATCATGCACTGTCGAATATCTACATTTACACAGGCGTAAACAATTGCCTCTAACAAAATGTGAATCATTCCAATAACCGTTTTATTTTCTGAATAGCATAACACACTAGATATGACTGAATTGCTCTAGATTCTGAACACTTTCACACGTCACTGAATTTGAGAAATGACTAGGAGTAAAATGTGGGCAAATGAAGCTCTTGCTTCTCAAATTGACAGTTATTCTGTTGTGATTTGGTCGATTTTACATCTCTCTCTCTCTCTCTCTCTCTCTCTCTCTCTCTCTCTCTCTCTCACACACACACACACTCGCACGCGCACACGCACACGCACACGCACACACACACACACACACACACACACACACACACACACACACACACACACACACACACACACACACACACACACACACACACACAAACAATACAGAGGAAATAATTTAGAACCTGTTGATTTGTTTGTACTGAAATTACTATAGTAGTATCTCTTCATCCTCAACTGTCCAAAAAACAAATAATTATTCAGCATTTGTTCCTATTCCTGTGAAAAAAATTTATTCATACCTTAAAATAGCTTGAATATAACTCTTCACCCTTGCTTCATTTAGTATAGGTGGATACATGAATATGCAAATTATCCCCATCTCCACTCGCACAAAATTAGACGTGATTGGTTACAAGGTAGTTTGTGACGCCAGAAATACCAGAGATTTCAAACCGTGTTTAGTTCACAGCAGTTTTAAGGAGAAACTACTGGTTTATACACATGGTTTGTTTTAAAGCATATTAAATAGACATAAACAACATTAAAAACTTGATTTTCACCACAGGCGGTCTTTAATGCAGTAAAAGAATAAGATGCAATATCATATGTGAGGAACACAACCCTCTATAAATTCTCTCGTTCATTGTTAGATTCTGACTGCCTGCCAGATTCACAAATAGTTTGTTATTGTCATGACAACACCTATTAACACCTATTAAACGGAAATGGAAGCTTTTTACAGGCAGGATTAGACAGTGGCTTACACACTGAAAAGTTTCTGGCAAGGGAATGGGTTTAAAGAACGCCCTGTTTATTATAACTATCTCAAAATCATGTAAACTGAGTGTTTGAAAAAATAAATCAAGTCATAAGAGAGGCTGTAAATATGAACAGACGCTATGAACATTTAACTAGAAGACTCCATTGCTGTATGTGTCTTTCTAATAAAATGCATGCAGAATTTATACCTGCACAAGCTGGTCCAGGTATGCAGCGAGCAGTGGTCTCCGGTATGAGCCTTATATGAACACAATGACAATGTGTAAATAACAGACTTGTGTCTCTAGCGGTTTCATAGTTCTGTGCAACAGAGTATGAACAGGTTGGCTTTGTCTGTTTAGAAGTGTGGTAAACCATTTGGCATTTAGATAAACCAAAATGTAGATATCCTTCACAGGCTAGACTTGCTCACAGACCTATACAACTATCGCAGCTTGTTGCAATGGCACGTTCTGTCAGGAATTCTGAAACTTAGGACCCAGATGCAGAGTGAACAACGAAGACTTTATTTAACAAGACTCTAGACAGGGCACAACAAGGAAGTGACAAGGTGTGAGTTTAAACAGCAGGGCAGGGGACAGACACCACGATGACAGGCAGGGAGGATGACCACTGAGACCAGTCCCGGGAGATCATGAACTTGAGGATGGCTTGGGAGGCAACACCAGGCAGATGGTGGGAAAACACAGGCAGGAACACCAGGAACCTGAGACTTGATGTCCTCTCCCAGAATCAGCTCCCGTCTTGACTTCCAGGAAAAGAGACAGTGGCCAAGGGAGACTCAGGACACAGGGCAAGAACCAACACAAGACACACACGACAAGACCACAAGAGATAAACAAGAGCAAAGATAAAACCTAAGAATAGGGAAACTGCACCTAAGTATCAGAAATCTAAAAAGAAAACAAGAGATATAATAAACTATAACAAGAGGAGCTAAATAAATACTAGAAATAAAAGACTGGAACTAGAAACAAAGTTAAAAAAACAAATTGCAACCTTGCAGGAAACTAGAGAGAGAAAAATAAGACCACTAAACTAGAGAGAAACAAAATCAAAGCTAGAGAACACCAAAAAATAAGGCTAGGGAAAATAAGGCGAAGAACTATAACTTGGCAAGAGCAACAGCTATCACAAGGACAAGATAAGCCAGACAACGAATGCACACAACCGCAACGAACCAGCAAGGACATGAGGGAAAGAAGCACAATATAAAGGGACCAGAGCACATGAGGGTCAGGTGAGCACAATTAAGCAAACAAGGACTAAACTAGGGCTAAACAAGGGGACGTGGTAAAAGGAAACAAGGAGGCAGGACAAGAGGAACACACAAACAAAGACACAGCCATGTGCTCAAGCACAAGACAAACAAAGAAACACTAAACAAGGACAAAACCGACAAGACTGTCAGGGCAGGATCCTGACACGTTCACTGCAGTGGCGTTTTGAATCAACTTGACCCAAAACATTTATATTTATTATTTATAACAATTGGGAATAAATCTGTTTTAAATTAGAAACTTCAACTTTAAACGTTGGCTTAAAGGCTTAGTTCACCCAAAAGTGAAAATGATCCCATAATACCCTCTATTTACTTTATAACGTGTTAAATAAGGATATTTTTCTTACCAAAACCCATCGATTCGTTTCAGAAGGCCTTTATTAACCCCCTGGTTCCGTATGGATAATTTTTATATGGATAGATATAAAGAATTTTAGAATGTTAGAATTGTAGGCTGAATGTCGTTCGACACCTGTAAGACCTCCGTTCATCTTCAGAACACAAATGAAGATATTTTTGTTGAAAGCTGATGGCTGAGAAAGGCCTCAGATAGGCCTCCATTGGCATTCACACTCCCAAGACCCATAAAAGGCACTAAAAACGTTGTTACAAAGTCCATCTCACTGCAGTGGCTCTACAAGAATTTTACGAAGCGACGACAATAGTTTTTGTGCACAAAAAAAAATCAAAATAAAGACTTTATTCAAATTGTTCTTGTCTTCCGTGTATGCCTCTGCTGTGAACTCACGAAGCACCACGACGCATATGCGAGAATATTACGCAGATCCGGCGTTCGGACACATGACCCAGAAGCGAGGAGGAGGTTTGATTACAAGCAGAGGAAGACGTATCTAAGCTGTTGAATTCTACATTGATTGTGCTTTAGGTCTCGGCGTTGTGCTCAAAATGAGAATAAAGTGTGCATTTCATGGATTCCCGAACGCCGGCGCTACGTCATATTCTCGCGCATGCGTCTTGGTGCTTTGTGAGTTCACGGCAAAGGCCAAAACGGAAGACAAGAACAAGTTGAATAAAGTCGTATTTAGATTTTTTTTTGCGCACAAAAACTATTGTCGTCGCTTCGTAAAATTATTGTAGAGCCACTGTAGTGAGATGGACTTTGTAACAACGTTTTTAGTGCCTTTTATGGGTCTTGGGAGTGTGAATGTATTGAATGCCAATGGAGGCCTTTCTGAGGCCTTTCTCAGCCATCAGCTTTCAACAAAAATATCTTAATTTGTGTTCAAAGGTCTTACGGGTGTCGAACGACATGAGGGTGAGTAATTAATGACATAATTTTCATTTTTGGGTGAACTAACCCTTTAAGGTTTTCTTTGAGAAAAGAACAAAGAACGGCACTGAAGTCTTTCTTAAGAAAAGAAGATGTGTTCAGAGTTTTGCCGACCGGATGCTAAGTTTAATAGTTTAATCTATCAACTAACGTTAGCTCCGCGTCACCTTCATCTTTGCTCTGGTTGGTTGTGGCGCTCATGGCGCTATCCAATTGCGTGCAGAGGGAATTTGAAAGACAACCATTTATCTCGCCCCTCAGATTGAGCCCTGCTAATGGTGAGTTTCCAGACCCAACATCTTGATGTGGGTCTGGCTTGTCAGGCTACTTTTGAACAGTTTATATTGTAATTTAATATGTAACATTAAAGGGCTAGTTCACCCAAAAATTTAAATTTTGTCATTAATTACTCACCCTCATGTCGTTTCAAATCCTTAACACCTTCGTTCACCTTTGGAACACAAATGAAGATATTTTTGATGAAATCTGAGAGCTCTCTGACTTCTCCATAGACAGCTATTTAATTAACACGTTCAAACGTTGTTAAAATAGTCCACGTGACTCCAGTGGTTTAACCTTAATTTTATGAAGCGACGAGAATACTTTTTGTGCGCAAAAACAAATAAAAATAACGATTTTATTCAACAATTTCGTTCTAGCTTGTGTCAGTCTCCTATGCAGTTTACATGTAAACAGTGCAGCACTTTCGAGTTCTACAGAAGCCGATGCTGTTCACATGAGCACCACGACGCATGCGTGTGATGATGATGTGGGAGCTGCACTGTTTTTACAACGTAAACTGCATAGGAGAAATTGTTGAATAAAGTTGTTATTTTTGTTTGTTTCTGTGCACAAAAAGTATTCTCGTCGCTTCATAAAATTAAGGTTAAACCACTGGAGTCACATGGACTATTTTAACACTACCTTTCTGGGCCTTGAAAGTGTTAATTAAATAGCTGTCTATGGAGAGGTCAGAGAGCTCTTGGATTTCATCGATACAAGCACAAGGGCAAGGAGGCCAAGTGCAGAAAAACTTGATTCGCGATTTAAATTATTCACCACTTTTCATTCCTTGGTTTCCTGGGCGCTTTATCTGACCCTGACCCAAGTGCATTTTGCCCTGACGTGTTAGTGCAGTGACAGTGTGCAGTTCTTACTCTCAGAAATGAGCATTTACACACAAAAGCCAAATGCAGAGAAATGTATCAAAATCACAAACACTGTTGTTCGTGCAGGGAAAACAGTCTCTCTGGAGAAATGCTTGGCACAACAGCTTATGGGCTTCTGGCACTCGACTCAGTTAAATGACAGACAAAATAATAGTGACTTAATTCATCCCTGGTGCATGTAATTGCTTTAGTTCCCTACAGTCTGCAGCTTAGGAACACTATAAAGCATGGAGGGGAATACCTTTTTGGCAGTCAAATGGTTCACTTTTGTTCATATTTGGTTCATACTGAAGCTTTGCTTAGTATTCTTAGTTTCACAGACAGGGCTTAGATTTAGACAGGATTAGACCTTAGTTCAATTAGAACATTTAAGTAGATTTTTAAAATAGGCCTTAGAAAAAAACATTGCTGGTGTTCATCTTGAGACAAAACAATGGCACTGTCAGTACAAGTTGCTTTCAGTTAAAACAGCTCAACTAAGTCTAAGACTAGACTTAAGCCTTGTCTGTGAAACCGGGGGATAGTGTTTTGTATTTTTAAATATATTTAGTCATTATTCAATATTCATTGAAAAACATTTCTTGTGCTCAAATCTTGCACTCAACATCGGTTTGGAAATGTCAAACATGATTGTTCTCACATGTCATGTGACCTATCATGATATGGCAAGTTTCAATATTTGGAAGTATGAATGAGATATGAGTCCTCCTATGGCAGAGGGGAAGATTATATGGACCCACTTCATATTAGGTGGCCTTAACTACTATGTACTAACATTTTAATTAATCATTTGATACAATGCACTTATTGTGTACCTACATGTCCCACCTCAATATCAGCAAAGGTGTTTTGCTATACAATTTGAACACAGTAAGTACATTGTACTTATTTTTTTATGTAAGTACATAGTAGTTAAGGCCACCTAATATAAAGTGGGGCCGATTATATTAATAATGTCCACTAATGTTTTTCATTTTAAAAATACATTTTAATTTTGGTTGACTATTCCTTTAATAGTGTTGTTTTAGCCTAACAAAACATTAATCCCTAGCAGATAATATAGTACATTTATGGCCATGTTCACCAAACAACACAGTTACATTTACAGTTTACTCCATTTGGCAGATGCTTTTATCCAAAGCAACGTACATTGCATTCAAGACATTGTATTCATTAATGCATTATTTGACAATCAAACCCTTGATCTTGATGTTGCTAGCGCCGTGCCCTACTGTTTGAGTTACAGGGTGTTATATTTTTGCAAGATGTTAATGAAGTGATGGATAGGTAACACATTTGTTTATACAGCCCTAGGTAAAGCTACAACTATTATCTGTGTGGTTTAGGGACTAGTAATAGCAGACTCCCCAGAGTTTATATTTATCCTTTATTCTATATTTTGAGTCTTCCTGCTTTATTCTGACGTTGTTTTTTCTTGTTTAGCAGTTATGGTAGGCTTGAATTATTTTCCATGGAAACTTAATTGTGAAGCAATATGGTTTGCTCATACAGGTGGACTGGAATGTGACAGCTGCACTATGGGTAAATGTCTTTGTAAGGTGTGACTAAATGCAAAATGAGCTGGAGGCTGCTGTAGTGAACAGCTGGTATGGGGAACAACTCTCTCTCTCTCTCTCTCTTTCACTCACACATACCGTTCAATAGTTTGGGGTCAGTAAGATTTTAAGTAAGGAGGCATTAAATCGATCAAATGACAATAAAGGCATTTATATTGTCACAGTTTATTTGTACTTTTTTATAAATCAAACAATCTCTAAAAAGGAACCATGGTTTCTACAAAAATATTAAGCAGCAATGTTTTCAACATTGATTATAATATGAAATGTTTCTTGAGCATCAAATCAGCATATTAGAATGTTTTCTGAAGGAACATGTGACACTGAAGACCGGAGGAATGATGCTGAAAATTCAGCTTTGCCATCACAGGAATTTTAAACATTTGAAAAAATATTAAAATTGAAAATATTTATTCACAATATTACAATATTACCTTTTTACTGTATTTGTATCAAATAATTGCAGCTTTTGTGAGCAAAAGAGCATAATTTAACATAATAGAACATTTAAAACATCTTTCTGAACTCAAACGGTATATATTTTCTTGTCATAGATAAACTCATTAATCAGAAACATCTGGATGTGCAGATGTGTTTGTGAAAGGGTGCGTCATTACAAAGCAAGTACATTTGCAACTATCACATATTCAACATTTTTCGTGTTTTCAGTAGCAGTTATAGTAAAAAGATCAAGTGTTAATGCTGCCAGATTGATTTCAATGAATCACTAAAAATAGTTAGCCTGACGTTGTCATACTCAATTCTAGTCAGAATATGAGTCTGATACTGCTCCGTTGGGCTGTGATTATGGGGCGTGTTTCAACCGAACCAGGAAAGACCTCAATTGGATAGACCTACAACCAATCAGAGCAACGGAGCAACGCATAACGTTAGTTGTCAAATGTCAACAGAACTCAACTGCACCGTGTTGCCAAGTCCGCGGGTTGAAGCAACCCTAATTATGTGATATACAGACCAAGGAACGCGAAATTTAGCAGCCGTGCCAAAATAACACATATTTCACCCCCCAAATGCCATTTTTCCCGGAGAACCCCCCCACCCGGAATGCTATTGGGCTTGTTTTTGGCTAGTTTTGAGTAGCAATTGGGCGAGTTTTGCTGTAAACACTTGGCAACACTGTCTGCCCGCACACTGAAATAAGTCACGTTAGAAGAAGAAGATGAGTGTAAACGATCTTTGCCGGTGTTGTATAAAAAGAATTTAAGGATACACAGAGTACTTACCAACACCATCATCATTTCTGAGGGAAATAGTAAAGGTGAATGCATATACGAATTTAACCCAAGCGCCTTTGATGACGTGAATGATTACGTTCCCTTTCGAACGGTCAGTTCGTACTGCGTCTTAAGACGCCATGGGTAGGTTCTCCTACTCTCGAATATACTGAAGTAATTGTAAAATCACGCAGTGCTACTGCCCAGTCAAAACAGTGTCGAGACATCTCGCACGCTATTGGCTGGCCAGTGGGAACTGCATGAACCAATGGCAGAACAGCGTAATCTGAGCGAACCAATGGGCACAAAGCCCGCGAAGCTGAGCGCAAGAGCCCGCGAAAGGGGCATAAAATACGCTGTAACTGTCAAAAACGTCAGATTAATCTCCTTCAGCGACGATCTACGGTCCTCGCTGATAAACTCGAACTACACCACCTTCACCGTGAATTGACGAGCCTGCAGCGGAATAGCGAACTAACCAGCCCGGACGTCCTGCAAGAGTCAGCGGCCTGCTGTATTTTTCAGCGCGCTCAAATCGCCAGCGATCCCGCGAGCTGTCACGCCTTTCCCCTGCGCTCTTTGGTGAAACACTACGGTGTATCCTTTCTGTACAATACTGAGAAAAACATATCACTTGTGTGCAGTACTTACCTGCACTAGGAGGATAACCACGACGGGTGCGTGATCTGTCTGGGCAAGGCCCACGCGGACGCTGCTCTCGCCGGGTTCGGCTGCTCTCACTGCGAGGGTATGCCCATTTCCTCCCTCCGTTCGCGGATAGCGCTCTTTTCAGAGCGCGACCCCGGCCCTCGCGCTCTCCCGTTCCCCTTTCCGCCCGAGCCGCGGCGGGAAAGAACGGCGGAGCCAGAGGGCTGAGTATACCGAGGGTAGCGAGTTCACGTCGGCCCAGTGCCCGCGTGACTCGTCTTCACCTCAGAGAGACGTTTCCCCTGTGACTTTCCCTCGATCGGACCTGCTCCCTCCGCTCAACGCTGAGGGCTTGGTCTCATTCGGCGGCAATGAGGAAGACGAATCCGCACGATTACCAACGTCTCGCTCTTCCTCTTCTCTCACTCGGGCCGCGCTAAGAAGCGCCGCGGACAGAGAATGCCAGAGTGGACGAGCGAACTAATGCCGGAGCTTCCCGCATTACTCGCTCTCAGACTGCTGGAGATATTGAGAGCGCGGCCGTTACAGACTCCGCTTTCTACAGCGGCAGCGCGTGCTCCCTCTCTCTCTCTCAGCGCGCGCTCACTATCGAGAGCGTGACTTATGTCATTGCTGTCTAGCGCATAATGGCGGCCAAGCCCTGCGCCTTTTTCACTCTCTATCACTTCTCTCAGTTCTATTCAGACGACTAGAGAGGTTCAACAGTGTAGTAAACGAGCCTGTTATGAAGCACGCCCACACTACAAAACCAAAACACCATCGAGAGCGCGACTTACATCATAGCCACGCCCTCTGCTGTTACGTGCACTTTCGCACACAGGGTCGCTGGTTCGAGCCCAGCTCTCACAGGTTTCTCATGGAGTCTCAATTAAGTGAATGGCGGCCAAGCACTCCACCACTTCTCTCAGTCCCCTATTCAGGCGACTGAAGAGGTTCAACAGTGTAGTAAACGAGCCTGTTATGAAGCACGCCCCCCCTACAAACCAAAACACCGCCGAGAGCGTGACTTACGTCATAGCCACGCCCTCTGCTGTTACGTGCACTTTCGCACACAGGGTTGCTGGTTCGAGCCCCGCTCTCACAGGTTTCTCATTGAGTCTCAATTTAGTGAATGGTGGCCAAGCACTCCACCACTTCTCTCAGTCCCCTATTCAGGCGACTGAAGAGGTTCAACAGTGTAGTAAACGAGCCTGTTATGAAGCACGCACACCCTACATACCAAACACAGTTGAGAGCGCGACTTACGTCATAGCCACGCCCTCTGCTGTTACGGTGCACTTTTGCACACAGGGTTGCCGGTTCGAGCCCCGCTCTCACAGGTTTCTCAGTGAGTCTCAATTTAGTGAATGGTGGCCAAGCACTCCACCACTTCTCTCAGTCCCCTATTCAGGTGAATGGAGAGGTTCACCATTACAGTAAACGAGCCTGTTATAAAACATGCACGCCTGTACACAAAACGTTGTATTAACGGCGATCCTAATAAACAATTAAGAGTTTTTTCCTCTGTTATGACTGCAGGCAGTGTGTCCCCTACATAGGGTGTACCCCTATGCACTGTTAATTCAGCGCTATAGAACCACTCAAAAGTCCTGCTGTGGCTGGATTACCACCACAGACTTCCTTTACATTCTCTCAATCCCCTCAGTTCAGGCGACTGGAGATGTAAATATTGCAGTCAACTAGCCTGTTGTCAAACATGCTCGCCTGTACACCAATGCTGTTTTAACAACGACCTTACTAAAATACGTGCACCTTGCACATAAGCACTGTTCTCACAGATTTTCGCTCTTTAGCGCGCGCCCACTACAAGTGTGCTCCGCTACACATAAGTGCTGTCCGCACAGTGTCACAAACACAAACCAACCGGCGGACATCTGAACAGAGCCCTTATCAAATAGCTTTCAGAATGGTGACAAAACTGAACACAGAAAGCAGCCCTGACAGGCTGATCAGGAAGAGAGGAGGTTTGAGTCCCGCCCAAGCCGGTCCGCCTCCCAAAAGACTCTGAGTCTCCTCACGGCCCTTTTTTGTTCCGGTCAGGGAGAAAAACATACTGTTCTGAATGTTTTTTTTTTCATGCAATGATTGTAAACTACGAGTCTGCTTAATGCGTGTTCCCTGCATTTTACCGCCATAAAGGCGAGTCTTTTGAGATTCGCGTTCGACGGGAAGGCTTATCAGTACACAGTCCTGCCATTTGGCCTGTCCCTGGCCCTCCGCACTTTCATGAGGTGCATGGATGCAGCTCTCTCCCCCTTAAGACAAGCGGGAATGCGCATTCTGAACTACCTCGACGACTGGCTCATACTGGCCCAGTCAGAGGAAGAAATAAAATCTCACAAATCTATGCTACTCAGCCATCTAGAATGCCTGGGTCTCAGAATAAATACAGCCAAGAGCTTATTGCTTCCCAGGCAGAGAACCTCCTTCCTGGGAACGATTTTAGACTCAGCCCAAATGAGGGCGTGGCTATTGGACGAACGCGCTCTGACTACACAGCAGCTTGCATGTTCATTCAAAATGGGAACCAACACACCCCTAAAAAATTTCAGAGAATGCTAGGCCTAATGGCAAAAGCTTCTCCAGTACTTCCGCTGGGTATGAAGCACATGCGCCCCCTGCAGTACTGGCTGAAATCACGGGTTCCTTCCCAAGCGTGGCATTCAGGCCAGCTTTGGATCAAAGTGGGCCGCGGCTGTGTCAAAGCCCTGGCCCCGTGGTCACTTGGAAACAGTTTCCAGACGGGTGGTGGTCACCACGGACACCTCCAACTCAGTTTGGGGCGCTCTGTACGAGGGCGAACCGGCCTTCGGCTCATGGTCGAGCACGGAGTCACGGTTGCACATAAACTGCCTAGAAATGCTGGCAGTAGTGCTAGCCCTCAAGACTTTTTTACCACGTCTCTCAGGTCACCATGTTCTAGTCCGCACGGACAACACGACTGTGATCTCCTACATAAACCGCCAAGGCGGGCTCAGGTCGAGATGGCTCAACCAACAGGTCAGACATCTCCTCCTATGGGCAAAAGGCAAATTACATTCACTAAAAAGCAGTGCATGTGCCAGGCAGACTGAACCAGGGAGCAGACATGCTCTCCAGGGGCCTCGTGTCCCCGGGGGAATGGGCCATCCATTCCTAAATGGTTCAAATGATATGGAGTGTTTTTGGGAGGGCAGAGGTCGACCTCTTCGCCTCCGAAGACAACTGTCATTGCCCAATCTATTTTTCAAAGAACAAGGATGCGCTGGCCCACAAATGGCCCAGCTGCATACTTTATGCTTTTCCACCAGTACCGCTCATTCCCCAAATTTTAAAAAGGATCAGGGAATGAGAGCACACAGTCCTGCTAGTGGCTCCACTCTGGCGAACCCACATCAGGTTTCCCGAGTTGATTCAGTTACTATCAGCAGCCCCATGGCCAGTTCCCCTAAGGAAAGATCTCCTTTCTGAGGCGAACGGGACAATCCGGCACCCCCACCCCAAAATTGTGGGCGTTACATGTTTGGCAACTCAAGGGGGGCTCAAGAACCTCCCAGTGAGTGTCCTGAGCACCGTCAGTGAAGCTAGAGCTCCGTCTACTAGACGTCTCTATGCCCTTAAATGGTCAGTGTTCTCTGACTGGTGTTCAGTCAGGAACTATAACCCAGTGTCATGCGAGATATCACAATTCTTGTTTTTCTATAAGAGATGTTGGATGCAGGACACACTCCATCCACACTCAAAGTCTACACGGCAGCTATCGCCGCATCTCATACGCCTATAGCTGGCCAATCAGTACGCAGACACACCATGGTCATAAAATTCTTAAAAGGAGCCAGGAGGCTTAACCCCCTTCTCCCTCCTACGGTGCCATCCTGGGACCTTCATTGGTCCTAAGAGCACTAAAAAGACCTCCCTTCGAGCCGCTGCAGACGGCTGAATTAAAGCCACTTTCGCTGAAAACTGCCCTGCTACTAGCACTGGCATCTGTTAAGCGTGTCAGTGACATTCAAGCGTTATCTGTGAACGCATCATGTTTAGATTTGGCCCAGGCGATTCTAAAGTCATCCTCAAACCAGGGCATGGTTATGTACCTAAAGTGCTTTCAACACCGTTCAAAGCACAGGTAATCACTCTCTCTGCCCTCCCCACTTCGGAGGATGAGAGACAGTTACACCTGCTCGGCCCTGTTAGGTCGCTTAGAGCATATATTGAGCGGTCCTCCCACTTTAGACAGTCGGAGCAGCTCTTTGTAAGTTTTGGTGACCGAACTAAGGAACTTCCGGTCACCAAACAAAACCTAGCCAGATGGCTAGTGGACGCGATAGCGTTAGCATATGACACTATGGGCCTCCAATGCCCCATAGGTGTCAAAGCTCACTCCACCAGAGGCATGGCCTCCTCTTGGGCGTGGTCTAGTGGAGTTTTCTATGGGTGACATTTGTAGATCGGCAGGTTGGTCCTCACCATCTACTTTAACCAGATTCTTCAGTCTGGATGTCCCTGCACTGCAGGCACAAGTCCTCGCTGTATAAAAATACTAAGACGGCCTAACGAATATCAGACGGCCTTGTAAGCCCGTCCCCGTCATAAGTTGGCATTGGGGCCTTCATATGCTTCAATGCTTACACATTCCTTATAGTTACCGGCCTCTATGAGCCCAGTAGTATAAGACGTGTGTACATATATATTATTAATATAAATGATGTGTCAGTAACTCTAGTCTTGAGCCCTTTCTAATAAGTGTTCAAACTTGAGGGAGTACATGTCACTGCGCTTATCATAGCACGGCGGGATTTTACAGGTTCCCATGGCGTCTTAAGACGCAGTACGAACTGACCGTTCGAAAGGGAACGTACTCGGTTACTTAACGTAACCTCGGTTCCCTGAGATAAGGGAAGGAGTACTGCGTAGACGGCCGTGCTATGGCGCTGACTCGGGTGATCGTCGCTTCAGTCGATTTAACCTGACGTTTTTGACAGTTACAGCGTATTTTATGCCCCTTTCGCGGGCTCTTGCGCTCAGCTTCGCGGGCTTTGTGCCCATTGGTTCGCTCAGATTACGCTGTTCTGCCATTGGTTCATGCAGTTCCCACTGGCCAGCCAATAGCGTGCGAGATGTCTCGACACTGTTTTGACTGGGCAGTAGCACTGCGTGATTTTACAATTACTTCAGTATATTCGAGAGTAGGAGAACCTACCCATGGCGTCTTAAGACGCAGTACTCCTTCCCTTATCTCAGGGAACCGAGGTTACGTTAAGTAACCGAGTACGTTACTGTTTATCATCTGTCCAGACCGAACTGCCCGTGCAAAAAAAATTGTGGGCGGGGCTAAGTTCGTCTGGCATCCAGGCTAAAAAATAGTGATTATATATGTGAAATCTCACATATAACAATTGTTTATTTTTATGATGAATAGTAAGCTAACAGCCATCTGGCCTTCATGTTAATACATTTTTAGCAGAGTGTAGCAACCAATACAGAACCTGTCTGCACTTAATACTGTTACTGCTGAAAGATTTTAGCTCATATTATCATACTTTCATGTATTTATATACATTTTTCGTATCGGAAAAATGCTGTCAGCATACAAAACAGTAGCACTGGATACATGATATATTAGCTTTAGTTTAATGAATTATTCTCAATGAACTGTTGCAATAGGATGACTTTATAATGTGTGTTCTGTCGTATGATATAGTGCTGAATAAACGTGCATAATGACCCATCTGTCCAGCAATTTACAACTCCAATTAAACTGTTTGTATTCAACACTGAAAGGTTTTGTTAATGTTGTAACAATAACACTCTGTGGGGTGCGAGAGCAGCTTGACTCAATTATTTCCTCATTAGAACACAAATATATTGCGTATAGTGAAATTATGGTGTCTACTTTTATGTGAAGCACAAAATGATGGGCATGAAGAGCTAGTGCGAGTTAATGTGCTAGTTTAAGTCCGATTAAAAAAATGTGACTTTAGAAACGTGCTATCATTTTTACTTTACTGAAGTAAATTATTTCCTAAAGTACATGGAGAACATCTTTTCTCTATTACAATGTCTCTATTAAAATATTGTTGTTATTACTGATTGTACAATCAATTTAAGCTTCAATATTAACAGAATCCATTTTATGGTCAACATCAGTCAATCCTAAATGCTGATGTTAAAAGTTAAAAGGTTTTGGTTTAGACTTGTTATTATTGCTAGAAAGATCGCTGAAGAAGTGCTTTTTAACAAAGGTGCCCTCAGGGCCGTCGCAAGGGGGGTGCGAGGCCCTGTGCGAAGTTGACATGCGAGGCCCTCTATACAATTGATTTGCGCGCGTGTATGCGGCCGGGTATTGCTATAGTAACCGAACTTTCGCATATCTGATCAAAAGTGGTTTGACCTATTTCAGATGCTGCAATTAGAATTTAAAATGGACTGAGTAAAACTCTATACAATCTTGACGTGTGTGATAGGCTATTGTGCTCACTGACATGCAGCATGCACGGTCACTCACACGCTCATAACAATTGTAAGATCTACTGCATAATGATAACCTAAGAACAACAACAACAATAATAATAAAGCAATTAAAGGATTAAAAGCGATCTAAGGGAATAACTAGCCTAAATATGAACGGTATGAAGAAACGTGCAAACATTCACTCTAATTCGTCTAATAGTGAAAACGCAAACGTTTCTTGTCACATTAATTTATTTTTTACATGACTTATAACGCATAATTTCATTTCAAGACGGCTAAATTTCATAGAAAGTTGAGTAGTTTGCATCACTAGATAGTCTATTACTGTTGGTCGCTGAACATTTCTATCGTAAAACAGTTGTCAGCTCAGCTGTACAGTACAAGCATCTCTCCACGAACTCTCGTTGCGTTGTGGTTATGACTGACAGCAAGACCCGCCTTCTTTGATTTGATTGGCCACCTCACTCATTCTGTCACTGACGAGCGCTGTTAGAACGGTGAAGCGGACTAGACTAAAAATGTTTAATCATTCTAACAAACAGATTTACTCATTCAGCACTAAAACGGGAGCTCGTCTCTCAGCTCTCAGAAACAGTCTCTCTGACAGCGCGCAGAGTTGGCTGTCTCTGCTTACTGTACGCTTTAACATCACCTGTGTTTAAACTACAATGCTTAAAAAACGCATGAAAACGACAAAAGCTTTCGTGATCGCGCACATGAGCGTAACTGCAATAGAGACATATTAACGTTAGTCCAAAATCGTTACCTACGTCGTGTCTACCGTCATATCGCTCACCCCATACGCCGGATTATATATATATATATATATATATATATATATATATATATATATATATATATATATATATATATATATATATATATATATATATATATTATATATATTTAGTCCACGACCACTTGTTATATTTATGCCTCACCTTGAACTTCATCTTGTTGTTGCAACCCGGCAGCCTGATTATTCTCCGTGATTGTGTTGGTTGTGCTGCTTGTAGTCGCAATATTGGCATTGACAAATTTATCCAGCGATCCTCTCAGTGACTTCTGAAATTCTTCTTTCTTTTTAATTCTTTTCCTTTTCTCACCACCCGACTCGTGTTTACGAAATCGGTCGCGCTCTCGTGCAGCACCCGACATTTTTTCCTCAGAGTGAGCGGCTCAAAGTGGCGCGACCACGCAGAACGTCATATCGAAATTTGAAAAATAACAATAATAATTTGCTGATTTTTTTTTCACATGGCCTTGATTATGCATTATTGAGAGACAGTAGGAATTGTATTTATTATCGATGTTGGGTGGAAAAACTGTAATAAAAAATAGACAAACTTCATAAAATGCAGGCCAGGCGCGAGGCCCTCTAGAGGCGCGAGGCCCTGTGCGGTCGCACACTTGGCACAGCCCTTGCGACGGTACTGGGTGCCCTGACTCGCTCTGCCCACATATGTGTTCTCGTTTAATTACCACATTTGCATTTCAGCTGCTGAAGAAAAAAAAAGATTCATGTGGTCCTGAATAGGATTGAAATTGTTGCTGGTTTGAATCTGAGGGCCCTTCCCTTTTTGTGACCACTTTGCTATTGATTAAAGCTGATGAAAGTTCTCAATAAAGCACTGTAATCAGGAGTGAAATGAAAGGGTGTTGGAACACTCCACAGTTCCCTTTGCTATGTTTTAAGTTCATACTTCATCTTTGGTTTCTCTATATATTTATATATATAAAACTTTGATCTCATGTTTTTTTGTTCTTACTGAGAATCATCTTTTGCAGGGTATAAGGTGGAATAACATTCATAGCATAATACTCACTACTCACTACTCTTGAGTACTTTTACAAGGGCTACTTTTTACTCCTAGTTTGAGTAGTATTTAGGACAAGTACTTTTACTCTACTTGCACTATTTTTTGACAAGTAACAGTACTTTTACTTGAGTATGCTTTTTCAGTACTCTTTCCACCACTGACAATAGCCACCAATGGTTTCTACGATCAACTTAGGCGTACAATGCTTTTGGGAAGATTAAGGTAAGAAACTAAAGATCAGCCAAATGTTTCATTGAAATAAATATAAATATATGTTAAAGAAATGGATATGGTGTTAAAGCAGGGGTGTCCAATCCTGATCCTAGAGGGCCACTGTCCTGCAAAGTTTAGCTCCAACCCCAATTAAACACACCTGAAACAGCTAATCAAGGTCTTACAAGGCATACTGTGTGGCAAGTTGGAGCTAAACTCTGCAGGACAGTGGCCCTCTCGGACCGAGTTTGGACACCTCTGTGTTAAAGTCACGATAAAACGAAAGTAGCAATAGATATTTTCCACCATATAGTGATGTATATCTGAAAGAGAAATGATATATGTGAAGAAAGGATGGAGCAGCACTAATAACACTACACTAATGTAGAAACACCTAACCCGTAAGCCGAAACTTGACATAAACTGTAAACTTGTCCCTCAAATCTGATTGGTTGATTGGAATGTTGACCCAGGAACTTGTCACCAATGTTAGTATAAGCTAGACTTAAAATGCATATAACTAACAATATGCATTCTTATTTGACTTGAAAAAGACTGAAGACTCTGGATCTTAAAGCTCTGTCATGGTTTATTAAGCCCACCAAATATTGAACTGGCAAGCCTGTTGTAATAGATCAATGAATTGTTAAAATGGTTAAAAGTGTCTTTGTTTATTGCTCCTATGAGATATGTAAAAATAAATAAAAATGATTACATTGCTCTTGTATTGCCCATGGGCTTGTATCTCCCTCAGCATGACAACAAGTCTCAGACTGTGCAGTGCAGGTGTGACATGGTTGTCATGGTTACCCAACCCCAAACACCCCCCCCCCCCCCAGTCCACATAGAATCATCTTGCTGCTGTTGATTTCATATAATTTCATCTGATTAATTTATTGTTAGAGATAATTTTGAGCTTAATTTGGGCTAATTTAATTTTCTTGCTAATGAAGGAAAAAGAAATGGCCTCCATTGGTTGTACATTTTGAGATAATACAGTATGTTAATAAGGAAGCAGATTAATATGGCTCAAAAAATAAGAATGGGTGGTGGCCTGGGGATGGTGTGAGAGAGTTTCGGGCAAGTGCTGCAAAAAGTGTTTGCAGTCCTTCTAATAGCATGAAGCTTGGCAATGTATTGAGCAACTCATTAAAATATGCGTTCTTTTCACTCAAATATGACTGAAAGTTCATTGCACTTAATGGAAAGAAGTTATGTGAACTATTAAACAGTATAATCAGCTTGTTTTGACTGTGTAAGGAGAGAAAATGTTGAAATTAACTGTTATAAAATCACAATGTTAATATAGGGGGAGATCTGTTAGTGTTTAATGTTCTGTTATGTTGGGATTTAAAAGTGTTTCTGTTATGTTTGAGTTTTGGGGGTTACCATTATGCTGAAGAGAGCCTATGATTAGGTCGAGGATGGGCCAATAAATGCTAAGACTATATGCTGCATGTTGCTATATTTGAAAAGCCATAACTGCAAATGCCAGAGCTGTTGCGATAGTCTTTTATAGCCTAGCACATGCATGTTTGCTAATGCTAGCTATTCATTAAAAAAAGTTAATTTGATCTTTTAGTTGATTTTCTCAGAATTAAACTTTACAGTGGGTTATAGCAAACTATAAATATATATTGTATGTATTAATATAAATAATTTGTTTTAATTATTATTATTATTATTTCTTTTAGAAAATATAAGCTTATTCTGACACATAAAAAATATGCTGCTAAAAATAAAATGTATTCATCTTTGTGGTGTGTCCAGTAAAAATATTGACAAGGCACATTCAAATCTGAACCACTGAAACCACCAAAAAATATATATATATTTTTTTCGAGTAGAGTTATACTACATTAACCAGAATTATGTTAGCCAGTATGACTGCAAATTGGAGAAATACATTCAATTTGCATAAACAAATATATTTTAGATGTGTGAAGGGAGATAAATTAAATAGCATTTACATAATTGATACAAAGGGCCCTGGGTTTAGATATTGTATGGATTCATTGGTTTGTGAAGAATATGATCTTTTCAGACTGTCAACAACATAAATCTTATAACAAACAATCACAATCCATGATCTGAATCGCGATCTTCCCAATTTTGAGATGCACTATCGAGAATATCCAGACTGAAACAAGCCTTTAAAACGCTGCATAGTCTTCACTGTATGAATTAAATATACATTGATTGTCAAGTCAAGTGATTTTGTCTGGTATTTGCATTAGGCTTTAAGACCAAATGCATGGATCTAATATAATGATACGCATTGGATTTCTTTCCCAACTGTTTATTCACTTAAGACATAACTGACTGTCTTTATGTAAATACATTTTGACATATTTGTGTGTATATTTGAACATTTAGGCACGCACCTGAAACCCCAAGTATACATGCTTGTCTGTGTCCCACTCCATCTCGCAGCGCGAACACAGAAAGCATGTAGGGATTAGTTTTCGCAGTTTAGTCCTTAACTCTATTTAAAATATAGCATGTCCCACAGTAGACTGCAATTTACAAATGTCAGATTATGTGATTTGACTGATTTGGGCGTTAATCAGTCCTTTAAGTTTAGGCTTTAAAGCAAATGAACGGCATGCGGCACAATGATCATTTTATCTTGATTATCACGTTTTCATAATTGTTGGAAGCCAAAATCAAAAATTTGATTAATCGCACAACCCTACTGCTGTTGAACTGTTTTTCAAATGTGTCACCATGCTTGAAAGAGACATGATATAGACACATATAATTTGGCCAGTCAGCACAGCCATCTAGTTGGCAGTCATTGCTGTATTTTAACATTATTATGGGGACATAAAAGATCACAATCTCTACGATTCGCTTGAAAAGTAGATCGTGGACATCTTCAAGATCGATCACTATATAAAATCGTCAGATCGCCAACCCATAGGTCCAATCAAAGGTATTTAAAAACTTGTTTATTGAGTTGTGTTTTATTTCTAGTCTAGTCTGCTTACGTCTACATTTGTCTGTTTCAGATAATTGCCTTTGTCTCCCTCTTTTTCATCCTGGTGTCCATCACTAACTTCTGCCTGGAGACCCATGAGGCCTTTAATGAGCTTTTTAATCGCACTGAATTAGATCCAGTTGGAAACACCACCACTTTCATACTGAAGATGGAGACCAAACCAGTGCTCATGCTGGTGGAGGGAATCTGCGTGGTTTGGTTTACCTTTGAGTTCCTGGTCCGCATCATGTGTTGCCCGAACAAGCTTCTCTTCATCAAGAACATGCTAAACATCATTGACTTTATAGCCATCCTGCCCTTCTACCTGGAGATGAGTTTGAGTGGTCTCACATCTAAAGCTGCCAAGGATGTCCTGGGCTTTCTGCGCGTGGTCCGTTTCGTGCGCATCCTACGGATCTTTAAGCTCACGCGCCACTTTGTGGGTCTCAGGGTTCTCGGCCACACCTTGCGGGCGAGTGTCAATGAGTTTTGCTTGCTCATCATCTTTCTTGCGCTTGGGGTGCTCATCTTCGCCACCATGATCTACTACGCCGAACGTATAGGCGCAGATCCCCAAGACCCTAGTGGCAGCAAACACACTCATTTCAAGAACATTCCCATTAGCTTCTGGTGGGCGGTGGTCACCATGACGACACTAGGATATGGGGACATGTACCCTAAGACGTGGTTGGGCATGATGGTCGGTGCGTTATGCGCGTTAGCGGGCGTGCTTACCATCGCCATGCCGGTGCCCGTTATCGTTAACAATTTTGGGATGTACTACTCGTTGGCTATGGCCAAGCAGAAGCTGCCCAAGAAGAAAAAAAAGCACAATCCAAACCCAGATATGGTAATGGACTCTGCCTCCTTTGGGAAGTCTGAAAGCAACTCGCCAAGGAACAGCACACAGAGTGACACATGCCCCCTTGCGGCTGAGGAGAACATCGGAAGAAACCGTTCAGGTAGAACATCAGGATTTTCATGACAATTGTGATGTCTGAGAGGATGAATGAAACTGTATGGCACAATGAGGTTTAAAGACTCCTGGCATATAAAACCCTGTTGATTTTGTTTTCTTTCAAAAATACTAAATAGTAACACAAAATCATCCAAATTGATTAGATTTTCAGAACAGAGCATTATACAGGAAATATTACAGTAATTACATTAAAAATATATTGCATGGATCATATTGAAATGATTAAAACATCCTTAAAACAAGATTATATATATATATATATATATAAAAACATACTTAAGACAAAAAATAAATAATATCTTAAATTAATTTTCTTACTCCAATGGCAAACTTTTTTTCTTGATGTCAGCATAAATCAGATAACATTTTGTGCGGTTTATGCTCATTCGCATAATTACATTATATTCACCGTAAATATTGAAATCTGTTCTCTTTTGATGGCCAGCATTGTCATGACATGCATGTTTTTGTCTTTTTTGTCCTGTTGTCAGATTCAAAGCAGAATGGCGATGCCAACATTACTCTTTCAGAAGAGGAGGGCTGCAGTCTGACCCAACCACTCTCTCCGAGCGAGAGGTGGACCCTCCGATGTTCACGCAACAGAGACAAGACCATGAAAGAGGCAACTTGCTTCCTGCTGAATTCTGGAGACTTTTCTTGCGGAGCTGAACCTGCCATCCACACAGGTAAAGGGGAACTGGTGGCTATGGAGTTAGTCCTATCCTTTAGGAGAAATGGTACTGATAAATATGAGCTTCAACCCATTTTCAGTGTCCAAACTGAAAAGAATAAAAAGTCTTTATATTTTTGCATCTTTTAAAGTGGACTAATAATAATAATAATAATATTAGTCCATATTATTACTACTATTATTATTATTATTATTGTTATCCCTAATACAGTAATATATAACTATTTTAATAGAACTGCACTGTAAAATAAATGTTATTGTAAAATCATATTTTATTTATTTTAATTTACACTACACTAGTTAAATCCCAAATGCACATTAAACAAGCATAGATGGAGTTCGCTGCATTTACTGTCAGCTGAGATGCCCGAATCACTGGCTCATTAGCTATTCACATGCCATGCTTCATTCTGAAATTTCTGCTATTTCGATTTTGGTTCAATTGACAGGTGCTTTGCCAAATCAATGGCATAAAACGCAACATTAGAGATATTTTATATTATTATGGTGTAAAAATCTTTTGGTTTTGTTTGGAACTGTGGCGAGACAAATGTGACGGTGCAGGTAATTAATGGGAAACACTATACAGCAAGCAATTTTGCATTTAAAAGACGTCTAATAGCCATCCAAACACAGCCCTGACGTCTAGGCTTAAACAAGGCAAAATTTGGGCTGTCAGTGAAAATGTAATAGATGTCTGAGTGTAGCCCAAAAATAGACTAGTCATCAAGTAGCATCATCGCAAAGGCTAGACAAAGAAATGAAACCAAACACCTTGTAATCACTGTTGACTTTGCTTACATGATGGAATAGCATACATCTCACAAGTTATTTTGGCAAAAACGACATGTAACCAAATTCAAGGTTATTTTTGCTATAAGTAGGTTATTCATAGCTGGACTACACTCACCTAAAGGATTATTAGGAACACCTGTTCAATTTCTCATTAATGCAATTATCTAATCAACCAATCACATGGCAGTTGCTTCAATGCATTTAGGGGTGTGGTCCTGGTCAAGACAATCTCCTGAACTCCAAACTGAATGTCAGAATGGGAAAGAAAGGTGATTTAAGCAATTTTGAGCGTGGCATGGTTGTTGGTGCCAGACGGGCCGGTCTGAGTATTTCACAATCTGCTCAGTTAATGGGATTTTCATGCACAGCCATTTCTAGGGTTTACAAAGAATGGTGTGAAAAGGGAAAAGCATCCAGTATGCGGCAGTCCTGTGGGCGAAAATGCCTTGTTGATGCTAGAGGTCAGAGGAGAATGGGCCGACTGATTCAAGCTGATAGAAGAGCAACTTTGACTGAAATAACCACTCGTTACAACCGAGGTATGCAGCAAAGAATTTGTGAAGCCACAACACGCACAACCTTGAGGTGGATGGGCTACAACAGCAAAAGACCCCACCGGGTACCACTCATCTCCACTACAAATAGGAAAAAGAGGCTACAATTTGCACAAGCTCACCAAAATTGGACACTTGAAGACTGGAAAAATGTTGCCTGGTCTGATTTCTGGTCTCGATTTCTGTTGAGACCTTCAGATGGTAGAGTCAGAATTTGGCGTAAACAGAATGAGAACATGGATTCATCATGCCTTGCTACCACTGTGCAGGCTGTGGTGTTGGTGTAATGGTGTGGGGGATGTTTTCTTGGCACACTTTAGGCCCCTTAGTGCCAATTGGGCATTGTTTAAATGCCACAGCCTACCTGAGCATTGTTTCTGACCATGTCCATCCCTTTATGACCACCATATACCCATCCTCTGATGGCTACTTCCAGCAGGATAATGCACCATGTCACAAAGCTCGAATCATTTCAGATTGGTTTCTTGAACATGACAATGAGTTCACTGTACTAAAATGGCCCCCACAGTCACCAGATCTCAACCCAATAGAGCATCTTTGGGATGTAGTGGAACGGGAGCTTCGTGCCCTGGATGTGCATCCCACAAATCTCCATCAACTGCAAGATGCTATCCTATCAATATGGGCCAACATTTCTAAAGAATGCTTTCAGCACCTTGTTGAATCAATGCCACGTAGAATTAAGGCAGTTCTGAAGGCGAAAGGGGGTCAAACACAGTATTAGTATGGTGTTCCTAATAATACTTTAGGTGAGTGTATATCGGGTCTATAGTTAACCAATGACGACTATTGCTTGCTGGGTTTGTGGGCGTTCCTAGTGCTGTCACTCTAATGTTATTGATAGACTGCACGTCTGGCCATATCTTGAGGAAATGCAGTCACACGTGATGTATACATTTAGACAGTTCATTAAAGGAATGAACTGTAACTCTACAGCCACACATGTGCGCTCCATGGTTGTCGCTTCCAAAAGTCACTCTTCATTTGCATAAAGTTGAACAGATCTCAACTTTGTTGTGTCGCTTTGGCCCCATCTGGTCCCCAATGGTCATTGTCGCTTGTGATGCTGGAAATCACTTGTATATATACAATATTGCCAAAAGTTTTGGGACGCCTGCCTTTACATGCACATGAACTTATGGAGTTGACCCACCCTCTCAAGATGAATTCAAGATAAAGATAAACACTTCTGGGAAAGCTTTCCACAAGGTTTAAGAGTGTGTTTATGGGAATTTTTGACCATTCTTCTAGAAGCGCATTTGTGAGGTCAGGCACTGATGTTGGACGAGAAGGCCTGGCTCGCAGTCTCCGCTCTAATTCATCCCAAAGTTGTTCTATCGGGTTGAGGTCAGGACTCTGTGCAGGCCAGTCAAGTTCCTCCACACCAAACTCTCTCATCCATGTCTTTATGGACCTTGCTTTGTGCACTGGTGCTCAGTCATGTTGGAACAGGAAGGGGCCATCCCCAAACTGTTCCCACAAAGTTGGGAGCATGAAAGTGTCCAAAATGTCTTGGTATGCTGAAGCATTAAGAGTTCCTTTCACTGGAACAAAGGGGCCAAGCCCAACCCATGAAAAACAACCCCACACTATAATCCCCTCTCCACCAAACTTTACACTTGGCACAATGCAGGAAGGGGCCATCCCCAAACTGTTCCCACAAAGTTGGGAGCATGAAAGTGTCCAAAATGTCTTGGTATGCTGAAGCATTAAGAGTTCCTTTCACTGAAACAAAGGGGCCAAGCCCAACCCATGAAAAACAACCCCACACTATAATCCCCTCTCCACCAAACTTTACACTTGGCACAATGCAATAAGGCAAGTACCATTCTCCTGGCAACCACCAAACCCAGACTCATCCATCAGATTGCCAGACAGAGAAGCGTGACTCCAGATAACATGTATCCACTGCTCTAGAGTCCAGTGGGGCATGCGCTGACCCCACTCTGTGATTTTACATGGCCAACCACTTTGTGGCTTAGTTGCTGTTGTTCCCAATTGCATCGACTTATTGCACAGGTGGCAACCTATCACGGTACCACACTTGAATTCACTGAGATCCTGAGAGCGACCCATTATTTCACAGATGTTTGTAGAAGCGTCTGCATGCCTAGGTGCCTGATTTTATGCACCTGTGGCCATGGAAGTGATGGGAACACCTGAATTCAATGATTTGGAGGTATATATATATATATATATATATATATATATATATATATATATATATATATATATATATATATATATATATATATATATATATATATATATATATATATATATATATATATATATATATTGCAAAATGATCAGGGATTAGGTCTTGTCTTTTATTTGGATTTTTCTTACAAAAATGACCAGCTGATTGTACATCATCCTGCTTATTATATGAGTTCTTACCAAATTAATAAATACATAGATATGACATATTAACTTGAGTCAAAATTATCCTGCAATGAAGGACTTGAAATTAGCAGTTCAGTTGTGCAGTTTGAAGGTCATTATAAAAAAATTATTTGACCGCAAATTGCAATGACTAATCAGAATAAAGTTTTCTAGAGCTCCATAAAATAAGTGCAACTATTCTGTAACTGACATTTCAAAACTGAGAGGAATAGGATGATTACATTACACAAAACAAGGAGAGCATCATGATAGACAAACCATTTGACAAACCCGACATCCTTCATTACTGGCTGCTGTCAAGTCAGACTTCTTGTCAGCCTGACTGACTTGCGCCTCAGCCCCCAAATTCCCCAAAGCTCTGACAGGTTGCCGGCAGTCTATTTCTGGAGATAATCGCTTGATCACGAGCTGCATGAGCAAACATTCCACCTTTTACATCCTAGAAGCCCCTGTCTGCTGATGTAAAACAGGAGCTTTTTAGCGCCTGTTGCTGAAGCAAGACAAATGATAAGTGGGAAAAATAATCTGAAATCCATAACAGAACATAACACCGGAAAAACTTGGGATTGCAGCATTTCTTGCTACTGGGAATTGTTACAGTTTGTTGCCCCCATTACTGCATTTTGAGCCTGATTGTACATTTGGGTTCACTAATGAGTAAATGAATGAATATTTCCATAAATTAATAAATGCATAATTAGATAAAGTCATACGATCTCATCTATGACTAGCTGATGTAGCATGAACATTAATTTTAATTTCAAGAGGCAATAAAAGGAAATATGAATATTAATTACACCAGTTAGCATGCATGTTTGTTTTGATTTCTTTCTCTTCCATTCTTGGAATATTCAAACAGAGGTCGTCTAAGCCTTTCAGACATTCTGTGATGGTTGATTTCTTGTTTGCGTGAAAAGCATGCAATTTTCCTCGCTGATGTGGAGAGAGATGCACTCTGGGAATCAATGAGGTGCAGAGCGACAGCAGCTGTGGTCCTGTCAGAAAACGAACAGTGATTACAGGCAACAATTCCCTCACTAGACATAGCAAAGATGCTCCATCCTTGGAAATGTCATTGCTGATGTTAAAAATAAATATGTATGATTGAGCCGTAGGCCAGAAACTCATGGCATTTCTTTTGTTTGTTCTGGGAAACATATGAAAACTGAAAACAAGTCTTCTCAAATTGTGCTAAATACATTTATCTTGTTTTAGGTATATTTAGATTTTTTTTCTCACACACACACACACACACACACACACACACACACACACACACACACACACACACACACTATTTGCAGGAAAGACAGAGTCCCCCTGGCTAATATCCTCCGCTAATATCCTCCCTCATACAGCAGACTTTTTCAGGCTGACTTCTTTCTTGATTTGTGTGTAATTATGTGGAAAGCCTGTCATCCACCAGTGAAAGGCATCATCTACAGCAGTCCTGATGTGAGTTATGGATCTGCTTCTGGTCCCGAAAGGCAGCTCAACTTAATTGCTGCTAATAGGTTTCCATTAGCAACATGGACAAACCCCATGGCTTCCCCAGAGTCTCTCATCTCTCTCCTTATTTGAACATATATACAGTGGGGCAAAAAAGTATTTAGTCAGCCACCTATTGTGCAAGTTCTCCCACTAAAAATTATGAGAGAGGCCTGTTATTTTCATCATAGGTACACTTCAACTATGAGAGACAGAATGAGAAAAAAAATCCAGAAAATCACATTGTCTGATTTTTAAATAATTTATTTGCACATTATGGTGGAAAATAAGTATTTGGTCAATAACAAAAGTTAATCTCAATATTTTGTTATATACCCTTTGTTTCAATGACAGAGGTCAAACGTTTTCTGCAAGTCTCTACAAGGTTTTTACACACGGTTGCTGGTAGTTTGGTCCATTCCTCCGTGCAGATCTCCTCTAGAGCAGTGATGTCGCTGGGCAACACAGATTTTCAACTCCCTCCAAAGATTTTCTATGGGGTTGAGATCTGGAGACTGGCTAGGCCACTCTAGGACCTTGAAATGCTTCTTATGCCCGGGCGGTGTGTTTGGGATCATTGTCATGCTGAAAGACCCAGCCACGTTTCATCTTCAATGCCCTTGCTGATCTCACAATACATGGCCCCATTCATTCTTTCCTTTACACGGATCAGTCGTCCTGGTCCCTTTGCAGATAAACAGCTCCAAAGCATGTTTCCACCCCCATGCTTCACAGTAGGTATGGTGTTCTTTGGATGCAACTCAGCATTCTTTCTCCTCCAAACACGACAAGTTGAGTTTTTACCAAAATGTTCTATTTTGGTTTCATCTGACACTCTCCCAATCCTCTTCTGGATCATCCAAATGCTCTCTAGCAAACTTCAGACGGGCCCGGACATGTACTGGCTTAAGCAGGGGGACACGTCTGGCACTGCAGGATTTGAGTCCCTGGCGGCGTAGTGTGTTACTGATGGTAGCCTTTGTTACTTTGGTCCCAGCTCTCTGCAGGTCATTCACTAGGTCCTTCCGTGTGGTTCTGGGATTTTTGCTCACTGTTCTTGTGATCATTTTGACCCCACGGGGTGAGATCTTGCGTGGAGCCCCAGATCGAGGGAGATTATCAGTGGTCTTATATGTCTTCAATTTTCTAATAATTGCTCCCACAGTTGATTTCTTCACACCAAGCTGCTTACCTATTGCAGATTCAGTCTTCCCAGCCTGGTGCAGGTCTACAATTTTGTTTCTGGTGTCCTTTGACAGCTCTTTGGCCTTGGCCATAGTGGAGTTTGAAGTCTGACTGTTTGAGGTTGTGGACAGGTGTCTTTTATACTGATAACGAGTTTAAACAGGTGCCATTAATACAGGTAACGAGTGGAGGACAGAGGAGCATCTTAAAGAAGAAGTTACAGCTCTGTGAGAACCAGAAATCTTACTTTTTTGTATGTGACCAAATGCTTATTTTCAACCATAATTTGCAAATAAATTCTTTAAAAATCAGACAATGTGATTTTCTGGATTTTTAAAAATTGTCACTTTTTGAGGGTGAGCAAAACATGCAGTTCTTTAAATGCAAATGAGTTGGTGTTCCCGGCCCCCTTTAAAGAAAAGGGCGGCGCTTCAGTAGCTCGAGTTAGCAGCTCCGATTACCTCACGCAGACACGCACTGAAAATGTCCGAAACTGTTCAGCCTTTCATGTTCAAACTGGAGTCAAATAATGATGGAGAGACTCAAGAGAAAAGTGGCAGCATGTAGAATGCAACAGGATGTTTCTGAATGGTTGATGAATTTATGTAGCTGATGTGGAGTTAACACTTCAAGTCAACGATTAGCATATTCTGTCATGATAATCTATAAATCGCTTGTGTGGGAACTGTTGTAAAATGCCTTCAGAGCCAGAGAATATATGCTGCATGAAGATAGAACAGATCAAGTGTATAGCATTAGTTTTGGCAGGTCACGTTAGTCAAGCTTGCCTCAGCTGACTGTCAGCTGCTCACGTCTACCTATAGGAATATGATGCCTATCACAGCATGCATATATGAGCTCATTCAGTATTATCAGCTGCTATCGCGTTTCTCCGGAGCTAATTGCCCTCCTCCATCCCCAGCTCCTCCTCTCGTCAGTAAGGATTTGGCATCTGCTTCCCCCTGAATCAGACTAAATTCCCGAATTAGGTTGTATGTTTTAATATTGACGTTAATGCTATCTGCAATACATCGTTGCTTCTGTTCTGTTTACCCTTGGGGAGTTTATCACTGCTCTCCCTGCTCTTATCCCAGCCTAGCATGGAGTTCTTGCCCAGAACAGAACCATACCGCCAATCTAAACTGTATGCTAATTGTCTATCACTTTAACGATAGTGATCCTGACAAAAGTATAGTTTAGTTGAATTACGGTTATAACTTATATTGTCCTCTTGCTTTTATGACATGCTATTGCATCTGTGTTACGTACTGCATTGCAATAAATGTGAAAAGACGGATGCGAGTTACGTGTTCCCAGGGGACATGTTTATGTCAATTTTAGGGTTAGTGATGTCACTAACCCGTGAAGAAGTTTGTTGTAGTCCCTACCAGCCGTTTGTTGTAGTCCTTAAAAAGCGATTTCTTTAAAAGAAAATATCTCTCTTAGCTTTGAACTTTGCGCATCGTATTTTTTCAGATGTTGTTTATGCTCAAACAGCAACATTATACACTAACTCAAGTTTTAACTAACTTAAGTTTTTTACATAAGGTTAATTCAATTCCATTTAGTTGAATCAGGTTAACATTCTTAATTTTGTCCAAAACGATCAAGTTCAATTATTCTAACATCTAACAAAAGCCAAAACAAGTAATCCATTTTAATTTATTATTTTTATTTAGTGAAATACAATTTTTACAACATTTACAAATGTTATCTACAAAATCTTATTGTCTAGCCAGAAGCTGGTTTTGTCATCCATGGCATGCCCAAAGTAGTTTTTTTTTAAATTATTATTAAAATGACTTGAATTGTTATTAGCAGGTCCTCACCCCAAGCACATGCTCTACACTTCACCACCATGGTAACCTCCAAAAATACTAACATACCAGAATCTCTTTTAAATATAAAAATAAAAGGACATTAAACATTAACAAGACTCTTTTTATCTTGATGAAAAAAAACATGCATACAATAACATTTTATTTCAACATTTACTCTCCATATCCGGTCCTGTGCAAAGCATGATAGGAAGGGGAAATCCTGTCCCTGTTTTCTATAATGCAGGTTTAAAACAACTAAAATCATGTTTGTAACTCAAATTGATTAAGTTAAGTGGTCGAAAAGAATTGTGTTGGATTAACTTAATTTACTTAAGTAAATTGAACAATCATCAAATGTTATTTTCAGCCTACTTAAAGGGGCACTTCAGTGCTGGGATGATGAATGTGTATTTAAACTGTGTCATTTATGTAGTAGAAATGTGAAATTATGAATTTGGTGCCTTCTAGACTGAGAAAAGACAGAAAATGTATTTTTGTCTCATGTGGATGAAAGACAACAACTCCCAGAATGCACTTGCTTCTCTGCCCTACGAGGCCACTCCCTACACCGCCCCCAACGTTGTTTTGATCTTCATAATAATACAATAATTTTGATCAGTTAGAGAATAAACACTACAATTAAAAACTGAACGTGTATTTTCAATAAAGTGTGAGTGAGCCGAACGAAAGTCACAGGACAAACGCATTTTTATTCAGCACGAGAGCGAAGTAAGATCTGAGCAGAGCGCAACAGTCATTCTCAGCGCATGTCCAGTCTGGCGCGTTTTCTGATCGTATATGGAAAGCTAAACTTTCATAGGAATTCATTCATTCACTCTGCACCGCAGCGCTTATGAATGCCTGAGGCCGAGGGCATTTACATTCTGAGAGTGAGATCTGAGATCTGCCGAACAGCTCCCTCTACTGGCTGTCGTTTTTAGCCTCTGGCCAAAAAATCCTCAGATGACGCAAAAAAAAAAATTCGGAGGATTTTTTCCAGAAATAAAATTATTAATTCTCTCGTCTCAGGGGGATATGAGGGGAGAAAGTCCCATCATTCAAATATAGTACGGGGTTTCTACTGATACAAAGCTTAATGCTAAATCACTGAAGTTGTCACGAACTGCTCCGAGACTCGAAGGTGGATCCAATTGCAGCTTTATTTGAGGACAATCTAGAGGCGTAATCCAAAATACAGGCAAGAGTCATGCACAGGAAGGCAGTCAAAACAAAGAAACAAACAAAACAGGCAGGGACCAGAGGCAAGAGAGTAATCCAGGGAACAGGGCAAGATATCCAAAACCAACAGACAAGAAAACCAGGAGAATGCTCAGAATTGCAGCGTAACACTTTAACAAGACTTCGCGGTGAGTGAATGAAAGAACATGGTATACATAGACTGAGACTAACAGGATGATGAGACACAGGTGAATGCAATCAGTGAATGAGGTACAGGTGAATGTGATCAGTGATAAGTGATGAAGAGTCCGGGCAGTGAGTTATGGGAAATATAGTTTGTGAGTGATAATAGTCTATTGTGGAGTGCCCTCTGGTGGCTCTCAAGGGCACTCCAGCTGGTGACCTTTACATAGCCCCCCCTTTAAGGAGCGGATTCCAGACGCTCCTAAAACTGTCAAGGAGGGAGGTGGAGCGGAGGCGGACCCGGGGGAGGGATGGAGGGCCAGGCCCGTGGAGCGGATAGCGACCTGGAGACTGCGGCAAGATGGGAGGCCAGGGCGGATCAGGCGACCATGGCGGATCAGGCTGTGCAGGCGACCAGGGCGGATCAGGCTGTGCAGGCGACCAGGGCGGATCAGGCTGTGCAGGCGATCAGGGAGGAGACGACCCTTCAGGCGGCCAGGGCGGAGACGACCCTTCAGGCGCCCAGGGAGGCGACCATGGCACAGGAACAGACACCAGCTCAGGAACAGACACTGGCTCAGGAACAGGAACAGACACCGTGTCGGCGGCCATCTCTGCTGAGGGCTCAAGCGACGTGGCGGCGGCCATCTTGTATGGAACCATCTTGTCAAGAGACACAGGCGTGGAGTCGGCCATCTTGTCCGAAGACACAGGCGTGGAGTCGGCCATCTTGTCCGAAGACACAGGCGCAGGAAGAGGAAGAGGAACAGATTCAGGCTCAGCATCAGGATCAGATTCAGGCTCGGCGGGACGAGACTCTTGACGGGCAGATGTGACGTGAAGCTCAGTCTCTGGATCGGCGGACGTGACGTGAAGCTCAGTCTCTGGATCGGCGGACGTGACGTGGAGCTCAGTCTCTGGGTCGGCTGATGTGACGTGAAGCTCAGTCTCTGGGTCGACTGACGTGACGTGAAGCTCAGTCTCTGGATCGGCGGACGTGACGTGAAGCTCAGTCTCTGGATCGGCGGACGTGACGTGAAGCTCAGTCTCTGGATCGGCTGACGTGACGTGAAGCTCAGTCTCTGGATCGGCTGACGTGACGTGAAGCTCAGTCTCTGGATGGATTGACGTGACGTGAAGCTCAGTCTCTGGATGGACTGACGTGACGTGAAGCTCAGTCTCTGGATCGGCTGACGTGACGTGAAGCTCAGTCTCTGGATCGGCAGAAGTGACGTGAAGCTCAGTCTCTGGATCGGCAGAAATGACGTGAAGCTCAGTCTCTGGATCGGCAGATGTGACGTGAAGCTCTGGCTCTGGATCGGCAGAAGTGACGTGAAGCTCTGGCTCTGGATCGGCTGACGTGACGTGAAGCTCAGTCTCTGGATCGGCTGACGTGACGTGAAGCTCAGTCTCTGGATCGGCGGAAGTGACGTGAAGCTCTGGCTCAGCAGGTAGGAAGTGAAGCGTCTCTGAGCTTGACGGGACCAGTGGCGGTGAGGGCTTTGAGCTGGGTAGGACCAGCGGCAAAGAGGACTCTGAGCTGGTTAGGACCAGCGATGAAGAGGGCTCTGAACTGGACAGGACCAGCGATGAAGAGGGCTCTGAACTGGACGAGACCAGCGGTGAAGGCTCTAGCTTGGCGGGCATGACGCTCTCAGTCTCAGGGGCGGCGACTATGACAGGACGAGACTCTGGAATGGCGGCCATGTCGTCCGAAGACACATGCATAGCAGATGCAGTGGGTGTCACTATCCTCCTCCATTATACCCACTGTAAAAGCAGAGCCGCTCAGTTGCAATGCAATGTCAATATACTTTTTTAGAGAGCAATTAGGATCATGCAAAGGCAGGATAGAACTGAGCGGCTCAGATAGTCCTCCTCTGAAAAATATCATGAGGCATACCTCGTCCATTGAAGTCAAATGTGCCAGCTCAATGAAGTCCTCTACATAGTCCTCGATGGGGCGATCTCCCTGACGGAGACGCATTAACTGTGCTGCTGGATTCATAGCGGCGAAGTCTTCTGTCACAAACTGCTCCGAGACTCGAAGGTGGATCCAATTGCAGCTTTATTTGAGGACAATCCAGAGGCGTAATCCAAAATACAGGCAAGAGTCATGCACAGGCAGGCAGTCAAAACAAAGAAACAAACAAAACAGGCAGGGACCAGAGGCAAGAGAGTAATCCAGGGAACAGGGCAAGATATCCAAAACCAACAGACAAGAAAACCAGGAGAATGCTCAGAATTGCAGCGTAACACTTTAACAAGACATCGCGGTGAGTGAATGAAAGAACATGGTATAAATAGACAGAGACTAACAGGATGATGAGACACAGGTGAATGCAATCAGTGAATGAGGTACAGGTGAATGTGATCAGTGATAAGTGATGATGAGTCCGGGCAGTTAATTATGGGAAATGTAGTTTGTGAGTGATAATAGTCTTATGTGGAGTGCCCTCTGGTGGCTCTCAAGGGCACTCCAGCTGGTGACCGTTACAGAAGTGACCCTTTAACTGAAACATGTTCTTTCTAAATGAAAATATTAAGTTGAGCTAAAACGCAACTGTTTCAAGTCAGTTTAACACAATGCAATTTTTTTTGAGTGTAATCAACCACCCCTTTAAGCTAAACTGGGGAATCTCCACTTCAACACCCTAGGCGTCTCCTCTTCGACACCTACTAATTTATACTCTCCTAGGCATCTCCACTTCGACACCTGCTCCGAGTTGGACGACGTCTCGCCCATTATGAACACTATCACTCGGGAATAAAATCTTTAACCTGCTTAGCAGCAGTAACCAGACCCCAGACAGTGCCTTTGAATATGCTGTAATCACGGCCAGGAGAATCTCAGAAAAATCCCTAATCAACCAATCAGACCAAGAATCTCAGAGAGAATCCCTACGACAAAGAGAGTACAACTGTTTATAACAGTGCATGACAAAGGCTACATGATTCATTATTGATCTAATATGATTGGTTCTTCATATGTATAATTCTCTTTTACTACAGTAGGTAAAAGCAAATTTGGATTCCATGATACTTCAGCTTGTTGCTAGGGTCATGAGGTGTAATATTTTATATATATATATATATATATATATATATATATATATATATATATATATATATATATATATATATAGTTGTGGACATTTAGTTTTCTAAAGCATATAAATATTAATCCTGCAAGAAAAAGGAATGTTAGTTACGATTAATTTAAAAAAATCCTTCACAACCCTTTTATAGGAGCATTTTTGTTTCCATATAATGCACACATTTATGTCCAACTATGTCATATACAGCTCTATTAATACATTCTGAAATTGAATTCCCTTAATTCATAAGGCTACATACACACTGTAAAGTTTCTGCAGTTACGACTGCATTTAAATGCGGGTGTGAATTATTGTTCCGCTATTTTGACCAAAGTATTATTACAAGTCAAATCAAGTACCTTTATTTATATAAAGCTTTTTACAACATAGATTGCTTCAAAGCGGCTTTACAGTGATAATAGGAAATTAGTTTTGCTTTAGAAAAAAACTAATTACAGCATCAAACAACTTATATTCTGCAATTTTAACTAAACCACTGTCTACAGAGGCATTGTGTTTTTTATATGTTTGTAAGGCTACTTCATAAAGCGAAGTTTATTCCATTATTAAAGTGGGCAGTTTTAACATTTTGCTGGTTAATTTCTGACCCTGCTGTGTGTATAAGTAATGTAAGTTTGGTTCAACTGTTTGTTCTCTCTCTGTGTCTTTGTTTCAGAGAGCTGTAAAGAACCTCTCACATCCACAGCAAACTACACTCAAGCAGAAGTCACCACCCTGACTTGAGAGGGTTTGTCCTGATAGGACTCTTCTGAGATGCTCACCGATTATTCATCTTCTCATCAGTCATGCATCATTTGTCTCAGTCAAGGGTAAAATGTGGATATCAAATCACCATGTTCTTCTGTCCATTTTCAAGCTGCCAGGCATGTATTAGCATGATAGAGCATAACTACTCTTGGCCAAAATCTATCTTTAATGTACTTTTATATTTAGGGCACATAAAAAATTTACCCGAAGTAACTCTTTAAAATATTAACGATGATCAATGTTGCTTAAGACCCTATTAAATTAAAAAAGGTAGTTTTAAGAGCTAGTTTAATGCTGAAAGTTTACAAAATTACTTCATTAGTACTTTTAGAGACTTTTTAAAAGGACAAACCCTTCAACATGTTCTGCCCCGACTTCCTGTTTCATTAAGGAAATACAAGTGATTTTTCTCCCACTGAGTCAGCAATGTTTCTGTTTTTTTATTTTTTTATACAAGATTCTCTCTCTCTCTCTCTCTCTCTCTCAGAGAGAGAGAGAGAGAGAGAGAGAGAGAGAAAACAGTCAAGCTTATCTATCTAAACCTGGAAAATCACACCGAAACTTATGAGACCATTAGAAATGTGTACTGTTCCTGTTCTAGATACACTACCGTTCAAAAGTTTGAAAATAATGCTCACCAAGGCATCATTTATTTGATCAAAAATACAGTAAAAACAGTAATATTGTGGAATATTATTACAATTTAATTTATATTTTAATGCATTTTAAAATGAAATGTATTCCTGTGATGGAAAAGCTGAATTTTCAGCATCATCCAGTCGTCAGTGTCACATGATCCTTCAGAAATCATTCTAATATACTGATTTTCTGCTCAAGAATCATTTATTATTGTTATATCAATGTTATTATCACAGTGCTACGGAAACTGTGATTCTTTTTTCAGGATTCTTTGATGAGCAGAAAGTTCCAAAGAACAGCATTTTTATGAAATCGAACTCATTTGTAACTGTAAAAGTCTTAACTGTCACTTTTGAACCATTTAATAAATATTTGCTGAATAAATATATTAAAACGAGCAAGCAAACTTTTGAACAGGAGTGTACATCAGGATCTATAAAACATTTCTCCCCTCAGGACACAAATTCTCAGCTTGTCTTTATTTGGACAAAAGCAGAAACCAGCTTGTGTCTGTACAGTATCGTTCCAGAGATCACAGGCCAACTAACACGGCTGTAAGAATGACCCATTAATCACTGTACAAATAACAAGTATCTCAAACAATGATCTTCAAGAGCAGTTGTCCAAACTCATTTGATTTCGAAGGCAGTTTCTTACAAAGAAAATAAATAGGAAAGCAGATGTATTAAAGAGCACAGGGGCAGATGCATGTTTTTCCAACCATTGTTTCCTGTAATACAAATTACATTTGAAATCATCAATATACAAAACATCGCTGGTTGGGATGGGACCAAAAACGTTATGTTCTGCGATGTTAGTTCACTGTAACCTTTTGCGAGTACACGCTATAACCTGTCCAAGTTGTGCCTACTGTCTTGTAATACTACTAATAATATTAATTATAATAACAATAATACTAAAAAACATTGGTATACTTTGTTGTTAAGGAAGGCTCATGTTGTTGAGATGTCAATCATGTTCGCACACAGACAAAAACAACTTTTTTGTGTGAGATTTTTGTGCCGATTTGTTGTCTGCCATAGTTGCCTTATGTTTCATAACAACAGTTCAAGTGCAACACATGTTATTTAGACCCAAAAGTGCATCATGTAAATATCAGTACTGCTGTATGTAGCAGACTATCACTATCTAGGAAGAAGGCGCATTCACTGTCTAGTTATACAGTCCAACAGTATCTGCCTTTAGCCAGTAACCGTGAGTTTGTTTGTTTGTTTCAGGGATGACGTAACATGCTAAAAAGAAGCTCATACAGTATACTAATAGATGATATGGTACAGCACTGTAACTTTTGGATAAACATGTACAATGTTATATGTCTAACGAAAAAGCAGTTCATATCTTGTATTATATAGGCATGTGTGTCTATGCATCTCTGCAGAAATACAAATCAAATCTAAATATTAAACTGAGTGTATGAACTGTACGTTTTGGAAAAGACATTCTTGTGTATTTGATTTGAGAATGAGAGCCAAAGCCTCAGTGCATCTGTCTGATTGCAGACCTGAGCTTGAGCTGGCTCCACTTGTACAATTTTAAACAGAGCGCAATACACATCCATCTCCATGGCGACAGTGAGAGATAAGCCCCATTAATTATTGTTTAGCTCCTTCGTTCTCTATATGCATCTCTCTCTCTCTTTCCCCCTTCCTCTGTTACTCTCTTCTTCAATATTCTCAATGTCTCTTCCCATATCATACTACTTTAAAAAGTGGTAACATGCAATTAAGGGGCTATATCTGACCCTTAAAATGTATTTTGTTGGTGTAACCTAATATAGTTAGGTTGATTCAGTCATAATATATAATATAATATAATTTCGGTCATAATATAATAATTCTATATATATTTTTGCTTTAAATAAAACTAGTTTATTTAGATGTTACACCATGAAGCACATATGTGACCCTGGACCGCAAAACCGGTCATAAGGGTACATTTTTTGAAATTGAGATTTATATATCATCTTAAAGCTGAATGTATAATATTTCCATTGGTGTATGGTTTGTTATGATAGGACAATATTTCGCCGAGATACAACTATTTGAAAATCTGGAATCTGAGGGTGCAAAACAATCTAAATATTGAGAAAATCGCCTTTAAAATTGTCCAAATGAACATTTACATTTACATTTATTAATTTAGCAGGCGCTTTTATCCAAAGCCACTTACAACTGAGGAATACAGGAAGCGATCTGTCATAAAGAGGCGAAAAATCACAAAAAGTGCTTGAAATACTAAGCTTTGGACATTGCTTAGAGTAGCATCAGCTAGAATAAGGAGGGAATAGAGGAACATTTATTTATTTATTTTTATTTAAGATGAGGTTAAGTGCTCACGAAAGAGACAAGTTTTCAGCTGTCTTTTGAACGTTGTCATTCGTTGTGATTCTGCTTTCCGGATGGAGGTGGGGAGATCGTTCCACCAGCAAAGAACAGTGAACGAAAATGTTCTGGAAATGAAGTCCTTAGCCATGTATATTACTACTAATAATACATTTTTTATATATTTACGGTAGGAAATGTACAAAATATCTTCATGGAACATGATCTTAATATCCTAATGATTTTTGGCATACAATGGCATACGATAATTTTGACCCATACAATGTATTGTTGGCTATTGCCACAAATATTGTGCGACTTATGACTGGTTTTGTGGTCCGGGGTCACATATTTAAGTTATATAATAATTAATATAATATCATATCATATAATAATATTAGGGTTTTTTATATTACGCCATAAAGCATATTTTTGAGTTATTGTTCAAAAGTACCACTTTTACCTTAATGATTTTTGTAAATTGATTGGTTGATTGGACTAAAACCAGGTTATTTCAATGTTACCATATTAAACACATTTTTAGATCCTTTGACAAACGATTATTATTATTTATTTTTTTATTTTTTACAGTGTATCTACAAACCCAGTGATGATTTACAATTGTAATAGCTTATGGGCATTTTTGGAACAACATTTTGAATCAGTGTACAGTATCTAAATCTAACTAAAAGGCAAAAGACAAACATTTAATGTGAATATGTGAACATGTTTATCAAAGAAACAGCTATCAAGATCTCTTTCACAATTTCAAAAGTGTTAAAGATAAAAAGCTAATACTTTTTTATGCACTTGTTGATTTCTACCTAAACAGTAATATGTCCCAGGAACTGTATTACCACACAGCTGTTTTATTCATATTTGGAAAATACTATTCTTTTGCAGAATACATAATCTGAAAGGAGTATCAGAAGCACAGGAAGTGTGCTGTGGTGAATGATTAAATCTAGCATGCAAAAATAACCTCAATGTGTCTGACAGGTTTGGAGAGAGTGACACGCATAAGCTTTCACGCACGGAAAAAGGTGGCAGCGTTTCACATGTTCTGTCATCCACTCCTTCTCCAATTAATTTCATTGTATTTCCTTCTCTTTTGTTGTCTTTTTTGCCCCATAAAATGGGTTGTCATGGCAATGGTGAGTGCAGTTACCATGGAGAGCTGCTCATCCACCACTTCAGCCGGGTCGCAGAAGTGGCCAGTAGGGGGGAAAAAAACCAGAAAGGAAAAATGCATAAGTGGCCAGTTGATTTCTGGCTTTTTTTTTCTGGGTCTGATTGAGCATTTGTGTTCAAAACAGTTGGTAACAAACAGAGTTATTTGTTTCATTATGTTTGTTATTGAGAGTAACAGCTGTGACAGACTTGTGACCCACAGAAATGTTCAGTCTTATAAACGTGACAGAATGTTTTTAGTGTAGACCTTTAACGTTATGCTGCAAAAGAGTTAAAATGAGCCTTTACTAATATTGTCCTTGTGGCGGGCAGCGAGGCCGAGGGACCGTGAGGGCGGGACGAGGCGCCGCAGCGATCTCGGCTCTCGCGGAGGAGTGAGGGAGTATAAAGGAGGAGCGACGACAGTGAGGGACGGGAGAGGACCAGGCCTGGATGTTGTGTTGTGTTTATTTACGTTTTGTTATGTGTACGCTGCAGTCGACCGTGAGGGGCTGCAGCTTTTTATTTTCATTTTGTGTTTGTTTGTATGTAGGCGGCAGTCGACCGCGAGGGGCTGCCGCCGCCATTTTATTTTTGATTAAACGCTTTGAACGTTCGCCGGTTCCCGCCTCCTTCTTCCCTCACAAACCAACATTACTACAGTGGCCGTTTAATCAAAAATTAGGAATATGTTATGCCTGATCGCTGTATTAGAGATCATATTTCTACACATCTGATATAGACTGATATAGACTCCCGTCCCTCACTGTCGTCGCTCCTCCTTTATACTCCCTCACTCCTCCGCGAGAGCCGAGATCGCTGAAATGCGCAGCTGGCGCTCATCCTCCCTGATGAGCGCCGCCTCGTCTCGGCCTCGCTGCCCGCCACAGTCCTCTAGGCAAAGATAAATCAAACGGAGGAAAAAAAACAAAAACAACAATAATGTAGTGAATTATATCAGTCTATATCAGATGTGTAGAAATATGATCTCTTATACAGCGATCAGGCATAACATATTCCTAATATTGTGTTGGTCCCCCTTTTGCTGCTGAAACAGCCCTGATCCGTCAAGGCATGGACTACACTAGACCTCTGAATGTGTGATGTGGTATCTGGCACCAAGATGTTAGCAGCAGATTCTTTAAGTCCTGTAAGTTGCAAGGTGGGTCATCCATGGATCAGACATGTTTGTCCAAGTCAACACCTCAAACTCGTTGTTGTGCTCCTCAAACCATTCCTGGACCATCTTTGCTTTGTGGCAGGGCACATTATCCTGCTGAAAGAGGCCACAGCCACCAGGGAATACGGTTTCCATGAAAGGGTGTACATGGTCTGCAACAATGCTTAGGTAGGTGGTACGTGTCAAAGTAACATCCACATGGATGGCAAGACACAAGGTTTCTCAGCAGAACATTGCCCAAAGCATCTCACTGCCTCCGCCGGCTTGCCTTCTTCCCATTGTGCATCCTGGTGCACACGCTCCCGGCCATCCACGTGATGTAAAAGAAAACGTGATTCATCAGACCAGGCCACCTTCTTCCATTGTCCGTAGTCCAGTTCTGATGCTCATGTGCCCACTGCTGGCGCTTTCGGCGGTGGACAATGGTCAGCATGGGCACCCTGACTGGTCGGCAGTTATGCAGCCCCATACGCAACAAACTGCGATGCATTGTGTATTCTGACACCTTTCTATCAGAACCAGAATTAAAGGAATAGTTCACCCTAAAATGATCATAATCAGAGTAATCATTTACTCTCCCTCAACTTGTTCCAAACAGTTGATGATCCCCATCAACTTCCATAGTAGGAAAAAAATACTATGAAAGTCAATGGGGACCATCAACTGTTTGGTTACATACATTCTTTAAATATCTTCTTTAGTGTTCAGCAGAAGAAAGAAACTCATACAGGTTTTGAACAAGTTGAGAGAGAATAAATGATTTTTCATTTTGGGGTGAACTATTCCTTTAAAGGTCCCATGGCATGAAATTTTCATTTTATGAGGTTTTTCAACATTAATATGAGTTCCCCTAGCCTGAATATTGTCCCCAAGTGGATAGAAATGTTGATCGGTGTAAACCCGAGTTCTGGCTGTCTCTCTCTGCCTTTGAGAAAATGACAGGCCAGACGAGCCAATCCTGAAGTCTCCTGTTTTGACGTCCAAGCAGGAACGGTTACCTCCCTTTCCTCCGCCCAGAGAATCTGCCACGCCCATGCAAACGCTCGAGATCATTAACGTTACTTGTGAACGCTGGCAGTTTCTCAGTGTTTGGATGTACAAATGAAAACAGAAGTCTTTCTTCAGTTCCTTCTGATCTGTGATCAGTGATCTCTTATGTGTAGCTAATTATTTATTATTCGTGCACACAATGCGGCTTCTCTCTCTCCCGACAGAACGGTGTTTTCGTGTTTTCTATCTTGTGAGTCAGTGTTTTTGTACGTCCTCGTCGCGTCTATCGGTTCTAACATGTGCATACAGTCTTTTCTGTTTAACATCAGCAGTCACATCTTTAGAGATAAACCTCACACACGCCGAAGCTCGGCCTTCAATATCCCCGACCCCCAGTACTGCATCTGGCCCACAGCGGAGGCACCAAACGCGGCGTGAGATTAAGCAGAAGGGGGGTAAGCGTGAGCATATCTGGGCTAGGCTGGCCATCTTTCCCCACAATAAACTGGATTACATTCGATTACTGTTGTTGTGTCTTTGTTTGCGCTGTGTAACGTTACTCAATGCGCGTCACTGACGCTATTCATATGATTGGAACATATCTAGAAATAATGCTATACTCAACACTTACTAACTCGTTCATCTGGACAGCTGTAATGGTACATTGCATGTGTTACAAAGTTGGTAATAATGATGAATACGGACTCGGTGTGACTGGGACTCGTGTTTATTCAGAACTCTCAGATACAAACACAATAAACTCGCGCTGACTGACAGCGCTCTCATAACTCAGAAGTTACTATAAATAACTTTGTTAGCAATCGCTCTGTCTCCATGATGTCCGGTTCGCGAACGAATCATTCTTTTGAATCGGTTCTTTTTAGTGAACCGAACCAGTTCACCAAATCGGACTGAATCGTTCTAAACGGTTCGCGTCTCGAGACAGCACTGATCCATAATTTACTAAAGTTACTAACTTTCTGACATGAGTGACAGCCCCTCCGACTAGAAATAAACTAATAACCTGAAGTATATACTAGTAACTACAACAGTTCACCCTGAACTGAGACTGAGAACTGATGAGAAGTGAACTCAGGTCCATCCGTCTCTGGCAGACTCGTGCCTGCTCGTGCCTCGTCAAACCACGCCCCCTCCGCTCATTTAAAATGCAAAGATGTCAGCCAATCACAACAGTGGGCGTTTTTACTGAAGTCTCACAGCAGACACGCCTCTTGAAGCAGGGCATTCAGCCACAGGGCAAACAGCAGTATTGAAAAAATGCCTTTTATTTCTAAATTATGACATTTTATGATGTAAAAATCATACTAACAATATAAGTACACCTCAGGAAACACTATAAAATAATAGAAAAATGCCATGCCATGGGACCTTTAACTTCTTCAGCAATTTGAGCTACAGTTGCTCGTCTGTTTGATCGGACCACACGGGCCAGTCTTCGCTCCTCATCTCCCCATCTTCGCTCGTGCATCAATGAGCCTTGGCCGCCCATGAACCTGTCGCCGGTTCACCACTGTTCCTTCCTTGGACCACTTTTGATAGCTACTTAAAACTGCAGACCGGGAACGCCCCACAAGAGCTGCAGTGTTGGAGACGTCTAGCCATCACAATTTGGCCCTTGTCAAACTCACTCAAATCCTTACGCTTGCCCATTTTTCCTGCTTCTAACACATCAACTTTGAAGACAAAATGTTCACTTGCTGGCTGATATTTCCCACCCAACAGGTGCCGTGATGAAGAGATCATCAGTGTTATTCACTTCACCTGTCAGTGGTCATAATGTTATGCCTGATCAGTGTATATATGAGTGGCACAGTGTCTAAAATCATACATTATGGAACAAGAAAATGACCAAATCACCTTTAAGAATGACGGAAACAGTAACAAATATCAGTCAATAACATCTGCCTTGGAAAATGGAAATTCATTTAAAGGAAAAACAAAAGCTTTTGACTCTGAACAGGCCAAAGTGTTTCATCTTGAATCCATTACATTCTTGATATCACCACTACACACTCAGCCTGATATACGTTCACCCACTTTGTTTTACCCCCAGCTCTGGTGATAAAAGAGGAGCCATGATGGAGTTGTCATGGTTACGCTGCTCTCGGGTGTCGCCCTCCTTCCCCTTCCCCGTTCATCATCGTCTCAACACTGGAAATTGCGAGACAGGTTTTGGGTCATTATTCCTAAGATTCATGCCGTCTATGGACAGGTCTTGCTATTTTTTCCAACTGTCCATTCATCTTCTCTGCCTTTCCTTTTTTGGTTCAGACTTTTTTTTCTTTCATTTCTTGAGACTGAGAGAGGTCACTCTGAATGTGTCTCTGATTTAAGTTTAAATTACAGACTTCGGGATTTGTTTGCATAGGGGAGACTGGGAAATGTGTTTAATTATAATATAATATAATGTGTTTAATTAATATAATAGAAACCATGATTTATGTTAAGTTACATAAATGTATTGTTTAAATTCTGGGTAGAATTACAAATCTTTCCTGGAAAATACACTGTTCTTGAATGTTTCCTGTTCACCTTTGTGTATATTTCCTGTCTGTGGCTCAGTGAACCCATGGTCAACCTTTGGCTTGACAGAGCCATGTCATCTAAGTTTAGCATGATACTATCAGACAAGTTCACACCTACAATGAGACACAAATATTACAATCAACAGTCAGCAAAAAAACATTGATCAACTCCTGAAATTCTGGATCCAGTAAGATTGTGTCAGTACTACATCAATAATGCATCAAGACGTCAAGATATATATACCTAGGCATGCAGACTGTTTCTACAAACATTTGTGAAAGAATGGGTCGCTCTCAGGATCTCAGTGAATTTAAGTGTGGTACCGTGATAGGTTGCCACCTGTGCAATAAGTCCATTTGTGAAATTTCCTCTCTACTAAATATTCCACGGTCAACTGTTAGTGGTATTGTAACAAAGTGGAAGCAATTGGGAACAACAGCAACTCAGCCACAAAGTGGTAGGACACGTAAAATCAAAAGTGCTGAGGCGCACAGTACACAGATGTTGCCAACTTTCTGCAGAGTCAATAGCTACAGACCTCCAACTTTGTGTGGCCTTCAGATTAGCTCAAGAACAGTGCATAGAGAGCTTCATAGAATGGGTTTCCATGCGGAGCAGCTGCATCCAAACCTTACATCACCAAGTGCAATGCAAAGCATCGGATACAGTGGTGTAAAGCACGCCGCCACTTTACTCTAGAGCAGTGGAGACATGTTATCTGGAGTCATTCTTCTCTGTCTGGCAATCTGATGGATGAGTCTGGGTTTGGCGGTTGCCAGGAGAACGGTAATTGCCTTACTGCATTGTGCCAAGTGTAAAGTTTGGTGGAGAGGGGATTATGGGGTGGGGTTGTTTTTCAGGGGTTGGGCTTGGTTCCAGTGAAAGGAACTCTTAATGCTTCAGCATACCAAGATATTTTGGACAATTTCATGCTCCCAACTTTGTGGGAACAGTTTGGGGACGGCCCCTTCCTGGTCCAACATCAGCGCCTGACCTCACAAATGCGCTTCTAGAAGAATGGTCAAAAATTCCCATAAACACACTCCTAAACCTTGTGGAAAGCCTTCCCAGAAGAGTTGAAGCTGTTATAGCTGCAAAGTGGGCTAACTCCATATTAAACCCTACAGATTAAGAATGGGATGTCATTAAAGTTTCATGTGCATGTAGAGGCATCTTACAACATTTTGATCGAATGTGTCATGACAATGAGAAATGGGTTTTATTTATTTATTTATTTACATGTTGATCGTTTTTTTATTTGACAGATATTCTGTGTAAATAGCAGCATACACAAATATATTTATTTTCTAAACACACCAGAATTAGCACATAGGACTATCTAATAACCAGTCAATTTGTTTCTTTGAAGATGAAGATAAATGCCGTAAAGAGGAATGGGCATTTATCTGTTCAAGAGTCAAAAGCTTCTGCATTTGAGAGGCTTTTATCAGCATGACGTGGACAGAAATGAAGCCATTAGTTTGGACACACCTGACATGCAGCAACACTTACGCACACTCAATCTGGATTTTACTGACAATTTTACTGGCAGTGAACCAATAGAAACAAAGAAGCCATTACTATGAATTTCAAATGTCCAGTCTTACAAATGTGGTCTCAAAGCATTAATATTAATACTGTTTGTAGTAATGCACACATTAACTGTCTATTTCTAACTGTTTTGAGTGAATTGTAATGAGTAGAGTTGCACTGGCTGGGTGAGATATAAGTTTGATTCCAAGCATTCAGAGTTTTATGACATGATTTCTCTTAAAGAGAAGAAAAAAGCCACATCACATTAAAATCAATGTGAAAGTGGGTACTGTAATTATCCAATCAGTGGGTGCTTCAGGACACGAGAGTGCTACAGTAGCTCACAATGATAATGTGTGCTGCTAAAAGTCAAGTCACCTTATATATATATATATATATATATATATATATATATATATATATATATATATATATATATATATATATATATATATATATATATATATAGGGCTTTATACAATAGATATTGTGTCAAAGCATTTCGGTTGTTGTTCAGTGTTAAGCTCTTTTGGAAGATTATTAAATTATTAAAGTAGTTCATTTAATCTATAAAGCAGTTTTGCAAAGAAATGATGTAATCGTCCAGTTTGGAATTCAGTTCTCAAGTAAAACTGACACTGACACACACGAGCTCACACACTTTCATACCATTAGTCTGTCGCGTGCACAAAAACACAAAGACAAAACCAACTCTTTGAGTTCATATTCAAATATCTATTGTTTGATTGCAGACATTACAAGATACTGTACAAAAGTGCAAATGCAAAGAAGCACAGTCTCAGACATTGCTGATATCTCTTTTCCAACTTCCAAGCAGACAAAATGTTAGATTACAAGCCTGAGAAGCAGGATATATAAGCAAATTTGCATTTATTCACCCATTAAACTGCAGTCTAACAGATGAGATATTTGTGATACTCATAAGCGATTGCAAGTTTACGTATACACTCTTAAAAAAAAGGTTCTATATGGCACCAAAAATGGTTCTTTGCTCGCAATCATAGGGGAACCTTTTTAAGTGCTATATAGAACCAATTGTGGTTCTTCAGCAGTTCGTCACAGGTTCTTTGACTAAGGTGCTATATAGTACTGCTAACTAAGGTGCTATATAGCACCCCTACCATATACAGAACATGTTAAGATATGGTGCACCAAAAGTGGTTCCTCTATGATTACAATGAAGAACCATTTTTGGTACCATATAGAACCTTTTTTTTTTTTTTTTTTTTTGAGTGTAGCCTTCTCAAGACTTAAGGTTTTAACACACTGCAAAAGTAGAATTCATAATAACACATTTCTTTAATTTTTTTACCCCACTGATAAATTGTTTTTGATGTAGTTCCATGAGAAAATGTGAGGAAGAAAAAAATTGTTTGATAGCAAAGCAAAACCCTTAAGGTATGGCTTATTTAGATACTTTCCCCCCTCTTTATATACATTATTCATATAGGCCAACTGTTGAATCTTCTTGTGAGGTCTGTTAGGGATATTTCAAATATTCTGTTGAGCCATGCAAACATTTCAGGGTATTTAAGCAAATGTCACTTTAGATTTTTTAATGAGGTAAGAAAAATAAACAAAGACATATGCTACTCTCTGAAAAAAAAAATGCTTCTAAATGTTGTGTGGGTGCATTCACTACGAAGTACTTCAATCTCTTAAAAATATTCCCTTTATTAACAAATGTTCTTTAAAACCCATCTCAAACATCCACCCTCACGCAGGAAGGGAACATAAAAAATACAAAGAATAAGAAATACTAATGAATAAGGCAAGAAATATGAAAGGATACGGCAGATCAACTAAAAATAATCAACTCCAAATGATACAACCAATTAACTCAAAATAATGAGACAAATTAAATAAAAACCCATGGCAACACAGACTAATAATGAGTAAATGTTTTATTCAAACAGATGAATGGTAAGTAAGTATATTGTAGGCAGACAACAACCATGAAGATAAATCAGTTCAATAAAAGTACGTTGCACCACACAAACCCTATTCATAGTTTTCACGTGACGTCACACCATTATAGGAACGCCCACCTGGAGGACAAAACAAGGCTTTCCTCCATTGCCCGCCAGTCATTTTTACCAGGTTTGTGAGTTTTAATGTAGTAAGACAGTGATATTAAAGACCAAATTCAATATACACCTTATTGATGATGCATACTTTGTACAGGCAAGCAAATGAACACAGAATATTAATGCAACATGAGGTTTCTCGTTAAGTGTTTTCCCCATCGAAAACCATTATAAAGAAAATGGGTTGCGTTCATATTCTTGGCTCATCTGCTCGCCTGTATATAGTATGCATCATTAGATTAGATTAGATTAGATTCAACTTTATTGTCATTACACAAGTACAAGTACAAGGCAACGAAATGCAGTTTAGGTCTAACCAGAAGTGCAATAGCAGCAAGTGCAGGATATACAATGGTTGCGTAAGTGCAGGGCATAAAAATGTACTGAATATATATAAATATGTATAAGTAGAGAGATGGTTATTACTATAAACAGAACTGAATTTACAGATGAATATATACAGTGAATAAATATACAGATGGCTATTACTATAAACAGAATTTACAAGTGAATATGTACTATGAATATAATATACAGATGGCTATTACTTTGAACAGAATTTTACAGATAGAGGTATACAATAATATGTTAGGCTAATATGAGGAATATAGCAGTGGATTAAGTTGCAGTTTATGAGGGAAGTGGATCAACGGGGGTTTGAGTTCAATAAAGAGACAGCTCTGGCGAAAAAACTGTTCTTAAGTCTGCTGGTTCTGGTCCGGAGGATCCTGAAACGCCTGCCGGAGGGCAGGAGAGAAAACAGTCTGTGGGCCGGGTGAGAGGAGTCCTTGAGGATGCTGCGAGCTCGATGCAGACAGCGTTTCCTCTGGATGTGCTCGATGGCACGTAGTGGAGTCCCTGTGATGCGCTGGGCAGTTTTCACCACCCGCTGCAGTGCCTTGCGCTCCACAACAGAGCAGCTCCCATACCATACTGCCACACAGTTGGTCAGGATGCTTTCTATTGCGCAGCGGTAGAAGTTCACCAGGATAGCCGAGGAGAGCTGATTCTTCCTCAGTGTCCTCAGGAAGAAAAGGCGCTGGTGAGCCTTCTTGACCAGGCTGGAGGTGTTGGTCGTCCACGACGTCCGCCGAGATGTGGATCCCCAGGAACTTGAAACTGGAGACACGCTCAACAGCCATTCCATTGATGTGGATGGTGTCGTGTGTGCCTCTTGACTCCTTCCTGAAGTCCACGATGAGCTCCTTCGTTTTGGTGGTGTTGAGGAGCAGGTTATTATCAGCGCACCATGTGGCCAGGTGCTATATCTCCTCCCTGTAGGCAGTCTCATCGTTGTTGCTGATGAGACCAATCACCGTAGTGTCATCCGCAAACTTGACGATGGAATTAGATCCATACACAGGCTTGCAGTCGGAGGTGAAGAGGGAGTAGAGAAACGGACTTAGCACACAGCCCTGTGGTACACCAGTGTTGAGTGTGATGGACGTGGAGCAGGTGGATCCTGACCGAACATTCTGTGGTCTGTCAGTTAGGAAGTCCAAAATCCAGTTACACATTGAAGTGTTGATGCCCAGGTCTCCAAGTTTGGCAATTAACTTGGATGGGATGACAGTGTTGAATGCTGAGCTGAAGTCAACAAACAGCATGCGTGCATAAGTGTTTTTACTGTCCAGATGGGTGAGCACAGAGTTCAGTGCCATGGAAACGGCATCCTCTGTGCTCCTATTGCTGCGATAGGCAAACTGGTGTGAGTCCAATGTGGATGGTATAGAGTCTTTTAGGTGTTCCAGGACCAGCCGCTTATCATCATAAAGCTGTAAACTAAATTTAATATTTTAATATCACTGTACATTAAGGCACTTTAAGGGTGGGTTGCACTAATAAGGATTCTTTAGCCTGGCATCGGTTCATCCCGATCAGCCTTAACAGTCTTTCTACAGAGACACAGTCTTTCTGTGTCTTTAAACAGTCTCTAAACACAGTCTTTCTGTGTTTAAAGTTAAGTGGTGCAACACAACTCGATTTAGAATAAAACCCAGATCAACAAATCCTTGATTAGCATTAAACCTTGCTTAATGTAATCCTTATTGGTGCAAGTCTACTCACCCTATAAGTGTTTTTAAACGTTAAGTGTTTTAAAAACGTCCCGCTGTTTTTAGTGATTGAAATACTGCAGCAGGTGACTGAAAACTATGCATACACCAGTGTGTCGCTGAGTACTTGAATTAATGATATGTTTCTTCTTACAGGGAGTTGGAGAACACACATGGAGAACTGAGACTGGAGAAGGAGACAGGCAGGATAGGATAGGAGACGAGGAGAACACTATTATAAAAGTAGTAGGTATCTCAGGTGTAGAATAACATCCACAACTGAGTCTAGTCGAGACCAGACCAGACAATGAGAGTGTTTATGGTGCAGGCTTTTGTAGAGGGTGCTGATGGGTGGGGTTTTGATCAGTACTGATGGGAGTGAGTGTTGTAAAGGAGTGAATGTGGAGCCTGGCATTGGTCAATTTGGATGGATTTCATGGAAGGACGCAGATCAGTGTCAAGTATGTCTAATATGGAGATGGTGGTCCAGTGGGTTAAACCATGGAACTGATATGCAGAAGGTTGCTGGGTCAATCCCAGCGGTTACCACCAGTGTTTCCTTGAGCAAGGCACTTTACTCCATGTTGCTCTGTCCCTGTAATAAGGGCACTGTAAGTCGCTTTGGATAAAAGCGTCTGCCAAAATGTAAATGTAAATGTAAATCTAATGCTCCCTTGCACCATACCCCTCCCAGTTGACGAGGTACTCTAATCGACCACCTTGGAAATCAAAAATCTCTTTGACAGTGTAGACTCTTCTGTCTTCCACCTGACATTAGCATGGCTCTTGTGTCCGAATGGCTTCCTGCAGATGATGATGAGGAGCAGAGTCCCAGACCCTCTCACTCTCTTGGAACCAGTGATCCACAGATGGAAGGTTGGAGGGTTCCCCAGACCATGGGAACAGTGGCAGTTGGTATTCGAGTATGCACTGGAATGAAGTCAGACCGGTGCTCCTCTGACACAGGGAATTCTGGGCGCACTGTGCCCATGCTAAAAAGAGTCTCCAAGAGTTCTGGTGGCTGTGACAGAAGGTAAGTAGGAATTGTGCGATTTCCTGGACTTTCCTTTCCATCTGACCGCTGGTTTGGGGATGGTAGCCCGATGACAAACTTATGGTCACATCTAGGAGCTTGAAGAATGCCTTCCAAAGATGTCCACGGTCTGAAACTGTCTTCGGGAAGACCATATAAGTGACAAAATATGTGATTAAACAATAACTCAGCTGTTTCCATGGCAGTGGCCGATCCCTTGAGGGGAATCAACCAGCAAGATGAAGATGCTAGTGTTTCTGTTGGAAGAGGGCAGGTCAGTCGTTAAATCCACCCCTAGATGTGACCAGGGGCGATTGGGAAACGGGCAGCGGAAGGAGTTTGAATGTAGGTAGCTGGCGAGAAAATTTGGAGATGGCGTAACCCATACACCCACAAACCTTCTGACCTCTCTGGCCATGCTGGGCCACCAGAAGTGATCTTGTATCAGTGGGTTTGATTGGAGGATTTTCGGAGACACTGGCTGGGGTCTCGTCTTGAGACCACTGGATAGGACTTGTGATTACCTCAGGAGTCAGAATGGGCTCAGGAGATTCTCTCTCTCTTTCCTGTCTACATACTGTCCTATCATGATAAAAGGCAAAACACCAAACAATTAATCTTTTAAGCTACTACATCAACATCTCTCATCATGAGGGTGGGGGAATGGATTCCGACAGCCAGATTGTTTGCTGTTGGATTTTGTTCCCCTCTTGTTTCTTATACAATAAGGTTCTAATATTTACAAAACTGATGCTGGCTATAGTTGCCGCTGATAGCCTTGTGGGCAGTGCACTAACTTATACTCATTGTGCTTGGGCGGCAATCATTTTTTCGTTTTTGTTTTAATGAGCATGGAACAATAAAAAAAACTGTCTGATAGAAAAGCAGCTCCCTTAAGATATGGTTGATTTTAGATGTTTTGAAGGATGTTTCAATATTCTGTTGAGCCAAACTGACATTTGTAGTGTATAGAGAGTGGTGAGGATTTTATCTACTGTAGTTCATGATAATGATAAATTATAAACATCTACATCATCAGTAAATGCTATTATCAAGCTATAGTTTACAAGTAGTCAGTTATACATTTATTGTTACTTATTTGAATTTGTTCCAGACATTTAACAGACAAAAAAAGTATGCTCTTCCGCAAAACAGTCCAAACGTGACAACAGTTGAATATTTTTTCTGATTTACTTTCTGATTTAATTTCTATGTTTCTAAAAAACATAACTTCTGCTGAAACAATTGTTTTAGTGCTGTACAATTGTAACCGGTTTTACTCAACCTACTGAGCAGGATTCAAACCATGGTCTCCGGCGTGGGCGGCGGGTGCACTAAGAAAGAATTCAGCCTCTAGCATCAGATGCTAAAGCACCTCTTGAGATCAGGGGAGTGAGGTTTACACACACAGCTCTTACTGGCATATGACATTTACACTCACCCCCCTAAACCTCACTTCAATCCGGGTCAATGGCACCAAATGTAACTGGTCCGATCGGGATTCGAACCGTGGTCTCCAGCGTGTCTTATTTTTGTTTTTTATTTCTTCATAGCTACGACCAGATAGACTCCTTCTGTCTCTCGCTCTTTTTGAGAGTGTGAAAGGATATGTGAGTGTGAGGCGCACAGGTGCTAGAACGTGTCGTTTGCACACATTCTTGGCTCGGGCCTCTTTTCCTTCAGCGACACAACCCAAGATCATCATTTCCCAGGGCTCTGAAAAACAATGGCCCAGCGGTCTCCTCATTCTTCTTCCAGCTCGCTTACGCTGAAAAAGTCACGCAGCATTTGCCAAAACAGACAAACAGAAAAAAAGCTTCTTCATCATCTTCCTGTTTCACCCAAAAAGTTTAAAAAAAAATCCATAAGGATGCATTAAATTGATCAAAATTGACTACATTGTTACAAAAAAAATGTCAATTCCAAATAAGTGCCACACAACTTTCTATTCAGCAAATAATCATATTAATGTTTCTTCTAATCATTAAGCAGCACAACTGTTTTGTATTAATAATAACATTTTTTTTTTTTTTACTTCAGCATCAAATCGGCATATTAAAATGATTTCTGAATGAACACAAGACATTGAGGACTGGAGTAATTCAGTCTTTGCCATCACAGGAATAAATTCCATTTTAAGATATATTAAAAAAGACAACAGTTATTTTAAATCATAATAATATTTCACAATATTACTAGTATTTCTGATCAAATACTGTAAATGCTGCCAGTTTGAACGGTATCAATCAATTGTGCCACACATTCTTAACTAGATGAATTAACGTAAAAAAAAAAAAAAAAAAAAAATATATATATATATATATCCTATATGTATATGTGTGTGTGTAGGATAACTTTAAAACTTTATATGCTCAAAGAATATATCTTGAATTCTGTTCATTATTATTATCCTATTTTTCTTCTTGTTTTATGTATAAACCTCACTAAATTTGGGTAGAGTTATGCTTAAAAACAATATAAAACTACAAATGCGGAACTATAAATAAATTCAAAATATATTCTCTCAAAACAAGTCTCATCTTATGCAAGTGTGCTTCTCAAGTAAATGTTTTAAAGGCGCACTGTGTAAATTTTAGCTGCATTTAGCGGCAAGGTTGTGAATTGCAACCACCCATCGCTCACCGCTCCCTTTCGAAGCACATAGAGAAGCTACGGTGGCCGACACAGGATAAAAATGTCGTCGTCGGAGAGAAGAGAGGCTGAATCTGAAATCGCCCCCTAAACCCTCATTCACTATTCCCTACGTCAGTCCACTAATATATAGTTTACTTGAAGGAGTGAATGAAAACAAGTGAGTGAATTTGGACATCCGTTGTGTGTACATCATCTGTACACTCGTTATTGCAGTGCAATGTGGGATTGAATGAGTGCACTTAATAACATCCACTATAGTTTCGGACACCACTACAAATGGCTGTCCCTTCAAATAATACCCTATTTGAGGGTATAGGGGGCGATTTCAGATTCAGCCAAAGAGTGACTAGTGCTCTGTAGAGAAGTTTGTCCGTTTAGGGCTACAGTAGAAACATGACGGCACAAAATGGCGATTTCACTGTAAGGGTCCCGCGGTGTATGTAGATAGAAATGGCTCATTCTAAGGTAATAAAACATAACTGTTCATTATACATCACATATCACAAAACTACGTTTTGTATATTATATTGCATTTCTGCCAATAGATCCTCATAAATACTACACACTGCACCTTTAAGGATGTTTAGATACTGGAAAACAAGGCGAAACAAATTACTGATTAAAATAGAAATTAAGAATACTGATACATTAAGATACCAATAAGAAAATGATTCTTGCAGTATAGATGTGGATATAGAAACAGCAAGGTTAGTCAGATAAATGCTTTTATTATTTATTTCTTTTAAATAAATGCTTTTAAAGGCTTTTAGAGCATAAAAGATGTACATTTGTTTTTCTGTATTAATATGCAAAAATATTGTTGACATGTTTACTATATGCGTAAACTCAACCTTAAGTATTGAATCAGAAAAAGCAAAAGCACATTTTTACAATTTGGTTTCATTGCTTTTGCATTCAAATTTCTTTTATTTGTGCGCTTGAGTGGCTGATGCTAAATCAGGTAGAATGTGATGGGAAAAAAGGAAGCTGCATCTCAGCCAAGTAAACATCTGCTGACGGACCTCAATGTACTGTTCTATAATTAAGGATGTCACTTCTAGATTTACCTTTGTTTGTTTATGTGAGTGGGTGTGAGAAAAAAAATATAGAGATGGTGAGTGCGGCTTAGGGCTGTGATGGAGGAAGTCTATTCACAGGATATAGATGAAACAAGATTGTTTAAAGTGGAGTGTGAGAGGTCGGGCGTGACGCACTAGGCCTACCCCCCAAAACAGAAACACATATGCTGAATCCGGAGTGTCTGGCATGGCATTTGCTTTGATACCGGAATTAATTTATGATATTGGTCACCAGCCCTTACAAAAAAATAAGTATAGCCTACTTCAAGTTTGCTTTATGAGGCTACTTAAGTAAAGTTCAAGTATATTTTAAGTATAGGCTACTTTATGTAAGTATCAAGGTAGACTTATAAAGCCCCGTTTCCACCGAAATTACCAGGAACAATTTGTACCAGGAACTTTTTTCCCCCCAGACCTGCTACTGTCTGCGTTTCCACTGCGGTCTAATCTAAAGTACTACCGTGAAGATTAGGCACATTAGTCCAGAGACGTGGGACTCGCGCGACTGTTCCTCCCAGTCTGCGACGGACAGTAGGCTAATCATATTTTTGCGATACTGTCTGCAACAATAACAAGTATGGAGGAGATGCAAGCAGCGCTGCTTTTGCTGGTTATGTGTTGGTTTACTAAAGGTAATTAACAAAACGGCGGAAAAGAGACGAGCACTAATGCTAAAGCGTATTCTGAAAGCTTGTAAAGCTAGATTTAAAATAAGACAATGTCATTATCAGCTATTATGGACATTGACCGTGCGATTGCTGAGACAACAAGCGCCATCGGACAGAAAGAGCAAGACTGATATTTACTGAACGCAGAACGAACCTCGCAAAAGACTTTTAAAAATGCCGGTTTAAATAAAATGCTGCGTAGAGTCAACCAATCAGCATGTTCAGCGCCCAAGTCCCACCCCCGAAAGTTCCTGAACTTTAAAAAAGTACTACCTCGCGAGCAGGCCAGCAGCAGGGCCATAGTTCCTGGCTCCCAGGTTTTATCTGCTTGAGCGGACGCTTTCCATGGCCTCCCAGCTACTCTCAGATACGGGAAGGCGTTATGGTATATCGTTCCCATAGCGACGGTCTCGCAGTGTCGAGAGAACCTATGAAAGGGAACGTCTTGGTTACGTATGTAACCTTGGATCCCTGAGTAGGGAACGAGACACTGCGATTCTGGCCATTCCCTTTCTTCGAGTAGTAGCTTCCTTCGTCTTTGAAATCTGACAATATGATGCCTAGTGCGCGCATATGAGCATACATGACGTATTTCTAAGGCGGCGCTAAGCGTCACTAGCCAATCAATTGGCGTGATGGTATAAGGGCTTTAGACATTGGTCACACCGAAGGCGTTCCCATAGCGACGGTCTCGCAGTGTCTACTCAGGAAACCAAGGTTACGTAACTGAGACGATATCCATAATAAAGGCTAGTGCTGCGTCCCAATTCTCCTACTTATACTACGTCCTAAAAGTATGTACTCTTTTTGTGAAGAAAAAGTACATACTTTTGAGTGTGTAGCAGAAGAGCATGCAAGCTTTGGGACACACTACTTCGTCATCTTTAACGGACTCTGTTGCTTAGTTACATGCGTCCCGTCACCGTTTAAACTGCCCTGTCAATCATCGTCACAGTTCAAATCCTCCACATTCAATTTAATTTCCTAACGTATCGGAGAGAAATGTAGTAGCACGTTGATCTGCCATTCGTGGGTCTTTAATGCAGAGACTCCTCTCATGTGTTTGCAAAGTTAATGGCCAAACGTATCATTACAAAAGCTCTCAATGCTGCTGCAGGTGAAATATAATGTGGCTAACATTGAATAAATATATTTTTGTCAGGTTAAATACTGATAATTGCTCACGCAAACCCCTTTATCTCCTCTCTACTTAACCACCAGACTCGCGTAACCGTCATGTTTGTAGTTTTTTAACACTTTTATCCGCGTTTGTAGTTCTAATCGAATCCTCATCCATCTCGCAATAGGTTGTGGGGAATATCAGCCGTTAGAGTGCGCATCGATCTGCAGTTCGAATTATGACCGGAAATAGTAGACCATCCGGGAATCTTTGGAATACTCTTTTCAACACACTACGATTTGGGACATACTAATTTTTTCGAATACTATTTAGTACGGATAGTATGCGAATTGGGACGCAGCATAAATGTCTTACGGCGGAGTCTCTAACGTCATCACCGGCGGCCATCTTGTCACAGGCAGGGCTCTGTGGTACCTGATGATCTGCATGAACACAAATACTCTTATCTCACTGAAATCTTGACGGATTTACAAATGGTTTGGTTTCTTACAAACGTTATTAACGTGGCTATAATTATGGATGCTTGAACAAATTATGAATAATTTTTCATTAGTATGCAGTGTCATAACTACATCTCTGACGTTTATAACAAACCAAACTGTTTGAAAATCGGTAGAAAATTGAGCAAGTTATGGTTATTTAAAAAGTGCAAGCACCCATGAAAACAATGTTACGAGTGAGCAAGCTGCCTGTGACAAGATGGCCGCCAGGTGCAGACGTCGACCTCCATTGGCCAGCAGCGCGGACGAGACATCTAGCCTTTATTATGGATATCTATGAGCAGGGCCGTTTGGAGGGGGAAATATTTACCCGGAACTTCATTTAGACCCTGTTTCCTGCGGGCGAAACCTATGGTCGAAACACACCGAGTACCACCCCAAAGTCCCTAGTTCCTAGGGAAAGTTCCTGCGGTGGAAACGCGGCTTAAATGTACTGTTTCAATACTACTTGGGATTAAATTGGCCCACTTTTTAGTGTACAAAAGTATACAGTATACTTTAAGTGTAACAGTAGTAGTAAGCACAACTAGTTTACAACTAAGTTTTCATTTGTACTGCAACTATACTACAAGTGAACTTATAGCTATAATGATAGTTTACTGATCAAATATTCGTAGCACATTTTTTAGTTAATGAAAGTACACTTTGAAGTAAACGCTCAGTAAACTACTAGTTAAACTACTATACTTTATACATTTTCTTTAAAGGGGCTATATGCGTTTTTCTGAAATTTAAACTCGCGACTGACACCTGTGGCCAAAAAACAGAACTGATCTTCATTTCTGCTCGCTCTCGCAGCGCGCGCTCGTACGTGTACACTTCACAAGTCAGCTGCTGCAAGGAGGTCAACATTATGTTTACAGAGGTAAGAACAGTCAAATACATATAATGTTTGAGATAAGTGTTCTCTTATCAAAACGTCAAACGTGTAGCTGACAAACTACACAAAAAATTTATACATTAAATAAATAAATAAACCCATTTCGCCATTGGCATACACGCTGATGAAGGGCGCACAGACCGAAACTTTCGTAGAATATTAAAAACACAAATCTGAGCACTGTCCTTGACGACTGAGCACTGTCCTTGACCACTTATTATACACAAGTAGCTTACTATCACCAAGTATGAAAGACACATATACATAATACTATTTAGCAATATTTATTGACTACATGTCTTATGTGAAATAAAATGCATCACACTTTACATCTTCATTTACCTCTTATTTTTTGTTAAGATATACATGGCTATATAATAAATAATCCATCAGTTTTATATAGCGCTTTTCTAGACACCCAAAAAGACTTTACATTACTGATGCACTATTCATATTTATTTTTGTTTTTATATATATATATATATATATATGCATGCGAAGTCAAATGCGAAGCCGATGTTCACTCTAGTCCTTGCAATGCGCCGGTCTCTCTCAATCTTCGACCTTTTTTGGCCACTTGTCAGGGGTTTAACTTTTTTAGTCTTCTGTGGAGTTACTGTTGGTGTCCGAGTTGTCCTGGGTCTCTTCTGTGTATTCGTTAAATCCATTGCACTGCTTGCGAGTGTAGGCTACTCGCTGACTAGCGGTGGTGGCAGGCAGAGTGATCTGAAACGTTTAACATGAACGCGCTTGACGTCACATCCGCAGACAGCGCGGGAAAAGACGACCCGTCAGAAAATATGAAAAATAGTATACAGGCTTATAGGTGCACCCACTGTGAGCGGACAAGGTGTCAGTATGCTCATCAGGAGATGTTTGAGTCATAAATGGTAAAATAAAAAGGCTATAGTTACGTTTATTTTGGGGAAAAAGTTGCATATAGCCCCTTTAAGTGAACATATAGCATCATACTTATAGTTTATTATTTATATATTATTTTTGCACTTTGTATACTACTATGTTCATATTTAGGTATTAATTTTTTATACTTGAAATATGCCTTTAACTGTACTTTAACATTTTAAAAACATTTTATTCTAGCTTCGTTCATCCTTTTTTATCAACACTTCACTGGGTAAGTGAAGTCAATGGCTACCGTCAACTGTTTGATAACCCACATTCTTCAAGATATCTTCTTCTGTGTTTAGCGTAGAGAAAGAAAAACTTACGTTTACATTACGTTTACTTACAATATTATTATAACGTTTGGAACAACTTGAGGGTGAGTAAATGATGACAGAATATACATTTTTGGGGGAACTATCCCATTAATTTGCTAGATGGCTCTAAAAGCAAACCGTAAAGTGTCCAGAGAGTTAAATAAAAGGTAGAAGAGGTGTGACGGGAGGTAGTGACTGTCAAACATTCTCTCAGTTATCTTCCCTCAACAATGCTGTTGTTCAACTAAGGGGCATTACATTGACATGAGTGTGCTTATGGGTGTAAACACACATTGTGTACACTATCCCATCCAAATAAGCCTGCATTTTTTTAAGGTGTATACAAACTATATTAACATTATATTATTTTATACTGATAACCCTTATATAAGTAATCATTTATGTTTTATAATTTTAACAATGCATTAAAATCTTTCCACGTGTCCCTGGTTGAGGGTCTAGGTCAGATGTGAAAGCTTCCACGGTCACCTATGGTTTGTAGGTATTAATTGTTTCCAGTCAGTTGTTAGAGCTAAAGGAAAGTTGGCTTCTCTCAACATATCCGATGACCCATCAATTCCATTTAGACTTCCGCATGACTTTCTGCCAGAGGAAGGACTTCTGGCTTCACACGCTCAGCTGGACAGAGATTCACTTAGTGGACAGGATGTGGTTGAACTGTACAGAGGTTGCAGTCCTTGATGCTTTTCTGCTGTATACTCACACTGATGGGAAAACATTTTCTTTTTCTTAATGACAATTTTTATAAAATAAATAAAATTATATATATACAGTGAGGAAAATAAGTATTTGAACACCCTGCTATTTTGCAAGTTCTCCCACTTGGAAATCATGGAGGGGTCTGAAATTGTCATCGTAGGTGCATGTCCACTGTGAGAGACATAATCTAAAAAAAAATCCAGAAATCACAATATATGATTTTTTAAACTATTTATTTGTATGATACAGCTGCAAATAAGTATTTGAACACCTGTCTATCAGCTAGAATTCTGACCCTCAAAGACCTTTTAGTCTGCCTTTAAAATGTCCACCTCCACTCCATTTATTATCCTAAATTAGATGCACCTGTTTGAGGTCGTTAGCTGCATAAAGACACATGTCCACCCCATACAATCAGTAAGAATCCAACTACTAATATGGCCAAGACCAAAGAGCTGTCCAAAGACACTAGAGACAAAATTGTACACCTCCACAAGGCTGGAAAGGGATACGGGGAAATTGCCAAGCAGCTTGGTGAAAAAAGGTCCACTGTTGGAGCAATCATTAGAAAATGGAAGAAGCTAAACATGACTGTCAATCTCCCTCGGACTGGGGCTCCATGCAAGATCTCACCTCGTGGGGTCTCAATGATCCTAAGAATGGTGAGAAATCAGCCCAGAACTACACGGGAGAAGCTGGTCAATGACCTGAAAAGAGCTGGGACCACCGTTTCCAAGGTTACTGTTGGTAATACACTAAGACGTCATGGTTTGAAATCATGCATGGCACGGAAGGTTCCCCTGCTTAAACCAGCATGTAAGGACCGGTTTTGCTGCTAAGACAAAAGCTAAGACTACACCCCAATATAAAAGTCACTAATCTTGAAAGAAAATCTCACAGAAACTATGAGACGCCACCCTGATCAAACATTCCTCCCCCTCCCCATTTTGCCCTCTCCTTGCCCTGTTTTCAAGTCAACAAATGCAGATATACCAATGATGATGTATCTTGTAAATCTATTGTTTTATCCATTTCATGTTTGGTGTCCTTTTAAAGGTCTCAGTGCGAATGGTAAAATGGTCTCAGTTTCACAGCAGTCATTAGTACTATTAGAAAGATTGAAAACGAATGAGAATTCTGTTCTCCTTTTGAGTGGTCTCTTCAAGGATATCTGATCTCTCTCCCCCAAAACCAGGTGTTTGTGTTGCAAATATTTACAACCCCTTTTGTTCTAGGTGGAGTATTTAAGGGAGAGAAACAGAACAGAAGGGGGGGAACATTCTGTAGCCAGAACCCCCAGAACCAGAACCCCCAGTAATGTGCCAGACGATGACTTTGAAATTATTTTCATATTGCTTTGCAATTGTGTTTATGTTTGTAAGCTGATCAGTTGTGTACCATGGAGTCTGGCCAAAATAAATGTTAATCTTGATTTATCTTGTAAGATTCTGAAATCATTATTTTATTCATGTCCATGCAGGGTTTTGTAGGGGTTACCGCAGATCTCTCTGCCAGGGCAGGCCATACTGGGAACTCCATAGCGGGAGCATTGAGCCATGCATGAGGGAAAACCTGATTTCTGACCTGCCACTGTTATTATAAGTTGCAGTTTCCGTGACTATCACTAAAATTACATGTTTTATTATGAGTGCACATGTGTGACTCACTTAGAGGTAAGATAGTTCACCCTGCAATCCTCTGTAATATCAGAACTGGCTAATCTGTGACCGTTAGAGCAAGCGAAATCCGGACGCTTAGCCTATTTGCGACTCCGTGTCCCATGGAGGATATTAATATTTGAAAACACAGAAGATACTAAGAAAATCAACAATCTAAATTAAATCGCAACTAATCGAAAATCAGCTGATAAACTCTAAACGTAACACACTTTATAGAGTCACATAGAATTGGAGTCAGTTAAAATATTAATGGAGTCAGATTTAAAACGAGATCTCAATAAATTAAAATAAATTCACCAAAATGCTGAAAAGGCTTACACGCAGAATTCCTTTTGACCAAGCCGTTAGTATCCGTTTTTGGGCTAATGGATGGAACTTTACAAGCACATGTCAAGGCCCGTCTTAAGTTTGCCAATGACCATTTGGATGATCCAGAGGAGTCATGGGAGAAAGTCATGTGGTCAAATGAGACCTTTAGGTCTCCAGACCTAAACCCAATAGAGAATCTTTGGAGGGAGCTCAAACTCCATGTTTCTCAGCGACAGGCCAGAAACCTGACTGATCTAGAGAAGATCTGTGTGGAGGAGTGGGCCAAAATCCCTCCTGCAGTGTGTGCAAACCTGGTGAAAAAATACAGGAAACGTTTGACCTCTGTAATTGCAAACAAAGGCTACTGTACCAAATATTAACATTGATTTTCTCAGGTGTTCAAATACTTATTTGCAGCTGTATCATACAAATAATTAGTTAAAAAATCATACATTGTGATTTCTGGATTTTTTTTTTTGATTATGTCTCTCACAGTGGACATGCACCTACAATCAGCTACTACAATTTCAGACCTACTACAATTTCAGGCCCCTCCATGATTTCTAAGTGGGAGAACTTGCAAAATAGCAGGGTGTTCAAATACTTATTTTCCTCACTGTATATATATATATATATATATATATATATATATATATATATATATATATATATATATATATATATATATATATATTACACAATAGTGATACCGTTTTTATACACTGATCAGGCTGACCTTACTGACAGGTGAAGTGAATAACACTGATTATCTCTTCATCACGGCATCTGTTAGTGGGTGGGATATATTAGGCAGCAAGTGAACATTTTGTCCTCAAAGTTGATGTGTTAGAAGCAGGAAAAAATGGGCAAGCGTAAGAATTTAAGCCTGACAAGGGCCAAATTGTGACAACTAGGTCAGAGCATCTCCAAAACTGCAGCTCTTGTGGGGTGTTCCCGGTCTGCAGTGGTCAATACTTGGTCAATGCCCATTGACCAAGAGTCAGTGAATGCCCATTGACCAAGAGTCAATGCCCATTGACCTACGCGAAAAATCATATCAAAAAAATTGAGAGAGTTTGACATTTAAACACTTACCGCTGCTGAATCCACATGAGACCACGGAGGATATGAGAGAGCTCAGATGACGCAGCACGAAAAAGCCTAGTTGAAATTCACAGTAGTTTCCTGTAATGGCCCCGCCTGCATTATTTTCACAGTAAAATTATGATTACGGCATTATATTGTGAATATCACAGTTAAAGCCTGTGAAGTGATAATAACGTAATTTACTGTGAAATATTACAGTTAAATATTGTAAAATCCTGGAATTTTGGTCAATGCCCTCCATACTTGACATTAAACTCCAGGCTCTAGGCTTAAACAGCTTGTTATGCAGCTGGATCCTGGACTTCCTGTCAAACAGACGCCAGGTGGTCAGAATGGGCAGTAACATCTCCTCACCACTGACTCTCAACACTGGAGCCCCTCAGGGCTGTGTTCTCAGCCCACTCCTGTACTCTCTGTACACACATGACTGTGTGGCAACCCACAGCTCGTTTGCTGACGATACGACGGTGGTAGGTCTCATCACTGACAATGATGAAACTGCCTACAGAGAGGAGGTGCACACTCTGACACGGTGGTGTCAGGAGCACAACCTCTCCCTCAACGTCAGCAAGACCAAGGAGCTGGTGGTCGACTTCAGGAGGAATGAGAGAGAACACCGCCCCATCACCATCGATGGAGCACCAGTGGAGAGAGTCAGCAGCTTCAAGTTCCTTGGTGTCCACATCACAGAGGAACTCTCATGGTCCGTCCACTCCGAGGCCGTTGTGAAGAAGGCTCATCAGCGCCTTTTCTTCCTGCGACGGCTGAGGAGGTTTGGAATGAGCCGCCACATCCTCACACGCTTCTACACCAGCACCATCGAGAGCCTGCTGACTGGCTGCATCACCACCTGGTACGGCAACAGTACCGCCCGCAGCCGAAAAGCCCTGCAAAGGGTAGTGCGCACGGCCAGCTGCATCATTGGGGGTGAGCTTCCCTCCCTCCAGGACATTTACGCCAGGCGGTGTGTGAAGAGAGCTCAGAGGATCATCAGAGACTCCAGCCACCCGAACCATGGGCTGCTCTCACTGCTGCCATCAGGCAGACGGTACCGCAGCATCAGAACACGCACCAGCCGACTCCAGAACAGCTTCTTCCCACAAGCAATCAGACTACTTAACTCCTGATCCATCAGGATCATAACACACACTGGACAGAATATCACTCAGCACAACCCACTGTAGATACACACACATTATATACACATTTATTTATCATTTATTATTTATCATATAGCACCTATTGTACATTGGATCTCTACTGTGAATAATAATGTATACTGTACATTGTATATTATTATTACTATAGCTTAATGTATACTGTTTAATGTATGTTTAGTGTATATTGTTTAAAGTATATGTATATTGTAAGTGTGTGTATATTGTTTAGAGCTGTGAGAACTACACTCACATTGTGTAAATTATTTATTGTTCATTGTAGTGTATACTGTGCTGTGAGTAATTGTGGGCGCATCAGATGTGTAATCTGATGCTGCTTTAAATGTTGTACATGTCATGTCGTGACTACTATGTTGCTCGGAACTGCACCAAGAATTTCACCTGCTGTTGCAGTTGTGTACATGGCTGTGTGACAATAAAGTGATTTGAATATCTATCAAAAGTGGTCCAAGGAAGGAAGAGTGGTGAACCGGCGACAGGGTCATGGGTGGCCGAGGCTCATTGATGCACATGCAGTGTGATGCTTTGTCAGTGTGATGTGTCCTGCCATCCATATGGATGTTACTTTGACACATAAGCATTGTTGCAGACCATGTACACCCTTTCATGGAAACCGTATTCCCTGGTGGCTGTGGCCTCTTTCAGGAGGATAATGTGCCCTGCCTCAAAGCAAAAATGGTTCAGGAATGGTTTGAGGAGCACAACAACGAGTTTGAGGTGTTGACTTGGCCTCCAAATTCCCCAGATCTCAGTCCAATCGAGCATCTGTGGGATGTGCTGAACAAACAAGTCAGATCCATGGAGGCCCCACCTAAAGGTAAATTTAACAATCTCCGAATAAGTAATGTTTACTTATTTCTATTGACTTATTATAATTAATAATAATTAAGTAGATTAACTGTTTTCTGCTAATAATATAGCTATTATTACTAAATTTTTCAAGTTATTAGCTGTGAAATGTATTGAGAAATATTAGGTTGGCTTTACCTAATTACGTTTAGTATATCATAGCTGTTAAATTCAGGTACTCTTTACCCAAAAATATAGGACGAAATCTATCCAAACAAATTGAGTGCAAATTGTTACCTGACTTTTATTGAGTAGATTCTATAGGTTTGTTTTTACAGTGTATGTGTGTATATTATATATATATTAGTGGTGGGCCGTTATCGGCGTTAACGTGCTATAAAAAAAATATCGCTGTTAATCTATTTTCAAAGTTGGGTTGGGAGCTGGGTCTATACTACGCCAGCTATGATGACTTTCACCTTGATATTTTAGCGTGGGTGTACACCTAGCCGAATTGCACTGTAGGGGGCGAGAGAACGAGTCTTCGAACCTGTGTGTATGCCTACTAGTGTTGTCATTTATCGATACTGAAATATCTGAAACGATACAATACTCATTTTCTACAGTATCGATATCAGCTGCGCTCTCCTCTCCGACTGACAACGACCCGCCTCCTCTCATTCAGTCCGTTTTATCATCTGAACATTGCGAACGGGTGTTCTGCTGGACTTAGTTGTTAGTATTGGTGTGACCGGTCTGAATTTTGCGCGGGATTGCACATAACGTTAATTCTAGTAATTCCCGCAGATTTCGCGCTCGCATCTGAAGCGCACACACACATACCGTAATAAAGCCGCCTCTGACATACAAGTGCAAAAACAAGCTCCTTTTTCCAGTTTATTAATGGTCAAATACACTCAAAAATGTCTCAATGCCCATCTTGGTGAGTTTTAATGTAAACACAGTCGTAACCAGCTCACAGGAACAGTGTTTGGATATGCATGCGGCAGGTCTTAAAGGGACAGAAGTTATTTATTATTCAAACTACAAAAAGACAAACGATCACTTATGAGCACACATATTCTGAATGCCTTCGGCAGAATTCAAATGAGCCATTTTAATCTAGATTAATTTAGGAATTAATCTAGATTAAAAAAATTAATCTATGCCCACCACTAATATATATATATATTTATTTACCTTCCAGAACATGCCCCCTCAGCCGGGGCTGAGTGGCAGAAGAGCTGCTGTGTGACTGGAGTTCATAGGGGAAAACTTGAGTAAAACAAACGGTTATCAATTTTGTTCCTTACCAACGATCCAGTGATCCATGGATATTGGCATGCAGCCAGGAGTAATGTTTTCCTGACATTTACATGAGCCTGATTTCGATACATAAAATATTTATCACTGTCAGTCATCACAATTTTGAGAGTGAATCCCAAATGTCAAGCATGTATGTGGCCGCTTGTCAAGAATGGAAAACAAAAGTTGTATTCAAATTCTGAATATATTATAGGCCTATTAATTATTATTTTTATATCGCCTAGACAGCGTGCAAAGAGGGCTCCCTTTATAATCACTAAAAGCTGTCACTCATTCAAAGAACGCGATCTCTCAGTGTTCTGTTATATTAATCAGCGAAGCTGATGACACAATGAATCTCTTCTTTACATAATGTCTACACTTAGAGAGGATTAGCGCACGTGACAACAGCTTGAGCGGTGAGTGGATTCTAGCTTCAACACCTGTGATTGGCCAATTGCGTTGTAGAAATCAACAAACATGTCTGTGTGTGCGTCTCAATCAGCTCCCTAGTTCAGTAGTCAGGACGCTGATCAGGGAGTCAGCCCATTGACTGATTCCCTGATCATGCAGTGCCCTGACTACTAAACTAGGGAGCTGATTGAGACGCACCCTGTGATTGGCTATATTACTCACCGAAGCGAAAACCCGTTGGTAAATTGAATCAATTGACGAGTGCAAATACAGATAGGCCTGTACGCACTGGATCTATTATTACGAATTCTGACCAGCAGTGTTGGGCAGCTTTTCCCGCTAAAATCAGTAGCAGAAGCAGCAGGAGGCAGTATTTTGAGTAAGAAAATTACACTCTATTATGAAGTCTGTCTCCCTCGGTCAGGAGGGGGGCACAGGGATTTCAACGGGGTCCGTGGCCAATCCTACCCTAACCCACACACTGGCGCCGGGCCTGTTTTTGTTAGTTTCCGCTGCATTCACACTGTAAATCAATGCTGCCTCTCAGTTGTTAATGGGTGGGATATATTAGCGAGTTTGACAAGTGTCGGCCAAATTATGACTCTGTAGAAATGTGGTGACTTCTGCGCACCTCAGCATGTGCTGACCCCGCTCTGTGATTTTATGCGGCTCATCACTTTGATTTGCTGTTGTTCCCAATTGCTTTCACTTTGTTACAATACCACTAACAGTTGACCATGGAATATTTAGTAGTGAAGAAATTTCACAAATGGACTTATTGCACAGAGGGCAACCTATCACAGTACAACGCTTGAATTCACTGAGATCCTGAAAGCGACCCATTCTTTCACAAATGTTTGTAGAAACATGTAGATGCCTAGGTGCTTGATTTTATACACCTGTGGTCATGGAAGTGATCGGAACATCTGAATTCAACCATTTGGAGGGGTGTCCCAACAGTTTTGGCATATAGTATATATATATATATACAACTAACCATAGACCAAATATATTCCTACTATCCCTACAATGTTAATTAATATTATTCAATACTTAAATGTACAATTACACTGTAACAAGGACAGAAATCAGAAATCCTTCTAATATGCTGATTTGTTGCTCAAGAAACATTTCTTATTATCAATGTTGAAAATGTTTTGGTAACTGTGATACATTTTTTGGATTTGAGATGAATAGAACGTTCAAAAGAACAGCATTTATTTAAAATATAAATTTTTGTATTCTGTCCCTTTTGATCAATATTATACATCCTTTCTGAAATAGAACTGAACTTTAGCCAAGCGAGCGCTCAACCACATTCTCTAAAATGAAGATTTCGGGTTGTAAGATGTCACACTTTTTGTACCTCTAAGTCAGGGGCAGGCAAGTTCGGTCCTAGAAAGCTGATTTCCTGCAGAGTTAAGCTCCAACCCTACCAAGCCACCACAGTATAAAACTAATGACTCCCAGCATGCATTGCAGCATTAAGTATGTCACCATTGTTGAGATTCAAAAGCTGATTCTTGATGTCTGTGTGTCTAAACTCACCCTAGAATGTATTTAAAATTTTTAATTCAGAAAGTCTGATCTGTGGCAAGAAAGTATTATTGGTGAATATTATTTATTAACAATTTTAGTCAGTGATGAGTTTAGGCAAACATTTTTATTCATATTACACATTTTTGTGTATGGCTTCTTATGATTTGAACAGATTTTGTTAACACTGTGACTAAAAACACAAACTCGCATAAAAAGCCAAGAGTCAAACTGCCCAACTAAAGAAAACACTGATCACCATAATGGTGACATTTTCAATAAAACATCAACATCTAAACCTCTGTTAATTCTCAATAAGAGCTTCTATAGATGTCTTTCATGTCTGGATCCAAACTCTGCAGGACAGCGACTCACTAGGACCAAACTTGCCTACACCTGCTCTAAGTAGAGGAAAACAATGGTATAATTGTACCCTAAGGACAAATGGTGTACCTTTAAAAAGGTACAGTTTTACATTTTGTTCCCCAAGGAACCAAATTGTACCTCCACCGTACCTTTTTTTCTGAGAGTGCAGTAGGGTCTTTTCGGCTTTCAGGGGTACTTGAAAGGGTACTTCATCCTGTAAGTTTAACAGGTTTCACTCTTTATGAAAGCATCAGGTCTCTTTCTTTATTGGCTTTCACCGAACTGTGGCAGAAACCTTTTCAGTCTGTCAATGAATCTGGCCAGAGCTCGCAGATGACTCACACCGATGCTCAGCCCTGTCGTTATTTTTTTTAATATTGTGAAATGAAAACAATTAATCTCATGCCAAAAAAACAAACAAAACAAAGACACACATTTCAGCGTGAGAACCAACTTTTTATTGTTCATTTTTGTGATGATCCATATTCAATATTCATAACTCAGCATTTTTATCCAAGTGAATCGGAAATACTGTACAATATCAATGACATTGACTAAGAGACATTAAAATAGTCCTTGTAAAGCTAACAGTATACTGTGGCTAGTGATCTGAATGTGCTATCACCCAACAGAATAGGGTTTGACTAAAGGTTTAAGAGCATTGCTCTTCTTTAGCAGTGAAGCCCTCTGACGCCGCTACTCTCAGAGCAACAGCGGTTCCTGTGGCCTCACAGACCATCTGACAAATGACCAACCAAAGTAAATGCCTGCAGAAATATTGCTTATAAATCTAAGACTAGTACAGCACACAGTGGAGACTAAAGGGTAATAGTACACGTTTCATCAGTGTCCTTCTTACTAAATTACTCGGATGATCTTTACAGTACTTGGGGGCATTAAAAATACATTTACATTCACATCAAGTATATTTCTATTGATTAAAATAGCACTTCCAGAGTGCAAAAGTACTCTAGTTTTGACTTCCCTTCTTAGTGCTCGTATACGTTCGAGGCACAAAGAGTGGAAATGTCCCAGCTAAGTGTGTGTTACAGTAATCTAACACTACCAACAATGATTGCATTGAATACAGTTGGACAAAAACATAAAAAGCGTGTGAACATTTTGACTTTCGACGAAACCTAGAAGCAGCAAACGATAACATTGCGGATACTAAGGCCAGAGGAGCGTACAGAAGGTGCTGTCTGTATGATAAGCTGACGTCTACATCAAATTAAAAACCCAGTCACATTAAAAGCGTAAAAGAACACTTCAGTTTAGTGTGCTAACCAACAATATTTGCGGCGTGAACACACAAATGAACGAGTCATGTTCACAGAGGAATCAAAACTCACACCTGGAGGTGAATCTTAAGAGGTTAGGGACTCACAACATCACAATAGCAAAAATAAAACAGCTTTTTTTTATACATACACACACACACACACACACCCACACCCACACTTGAGACAACAGACACTACTCCCATACACAGTATTACACAATGTACAAAATAGTTAAATATTCTACGCTTTTAACTGTACAACAATATCATACACATCAGTGTTACAAGAATTCACCTGTTTGCCTTTCATAGACTCTTTCCGTTCGTTTAACAAAATGTACACCGATATTTACAGATATAATATTCATAATCACAATGTACATAAATATACAGTATATAGCACTTTGCTCACAAACATTATGGCCTCCAGCACCTCTTGAAAAAAGGAAGAGATGCTTGTAGTACATTTCATCAGTTGCAGTCGACTGAAATATGGCTCAATGTGTGCGCTAGAATGAACTTCATTTCAAGAGGTCTCAGAGCTGCAGTTTTCGTTGTTTTCAGAGCAAATTAAAAGTGCACTTGTGTCTGTGCTTCAGAAAGATGAACATGAGCCACATGATTCCAGATTGTCTATGACACTTAGTGGATTAGCCTCAGTAGTTGAGTCAGATCGATATCTATAAAGATTGCTATTCGACCAGAGAGCATTAGCAATTACGTATTAATGTGTTACCACTATTACCACTACATGCTACCATAATGTAGAGAGTGGCATCATCTCAGTGAGTGACCAGCAAAAAAGTCATAGAAAGAATTTTCGTGATTGTATACGTGTGCTTGTTCAGATCAGGCTATGCTGCCGAATGTTGTGCTTGGCTTTGTGCTAATGCAGCCATTAAAAGGTGCACTCGAGTGTTTTTTTTTTTTCTCCCTAAAAAGTTTTAGACTTAAACGAATAGTTTGATAAATGTTTCCCTTAAACCTTTAAGCTTGTGTGTGCCTTGACTGCTTCTTTGCTCCCTGTTCATTTATATTGTTGATGTGTTTAGTGGAACTGTCAAAATGTCATCTAAGTAGGGGAAGTTTCGGTTGTGTAAAGAGGAAGGTCGGAAGGTTTACCCGTCTTGGTCTGGGGAGTGCAGATGGTTATGAATGAGGAACAAATACCACTTGTTATTTTGTGGTTCTGTGTAACCGTGACTATTTAAATAATAATTTGTATCTGTACTAAAATGAAGCACAAAACCTTCATGTAAAGTGTCTAATGTGGGCAGGATAATGAATGATTTATCTTTAGATTCTTAGCTTTAGCTTTGGTTGAAGTTAACTTAATATTGCATTTTTGTTTAATGCATATTGTCCACAAAAAAAGAGTTTTGTGAAATAATTGGCCTGCAGTAGCGTTGTGGACCTCCTAGGGGACACGGATCTCCTGTTGAAGGCCCTTGATATAGAATTTAACATGCAGGCTGCCCACAGAAGAGATTTTAATTGGAGATCTGTAGCCTACTCTCCTCTTTTATTGTTAATAACTTAAGTATGGATTCCAGTCTGAATATGAGCGGTTGTGGCTACGATAATTATTTTTTTATTTGAGTGCAAGGAGTCACAAGTTCAAATTTAGCTCTTTTTTTTTTTTTTAATGAACCAATTAAAGTTGCACCTGCTCGTCAGTGTATTTAAAACAATCCTAGTGTCGTTTTGTGCTTGTGACGTGCAGCTCTGGGGCCTCTTGTCGAGAGAAGGTAAAGTGCACAAACCCAAAACTGCCACAAGCGAAAAACAACAAAACAAACAATATATGTTTCACACAAATCATTAGAGTGCAAGCGATAATGAGAGGCACCATCTGTGCTCAGCGGCGGGGTGGAAGATGTTCATCACGTAGAGACACGCCTTCAACACATTAATCAACGGCAAACAGCGACATCTTGTGGACAATCTTGTGCTATTGCAGGTTATATATACACATTAACATTGTTGTACTTTACCACACACTGGACAACTATAAACTACTACAAACAAATTGTGCATGTAAAAACGTCTAACGTCTGTGCTGATTTATGTATCAATGTGCTCTTTTGACGATCTCATCTGACTGTGTGATTAGGGCAGAGGCAACGCACAACAGACTAGTTAGCAGTTCTTGTCTAGGTGGATGGCTTCACAAAACTCCTAATTCTCTTTTAATGAATGACAACACAATCCATCTTCGTGCAGTAAATTGTCGGATCGTCATTTGCTCACCCTCACCTACCGAAACCATATGACTTCATTTCGAATGTAAACAGAGGAGATTCGAAGAACGTTTGGAACAATGAAAGTGAACGGGGACTGGAGCTGTCAAGCTCCAAAACATCACATTTGAATGAAACACTACAATGGAGGCAAAGATTTCTTTCCCAAAACATTCATGTTACTTGAGAAGACTATTTGATGGTGCTTTTCGCCATAGTCCATTTTTTTTTTCACTTTTATTGGAAAGAAAAAAAGTGACCGGTATATTAATAAATCGATTCATATTTTGTGTCCATGGATGGAAAGTCGTAGAGGTTTGGAACAACATGAGGGTGAGTAAATGATGAAAGAATGAAATAATTATTTTTAGGTGAACTGTCCCCTTAAATTATTTTCCCCTTGTTGTTGTGAAATGCAGTGGTTGCTAGGGATACCACAAGGCCCTAATAGGAACATCTTGAGCCCACCCAAACACTAGGACTAATTAACATGCAGCCGTGCTGTTTCTGACACAGGTTCCCCTGGGTAACCAGCCTAGTCCGTGCCTATTTTTATCACAGCAGCTTTTGTGACAGACATGAAATCTACAAGCAGCTGGATGATCAAAAGCTTCGCCGTTGTACTCATCAGTGTTGCAATATGACCCACAACTCCTGTCCCACTCTTCTTCACACTTCAGGCTTTCCAGGCCTCTTCTGCTCCCTGAATCTATTCTTACTGGAATAAATACTGAGAATGTACCCCTGTCATTAAGACCCGAGTATGTGTTAAAAGCACATAAACCAAACTAAAAGGGAAATTGTGTTTAGGCTTACACATATTATTAGGCAGTGAGCCTTTAAGGGCAGCAATTGTCAATGACATTAGGCAGTATTCACTCTACACTACACATAAAGAGACTACACATTACACAAACCAAGACTATACTTTGGTTCCATAAGAAAACTGGACCTCTTCATCCAGCTCAACATATTACCTTATAAACACAGTACACTCAACTGCTTTTCCACATCAGGTTGATTTACATCAATCTTTTTAAAAACATATTTTACCATTTATATTTTTCGGAGCCTGCTTTTTTTTCTAATGTAATTTTTAGAGGAAACAAATATCATGCAAAGTGGTTATATATATGCTACCGTTCAATAGTTTGCGGTCGCTAAGATTTTTTGAATGGACCAAGGAGGCGTTATTTGGCGAAAATAAGGTACACATTTTTTTATTATTATTATATTTTAAAATATTTCCATGTCTATTCTGTCACATTTGATCAATTTGATGCATCCTTGCAGAATAAAAGCATGCATTTCTTTAAAAAAATCTTACTGACCACAACATTTTGAATGACAGCATGTATATGATCTCTGAATCTCTGCAGGGTGTGAAATGATGAGGTCATCATGTGTGTGGCATTTTGAAAGAATTCTTACAATATCAGATTGAATTCCACACAGATGACCTCATAATATATTTTACGCATATTCCAGATCGGCTGTATTCAAGAAAAATCGCAACTCTACCATCAAATCTTATCTGTTTCGTGGCCTTGACGAGAATATGTGTCTGCAATATGTCCTCAGAACAGCACGTTTGAAATCAGGCAGTGTTGAACACGGGCCAAACACTTCTCTGTGCAGTAAACTCACTATATGTAAATAATCTGAGATTGGCATTTGTAAATCATAAGCAAAAAACAACTTAACCGTTTACATGTTTTGTGGTTTGAAGTTTAAAAACATATAGTAGATTTCAGTACTTATGGTCTTCACTTGGAATAATTATATATAATTCTGTCATATAGGTTAGTCTCCACCAAGCATGATAACTTTCAGTAAAAACAGAGACCGGCTAATGCAGATTTCTCCACTGGTTTAGAACTGGGGTGCAGAGTAAAGCTCACAATAGCAGCTAATGCCACTCATTTCATTTATATTATTGCCATTACAGACATGGAAACGAAATAAACTATTTGTTGATCTTCAGTTTTAAAGTTATTGTGCTTGGTGGCGTTTCTTGGCTCAAAACGTAACCCTTATTGCATCCTTGTGCTGTGTGAAAGTCACCTCTCTAATCAGGCAGCCATATTTGTTAAGATTATTAAAAAAATAAAAACATCTTGATAAAACTTTCCAAAAATAAAACTTAAAATCACATAAATCCAGAAGTAAAAACGGCACGAACCTGACACTGATACTGTATCTGATACTGCACTGAGACTACAGTGTGTATGAATACATATGTCGCCCTCCTGTGCTGAGATGTGGACATGACAGACTGTTGATGCGCAGTCTATAACCAAGAACACTTGTCAAATGAACATGTACTTCAGTCTGTAACAGAAATCAAGCTATCAGTTCACTCTACGGTCAGGTGGTCTGTATTTAACAGTGACACATAATATCCACTAGACTAGAGGACTCATTATAATAAGTGAAAGCTTTAGTTTCTCTGAGCCCCTCTGAGTCGTCTATCTCTATGAGCTCTAAAAGTGGGTTTAAATTAAATTCCTTGCATGGTATCTTCTATCTTGTGCATTTTGTAAGATGTCTGGAGTCCGGCAGCATTGGTAACACCTTAACCTGAGCGACAACTATCATCTTCTTAGAGTTGACATTATTTATCTATATGCAAAAATCACTTACCAAATAAGCCACCTAACACACTGATCCTTTCACCTTCAGAACAACATCTGTAGTCCGTATGAATAATTAGGCCTGGGGGAAGCTGTCTAGTTAGGGAATATGGAAGGATTTCTGCGTCTTTCTGTTCGTGTTGAGGTCCTGCTCATGGATGGCTTGGGTTAAGGTGTGACCAACACTAGGACCTTCTCATCTGTACAGCATTTTCTTTCTCTTTCCATCTCAGTCTCTGGGTGGTGGGTTGGAGGATCATGACTCAGATTTAGGGGGGGCGGGGTTGGTCTGGTAACTGCTGCCATAGCCGCTGATGGAGGTAGAGTTGGTGATGAGCTCCACAGGAGAGGAGCTGCCGGGGCCCAGATAGGCCCGATGGCCGGGCATGGGAGAAGGGGCTTCGCTGGGATTCTTCCCGAGGATAAACCTTGTCTCATCTTCCAGGGTGGAAGCCTCCTTTGCCAGGCTCTTGCGGTAGGAGACGGACAGCTTATTGGAGCCGTCTGGGAGCCAGTTAAAGTGACGGGCAATAAAGACCAATGGAAGAGGGAGCATGGCCGCTACGATCAGAGCAAAACACATGACTAGTGCCCAAGGAGGATAACTCTGAAACCTCTCCATGGCCTGATTATAGGGAGAAGAAGAGAAAGAAACAGTCAAATAGAATAGAAGTCACTAAAGTTAAATATTAAAGTCCTTGAATTATATTTTCCAATTTAAATGTCATCAAAATCTAGAATTCATGGCTAACTTCCTCCTTGAAATACATGCACTACCATTCAAAAATTTGGAGTAAGACTTTTATTCAGCAAAGATACATTCAATTGATCAAAAGTGACAGTAAAGATATGATTTTTATATTGTAATAATATTAAACAACATTATTTTATTTTTTTTAAATAAAATTTGTACTGTTTTTAATTAAATGAATGAAGCCTTTGTGAGCAAAAATAAACTTTTTAAAAAGAAAGATTAGAAAAATCGTACCAACTCCAAACCTTTGAACAGTGGCGTATGTATCTGAATATGAACATAATGCTTCGATGTACTTGCATATATAATAGAGGGGAAAATATCCACATATGTAAATTAGAGGTATTAATACAAACTACCACACAATTAGTTTGATTTTAAAATGTAACACTTTTTTAATAGAAAAATATAAAACTATATTTAAAAAAATCAACAACATGTAAAAATTGTAATGCAAGATAAAGACCTGTTTGAGAACAGGAATAGGATGGGAAAAGGATTAGACAGGCATTCTCATAATGTGGGACTAACCAGGTCTTGCACCCATGCATTGTATCCTGGAGGGCTGATGGCCATCTCTACAACACTGGCAGAAATCAGTATGATCAGACACACTGGAGACACATACTTCCACAGGTAGAAGTAAATAATGCACGGTCTGAAACCCAGCATGTCCTCCAGATCCTGCATGAACCTAATGAGCAGAATTACAGATTAATATCAGACACAAGGCAAAAGCAAACTGAATTGCATAAAGATCATATTTGGGGTTAGTAAGAACACACAATGAGGAGATGATTTGAGAGATAATAGGGCCTTTCGCACAGGGTAGTTATAGGAATTCAGTTATAGGAAATAGCCGGTGGTCCCCCGAGAACTTCATTTTTTCTACTAGGGCCATTTTTCTGGTTGCATTTGTAGCACCAGCAGAAACCATAGGCCATGTTCACACAGCAGCAAAATATGGTTGTCAGTTCTGTATTTGAGTCCTTAATACGGTTACGTTCACACACAGTGCGCTTATTTACAGGAGTGATAACCACATTCTCTAACTGATTACACATACACTTACATTTTCAGGATTCACAACCGCACTCTCAGAAAACATGTGCTGTGTGAACGGAACCAGACTGGACAACTAGTTGTCTGTCACGTCATACAGTGTGAGAGAGCCACTCTGCACTGCGAGTGTCTACCATGTGTTGCGGATTTCACAGATGACTGTTTCTCAATTCCAAGAACGCAAAGAAAGAACTCAAATTCTTGAAAGAACGAACTCGGAAGGACACGTACACAGAACACATACTTGAGAATTGAGATGTGCTGTGATCTTGTTGCTCAACTGACCAACAAATGTCATAACCTACTAAAACATTTCTTTCATATTATTATAGCCATCATTTTCATGGTATTTTATATCGTAATATAAATTTGAATATAATGAGTATGTTTAATGTTACTGCGGAGCCAAGACTGAACTCCGCGTTCCAGCAGCACAGCGGAGGTGGCAAAGGGACGTTATGTCTCCGTTCCCTCCTCAGGGAATGAGGGTTACATTCGTAACCGAGACGTTCCCTTTCGTTCAGTCACTACAACGTAACATTAGTGACTAACGAATGGGGGTCCCAATACAACAACGCCACTCGGCTGTCTTCCAGTGCCCTGTGTAAGTGTGAGTACCCTGTCGTAAGACTAGTACGGATGAAGGACTCCCACTTATCACAGGATTACCAAGGTACACTGGGAAGCATATTCCAGTGGAGATATGCCAAAAATGCCTACCTGTAGGGAGGACTTAGAGAGTACACATATGACCCGCTGAGGGCTGCATATGGAAGAACTCTGGGGTACCAGCCAGAGGGTGGATTTCTAACCCCAGGGATGGCAGGGACTTGCCAAGGGAAAGACACCTGCTCACTGAGGAGGCTTACGGTGGAAATACACGTGTGGGGGTCGCCGGAGGGGAACCATGCACACGGGGCACCTGGCTGGACATGAGGGTCTGGGCTCGAAAGGGCAGACTTACTGATGTCGGCATCGACAGTGCTGGAGGAGCTCAGGGCTTTCGGAGAAGCTCACCTGAGGAAAATATCGCACGTATACGGTCCGTGGAGTGGAATGGCGAGCAAGCGAAAACACCTGAGCCTGGTCCATTACTGGCCACTAGTAGATGCAAGTATATAGTCAGACACTGGCTCCACTCGGAGATTGTAGAATCTGGCGAATGTGTTCGGTGTCGCCCAACCTGCAGCTCTGAAGATGTCTGTTAGCGAGGCGCCATGCGCTAGAGCCCAAGAGGAGGCCACACTCCGGGTGGAGTGGGCCCTAACCCCAAGGGGACATGGTCGACCTTGCTGCTGGTAAGCCAAAACAATGGTGTCCACTATCCAGTGAGAGAGCTTTGAGAGAGCTCTTCCCTTCCGCTCTCCACCATAACAGACAAAGAGCTGGTCTGAGGTCCTGAAACACTGCGTCCTGTCTACGTAAGCGCGGAGAGCACGAACTGGACAGAGCAGTGCCAAGGCTGGGTCTGCCTCCTCCAAAGGCAGCGCTTGCAGGTTCACCACCTGGTCTCTGAACGGAGTGGTGGGAACCTTGGGCACATATCCAGGCTGGGGTCTCAGGATCACGTGAGAGTTAGCCGGCCCGAAATCCAGGCACGCTTAGTCAACCGAAAATGCCTGCAGGTCCCCTACCCTCTTAACGGAGGCCAATGCGGTCAGAAGAGCTGTCTTCATAGACAAGAACTTAATATCAACTGACCGCAAAGGCTCAAAGGGAGACCTCTGCAGAGCACTTAAGACTACTGAGAGGTCCCAAGAGGGTATGAGGGGAGAGCGAGGAGGATGTAGTCTCCTGGCTCCCCTCAGGAACCTGATGACCAGGTCGTGCTGACTTACCTTTTTGTCCCCCAAGAGATTGTGATGGGCAGATATTGCAGCCACATAAACTTTAAGGGTGGAGGGAGACAGCCTTCACTCCAACCCCTCTTGGAGGAACGAGAGCACGGACCTGATCGGGTATTTCCAGGGGTCTTCTTGGCGGGAAGAACACCAGGTGACGAAGAGGTTCCACTTCAACGCATAGGCATGCCGCGTGGACTCTGCCCTAGCGGAAGTGATGGTAGCCACCACCGCAGGTGGTAGGGTACTCAAACCTGCCGCATCCCATCCAGGAGCCACACGTGGAGCTTCCAAAGTTCGGGACGCTGGTGCCAGAGGGTGCCCCATCTCTGAGTAAGGAGGTCCTTCCTCAGAGGGATAGACCAGGGAGGTCGCAAGGAGTAGCAGTTCTGAGAACCAGGTCTGGCCGTGCCAATACGGGGCGACCAACATAACCTGCTCCTTGTCCTCCCTGATCTTGCACAGTACTCGTGCGAGAAGGCTCACTGGGGGGAACGCATATTTGCGTAGGCCCCGCAGCCAGCTGTGCGCCAGTGCATCCGTGCCGAGCATGCCCTCGATCAGGGAATAGAACAGGCAGCAATGGGAAGAGTCGTGGGAGGCAAACAGATCTACCTGTGCGTCGCCGAACTGTTCCCAAATCAGCTGGACCGTCTGGGGATGGAGTCTCCATTCTCCAGGTCCAGGAAGTGGCTGAAACCGTGAGAGCTCATCGGCTGCACGGTTCAGTTCTCCCGGGATATGGACAGCACGAAGGGACCTCAGGTGCTTCTGACTCCATAGAATGAGATGGAGGGCGAGTTGAGACATACAGCGGGAGCGTAGACCGCCCTGGTGGTAGATGTATGCTACTGTGGCCGTGTTGTCTGTCCGGACTAGTACATGTTGACCCTTCAGCAACGCTCGGAAGCGGTGCAGGGCGAACCGTACTGCCAGCAACTCGAGGCAATTGACATGCAGAAGGCGCTGGGGTCCTGTCCAGGAAGGCGTTTGCAGCCAATATCCTGAATGGAAGCCAGTGAAGGGATCGGTTCAAGACAGGCAGATCCAGGATTGGCCATAACCCACCGGTTTTCTAGGGTACAATGAAGCAAGGGCTGAGAAGCCGGACTTCATTTCGGCTGGAGGGACAGGCTAGATCGCACCCTTCGCCAGTAGGGTGGCAACCTCCGCGCGCATGACTGGGGCATTAGGCCCCATCATGGCGGGTGGACTCCCCAGAAGCGGGGAGGAGCCTGCGCGAACCGAATCGTGTAGCCGAGCCTGATGGTCTTTGCGACCCAGTGGACAGTCCCGGAAGCTGTAGCCAGGCTCCCAGGAACTGACCAGCAGGGTCACTCGAACCACAGACCTACCCCGGGTGGGGCAGCGAGGCAGCGTGACTGGCCCAGATGTGGGAGGCGTAGCGTCCCGGTGTGGGGGCACAGTCAGCTGCGTCCTGACAGAGGAGACCAGGGAAGGATGCACGTTCCACTGGGGTCTGCTCTGATAGGAGGCTGGCGAGAGATAGGGACGAGAGCGGCACGGCCCGGAGGCGGCACACACTGCCATCACTGGTCTCTGGGTCCTCAGAGACAGGAACATGAGTTCTTTCCAAGCGCTGCTAGCCCGGGGGCCAGTAGCAGAAGGATTTTTCCCCGGCCCTCCACCGGGGGAAGTAGAGGCCCTGCTACCATCCCCTGGAAAGAACTGGAACCCATCTCTGAGTTGTCCACCTCCAGCCTGGCGTTTAGTCCACCTCCACAGCGCGGCCCAGGTGAAGGCTGCTGCTGGGGCCGGGGCGGGAGGGGGGAGGGCGCCCTCAGCGGCAAGCGGACTGAGGCGACTGAGCCGGCGGCTGGGTGCAGCAGCTGGCCGCCGGGGCAGTACGTGTTATAGCCTCAGTCTGCTTTCAGGCGGCCGAGAACCATTGGGCGCAGTTCTCAGCCGCGCCGCCGAAGAGGCCAGCCTGGGATATGGGCGAGTTGAGGAGGCGGGCCCGCTCAACATCCTCCACATCATCAGGTAAGGCCAGGTGTTTCTCCCGGACCACAGCTGTGGACATCGCCCGACCCAGGGAAGGTGTGGCCACCTTCACCGCCCGGGGGGCGGGACCAGTGGCGGCACGCAACTCATTGGAGAGCCCTGGGTCGGCTCCACCCTCGTGCATGTGCAAAGGGGGGTGCTTAGGATAGCCACGCCACGTCGAAGCCCTCCGTGGACACCGTAGTGCACAAAAGAGTGTTCAACAGTGGGGGGACCCCAGTGTACCCTTGGCCGCGGCCCCATCGAGGGCAGAGAAGGCGGAGGAGGCCACCGAACGGTCACAGGAAGCACGGGGACTTCCAGGACCGCGTGATCTCCTCATGCATCTCGGGAGCGAAAGGCATTGGGGGCGGGGCCCAACAGCTGTCAGGTGCCGCCCACAAAACCACGAGCGCAACCACGAGCGCTCGTGACAGGGCGGAGTTCCACACCAGCCCGAGGCTCGTGGCTGCCCGAGAAAACATGGCTGTCAACTCTAGGTCGGATCCGGCAGCACTGACACACCCGAAGGCGGAGCGCAGCCTAATCGTCATCCCCAAAGGACTCTAGCCCACCTTGAGACGGTGGGCTCAGAGACGGTCCGGCCGCTTCAGTCCAGCACTCGCGGGAAGCGATGTGCCAGAGGGGGGCGTGGCCCGAGGAATGATCGTTGGGGTTCTTAATACCACAGCACCGCCCTCAGGTCACCCTGGCCACCAGCCAAAGTACCACCTCTCTCGGAGACGGTAGATTGGGGTGTGGCAGAGGGGACTCTTTCTACTCATGGAGATCACTGAGTCTCGACCGCGACATCACGATGGTCACGTTCCCGCAGTGGGAACATGACACATCCACAAACACTGCCCGAACGTGCTGAAGCCCAAACACGTCGAGCAGTGAATGTGCCCATAGACAGCAACGGAGATCGATCGCACCCGGAAGTGCACGGGTGAACCGTCTTGAAAAAGACGTGCCACGCGCAAGCTCTTTTTGTGAGAGGAAAGCTCTGCAGAGTGCCGAAGAGCACAGGGAAAACACACACAGCTGTTGCAGATCACTGCACAGATCAGCAGGCAGCCAATGTGAGATCGCTGGAACTCGCCGTCACACCAACACCCTGGAGAACCACTCGTCTCGAAGACTGAAGAGAAGACTTCAGAATTCAGGCTTGTAGGAGTGAAGAGATGCTCTTGGCTCCAAAGCAGAAACATAATGCGATGTTGCCAGCGTACTTCCTTATATACCCACGAGGTGGGGCAGAGTTACGCATGCAAATTCCGCATGCCCATGGCATTGGCACTGCCATTGGGCGCTGTTAAATTCCTCGAAGGTAATTGGCCGTTACGTCGTAGTGACTGAACGAAAGGGAACATTGTATGCCTGCAGCGTCTTCTGTGATCGATTCGATGCACTCGATATCAAGAACACATCTGGGTACTTTCATGCGTCCTCTGTGCTTGTGTTTCTGTTACAGTTACTGAGAAAAAATGTGCAATTAAATTAGTTACTTATGAAAATGTTGACGATTGCAAAGGGGTTACATCTGAATATTTTCTGTAAAAAGCTAGGATATGTTGAATAATATTAATTTGTTGCTTTGCCTGTTTTTGATGTGCACGATGTCTCCTGCCATTTAGTAAAGCAATGCTATTCTGATGCTTTTGATTGGCTCTCTTGTTTGAATTTGCAGCGCACCACGTCTGCCAATTACATCAATCCACATTGCCGCTGAAAGCTTTAGGGTACAACCTTTCTGAGAGTTGCCACCATGGCGAGTGATAAAAATGTGTTCCAGTGCTGGAACTAGCTATGCAAAGATTTGATTTCGAAAACAGTTTCATAGCTATTAAACTATTTTTTGTTATGATTTTAAATCTGTATTTAACCTCAAAACAATCTCAAAGTAAAAAGATGTGCTAAAGTCAGATTTTGTGGTGGCTGTACTTTAAAAGGAAAGTATTATAATCTTAAATCAAGTAATGAATGATTTTGAAAGTCTAACAGTAATCAGTGTTGAGTACTACTGTAAAGTTAACCTTCCTGGTTAAAATGTTTGAAAATGATTAACAGTTCAAAACATTGGTTAGAAATTTAGAAACGCAAAAGTAATCAAATGTAATCAGTTACTTTAATAAAGTAATTGAAATAGTTACACTACTTATTACATTTTAAATAGGGTAACTTGTAATCTGTAACCTATTACATTTGCAAAGTACGTATAAGTAATGCTGAAGCAAAAAGGAAGGCTAAGAGAGAAAATCTTCTATGACAACTTGCAGTGCTGCATATCATCGAGGCTGAGAAAAGAACATAACACCACAGACAAAGGCGATAGGTAAATGCTACCTATCGCTCTTTTCCATGTTTGTGGAGTAAGTATATGTAAACTGTGTGTTTACATGGTTTTTTAATAATGGCAGATGCCTGACATTGTATGACATGCGTTCCAATCAACGTATAATTACATCACTGGTAGTTCCTATATTAAAGTAGGAGCTGATTGGGTCCCCACCCAAAAGGCTTTCCTATAACTGAAAATCGTTCCCAGTTTCTTCGGTGCGAACATAGCAAAAAGAGGATACTTTCGCTAATAGTTATAGGAAATGGGAGTTCTAGCATAAGTTCTACCTGGAAGACTCAAACGTCACGTCTTTCATTACTTTTATCTATCTAGCCAATCATTATTCGTCATCTGTAGTATTAAAGTTCTGTTCCCACCCATTACTACGTTCGCAGATACTGACACCGGCATTCACCCCCATCCTCCCCACCACCACCAGGCCAGTCCCTGTCCATACATCAGGGGGTAGGCTCTGCCCCTGCCTTCATCTTCAGGCAGGAACTGCAAGCATCCGCTACCCTCCGGATGCGGACTACGGATGGGGCCCACACCAAAGAACTTTATCATTTCATCTATTCGATACTACTTGTGTACAAACTGTAAATAAATCTATTCAAATGTTTTCTTGCCTCCTGAGTCTTTCGGGTAGAACTATAATGGTGCAAAAGCCCCTACAGTACTATTTTGAGTAGCTCTCTGAGTAAAACGCCAGAGAACTCCAACAGCACTAAACAATATGCCCACCTCTTGGTGCCATAGATCCAGGCTACAGATACATTCTCCAGGATCACCACAATAGTGAGGGGCAAACCAGCAGAGTAGTCATCAAACATGGTGACAAAGTAGTTCCCCGAACGCTGGACAAACAGCAAGCCGCACAAAAAGGCCACAATACAACAGCCCACTGGGGAAATACAAGATCATACGCATTACTCTGTGCCTTATAAAACATTTAGATTAAACTTAATTTACAGGCTCAGAAATAAAAAAAGAGCAGAGAACAAACCAGGAGCTCTCACCTGTGAGCACCTCTTTGCGAATTTTGAAAGTATCCAGAATGGGTGTGGTGATGCCAGTCATGGTGCCAATCATGCTGCCCAAGCCCAGGTTTATCAACATGAAGAAAAACATGACAGACCAGAAGGGAGAACCTGGAAAATGGGTCATAGCCTCTGTGAAGGCAATAAAAGCCAGACCAGTACCTTGAACAGCCTGATGGAAAAGAGAGAGAGAAGGAGAAAGAGATCAGTGTTATTGTCATAAAAAAAAATGTTTTTACATAGTTAATAAACTGAATAAATAAAAAGTCAAGTTTTAAAATTACATTTTATTTTTATATAGAATATATTGTAAACGTTTCACATTTTATAATGCCACTAGCTACCACCAGACAGCCCTAAGAACTTTAATGATGGTAATTAAATAATCAATTTAATTGGTAATTAAATAATTTAAATTTATAAATAGCTTGAACAGTGCAGCATATTCCAGACCATGGTTCAGTGACAGGCAATATTACACTAATTACATAAGTAAAAAATACACAAGTCATAAGTCTAAATTTAAGTTTCATCCATGCTAAATGGCTTAGCTGAAAACCTGCCGAAAGCCTTTAGCTCATGGGCCGAACACCTGCCTTATTGAGCTCATCCTCCAGCAGACACGGCTCCAGCCCCATCTGTGCAAAACTGTCCTCTTTCACAATCTTTATTACGCCGTACATCTCAGCATAGTCCGACGAGGAGAGGTGGGAAAAGTTTACGTGAGGGGGGATGAGATCCTGACTCAGCACATTTGAGTTCAAGTAGCCTAGAATCTTTTCAGCATTCCTACAGGAGAACAACACAGAAAAGAGACTGCTGCATGACCTTGAAATCCAGATTCCACATGTAGATTGAAAGTATTAGGCATAAATAGTATTTTACAATCGTGTGACTTAATCCAATCACAAAAATGATCCTTTTATGAGAGAAATTAAATGCATCGAGAGGTCATACGTACTCCACAACACATTTCTCGTTCATGATGTTGGCTTTGAAGCCCAGCACAGCAAACACCACGAGTGTGGCCAGTATAGAGGTCATGAAGTTGATGAAGGACACCAGCACGGCATCAAAATGACAGTTGTTGTCTCTCTTATTGTAACTGGAAAAAGCGATGACACCACCGAAACCCAGACCAAGAGCAAAGAAGACCTGAGTGGCAGCTTCACGCCACACCTGCGGCTCCAACATGATCTCCAGCTAAAATTTAATTAATTATAACAATTTATTACATTTGAGTGATTGAAAATCTAATCTTTAAGTAAATGAACAGTGCCAAATAAGTGTCAGGATAGCTAATGACCTTCTATTGTTTAGAATTATGTCATATTTCATAATGTGAATTTGATTAAATATCCCAACTACACCACAAGAGGGAGCCCAAACATGTGACAAAGCGCTACATTTTAGCTGCACACATTTTCTTTATAAGATTGCTGACTTTATAAAGCTTTGCTTCACTGCATGAAATGTGTCTGCTAGTCTCTAAACAAAAATCTATATTAACTCAAGCCATCTGGACAGGCTAAATAGCGTGTGCATTTAAGAAAACGTGCAGGCACACTCGCCTTACCTTGGGCGTGAACATGTGAGCAATGCCGTCTACTGCTCCTTTAAGAAACATCCCTCTCACCAGGAAGCAGAAGAGCACCAGGTAAGGAAAGAGTGAGCTGAAGTACATCACCTGCACACACACAATGTTTTAGAATGCATATTTTCATTTATTTATTTATATATATATATATATATTTATTCTTGGAGGCCTTATGGAGTCTCTTTAAGTTACATGACCGGTGGCTGGTAGCATAAACTGCTTAGACTAGCCTAAGTTATTCATCAATTTTTTTTCTTCAAGACTGGTTATCATTTTTTGTAATTTACATGAAAAGGTAGATTGGTCTAAATTCAATCTAAAAAGTAAGTCTGACCTGTTAAAAAACCCCCAGCATATAGGTATGGTATGGTATGTTAGGTATGTTTTGAAGCGTGGCAGCTGGTTTGAGCTGGTTTAAGCTGGTCCTTAGTTGGTCATGACTCATGAGCTGGTTTAAGATGGCCAAGTGCTGATCCTAAGCTGGTCCTAAGCAACTAGCTCCAGCTCAGGACCAGTTTAAATCAACTCATGACCAACCAAGAACCAGCTTAAACCAGCTGCCATGCTTCAAAACATACCTAACCAGCATATGCTGTTTTTTTTCAACATTGTGATTAGCCCTAACTAATTTCTAGTTGGCCAAACTAGTTCTTAAGACTTAACTTGGTGATTAAGTTTATGCAACTGGCCACAGAACAGGTGATGAAGCTCTATTGGTCTGATGAGATTAACCGAGAGAACTATTTGAGTCCCTGTTGTTAAGACACTGTGAAACTAGCAGCTGGTAAATAGGTATATTTCCGTAAATCTGTGTTTGCAAAAACTGCAGAACTAACACACCTTGAATTAGCTTCAAGGAGAAAACAAACGTTCCAGAATATAATCATAATTGCGCATCCTGATTGTGTAATTGTTCAGAAGTGCCTGATAACGCAGCATCTGCATACTGTGCCTTTGAGCTATCTGAAAATTGATGTTAGTTGATTCTCATTTCATTATCTCATGCAGTAGAAAGTCCGCCTCACCCTCCCAGAAGACTGAATGCCCCTTATTACAGCCATGCAGACAATTATCCAGGCAGCCAGCAGCGACAAAGTCATCTTCCAGTTCAGACCCCCGCTGTCTGCAATTGAGCTGGTGATGTCCAGGGTCTCGCGGTACCAGTAGTACGTGGTTGCTGAGCTCTTCTCACACTCAGGCTCCACAACTAACCAGACAAAAGAAAACCAGAGACAAAATGTCCATGTCTTTACTCCATTTTTATTTACACCACTGACTATTTGATGACTCTGTGGGAAATATCAGCATGGTATTTCTTAGGATTTGATTCTGATTGATTTCAGTTGTGATGTCCATTAGATACTATACGAAAGAAATTCTCTCTCTGCTAATGTTATCAATTATGCAGGACAGTGTGACTGATTCAAAGTCATCTTTTTGAACAATTCATTAAAAGAACCGACTTGAGATAGTCATTTGTACTGAGAATCTTCAAGTCTTTCTGATTTCAAAAGCCAGTTAATTAATGGGGTGGGAAAACCATCCAAAACACAACATATGCTGATATTTTCAGCAGGGGACATTGACAGTGCTATGGGAATCTCTGGGCCCTATTTTAACAGACTGAATGATTCTCCAGAGATGAATCCTTTTATTTTTTATAATAAGAGCCTTTAAAAAACAAAAAATACTGCAAAAAAAGAAGGCCCGGTTTTTGTTGGTCAATGGTGCAATCGTTTTCAGTTGCCTCAAAATAGCAACGCACCAACAATGCGCCTGAACACACCTCGTTTTCAGACCAGCATGCCCATGGGCGAACAGATGGGCACAAGTGCATTTGCTATTTAAACAATGTGGCACTGGACGTGACATTTTTTTAATATATATTTATATTGTAATCATTTCAAAAAGATGACTAGGAAGAAATGCCTGATTGGCTGTAGTAACGACTGCGAGACAACCAATCAGCTATACGTTAGAGTTTCTTGACTGAACTGGGTATTTACGTCTCATTTGATCTAGCATTTAATAAATTATTGAGAGAGAGAGAGAGAGAGAGAGAGAGAGAGAGAGAGAGAGAGAGAGAGAGAGAGACAGAGAGACAGAGAGAGTGAGCGGGACAGTGTTGTTTCTGTGTGTGCGCAGTTTCTGTGTGTGCTTCAATGACAATACCGCATTTATATAGAATGGTGATTAAACTGACTTGGAACTACCAGTGCATTAAACAGTTCCCTTTCAGTCGGTCACGTTCAATGTAACATCTCCATTCCCTCCTTAAGGGAACGAGGGTTACATACGTAGACCGATACGTTTTATTGCACACCTTCCAGCCCATCAGAATCGAGTATTCAGACAGACTATGGTATGAATAATTTTAAGTCATCTTGAGGCCCCTTGTAAGTTTGTTCAGGCCCCCTGAGAAGCACTGGGGTAGAAAATACTTCAAGAAAGACTGCAGTGCTACAAGTCGCCAACTGCCAGAAATGGTGATGCATAACAGATTGCAATTTTATCGAGGTCTTCTGTTGTTTAAGTAAAGAGAAATGGGGATTCATCTCAATAGGCTGAAAACAAAAATCTTCCATGATTCTTCCATGCAATTGATGGGCGATACTACATATTTCTACAGCTACAGCTTTGTACAGCTTGTAAAGGAAGCAGGATGCTTTTTGCTGTGACACATTTTATTTCATTATGTAAGTGTTGTACTAAATGAAATGTCTTGCATAAAATGACACGTCTCCAATCTTTATGGTCATTATGTGAGAAACTGCAGAGCACTCACTGGCTTGGCTGCCGTTCCTCCTGATGGGACAGGCGCTCCAGGGCAGAGGATATTGAAACGACTGAAAAAAGTAGAAGATGCTCCAGCCGATAATCACATTATAGTACAGACCCACAAAACCACACACCTGCAGAATGGTGAAAAAAAGAACAAAGGGTATTGGTTAACAACTATTAAAAAAATTAAGATACTGAATACTGAACTGTAATACTGAAAAAAGAACAGCCCCCTGAAAAGGTCTAATCTAAAAAGGCTCATTTCGCTTGACTATAGACTGTTTACTGAATATCTGAGCCACGCTGTGCACTAAAAATAACAAGAGGTCTATAAAATCCGGTCTATCGGTCTGACGTCTTCTGGGAATCTTTGTCTGGGAACGTTTTCTGCTTTACCTATGCCTTTGAAGTAGTTGCTACTTATGTTGGACAAACAGAAACCACAAAATCTACACATGAATCCACAAATTTCATAGGTTTTGTCTGAATGAGCTTACATGCCAGTTTAGGATTGTGGTAAGGTCATTTTACAATACATTAAGAGGAGCTCTTCCTGGCAGTTGTATAAGTGCTGATGTCCACCAGACTGTGCTGACAGTCGAAAGTCTGGCTCCTGGAGTCCCATTTAATATATGATGTCTTAATGGATAAAATCTGAAGTCTTTTAACTCCTAAAACTCAATAGTATTACTCCAATTATAGTGTGCATATATAGAAATAGAACACAAATGAAGGTGTTATGTGTGCTGAAATACCGTGTATGTGTAGGGTTTAGCTACTTGTGCCTGTTAACAGCAAATCTATCCCTTAATTTTACCCTGCAGTCTGTAACAGGGCCGTAATGGTTCCTTAGGACGTCACAGGTCCACAGCACATTGAGTTAGTGAATAATTGAAGCATTCTTTCTGCTGTAGCTCGGTGGGTATTAATAGCTGAGGCTGCAGCAGAACAGCCACATATAGTCCCTGAGTGTTTCTAGTCATTTTAACTGTGGGCCTTTTTAGGGCACGTTTACACAGCAACAATGTACTGAAAACAGAAATGATTTTCCTTGTCGTTTTTGCGTACAGACAACATTGTTGTCAAAATGATACCCATTCACAACGATCCACAAAAACTATTAAAAACACTTTATTATGCATGCCAGGCCAGTTGTTGGCGATGTGACTTTGCAAACAAACTGTGCCTATAGAAGTAATACGCATGCGCATGATGTCACTGTTTTCCGACGGATGTGCGTTTTTGAAGTTTACACGGAGACAATATAGGTAGCGTTTTCAAAAACGTGCACTTTGAAACCCATTTTCAAAAGTTTGGTTTTCACACAAAAAATGGTACAAACTCACTGGGACGGAACCTTCTTTTTAGGTACTATATGTACACTAGTGTTGTAGTCAAGACCACCTAAACCGAGACAAAGTCGAGACCAAGACCAGCGTGTGCCGAGTCCAAGACAAGACCAAGACTGTGGGGTTGAGACAAAGACAAGACCAAGACAGGGCGAGACCGAGTCAAGACCAAGACCAGACCAGCACTCCTTAAATTCATCTAAAAGATCCATATCTACTGTCTGAGAAATGACTTATATTTAATGAATAAATACAATTAGAATAGTAAGACACTATAGCGCAGTTACCAATCAAATCACTAACGATAAAATTCATGGCACAGAAGTTACATCTGAATTGGTACTATTACACCTGCATAAATACTGCTCAGATTAATTTAACATTAAAACATCAACATTATTTAACAGTCACAGAATCCTTTAATCAACCGATTTGTTCAAAGCAGTTGTTATAAATCAATATAATTTGCAATCATGCTTATATTCATGAAAATAGATCTCATGCTCTTGCGATATTGCTTAATTATATTGTATGTTATATAAAAAAACTAAATCTCAATCTAATTTTGGGCATTTTTGAGACAATGCTGCATTGATTTTGAACCCGGCAGCACAGTAACAAAAGAAAGCATATTTCAAAAAAGTTATTGATTGCATTTTAAGCTGTAAATTTTACATCAAATCACATTAATGATGGTAAATCAGACAATGCACCTGCAATTTAGTGATGTCTTTGCAGTTGTGGTCTTGACTGGTCCGAGACCAAGACAAGACCGAGGAGAAATGCAGTTGAGACCGAGACAAGACCAAGACCTTCAAAAAATGGTCTTAAGACCGGTCTCGAGTACTACAACACTAATGTACACTTTAGGTACTAATATGTACCTTTAAGTTACCAATATGCACATTTTAGGTACAAAAGTGTACTGAAAATGTACCGCCCCAGTGACAGCTTTTGCACCTTTTTTTCTGAGAGTGTAGGCCCCCAAAAACAGCCAAAACATTTAAAAACAGTGTCATGTAAACTGCCCCCTAGAGTCATGTGGTATCAAAATGGCTTTCCTTACGTGTTTTTTCATTGGCTTTGAGTAGAAGGTTAACAAAAACAGGGTTGATTCCCAATCTGAAGTCAATAAATCTGGCAGTCTTACTCAGACTACATACCAAATACTAAATACAATACAAAAGACATTGTTAATTTTTAACAATGACAGACATTTTTTTACATAGACATGTTAATTTTTTAATTATTAAAATTATTATGCTTTTAATTACCAGAATAATATATAGTTTTATACATTTGTATTCAGCGCATTCTGTTACTAATGAGAAAGCCATCCTAATAAACTGCTGATAAACAGCATTCATACAAAACCAGATTTATGCGCTGGTGCGTCGGCTCATGGTATATAACCATCACCTCCCAAAAGGCCTTACATACTTGCTGACTTGCTATATCTTCAAGTGCAGTTATAATAATAATAATAATAATAATAATTAATTACATTTATATAGCGCTTTTCTAGGCACTCACTCAAAGCGCTTTTACATAGAAGGGGGGAATCTCCTCAACCACCACCAATGTGCAGCATCCACCTGGATGATGCGACGGCAGCCATATTGCGCCAGTACGCCCACCACACACCAGCTGATTGGTGGAGAGGAGACTGAGGGATGATACCAATCGTATATATATATATATATGGGGATGATTAGGAGGCCATGATGGACAGGGGCCAATGGGCACATTTTTTTTTTGGCCAGGATGCCGGGGTTACACCCCTACTCTTTATCGAAAGACATCCTGGGATTTTTAATGACCACAGAGAGTCAGGACCTCGGTTTAACGTCTCATCCGAAGGACGGTGCTTGTTACAGTATAGTGTCCCCATCACTATACTGGGGCGTTAGGACCCACACAGACCACAGGGTGAGCACCCCCTGTTGGCCTCACTAACACCTCTACCAGCGGCTACCTAGTTTTCCCAATTTGGTCCCAATTTGGTCTCCCATCCAGGTACTAACCAGGCTCAGCCCTGCTTAGCTTCAGTGGGAAACCGTGAAACAGTTGCTTATACAAGGAAATAAACCCAGAAAGTGCAGGTGCAGCTGGGACTAAAACATTTTTTATTGAATGTTCAGACAGAGTGATATTTCAAGATCGAAACACATCTGATAGGTTGCGTGACTGTCCTCATATTAAAATGATTTGCGAACAGCGCTGAGTAATGGATGATGCGGCACAGAATAGCTGAAAAATAAATGCTTCTCTTAACGCCTTCAAAACAAAATAAAGGGAGAAAATGACATTGGTTATTGGTCTGGAACACACAGGCTCCTCATTGTATTGGGACCCTTTTTCAACAATGCATTAGCGTCTGACTCTGAACTAGAATTTCAAACTGCATCAATTACCCAGTCTGAGCTGACGTGCACATGACACTCACAATTTGAAGCCTGGAGTTTGTAACCCATGAAGAATGACTTGCTTTATCTTGTCTATATAGCTGTATTTAAAGTTTAGTCTCTTTCACCTTTGACCTAGCCAGGGAAAACGTTTCGGTTACTAATGTAACCTCGGTTCCCTAAGAAGAGGGAACGAGTATTGCGTTTTGCTAAAACGCAAGGGGGAATTCCTTTTCCTCGAGATATTGAAGCAAATTTTTATCCAAAAATACCTTTTAAATGCAGTGCAGCTGCACAACTCTCAGCAGGAAGCAGCTGCGTGCTGATTGGCTGTGCCGCTGCAACTGCAGCAACCTATAGCGAGACCGTGGGGCAGGACGGACCAATCAGGTCCTTCCAAATTCCCGCCACAAGGGGCAACAGAATTTGCATAGCCAAGGGTATATAAGACCCACTCTCGCAAGGTTAGTCAGGTTAATCGACTGAAGCGACTCCTGAGCAAGTGAGCAAGCACGGCAAGCAAAACGCAATACTCGTTCCCTCTTCTTAGGGAACCGAGGTTACATTAGTAACCGAAACGTTCCCTTACGAGAGTACTCTCGTATTGCGTTTTGCTAAAACGCAAGGGGGACCAATGCAAAACGCCGTGCTTGCTTAATGGCTCTAAGGCCGACGACACCAAACCCAGGCCAACCTAGGTGGGCCCGTAATATGATATCAATAATTCAGAGTGAGCCAGACCTGAGTCGGGCCCTAATGAGAATGAACACGATATACGTGCAATAATAAGAATAGACCAGACATAGTCGGGTCAGGAATAATGAGGGGCCAGATAATTCGAGCCATATAAGGAATATGCTTATGACTTATACAATATCCAACCCAGGCCGGACATATCGAGCCTTAAGGGGTTAAATCTGTTTACACAGCAAAAAGCCCGGCTTGTAAAGCCGGAACATCTAAATTATAAAATCTGATAAAAGTGGACGGGGAGGCCCAGCCTGCCGCCGCACAGATATCGTTCAGAGAAATGCCAGTAGACCAAGCCCACGAAGAGGCCATGCCTCTAGTAGAATGGGCTTTAATGCCTAAGGGGCAGCTGAGATCTTTAGACTCATAGGCCAGTGAGATAGCATCCACTATCCAACGTGACATGGTCTGCTTTGTGACCGCGCACCCTCGGGTGCGGCCGCCAAAGCACACAAAGAGCTGTTCAGTTTGCCTATAAGCAGCGGAACGCTCTATGTATATTCTCAGCGCTCTGACAGGACAGAGCAAATTAGCATCTATTTCATCTGACTGTGATGAAAGTGCCGAAAGTGAAATGACCTGTGCTCTGAACGGAGTTGAAAGCACTTTAGGTACGTATCCATGTCTTGGTTTGAGGACGACCTTGGAGTCGTTTGGCCCAAATTCCAGACATGAGGCGCTCACAGAGAGCGCGTGCAAATCACCCACTCGCTTAACTGATGCAATCGCTAGCAGAAAAGCAGTCTTTAGTGAAAGGAGCTTTACACTCACTGAATGCAGAGGCTCGAATGCAGAGCTCTTCATGGCATCCAGGACCGTGGACAGGTCCCATATAGGGACAGAAGGGGGGCGAGGTGGGTGAAGCCTTCTAGCCCCTTTAAGGAAGCGAACAATGAGATCGTTCTTCCCTAGTGACAGTCCGTTCACTTGAATGTGATACGCTGCTATAGCAGCCACATAAACTTTGAGCGTGGAGGGGGAGCGACCCGCGTCCAGAAGCTCTTGTAAAAATGTAAGCACCTCTGACACTGCACAATCATGTGGGGTCAGGCTTCGCGCTTTACACCAGTCTGAAAAGACTGACCATTTGCCTGAATAGAGCCGCCTAGTCGTGGGGGCTCTAGCTTCAGTAATAGTATTCATTACGCTTTCAGAGAGGTTCTCATGTACCCGTTGATGGGCCAAACATGAAGCGCCCATAGGTCGGGACGGGGATGCCAGATCTGCCGTTCCGCCTGCATGAGGAGGTCTCTCCTCAGCGGAATCGGCCACGGAGCTGTATCCGACATCTGACTCAGCAGTGAGAACCAAGGTTGGTTTCTCCAAAGCGGGGCTATTAAAAGCACAGCGCAATTGCTCTCCCTGATCCTCTCTATGACTTGAGGTAACATTGAAATTGGGGGGAACGCATAAAGAGGAAGGTTGGGCCATTCGTGGGCCAACGCATCCTCGTGCTTGGAGAAATATATTCGGCATTGAGCATTGTCTTGTGAGGCGAAAAGATCCACTTTTACCTCTCCAAACTTGCTCCAAATTATCTGAATTATATTTGGGTGAAGAGACCACTCTGCAGGGGACACTTTGCCCCTGGACAGCATGTCCGGACCCAAATTCAGAATGCCTGGCACGTGAGTCGCTCTCAGCGAGCTCAGATTGTGCTCTGCCCATATTAGGGCTTCTTCCGCCATTGAGTGCAGATCGACAGATCTCAGACCGCCTTGGCGATTTATATAGGCTACCACCGACCTGCTGTCCGTTCGGATCAGGACATGGTGGTATTTTATGTACGGAAGGAAAGCTCTTAGCGATATCGTGACCGCTTTCATCTCTAGACAGTTTATATGAAGGCTCTTCTCCGAGTCTGACCAGAGACCGGAGATCGGCCTGCCCTCGTGAAGGGCTCCCCAACCTAGGTTGGATGCATCTGTCGAGATAACTTTCCACTTCGTAACAGTGCCCACACTCACGCCTGTCCTGTACCAGGCGGGATTTTTCCAAGGAGCCAGAGCTAACATACAGCTGTGGTCTACCCTGATTCGTAATCGGCCCGAAAGCCATGCGTGAGCTGGGACGCGGCGATTCAGCCAGCGCTGTAGAGGGCGCATGTGTAACAGACCCAGTCTGAGCACTGGCGCCGCCGAGGCCATGAGACCCAACATCCTCTGAAAATATTTGAGAGGAATGCGTGCACCGGACCTGAGGGAAACCGCTCGGTTCCGAACAGAGAGCGCGCGCTGTGACGTCAGCCGCGCGCTCATCTGCAGTGAGTCCAATACTGTTCCCAGAAACGAAACTTTCTGTGTGGGAGACAATGAGCTCTTTGCCACGTTGATTCTGAGTCCCAAGCATTGTAAATGGTTGAGAAGCCAAGATCTGTGGTCTAATAACTGTATCTCTGACTGAGCTATTATGAGCCAGTCGTCGAGATAGTTGAGAATTCTCATTCCCCGAAGCCTCAGCGGGGTTAGCGCCGCTTCCATGCACTTTGTAAACGTGCGAGGGGCTAGAGATAGACCAAAAGGTAGCACCTTGTATTGGTAAGCTTTCCCCTCGAAGGCGAATCTCAAGAATGGCCTGTGATGGGGGGCTATTTGTATGTGGAAATAGGCGTCCTCTAGATCCACAGTGAAAAACCAATCTCTCGGGCGAATGTGCGCGAGGATTTGTTTCATTCTCAACATTCTGAACGGGCGCTTCATAAGGGCTTTGTTCAAATGTCTGAGGTCTAGGATGGGTCTTAGACCACCGTCCTTTTTTGGAACAAGGAAGTAACGGCTGTAAAAGCCCGACTCGCTCTGTGAGGGGTGTACGGCTTCTACCGCTCCCTTTATTAACAGTTTTGATATCTCGGTTCGAAGCACGTGACTTTTGTCGCTTCTCACCGTTGTCTCTTCCACGGCGCGAAAGCGCGGTGGTCTGCGAGCAAACTGTAGCGAGTAACCTCGTTCTATTATGTTCAACACCCATTTCGAAATGCCGGGAATGGCCCGCCAGGCCTCGGCCTTCGAAGCCAGGGGCTGAATTAATCTGTGGGGCGAGTCGCTGAGTAACAGGGACTCGGTGGCCCGATAACTTTGCGCAAAGTTGGCGCTTATGAGGGAATTGTTTCCCGCCGCCTGAGTACAGGGGGCCGGGGGACATAGAGTATTGGTGCTTGTGTACAGGCGAGCGCGCTTGAGTGCGGGCTCGTTGACTGTGAGAGTAATGTTTCCAACCACCTGAGTGCAGGGGGCTGGGGAACATGGGGGAGTGCTTGAGTGTAGGGGTACATGCTTTAATGCTGGCACACTGCCTACAGAGAAAAAGCTCTTTTTGTGACTCATATGGGTCGCCGTGAAAACGGCGTTTGTGTACAGGCGAGCGCGCTTGCTTACGGGCTCGTTGGCTGTGAATGTGGCGTTCCCAGCCACCTTGAAGGGAGCCGGGGAACGTTTTAGAAGAGAGCGAGGCGGTGCACCGGCCAAAGCGAGCACTATCCGCCTTCTCTTCATACCTCTGGCTAGGACGGCTTCGGAGGCTCAGGTTTCAACACATTGCTGGGTCGTGGACCTCGACGCTCCGGCGGTCTGTTGTGGCTCGTAGAGCGGGAACGCTGACCGGGCTTGGAAGCCGCGCGAGGCTGGCGAGCTGAAGGCGGAGCCTTGGTGGGCTGAGCTGGTCCAGCTTTAGCTTGACGGCTTGCGGAGGAGCTGGAACGCTTAGGCAGGAAATGTCGCATTGCCTGCGAAGCCTTCTGAGCCTCAGTGAAGCGCTCCGTGAACCCAACCACGGCGGAACCAAACAATCCTGAAGGCGAAATGGGCGCGTCCAGGAAAGCGGTCTTGTCCGCGTCCTTCATTTCAGTCAAATTAAGCCATAAATGGCGCTCCAACACCGTCAGGTTGGCCATACATCTGCCGATCGCCTGAGCATTAGCCTTGGTGGCGCGCAGGGCCAAGTCAGTGGCGCCGCGCAGATCCTTCAGAGCCTCGTTGTCAGGAACAGACTCGTCCAGGGAACGGAGGAGTTTGGCCTGGAAGACTTGAAGCACCGCCATAGAGTGCAGCGCTGACGCCGCCTGGCCGGCGGAGGCGAATGCTCGACCGGCGAGGCTGGACGTAGTGCGGCTGGCTTTGGAAGGGTGCACAGTCTTTGACTGCCATCCTCTGGTGGAGGGCGGGCAAAGGTGTGCAGCGACGGCTTCCTCGAGGGGAGGAAGGGTTTGATATCCTTTTTTCTGAGCGCCATCGACTACCGAGAGCGCTGGAGAAAAGGAGGATTTGGCGCGAGAAGAAAATGGCGCCTTCCACGATTTTGTTAGCTCCTCGTGGACTTCTGGAAATAAGGGAGCGGGTCTTTGAGCGGTCGGTTGACGGCGGTTCTCGAAGTACCACTCATCCAGTCGGCTTCTTGTGGGCTCCTCGGGCTGAGACCAGTCAATGCCGAGGTTGTCCACGGCCTTGGTGAGCAAGCGCATAAGCTCAGCGTCAACTGAGGTTATGCCGCCGCTAGCCGTCCGCGTCGAAGTGGCGTGCTCCGAGGCGGCATCCGACCACCCGCTTCCGGATGCAGCAAGGGAAAGGCTGTCATCCTCTTCCTCCTCCGGTCCGCCGAACGAAACAGCAGCAGCCGCCATGCGAGGGGAGCCGTGCTGCTCGTCGACGAACAAGACGGGCGATGGCGAGGCACGCGGGGACATGCCCGGTGTGTGCTCGTCAGAGCGCTCCGGTGGCCTCTGGTCGCGACGTTTCTTCTTCCGTGGCTCTAGAGGCTGGGAGCACGGGACGGGATCCGCGTCGAAGCTGGCGAGCCGAGCCCGAAGGGTCTGCAGCGCCAGTTCGTCGCACTCAGGGCAGCCGCCCTGGTTGAGTGCAATCTGCGTGTGGTCTCGTCCGAGACATGACACGCAGATGATGTGCCGATCCTCGTCCGCGATGAAACCTCTGCACGAGGCGCAGGAACGAGACATTTGGAACAACGTCTCGTGCTCTTTTTGAATGTGAAAAAACACAGAGGTATAAAAGGATATAGTGCCGGATGGCGCAGCTGGAAGGCAGGCTGAAGGCGGAGAATCCGACGTCCTCAGGCCGCGTGTTCCGCTGGGTGCGTGTCGACGGCAGGCTTCGATCCGGAGCTCAACGATTGCAAGTCGCTGAAGAAGAATTAATCTGACTAACCTTGCGAGAGTGGGTCTTATATACCCTTGGCTATGCAAATTCTGTTGCCCCTTGTGGCGGGAATTTGGAAGGACCTGATTGGTCCGTCCTGCCCCACGGTCTCGCTATAGGTTGCTGCAGTTGCAGCGGCACAGCCAATCAGCACGCAGCTGCTTCCTGCTGAGAGTTGTGCAGCTGCACTGCGTTTAAAAGGTATTTTTGGATAAAAATTTGCTTCAATATCTCGAGGAAAAGGAATTCCCCCTTGCGTTTTAGCAAAACGCAATACGAGAGTACTCTCGTAAGGGAACCCAGACAACTTCCGGCAAATTTAGATTTGCTCTGCAAGTAGTCTGGCAAAGAGCCCATTCAACCCCATTTCTAATCCGTCGAAATCGCGGCACCAATCAGAAACGTTGGGGCGGGCTTTACACGGCAAAAGTCTGATATACCAGCTTTCCCCTTTGGTGGCTAAACAAATGTGTCTTAGCGAGAGCCCTCTGGTAGTGTTAATGTTTCACAAAATATAGTTTTAAGTCCTTTTCAGGCGAGAATGTAGTTGTTTAAAGCTCAAATCTGTGCTCTATAAAGAGAGCGCCTTTTTGAAAATTTGATCTGCCGTTTTCTGAGTTGTGAGCTCCAGTGGATCAGCGGCGATCAATCGCTCATTAACCCCGCCGAGAGCAGCCTTTCCTCGGCCAGTCCTTCTGCAGTCTGCCGCTGGCTCTGATGTCTCTGTAGTGGTTAAACATAAGATATGATTCGTCTTGTCTTGTGTAGATGTAACGGCTGATCTTTGCTCTCATTAATCTATAATTTGTTCCCTGACAGATCGTTTTGTCTGAGGGCAAAGTGAAATTTCATAACTTTATATTTTTAAGCTATTAAACTTTATCGTTGTAGTCTCCTAGTGCTGACTTTGTTTGACTGAATTGCTTTATTTATTGTATAGCTTCTTATACCTTTCACTTATACTTTTATAATGGCTATTGATCACACATAAACTGACATTTAACAAAAAGAGACTGGGTTGTGTTTTGTCATATTTCATTTTAATACAGTGATAATCATAGCATATAATCATAGTAATCATAGTATATAATCATATAATCATAGTTTTTTTTTTTTTTTATGTAAACGAAAAGAGGCCAGGTTTTTTTATATTTCGTTTCATTTCATTTTACAGTATGATACCCTTACCGTAATTTCATTTTACAGTATGATACCTTTACCGTAATAACATTTTACAGTATGATACCCTTACCGTAATTACATTTTACAGTATGATGTGTGTGTGTGTGTGTACAGTAGCACTACTGCTGTTGAGTAAACAGTAAAGTACTGTAAATTCACATATACAGTAAGTTACTGTATATTTCTTAACAAATACCCACAATGCAGTGTAAATTACAGTAGTTAACCGTAATTAATATATATGGTATTTTACTGGGATTTTTTGCAGTAAGTAACTGTAAAATTACTAACAGTGTCTAACAGTGACTTATATATAATATGTTTAATTTTTTTTTTATGAAAATGAAAAGAGGCAGAGTGGTGTTTTATCATATATTTTGTTTTATTGTAGCCTAAAATATACAAATATATACTGAGCGATACTGTCAAGAACGCTGCTTGTCCATTAGTGTCCTCCCGTCCTCTGGAGTTTGTTCTCCGGAGTCAAACTTGGCAAGTCACGGACACAAGTCTGAAGTTTGCGTACGAAATATGTCATAAAACACCACTGCCTCATTTAATAAAAAAAAAATCTTACAAATATTAGCCACACAAATGTGGTTCAGGCAACGCGTAGCTAGGCCTACATTGATTATCTTATATATTTATAATAAAACGAAGTATAAAACACCCTGCCTCTTTTGGTTTACAATTTAAAAAATAATACATTAAACATTAACATGTGGTTTAGGTAAGGTGACCAGATTTCTGAAATGGAAACCAGGGACATTTCCTATTTGAGAATACAAGTACAGACAAGAATGCATATTGAGAAATGGCCAGCGTCTCAGATGTTTCTCCATCGCTCTGCATACGTCATCTCCTTCATCTCTCTGATTGGTTTTAGGTCTATCCAATTGCGCCCAGAGGCATTTGAGCGACGTCCGTTGGTGACGCCCCTTTGGAAATGATTTGTCTATGAAGCTTTGCCAGACCATAACTCAATTACTACTGAGAATGGTCTGGTTTTAACCAGGCTACCTTTGACCCTTAAAATCAGCAATTATACGCAACCACTCACAAAAAAACGGATGCCCTCTATTTACGCATAAACAATCTCAAACCAAGTTAAGTAACATTATCTCAATCGAGAAGAGAACATACATTTGAGTGACTGCTCATTTGTGTTTCAGTCCATCATTCACTCACCATCAGGCTGGACACTCCAATGCCACCGAGTCGTGGACAAACATAATTCCACACTCCGATGCTCCCCCGACGAATCCTCTGGCCAACCGCCAGCTCCAAGAAAAAGAGTGGGATGCCAATAAGGATAAGAAGGATGAAGTATGGAACAAGGTAAGCACCTGTAAAGAGAGACAGCGACACTTGTAAATGCAGAGAGTAATGTCCTTACAACAGTGCATTTAATGACCAACCAATAGCCCAAGATCAATCAAGCTACAGCACACTGAACTCCCCACAATGTGAAAAAAAAATCCTTTTTTTCCCTTTATGCTTTTTTCCATACATACAACATTTTCTCAAAGTATGTTTGCTGCTAAAATCTGAATACTTTCTATGACTGCCAGGTACATGTTTCCCCCTCATATTTTATATTTACATTACTTTTTAAGTAAAATATAATAAAATATCATTTAAAATATATTTAAATATTTTATTTAGGTCATAGACTCACTTAACTATATAAAACAATGTAAGACATTAAGTCATATAGTAGTGATTCAAACTACAATAATTAATGCATGGTGCGTTCACACCATGTCGTAATTACTGCAATTACTTGATTTCAACTTGATTTCAAAAAGCGTTCATGTTCTCATAGAGCTTGTAATTACAGCTTGCAAGATGGGAATTGTTTGAGAGCTCCAACTTGTACCTTGTGACCGCTGTACCACCTGACCACTGCAGATTAATTTAGTGTTGATAGCATAGGCCGTAAAAAAATAGTGGTGCCATAGAAACGTATAATTCCCAGTCCGAGGACATGAACAGCTCTGAATATAACGTCATGTGTTGTCATCTTGAGACTATGGTAATTACGACATGGGCCCTGTCCCAAATGGCACACTTCATGTGCACTTTTGGTCTTGTGGACTTACAATGGCCGCTGCGTGCGTGTGTCCGTTAAGTCCACGAGACCGTAGGGTGTCCCATTTGTCATTTTAGGTCTCAGAAGGGTGCTCACGAGCGCCCCCTTTGAGGTCGATATGCGCTTCTGCCGAGCCCACACTGGTGCGAGCTACGCAGTGGACTTCTTCCCGGCAGTCTAAGCGGCATTATGTCGTGAAAATGCGGACTCAGAGGAAGACCGTGAGGGTTTAGGGTGCCATTTGGGACAGGGCCATGGTGTGAATGCAGCATATACACACTCACCGGCCACTTTATTAGGTACACCTGTTCAACTGCTTGTTAACACAAATATCCAATCAGATAAACATATGGCAGCATCTCAATGCATTTAAACATGTGGACACGGTCAAGATCATCTGCTGAAGTTTAAACTAAGCATCAGAATGGGAATGAAAGGTGATTTAAGTGACTTTGAATGTGGCATGGTATTTCAGAATCTACAGGGATTTTCAAGCACAACCATCTCTAAGGTTTACAGAGAATGCTTTGAAAAAGAGAAATTATCCAGTGAGCGGCAGTTCTGTGGGCAAAAATGCCTTGTTGATGCCAGAGGTCAGAGGAGAATGACCAGACTGGTTTGAGCTGATAGAAAGGCAACAGTAACTCATTACAACCAAGGTCACCAGAAGAGCATCTCTGAATGCACAACACGTTGAATCTTAAAGCAGATGGGCTACAGCAGTAGAAGACACCCCGGTTGTCACTCCGGTCAGCTAAGAACAGGAAACGGAGGCTACAATTTGCACGGGCTCACCAAATTTGGACAATAGAAGTTTGGAAAAATGTTGCCTGGTCTGATGAGTCCAGATTTCTGCTGCAACGTTCAGATGGTGAGTCAGAAATTGGCACAAACAACATGAAAGCATGGATCCATCCTGCCTCGTATCAATGGTTCAGGCGGCTGGTGGTGGTGTAATGATGTGGGGGATATTTTCTTGCACACTTTGGGCCACTTAGTACCAATTTAGCATTGGTTAAACAGCAACCACGCTGTTCTCAGTCCATCCCTTTATCACCACAGTGTACCCATCTTCTGATGGCTCCTTCCAGTAGGATAACACATCATGTAACAAAGCTCAAATCATCTCTAACTGGTTTCTTAAACATGACAATGAGTTCACTTTACTCGAATGACCTCCACAGTCACCAGGGCCCTCATTTATCAACAGTGCATAGAAAAGGTTATATATTTTGTCCTACGAATGAAATTTAGAATGTGCCTAAGTACAGGAACATCCGTATTTATCAAACATGCGCACAGTTCTTACGCACATGAGTAAGCAATCATTGTTGATAAATCCCACGTGCGTACGTACCATGCTCGTTCACGGTCAAGGGTCATTAGCATTCGGAAATGATTCCAATAAACTATTTATGGTGACTGACAACTGACACTTCCCCTTAAAAATCACGTGATTGTGTTTTTTCCTCACTGCAATAATGGCAAGAAGAGGAACTTCACAAACACAGAATGAGTCGCGCAACAACGTTTAATAACAACAAATCTGCATCACAAATGATTTGCACGTTAATAGAAAGAAACACTTTTCGATTTACATCATTAAATTCGTTGGTTGATGGTGCTTTTATGGCGATGTGGGTGCAGTCTACAGCTCCAATAATGTGTGGAAATCTGGCAATAGCATAAAAGCCCCATTTTATTTCGTAAGGGAACTGGATGTAGGTTGGGGCCAAGGAAATAATTGCATCCAATATTTGTCACAGCTGTCTTTTATAGGGGTTGACACCAATTACACATCGTGTTAAAACTAAAAAAATTATAAATTTGAGTGTTTTATAATTAAAGGAAACACCGGACATATGTTGATTGCTTAATGCATACTGTGACACTCTTAAATGCTTTTTATGTGTAGTGCCGCTATTGTACCACTAGATTCTCGGTGTAAGCATGCTCAGAGGTGTGCTTATATTTACACACATTTCTACGTATAAGAACAAGATGGTAGATCCCACACTTTGCATGAAACTTTTCTTACCCACTCATTACTATGGAGTGATTTCTGTGCCATAATTAAACAAACAAATCCAGCATTTTGCAAACAAACACGATCTGCTTTGCAAAAGAAAACTCGACTCACAAACAAACAGAAAGTGATTTGCAAATACAAAGGTCAGTTTGAGCGAAAATGCAAAGGTGTAACAAATATATGTACTGTGTTTTGCAAATAATAAATGAGTGAGCGTACATCATATTTCCAAATTCCATGTAACCTTTGAACAAATACCAAATCTATTCCCTACAAATACCTGTCTATTACAATCTCTCAGCTTAATTTTCTCACAAATGCAGTTCGCGCAGATTTTCTCACAAATGCAGTTCGCACAGATTTTCTCACAAATGCAATTCGCACAGATTTTCTCACAAATGCAGTTGAGTAACTTCCTCTTGCAAAACAGCAGATGCCGCTTTGGGTCAATTTACGCTAGCTCAAGAAGCCCAGAAACATGTTTTCAGCTGACGAAAATGAGCGGTGAACAGCTGAGTCTCTGTCTTACTGTATCTATTATTAATCTTTCTGAGATTTTCACTATGCCAACCCTATTTCAATAAAAACAATTTTTTTAAAAGATAATATTGTTTATATGTAATATGGTATCAGTGCAAAATTACATAGTAAATTAGCTAGGGCTATTTTTTTCTCATTAAAAATGCATCCATCCTCCATACCATTTATCCACTGTAGTGTAATGGGATATAAAAAAATTATTAACTTTTATGTAATTTGTACATATGATGATAACATTTTTGTTGCAGAGAACATTCAAAATAATGTAAGGGTGTATCGTATCACAATATATTGCAATTCTAAAATGCAACAATGTATTGTGGATTAAAGTTTAGACAGATTAGTTTTGTATGAGATATTTTAATGTCACATCAAATATGGTAAATCCTGAAGGGCACACATTTGAGCTTTCATTTTTTATGAAATATTTTTAATAAATTAAAAATAAAATATATTTTAAGCAGAGTAGGCTATATTATAAGCAGAATTATGAATATTTATTTTCTGCTGTCACCATTTCCCGGGGGAGAAGGACCAAGCCCAGCCTATAAGTTCACATCTGATGCAATATCAAATTTAGCACTTAAATGAACTGTGTTAAAAGTAATAATTAAACACTATAGCCTATACCATTTGAACTATAGCCTATACCATTTGAACTATAGCCTATACCATTTGAACTATAGCCTATACCATTTGAACTATTTTGGATTTGTTCAAAGTATTGAGGGTGTATTGTACTGTATTGCAAGTTCACGATTGTGTATCAAACTCAATTTTGAGATGAATTAATTATTACATGCCTGAAATCTGCTGTTTTGGAAGAGGACGTTGCTCAACTGCATTTGTGAGAAAATCTGCACAAACTGCATTTGTGAGAAAATCTGTACGAACTGCATTTGTGAGAAAATCTGCGCAAACTGCATTTGTGATAAAATCTGTACGAAATGCATTTGTGAGAAAATCTGAGCAAACTGCATTTGTGAGAAAATCTGTGCGAATTGCATTTGTGAGAAAATCTGTGCGAATTGCATTTGTGAGAAAATCTGTGCGAACTGCATTTGTGAGAAAATCTGCGCAAACTGCATTTGTGAGAAAATCTGTGCGAATTGCATTTGTGAGAAAATCTGTGCGAACTGCATTTGTGAGAAAATCTGCGCAAACTGCATTTGTGAGAAAATCTGTGCGAATTGCATTTGTGAGAAAATCTGTGCGAACTGCATTTGTGAGAAAATTAAGCTGAGAGATTGTAATTGACAGGTATTTGTATGGACTAGATTTGGTATTTGTTCAAAGGTTACATGCAATTTGTAGGATTGTTTGTATTTATTTGTGAAATATGTCATTTACTCACTCATTTATTATTTGCAAAACACAGTACATATATTTGTTACTCCTCTGTGTTTTCGCTCAAACTGACCTTTGTATTTGCAAATCGCTTTCTGTTTGTTTGTGAGTCGAGTTTTCCTTTGCAAAGCCGATCGTGTTTGTTTGCAAAATGCTGAATTTGTTTGTTTAATTATGGCACAAAATTCACTCCATAGTTCACATCATTCGCTATCATGTCAATATGGACCAAAATCTCTGAGAAATTGTTGTATCACATTGTTGTATCTATGCCACAAATTAAGGTAGTTCTGAAGCCAAAAGGGGTCCAAACTCGCACTAGCAATGTGTATCTAATAAAGTGGCTGGTGAGTACACACAGAAATCAATATCAGCATTAGTTCACTTACTTTAGTTTTTCAAGACAATAATAGAAAAGGTTGTCTTAAGATATTAATTGTCTTAAGATATTAACACCCTAACTTTCCACTAACAATATAGTGTATACTCATCTCATAGGATTCTAGTACAATCAGTTTCTGAAAAATCAGAAGAGAGATATTATATTGTTGAGGTAACAGTTTAGGACCCAGGACCAGTAGTTAAAAATTAAGACCAAAAGTCAGGAGTGTTATTAATGAAAGAATTTACTGAAGAATAGTTTGCAGTTTCATCAGCAGAAGCCAGCTTCAAGTCTCACAAGGAGTTCGTAGGCCGCGCTCCCTCTACCCGCCTATCGTCCATACAATTTCTCAACAGTTCTACTGTTTTCAAGGTCTAGCCACGTCAATACTGCCAGGTGGATGATTCTGATTGGTTCGGAGAAAATGAACAGTCATGGTAAATTTCCACACATTGTCAGTTAATCAGATTCACGTGTACATATATCACTTGTTGACGCTTTCACCCCGGAAATAGGCACATAGTGACCCTCCAGATTCTGGAGCAGGCGCTAGCTTGCCCAGAACAACAAGTCCACCCATCTCTTAGGATGCTCGTAATCCACCTCCAATACTGATCTGTCACATGCAATACAGTGCACGCACACACACACACACAGATCCAGTCTCTCCAAGGTTGGAGTTGGTTGAGCTCTGATCCTAACCACAAAACATACTGATAACATGTGCTTTCTCTCAGTGAGAGGTACAGACAATAGTACAGGCCATATTCATACAATTCTTTAGGGTTTCAGTAAAAGGAAATATAAAATGAAAAAAATAAAAAATAAAAATGAAAGACATTTGAAAGACAATGAAAGACATTCATCTCTGGAAGCCGGGCTAAGTGAGCAAGCACTGTTACTTTAGAAAACATAAAGGAAGAAACAACCAATCAGTGGTTCTCTTGATTAAAGCGAAATCATAACTGGAAAGATTTTTTGTTTTCCATACATTTTCTTGCTAAATTTCAACCACCCAGATGCAGCAGATGCTATCTTCTATAGGCTAATGACAGCCTGAGCCTCAGTAGGCATGAATGAACAGACAGACAACAGAATAAAACAGCAAGTCACGCTGCTGAGCCCTGACGTCAAACTAACTCCATGGTGACAAAGAGTATGGTCTGAGCAGAGCAGCCTCTGTTTGAAGTCAAAGAACAATCTGAAAATAACTTCTCCTATAGACATGGAGCGCACAGTGCAGGCAGATGACCACAAACCCATCCTCTTGGGAGGTTATAAGTGTAATTAGAGCCAGGGATGATCACAGCGAAGCACTCTCTTGGCCTCAGCTTGTGACGAAGGACTGCTTGTTATCAGGTTGATTACAGCATTTCCTTTGTGTTCGATGTTGCTTTTTTGTCTGGGCTTTATTTATGCATGCGATTAATGAAAAGGAAACAAACAGGTCTTGCGTGGAAAAGAGAAATGGGATGGTCGGACAGATGGAAGAGAGAAGATGGAGAGAGCAAGGGTGCGTAAACAAGGCCTTCTGGGAAACATTCATAATTGCAAGACAAGCAAGGACAAGATACGATCTAATTAAGATGTCAGGTTTCACTTTCAGATAACATTGAAGTGTCTTTTTAGAACCTTTTTTCATATAGGTTGTTACTATACTATTTTCATTAAATAATTATTTTTCTTCAGATAATTTGCAATCAAGTATGCACTGCAAATACTAATTGTATTGTTTCCAGTAAATATATTTAAAGTAAACTTAATGTAAACATGTAATGTAAACATAAATGTACGTGTCTTAATATCTTATCAATTTTGCTTCACTTATTTTTAGAGAATACATTTTAGATATTTTCTTTTTTTAACAAAACATAGTAAGTTTTTGTTACAGGTGTATGGTGCAGCAGTGAAGAGGAGATTTGGAACTTCCACAAAGATAGGATTTATTCAGAACACCACACAGCATACACCTAACGTGTAAACATAACAGGTATAACGGAGACGAGACCAGGGGTCTGTTCTTCGTACCTCGCTTAATACATCTGAGATTATTTGACAGATCCCAGATCTTTTAATCATGATAACCGATGTCTGGCTAATTTGGTTCTTCCAACGAATTTGCGGATTGGATTTAAATATCTGGATTAAATGATCTAAGATCACTGCACGTTCTCGTTTTCCCTGAAGAGGGCAGATGCATCGATACTCAAAACCATGATCAGCAATGCAGCGATTGGCTGGCGTCAAGACAGCAACGTAATGACATCATATAATTAAAAAAGCATTATAAAAACATTATTTTTAAAAAATGTATAAAAAACATTATAATATTATATACAGTCTCATATACATATACAATTTAAAATATGTATATTATTATTATTTAAAATGATTATTATTGCCCCTGGTTCAGTAATGAACTCTTGTAATAAAGTAGCAGTGGCTGGGACAGATTTTAAGATGCAATCTTAACATGAAATAAGCCGCTTTCGAGCAGGTTTGAGCTCACGGACCTGTTGCTATGACAGCAAGTCCAGGATGAGCGTCGAAGAACCAAACAATCCAAGATCATGCCAAATCGTCAACAATCAAATCCAGCTAACTGAGTTAGCAAGGTACGAAGAACAGGCCCCAGGAATGAATGAACAAGAGGGAACTAAATACAAACACTGATGACTGACTACCGAGGGGCACAGGTGATACAGATGAGGATAACATAACACAGCTGAACAGAACTAGACTAACGAGGGTAACCAAGGAAACAGAGAAAGTGGCGGGAAACATAGACAAAGGAACATGTGACCAAAGCAAACAACACGACAGAAACACAGATGTAACAGTTTTATGCTAAAACAATGTCATGGGATTACCTTATTTCATTATATTTTGTGGATATATTTAACTTTGAAGAGACTAAGCTGATTATGTTATCATTGAATCATCAATTTCCTGAAATCAGTCTACACCACATTTCTGACCAGAGATTGTGAGCATGAAACAGTACATTTCATATTAAAGGAGGATATGAACAATTAAGAATATTCCAAGCAGCCAAACAGCAATGGAAGCAGGAAAATTATTGTATTATGATGTATAAATTCACAATATAGGAGCACACTGGCCTTGACTTTCTTGTTTTTAAACTGCCCATATAACATTGCTGCCCTAAATAACACTATCGTCAGCTTAATAAATTTAGAGAGACCACAGCGCACAAGGCACACAGCTGACCCAAAAAAGTCTCAATGGAAAGTTTTCAGAGCTAAATAGATTAATAAAGAAGAGTGAAAACATTAAAGGAATAGTTCACACAAAAATTTTAATTCACTGTCATTTCCTCACACTCCACCAATCTATACAATGAAAGAGAATGAGAACTGGGGCTGTCAAGCTCCAAAAAGACAACAAAAAAACAAAAAAAAACCATTAAAGTGCTCCATAAGACTTACCGAATAGTTTTTTGAAATCATACAATAGCTTTGTATAAGAAGCTGAAAATCAAGTTGTTGTTCACTACAAATGTTGACATCTCTCCTAGTTCTTATTGACACATTCATAAGATTTCATGAGAGAAAAGTCTAATTTGTGTCAGATCTATTTAATTAATCGTTTATCCCGTTCACAAAACTGGCCACTAATCAGTCTGATCCAGTTCCTGAGCACTGACTCATTGATCCGGTCACAGTGGTTAAAGCTGCAGTCCGCAAGTTTTGCCTCTTTGTCGCCATCTCTGTCTGAAACCTGCAATTGCAGTTATTTGCGGAATTATCATCTGTACGTGGGTTGTGCATCGGCATGGCTCCTCAGCACGGATGAATCTAATGTTTTGACCTTTCTGGATTACATTCCGCCATAAAAATACGTTTAATTATTCTAGCTGCTGTGAAAAAAGACTACAAATGATCCGCCACCTGCAGCATCCTCCAGAAATCCACCAGTACCACTCAAATTATAACACATTATTACAAGCTTACCGCTGTTTATCGGACTAGGATAAGGAGATCGTTTTGAACACTTATGGTTATGTACTTGCTCAAATGATTTTGGATAATTTTTTGCCAAAAAAAGTTATGGACTGCAGCTTTAACAGTTCACTGGAGGTGAAGATTATCAAAGAATAACTGACAAAGTCAGTCACACAAAGCTATCATATGGCTTCATAAAATTTTTAAATATAGTTCACAACTATAGAATTATCTATATATATATTAAAAATCATATATATTTCACTTATATCACCTATTAATCATTTCGGATTAATTATCATATTCACACTTCTATTACCTCACGATTAGACTACTGCAACTCAAAAATGACTATATATGACCTCAATCTTATTCTCTTCATTGGTATCCAGTTTATTTTAGGATCTACTTTAAGAAGCTGTTTGTTTTTGATAAAGCACTCTTAAATCCCTCAATCTCTGTTAAATCAAAAGGGTGATAGAGCTTCTTCGATCACTGCCCTTAGCTTATAGAATCAGTTGCCACTTGACATCCACCTTGCATCTTCACCACTCATGGTTTTTAAATCAAGGTTTAAAATGCATCTTCATTCTCTGCCGGTTTTTATGGTGCTATATAAATAAATGCTACTTACTAGAAAACATTTATGATTCTTTTATGGTGTTTTTGATATGCAATTAAAATGTGGAGGAAGTTATTTATTGAAAATTTGGAGTGACTTCAGGTTTGAGTTCGTTGTGCATTTTGATGCACTTTGAGGAATACACAATGTGTGTGGGCACTGCTGCTGAAAGCAACCTCTCGTTTGTCTTTATATATGCACATCATTCTGCTACATGTGTCATCCAAATGAACTTCTGAACCCAACACAGTTTTTTGTTATCTTCCCTTACAAAGGAACTAAATGCATTAACTTGTTAACTACAACAAATAAATAGAAGACGTTGAGTTTTTGCATCTTTCGGCAGCCCTTTCACTCCCTCGGTCTCTCAAGGTTGTTTATTTATTGCGAAGTTATCGGTTTAGTTTTTATACTACAATTTCTAGAGTATCGTGTCATACTAAAGCCAAACTGCTAGGTTCAAAAGTGTAACATTGTACTAAAGAGTAAATTATTGCTTTAAATTTAATCTTAAAATGTTATTATCATCAACACATTGGAGAGAATGTTGTTTAGTTTTCAACTACTGGATGAAATCCAGTGCAAAACACCTGAGGAAAACATTTGTGAATCTTAAATGGTGCTTTTCTGTCTTTTTGAGATTGAAATATGTCATCCCTATCATGCAACCAGTGCATGAACATTTCTCCTTTTTTGTTCTTAATTGTTTGGGTTGAACCTCGAAATGGTTACAAATGCACATCACTAATAAGTAACTCACCTCCTCCGTTCTTCTGGCAAAGATAAGGGAAACGCCACACGTTACCCAGGCCCACAGAGAAGCCCACCTGGGCCAGGATGTATTGCAGCTTACTGTTCCAGGCAGGTCGACCGTCTTCCAGGTCAGGGGAGATGTCTGGTTTGCCTATGGGCGGAGGGCCCCCTCCTGTCATGTTCATGCTCATCTGGCTGCTCTTGTAGTCCATGGGAGCCTCCAGCGCCAGGAGGTCAGCCACAGACTCTGTAACATGCTCATTACTGTGCTCGCGCTGAGTCACTTTACTGCTCTTGGGCATGGCTGTGCTGTGTCGTGGTGATCCCAACAATTAAAGGTGTGAAAGAAGAGCAGAGAAGATTGGAGGTCACAATAACTGCCCCTTTGGCTTGATACAGGTGTGGAGAATGAAGGTTTGTGCTCCTGTGAAAAGAGCATGAATATATGAGAAACCATGCCACAAGAGATACAATTATGGTTACGGTATACATAATATAGACCAAATCTTCCAAATCCATGTCCATTTGTGTTACATTTAACAAAAGTATTTTTTTTCTGGTGTTCTGTTGGCTGCTGAATTTTATAACTCAAGCCTAAATATTACTCTGATGTATTAAATCTATCTTAAGATTGCTTTTGGCTCTGTACTATAGAATAAATTACATGAAAAGCTAAGCAATCTGTTGTAATGGAAGCCAAGGCAAGCACTGGTACACTCTAAAAACAAAAGGTTCTATATGGCACCAAAAATGGTTCTTGGCTCGTAATCATATAGGGAACCTTTTTTAGTGCTATATAGCACCAATTTGGTGCTTCAGTGGTTCTTCAGCGGTTCTTCAGCGGTGCTATATAGCACCTTAGTCAAAGAACCGGTGAAGAACCTCTGAAGAACCACCAAAGCACCAAAATTGGTGCTATATAGCACTAAAAAAGGTTCCCCTATGATTACGAGCCAATAACCATTTTTGGTGCCATATAGAACCTTTTTTTTTTAAGAGTGTAGGACAGATTGGAGGATTTTTCTGACCAGTGCCATCTAGTTTCATATATTGCATGTTCAGAATCTTCTGGGGGCCATGAAAGCTTTGTGAAAATTATCAAAAATATTGGTGCTAGCTGGCAAGGTTTTTTTTTTTTTTACGCTAGCGGCTAAAGAGTTGAAATACAGGTATATTTCAAATATAAAAATGTATACCTAAATAGGAACATAGTTTTATACTTAAATTGCAAAAAATAATATATAAATAGTAAACTATAAGTATAATGTTAAATTCACTTAAAAGAAAACTTACAGGCATACTTATAAAATTACTAAACAAGTAGTTTACTGAGAGTATACTTTAAAGTGTAATTTCATAAACTAAAAAAATGTGCTACAAGTATTTAACTAGAATAGAATCAGTATACCTCGCTATAAGTTCTAGTAACACTTGTAGTAGCTATAGCCTAGTTGCAGAACAAAAGAAAAATGTTTACTACTGTTACACTTAAAGTATATTTAAAAGAATACTTTTATACACTAAAAAAGTCAATTTAGTCCAAAGAAGTTTTAAAATAGTACACTTACAAGTTTACTACTAGTACATGATATTAGTATATTTACTACATAAAGTGCACTTAAAATATACTTGAACTTAACTTAAGTATACTTAATAAAATATACTTGAAGTATACTTATGTTTTGTAAGGGTTGATGAATAGAAAGTTCAAAAGAACAGCATTTATTTGAAATGGAATTTTTTTTTACATGAATAAATGTATTTAATGTCAAATGAATACATATTTGCTGAATAAAATAATTAATCTCTTTAAAACTTTTGAATGGTAGTGTATATAAATACATAATACATTCAATCAAATTGCTGATTAATAAAAGCAATTTGCACTTTGTATGGCGCAACTCGAGCTCAACAAGTATAACACATTTGCATACTAATATTAATGAGAAGATTATCAAAATAATTTCTCACAATTGCAAGTACAGTGTGGAGAAAGCTTGAAGTGTGGAGTTCAGGGTTTGCATTCATTTTGATGCAACTTCAGGAATACACAATGTGTGTGAGCCCTGCTGCTGAAATCATTCTTTTTATATGCATATTAGGGCTGTGACGGTGGCCAATTTTTACCACCGCGGTGGAGCCATCAACAATAACCGCGGTGTTGCGGTGGTGGGGTTCTCACTGAATGCGCTTCCTGATGCGCATGTATGTATTTCACTGTCCCTGCGGACCAAAAGAAACAAACGCAGACGCACAACACAGTGACGGCGTTTGATCATAATAATATCATACAAGCGCAAACGTGTTCATGATCATATTCATAAATCCTCATTATTTATACCATTGCCTGATGCATGCGAGATTTTTTTCATTTAATCCCAATTCTTTGAATGCGCTGCGGAAAGATTCTGCTAAATTATCCGCCGTATGACTTTCTGGTGTGAATGCAGTCTGCAAGCACCTGCTCTTCAGCTCTCAATTTTTGTTAATGAAGTGTACAGTCAGACTCATAAACTGAGTCATGTTAACGCTGGACCACATATCGGTCGTGACGGAAAAGAAATCAAGGTTGTGTAGTTCCGCGATGATTTTCTCCTTGGTTTCGTTGAATAGCTGAGGAATTACAGTGTTTGAAAAGTATTTTTTGCTCAGAAGTTCGTATTGTTTATCAAACGACTGAAGCATTTCTCTGAAAGCAGGTTTATCTACATTGCGGAGCGGCGCGTTTCTCACTTTCTCTTTTGTATTTGGCCATTTTTGAGAAAGCCTCAACTGACTAGCTGGGCGTTTGCGTTCAGAAGACACAAGTTGGGTATACGCGGCTGGATGACATGTCCGGAGATGACTGTGGAGCTTCGAAGTGTTTGCCCATTTAACACTTATTTTTTTTATCACAAAGCCTACAAATGGCTTCATCCAAATTATTTGGTTCACCTTTTTCATTCGGCACGAATCCAAAATATTCCCAGATCGGCGATGTAACATTTTGTTTTCCAACAAGCGCCATGGCTAAACTCCAACGTGCTGAGTTATGCTGAAATCCGCCAGTCTAGCGGAAACGCCATACATGGTAATGTAGCGGAGATTTGTGTATTAACATAAAACAATGTTATAAATTTGTATGTTAGGCTATAAATTACTGTCACAACTTTTGTTATTATTGTTTCACGTGTACAAAAAACTGCACTTTTTACTTATTTTGTTTATTCATTCACCTGGTATGTGACGTCACACAACCGCCGGTGGCACTTCACCACCGCGGTGGCTTTGCACCACCGCGGTGGTGCGGTGGTCATGACAACCGTCCCAGCCCTAATGCATATGATTCTGCTACATGTGTCATCTAAATGAACTTCTAAACCCAAAACTTACACAGGATTTCGTTATATTCTCTTACAAAGGAACAAAATGCATTAACATGTTTACTACAAAAAAGACAATTTTTGCATCTTTTGACAGCCATATTTCACTTCCTAAAGTCTCTCAAGGTTGTTTATTTGCTGCCTAAGGTATCAATTTAGTTTGTATGGGTCCTAGAGACTGGTGTCATACTAAAGCCAAAATGTACTACTAGGTTTGTACAGACGTGTAAAAGGGTAGGGTCTTATCAGCAGCCCATTGGAACGAATTTTGGTTTAGTGTTCAACTAATGGATGAAATCCAGTACATCACAGCCTGGGATTAAAAAAGAGGCAGTCACTGACAAGCTTTTGACCATAGGGGTGCTTTTCATGATAAATAAGGTAGAGATGATGCATGAACTGAGATTTTTATCTACTGAATGACTAGGGAACGTGGCAACAAAGCCGCCATCTTTGCTCTTCCCACCTCTGTTTATCTTTGGTAATGAGAAGCAGCCTGAGGCACTGAAAAAAAATCTATACATCTTATCTCAAATACAAGAGGACACAAGACGTTGCTGTGTTGCTAGGAGATGCCCACCCACCACCGCCCATGACAACCTACAAACCGCCTCAGATCTGCTTGGGGATCGAAATGGGGAGGAATCCAACCACTGTTAAGAGCAAACATACACATCATATGAAATTATTAGCATGTGCAATTGTGTATTGTTTTGTCACATGGTCAATGATGATAAACATCAAAGGACCATCACACACTGAGTTTGAACTTTTGCACCCACTGTGACATTTTGCACAGCGTTCAGGTCCAAAACAGCCTGTCCAGGCAGCACGCCAGTAAGTTCTCTACGTCATTATTATGGAAGGGATTATACTTCAGAAGAGAGCAAACTAGACCTGAAGAATGCTGCTCACCCTGTGTTTAGTCATTCTCATTTTGCTGTGCATTAAACACATGGGTGCTGATTACTCATAATGCAGGGAATGTGCTTGGTCAGTTGATTCTGAGGAATGCAACTAAACACCCAAATCTAAGCCTCCCTGGCTGGTGATTGCATTCTTCAACATTTTCCCTAAGAATATAAAATTGCAGTGCTGATCAGAGCCTACTATGGTTATCCAATCTTGGTAAATATCCTGTTGATTCAACTGCACATTAATGTGCAAATATACATATTTTATCTGTCTGGGTTGCTAGGCAATGGAGCTTGATGAAATTCGCACATCTTCCTGTGAACCTACATGCTTTCTATATCAGAACAGTGAGTGACAGCTCATCTATCCAGTGCTTGAGAGCATCCGTGAACCAGATTTTGTCAAATCCTTGAAATACATAAGGTGGGTCACAAGAATCAAATTTCATATGTATGTATATATCATGTTCATGAAAAGATCACACTGACATAATACAGGGATTATGGTAACTGCATGTTTTGACTGCTGCAAATGAATCATGGAAATTCAGAGAACCAATGTCCATCTTCTAGAAGAGTACATTATATTTATTTTTTTGGATTGCTACTGCAATAATTGTTCTACAATATTGTAAATATTGTACTAGAATAATTGCTTAACTGAACAGCTAAATAAAGTTTTTGCTCCCTTAATGCCAGAACAGAATGTGAAGGAAAAACTGGTGGCAGATATTATGAAAATCAGTAGCCCTTTTGGGTAGTTGACATTTGAATTAACATGCCCTTTGGTGCAGGATAAATTCCATTGAAAATCACTATTTAAATCTATTAAAAATATGTTTATTTTTGATATACAGCTCTGGAAAAAATTAAGAGACCACTTAACATTGATTTCTTAATGTTAAGTGGTCTCTTATTTTTTTCCACGCTGTATATGGATCAATGACATGACGTGCATATTTTGTGTCCAAGTGCATTATTTCCTTTTAAAATGATTCAAATAATACATATTATTTTATGCTTTGTTATGTTAGACCCCCAAAATGTCAGGTGCTGCAACTGTCTGAACAAATTAACAGACTAAGAAAACTATTTAAAATGGTGCTTAATAATAAAAAAGAAAAAAAAACTGAAATGATATGGCGTCATTTTAGTTTTGAAACATTTCATATAAACAAATTGTATAAATATCAGTAGTTTTAAAGCTGTTGATGTCAGGGTGGCACAACTGCAAACATGGCTCTTGTATTATGAATTGACAAGGTAATAACAGTAAACATAATAATTCATCACCCAGAAGACCCCAGCTGATCCTAGTGGCAGAGTGAAAAGGTTTGTAGATCTCTTTCAAATCCTTGTAAAAACTGCTAATTTCAATTGGGTAGGTTGGTACACTCTCCATGTCAGGTCGTACAAATAAATACATACAACTATTTGGTTGTCCAGAATGAGTACGATACAATTATCAGGGTTCTCCTCTGACAGCTCTGTATGTTTTGTCATTGTTTAATGTGTCTTTGTTTGTGTTGCGCTTGAACACATGGCTCTGTCTTGGTTTGTGTTTGCCATGTGCTCCCTGTTACCACGCCCCCTTGTTTAGTCCTTGTCTAGTCCTCATTGATTGACTGATTGTGTGCTCACCAGTTCCTTGTCTGAGTGTGCTCACCCTTTCCTCATGTTTTCTGCTCCTTGTTTGTATGAGTGTGTTCACCTGTTCCTCATGTTCTCTGCTCCTTGTTTGTATGAGTGTGTTCACCTGTTCCTCATGTTCTCTGCTCCTTGTTTGTCTGAGTGTGTTCACCTGTTCCTCATGTTTTCTGCTCCCTTTATAAAGTGTGTTCTTTTCCTCATGTGGTTGCTGGTTTGTTATACGTTGTACCTATGTGTGTTATGCTAGTTTTGCGTTAGTGTTTGTGCTGCCTTTCGGTCTTGTTTTCTGTGTCTCTAGTTCCTGTCCTGCAAGTAGAGCTTCCCTGGCAGCTTGCTCTCCTTGCCTAGCTGCAAGCTTGGTGAGTTTCCTGATAAGACCTGACTGGATTGCCCTAGAATTCCTGCCTGGACATCGCTGGTATCCTCTGGTCTCATGCTGCTCTGTCAGAACTGGTCTCCAGTCTACCACCTTCTGGAGTTAGTTATTGTGGGTGCTCTTCCTGCCTGTGATTGTGCTCCTAACCTGCCTACTGTTTGGACTGTTCACCTCCTCACCATTTCTTGTCTTGACAGCTGTTTGTCAATAAACCCCTGATCACTCATTCCTGCATTTGAGTCCTCTCTCATAGAACTGTGACAGAAATGCATTTATTTTTAATACTTGCCGATACAGAGTACCAATACCTGTATTTTCATTGCATTTTTAATTTAAAAAAATTAGGCAGAGAAACCAAAAGAATATGAACCAAATTAGTTGGCGTAGCAAATAGACATTTCCTTCATTTATTATGCTTGTTAAAATGTATTGTAGGGGCTACTTTCACTGTTCATAATTTCTTTAATTTGATAGCACTGTGACTATTTAGAGCTTTGGTAGATTAACATTTGAGGACAAAGGCTGCTGTCACTTTAAAGACCCCCTGTGGTGAAAATCAAGTTTTTAATGTTAATATGTCTACGTGGTGTTTTTAATATGTGTAAAGACAAACCATGTGCAAATTCATAAGTCAACACCATTGCTGAGTGTTTTCTCCTTAAAACGGCAATAAACCAAAGACAGTCTCTCAACAATGGTTTGAAATCGCTGGTGTTCGCTACGTCACAATCTTTTTAACCAATCACATCAACGTGTGGATGGGCTTTAGCATATCAATAACTGCTGTGTGTGCAGCAGGGGAGTCTCAAAAGAAGCCAGGTTATCCAGGTATATTTTTCTGTTGATTTGAAAAATCGTTCATTTAGCAATATAACGGGTGAATTATGTATACTTTTTCCCTCTGACTTTCTAAGTTGTTCAAAGCGTTTCTACGGATACTGATTAGAAGGCAGAAGGAGACGGCGAACACATATTAGCTGTTTGATAATATAGTCAAGCAAAAGGCTGGTCATATTAATTACCATAATGTGTCCGACGTTGTAGAGAGCGATACATAAAACACATTACCATTCTGATACATCGACTTGTAGACAAACCTGTATAATTCACTCTTCCACTTCTTTTTCTGAATTTTTTTCTGGTTCAAACATATAGCCTACGGCTGAATTAAACCAGGATTTCCACTTGCCATCGTGCAGCATTTACTAATATACATAAACTTTGATGTTATATGCAATTAATCGTGACTAATCGATTTGATAGCACTAATTCATTTTAAATATATGCACAGGCTTACATTTCAACAGCATTATATGTTTCTGTTAAGATGAAAATAGCATTACAAGAACATGAAAATGAAAAGATGAGAAATTGGGCCACAAGAAATGAGTTTTTCCTGATGAGTGTTCTGTTGGCTGTTGAATTGTATAACTCAATCTTAAATATTATTCTGATTAATTAAAACCTGAATGAATCTTATGTCTACAGCATTCAAGGCAAGATTTTTCTGACCCTATATATAGTGTTAAATAGTATAGGGCTATGGTACATCAATTAATTTAGTAGCCTAGACGTTCTTATCCAAAGCAAAGACCAATGAATACTGAAAGAAATAACAATATGATAAATATAGGCTATATATTGTTTAAAAAGCTGATTTTCTGTGCAGAATAGAAGCATTTCTTTCAAATAAATCTGTCTGACCCACAACATAGCCTATATTGCATACGTTTCCGTAATGACAAAAGTTGCATTACAAGTTACAACTGTAACTAATGCACGTGAAATACTCGTTTTCATTTGAATATGAAGTAAAACAAACATAATTGTTTTAATTCACACACAAATGAAAACGAGTAATATATGCCCTAATTAAATAAATCACGTGCATCTTCGTCAAGTCAAACTCGCCAGCTCAATCATCACCTGAGGATGCGCCTGACTGCAGTCACGGACAATAATACCATTCACCATAAACCCTCAAATACCATAAACACCAAATACCATAAACCCTCCCTCATTGACTGATCTTTCAACACGAGCAATACGCTTGTTTAAAAGCACTAGCACGTGGAACAAGCGGGGCTTAATGCTGTCATGTATGTAAAGAGTACCACGCGTCTTGCAGCATCCTCAAGGTCAAATATTTGTGTCACGCTGACCTAAAACTGAGAAACCACGTAAATAACAAACTGACCAGCAATTGCTGCTGGTGAATTGTCGGCATGAACTGCGTGCAGCGTGATAAAACGCTCTGTACATGACAGGAATACCAAATCAATTGACACGACGCAATCATCGATGACAAATCTCTTGCATCGTTTATCACGTCGTTTACTAGGCTAAATTAAGGAAAACCCGGTCACTTACTGGATGTCGAAGAGTGCGAATCAGATGCGAGTGTTCATATAGGTCTCAATGAGTGACAATAACCTGAAGAATCAATTTGATGGCTCCCATTGAATGAATCCTCGTTGATGTGCCGTATCCGCGCTCACGACTGAACCAGTCCAGAAATGCGCAGAGTAAGTGAGTGAGCGCGCCGCCTGACGCAAAGCCCACTATTGTGTATTCTCTATCAGCCTAAAATAGTAACTTTGGGGTCACGCTGACACATCCGTGGGCGTTGTCCGCGACAACACTTCTAACCAACCCACTCCCTGTTTTGTCCTCCAGTTGTTAAAATTCAAAGCACAACTTACTTCTCCTTACACGATTGGCAGAAAGCAAATTACTAGGTAGGTATACGCAAGAGTCACGAACTCGTTCATACGTCAGCAGACACGTAATCTGCGTCCAAATTCTGATGAAATACCTTTCGGTGATTGCAGAGTAAATTCTCACCTCCTACCTGTGAACCTCACATGGGTGTCCAGATCTGTCCAAAGTCATGACAAGTCATTTAGTTCAAGATAAGGTTGTTTTCCCCACATTTTAAATCAATAACCCCATCAAAGTGAGAGATGATAGGCTACTGGCTCAAATCTGAGCTCTACTGATGCTTTTCCCCCTTCTCTGCTTTCAGAAAGGCTATTTCTTTGCACCTGCAGATGAGTCTGATTGTGTCTAGCTCATTCTTCTTCCTGACATTGTGAGAATTTATACCGTCCTTGGTTTTGGCTGGTCTGGCTCAATTGAGTTTCTTTTCAACTTTGCTGTGTGAATTGAGATGGATATCGCAGATCGCTGATTAATGTCTCCAGCAGATGTTTTTTAAAGTCATCCCATTAATCACACGTCTGCACTGCTGTAAAGATAAAGAGTGATTTAGAATGCATGCCTTAAAGTGAATAGATGATTCATGCAAAATACTTTTGTCCGAGATCCTTATGAATTACAGTTGCCTAATACACTGATCACAAATCAATGCAATACTCAGTTTCCTTTACCTCATGGGACCAAGGCCGTGCAGAGAGTTCTTCGGGGGCTCAAATGTAAGAAAGGGGCAATATGTATATCCTTATGCTCATCAACACTCTAAAAAAAAAAGGTTCTATATGGCACCAAAAATGGTTCTTGGCTCGTCATCATAGGGGAACCTTTTTTAGTGCTATATAGCACCAATTTTGGTGCTTCAGTAGTTCTTCAGCGGCTCTTCAGAGGTTCTTCACCGGTTCTTTGACTAAGGTGCTATATAGCACCTCTGAAGAACCACTGAAGAACCACTGAAGCACCAAAATTGGTGCTATATAGCACTAAAAAAGGTTCCCCTATGATTACGAGCCAAGAACCTTTTTTGGTGCCATATAGAACCTTTTTTTTTTTTTAGAGTGAAGCCTGCATTTATTTAATAAAAAATACAGAAAAAACAGTAGCCTAATATTGTGAAATATTATTACATTATGTTCTTTTTAACTTTTTATTAATCAAAGAATCTTGAAAAGAGTATCACAGTTTCCATCATTGACATTAAAGGTCCCGTTCTTCGTGATCCCATTGTTCAAACTTTAGTTAGTGTGTAATGTTGCTGTTAGAGCATAAATAATACCTGTAAAATTATAAAGCTCAAAGTTCAATGCCAAGCGAGATATTTTATTTAACAGAAGTTCCCTTTCAAAGCCTACAGCGAACGGCTGGCTTGGACTACATCCTGGTACTTCCTTCATAAATGACGTCAGTAGAACAGTAGAACAGACTAACCTCCGCCCACAAGACTACGCAAAAAAAGGGGGCGTGGTCTTGTTGCTGTCCCACGTGGAGAAGAGGACGTGTCGCGTGGAGAAAAGGAAGTGTTGCGTTTGACTGTGTTTGTCGCCATGTCGTCGAGACGCTGTTATTTTCATCCCGGAGTCAAATCACCTTTGTTTGGCTTTCCCAGGGACGCTGTAGAGATCATTAAGCGCGCATATATCTCCCGTTAAGAGGCGTGCCCTTTCCACGTGCGCTAAGCTGCTGTCGAATCACAACACAGGACCATGCTACGTTCACTAAGCTGCTGTCAAATCAAAACACGGGAACCACTGGCACAATCAGAACTCGTTACGTATTTCTGAAGGAGGGACTTCATAGAATAAAGGAAGTCATCAGCCGTTTTCAGGACAGTGAAAACAGCGGTGTACAGATAAGTAAATTGTGTTAAAAATACAGTTTTTTTTTTACACGCGAAACATGAACACGTTATATTGCACACTGTAAACACAATCAAAGCTTCAAAAAGACGAAGAACGGGACCTTTAAATCCTCATATTAGAATGATTTCTGAATGATCATGTGATACTGAAGAGTGGAGTAATAATGCTGAAAATCCAGCTGTGATCACAGGAATAAATTAGATTTTAAATTATTTTAAAATAGAAAACCATTATTTTAATAATATTTCACAATATTGTTGTTTTTTAACAAATAAATGCAGGCTTAATGAACATAAGAGACTTCTTTCATAATGCTGCATAATATTCAAAAATGGTAATATAATAATGTCCTTTCACGTAACCATTTCGCCAGCCTACACTTCACATAAGCCTGTAGGTACCGGTGGCACTTGGGTTTTGTTAACTTTGATAGTTTCATGAAATAGTAAACGGTGTATTAATATACATAAATACAAGTGAATTTAACACTTACCATTAATGCGCCTTTTGCTGCTGCATGGTTTTGTGCAGGGATTTATTTGTTGTCAGTTAAAATCCATTTTGTCAGTGATGCAATTTATAAAATGAGACAAACCGCAGGAAATGGTTCCACAAACGTTAGTTCGTCTGTCCATGTAATTTTCAACCGATTTATGAATAAGAACAGAAAATTACCGCTCCACTTCACATCGCCCAATGGAATTTGAACTTGCTTTGCCAGATCACGATTGGTTGGTGTATATACTTGACAAACGGGCATTGGTGAATTTTGTAATTCTTTAAAATATATAATATATAGATTTGTAATTAAATCAACACATTAGCTCTGATTATGGATGAAAAAAAAAATATTGGTTTACTTTTTTCCCGTGAGGCCACACACTCTCTGAAAGGACCATATTTGGCTCGAGAGCCGTTTCCGAACAGTGGAAAATCAGCAGTCAATCAAAACGCAGTTCGTTACTATTGTATACATTGTCATGTTATAATAATCACATTTATTTAGTTTTATTGACCACGATATTATCATTGATATTTGTCTGAGAGGGGCACTTTTGATTCATTTTGAAAAAGGGCAGGGGCTCAAAGACGTGCCTGCTGATCACAAATCAATGCAATACACATTTTTTACCTCATGAGACCATTGAAGGACGTTCTGGCACCATGTTTTACAGAGACCAAACTCTGAATGTTTAGTTCCCTGGGTAGGAGGCGGAGCTGTTCGTCTACGCCTACTGTTTGGAGCCTGGAGAAAAACAAACAGGTAACACATAAGCCGGATATGTGTTTGTTTATGTGTGAGTGTGTTTGACTCACATTAGCAGATGTGGCCCGGAGAAGCAGATGTTTAACACCAAAGAAAGGCTTTTTAGGGGCCGGGTACACTTGCAGAAACACCACCTGCTAAATGTCCAGATCCAGAATTGCACTGATGATAATTGTCCGCACTACTTTTATTGGATAATCAGTGGAATTGATCATTTAAAAAGACTTACTGATCACAGAAAGCATGATTATATTAACCAAAAAGTTTAATGGATTGACTTTAAATGAACTGAAGCAAAATTACTAAAACATGTAATTCATTGGATATAAATGGCAATTTGTGTTGTAGAAAATATTTCTGATATTTAAATGTACAGAATTTTTGGGGATTAATATATTATTAATTTTATGATTTTAAGATTTTTTTTCCTACATAAAAATTAATTGAAATTTCTGAAAATAGATATTATATTGTCCACACAACTTACCAATATATGGGAGTACATGTATTATTTCTATACAGAATTTCTGAGTACATTTTATTTTTGTGCTGTGGACCCTGATAATTATGAATTTATCCAAGACCTATAACAATTAAAGTTAAAATGATGTTTATTATAAAGAAAATGCTCATAAAGTAAACTAAAACATGAATTTTGAAAATAAAAAAATGCTTGATGTCTATTAATAATAATTGAAAGTAATTTTTAAGTTTCATTAGCTTCTTTTAGGGTTGATTGTTAAAGGATGAATAAACATGGCATTCCTGTTCAATGGAAATCTACAGATGGGCGTAGATTCTGCGTGGGCCTTGTCATAGCCCACGTGGCTACCTCAGACGTATGCATCTACTAGGTAAACGCTAGTAAGGCACAATGAGGATGTGAGCACCTCCCTTTCCACAGATGTCTAAGACACCGGGATGCTGCATGCAGACGTGCGCAAACACAGCTAAAAATAGGACTGAAGTACCCAGCAATTCCCTCCCTGTGTTAAAGCCTCTGGGCACGCTGGAGCATCCTCAGCCCTGTAGCGTGTGTGTGTGTGTGTGTGTATCACTAGGCTCTGGCTCTCTCTCATGGAGCACAGAGAGCTCCTCACCCTTCTCATGTGACTCACCTCGCTGGAGCCCACTGCTGGGATCTGTTGCTATGGCAACAGCAGATCATATGATTCTGACTCATTCGCTGCGTGTATGTGTGTGTGTACGCGTACTTGGGATTATGTTCTGGTGGGATGAATGAGCCATGGTGGCACACGCATGTCAGATCATGGTAAAACGGATGCCTGTCTACTTGCAACCTAACATCACACACTGCACGCGTCATTTAAGCCAAGACTTCTACTTCACACAAACACAAGACAGATCATTAGCCATAGCACCGGTGTTTTATTCAACCATAACAGTTAAATCCCTGATGGCGCAAGATAAATAACTATACAGCATAACAAGCTACAATCCCTAATTGCTGCAAACACAGCATCTGAACGCAGAATTTATGTAAACATACACGTGATATTACTATGGGGGTAATATGGAAATGTTTTATTTACCTGAAGTTATATCAGATGTGGCCTTACTTTTGAGTTCATGCATCTTAAATCTATTGAACCTGTGTAGACCAGCGTTGTTATTGTTAACAAAAAAAAAAAAAAAGCTAAAGTATGCGATGAACACAATTTCCTCTGCTGCTCTTACTATACTGTGAGGCTGCAACAGTGGTCCCAGAGAGAGGCTTTAATTATTGAGAACTTGCTGGCGTCACTGTGACCTTGAGTGAAGTGCATTTGTGTGGATGCTCTGCACTGGCACACACATGCTAGCCTGACGCATTACACCAGATTTCGACAGTGCAGAAAACAGTATTCAATTCTAGAAAAAAGAACGAATGAAAAGGTAGTATTTTAAAACACTATTAGTGAATCTTTTAAAACTTGCAACTAAGGTCTGTCACTAAAACGTCCATGAACTCCACATCCCGCCTCTGAGTTGATAAGACTTCACACTGTTCACAGGCTCATTTGCACGCACAGGCTTCAGGAAACCAGCGGAAGGGATATTTATCACAGGCCTAATGGGGCATGCAGCAAGGCTTGGATTTACAACATGGCCGCACGGGGCATTTTATCTGGGGAAATTATGACACGGTGGGGATAGTGGAGAGGAAGAGAGAAATCAAGAGGGAAAGTATAGAGTTATTGTACAAAACTAGTAGAGTGTGCACTATCAAATTGGGCCTTAAGGAACTATTCACCCATGAATGAAAACATTTTGACTCACCCCCATATTATTTTCTTTCATCTATGAGATCCAAAAATGGCTTAGACATTCTACTAACTATAAGTAAATTTGCAACTACTTGTCAACTGCCGGTCGTTAAGCCAAGTCACCCTTATTTATATAGCGCCTTTTACAATACAGATTGTTTCAAAGCAGCTTTACAGTGATAACAGGAAATCAATGCAACACATATTGTGTTGGCTGTACAGCAGCTCTAGAAGAAAGTCATAGTCCAGTTTAATAATTTGAGCATTGATTCATTTCCATTGTAAAAACCATTACCCAGCAAACTTTTATGTGTTTAATTTAAATTTTGACTGTCGAAATGACGTCCCTCTGTGTCACATGCCTGTCCTGTCTTGTGTAGCACATGGGTGTTTTGTTATTTTGGGCCATGTGCTCGTGTCTCTGTCTGATTCCTCCCCCTTGTTATCTGGTTATTGTTTGATTTCTTCCACCTGTTCCCTCTTGATTTGTTACCCTTCTTAAGTTCCTTGTGTTTGGCAGGCTGTGTCAGTATGTTGTCTAGCGTCTCCTGGTCACCATGATCCTGTTGATATGCTTTCAAGTATGGTATGTTTTAGAGTTGTTTTGTTGATTATATGGTTTCCCCCTCGTGGGTTTTTGTTTTGTGATTATGCTTGTTTTTTGTAATAAATTCTATCCTTTCCGCATTTGAGTCATCACCTTAGTTTTCTTTAGTTTAAGCGTAACATAACGTACCGACCACATGAGGACTCAGTGGAGAAGAGGTGCGCAACCGGTCTCCTGTCTGCAATTCGAGCGGATGCTCCAATTTAAGGCGCTTGTCTCTCTCTGTCAGCTGGGGACAGAGATGAGGGAGTTCGGTCGACGGTTTAGCAGCGCAGCAGAGGTGTTGAACCTTGGCGAGAAGGCTTGTAAGGACTTGTCCAATCATGCGCTTGACGAGCCAATGGACTGGCTGCTCAGAAGCGTATATAATAGAGGCAGTTTTGAGGCTATGGTGAAGAGTCTCGCCCGCCAGCAGGAGAGAGCTGCCAGGGAGATGGTCCCTGTTCCAGTGGTCTCGAAATGGAGGAGAAGGAAGGCTCCCTCTGTGACCGAGTCTGGTGGTCCCAAGCTCAGAGACCATTCCGAAGGTTGCTGCCGTCCCAGACCCACCGCCCAGGCGCCCTGCCCTGCCCTGTCTGTGCCGCCCAGGCTTCCCGAACTCTGCAGGGCTCCTGAACTCTTAATAAATTCTATCCTTCCTGCATTTGAGTCCTCACCTTAGTCTTCTTTAGTTTAAGCATAACACTCTGACACGTCCCGTCATGGTTGATAAATAATTCCAAAATGAAAGTTGAACGGACATATCTGAATGCATTTTTAGGAACTGTTATGTGTAACATTTTCACTTTTTATTTTATTTTTTTAGGCAATTCAAAAAAGGACCTTTTCCCAACTGCAATGGAAACCGATTTACAGGTCTGGCGTATGTAAAAGTCTATCATTCTTCACAGATGGTATGTTTGGACAAACTCCATGGAGTAAAAACCCTTGGGAGAAACTAGGCTCAGTTGGGGGACCAGTTTTTCTCTGGCCAACAAACAAACAGTGTATGATTATGATTCAGGCAGCATTACAGGTCGGAAGTCAGCTTGGGATCGGAACATTCAAAATATTGAATCCTGTTCGATCTGGCTGAAGATCGGATTCATCATGACGATATGGAGAAGAGTTTGTTTAGGATCTGTGCCACTGGCTGTCGTGACAGTAGACTTCTTAATATCTGCTAAGACTTTATTTTGATTATCCATCCAACATGGTCCATTTTGCAAGAAGTACATGTCAACTCATTCTACTAACCATAGCCCTAACCTAACAGTCTACTAATACTCTAATGAGAGTTAGTTGACATGTAGTTGCAAAGTTACTTAATTTGTCATCTGCTCATGTTATTCCAAAAATATACTGTCTTTGTTTTGCAGAACAAAAGATGTACTATGAAAGTCAAAAGGACACAATCACATTGCACGATGAACAGATTTAAGGCTTAATTCACTCTAATAAAATCAAACCTTGATCATGGTACGCATACTACACCAAATATGGCCTAGTGATATATTCAATCATTAAAATTGGGCAAATCATTTCTAAAGAAAAGCCTGTAAACAAACTCCCACAATGGCAAATGGAAGCTTCCAAATCTCTATCCAAATACTCAGCGGTAAGAGTGAAATTTTGTAGGGCTGCCAGTCTACCATTTGTCAGCACCAGTGTGATCCAAAGACATGCTGTTCCTTTTTTGTCAGCCGGTCTGTGTTCACTTTCTTCACTTGTAAACATTACAAAATGAGGATGAATAAAGCACGAAAGAGTGGGAGAACAAGAAACAAAGCTTATTATATAGGCAATGCATGGTGCATCTGGTATACTTTTGCATGTTATTTATTTAAAGCATGTAATGGTTTTCAGGATTTAACTACTTACCCTGGACTCAAAGGCGTAAGGCGTATATCACTTTCTGTGCCTTTTAACTGCCTTTGACAAACCGTATATCCTCAAGCCTTGTACCTGATAGAAGCACCCTGTACCTCTTGAACAGTCTGTCAGAGACGCAAAGGCTTGGAAATGTAATTGCCTGATTGTGTATGCACATCACATCTTTTCCTCCTGGAGTGAAGTTAGATTTATACAATTACATGGATTGAATCATTAATGATGTGCTCAACCCCTTTAGGAGCCGACAACAGACCAATCACTCTGTAACCGACATCTAATGACCTTAATCACAGACAAGATGACAAGGGACATGGGGGAGACACAGCTGTAAATCAGGTGTCATGAATCGGGGTGTGTGTTAAACTGACAGGATATGAAGCACAGGACATATTTCAGGCTGGAGCTGATCTGAGCACTATAAACAGCCTGCTGTTAAAGGCCGGCTGACGTCATAATCTCCTGCTGCAGCATTACTTACCATAAACAGGATGCCGATACAGATATTGTCAGTGCCAAAGGTGCTACAGGGATGCTTTTGATTTAAGCTTGATTCCAGTTAGATGTGCTGTGACAGCACATATGTTTACAGAATGTCAGGACAGGATTCTAATGAAGGATTAAAGGGGATTGATATCAGAATTTGTCCTAAAATTAATAAATATTCTTTTGAATGTGTGAGCTGTCATTTCATTGGAAAACATAGAAAATGGTAGAGATAGGAGGTCGGAACTGCATGATGGGAAAGCACAACACCATCTGTATCACAATGTGCCAATAAGACAGTCGGCCGCCACACAGATAAAGGGGAAGCTGATAATATACAATATGAAAATACCTAAAAAAAAGATTATTGAAGCTGCAATATATATATATTATATATATACTCTTTATATAAAAAACCCTCTGTATTCTGTAATCTCTGATTATTTCCCCACAATCTATTGCATTGTGCTTTTGTATTAAATAACTCAATTGAAGATATTACTCATCAAATGCCAGATCTGAAGATGATAGAATGATGATGGATTTGACTTCTTATTCAATTCAATCATTTTCAGTGAAAACCCACACACTGCATAATAAAGCTGACACTGTGCATTTTGAAACAGATATAACATGAAAGGATTAGACATTTGTCAAGCGAGATATGAGGGCGAGTGCAAGATAAAAAAAACTAAATATATCTTTCATTTGTACTCTAAAGGCTGCGGGAGATAAACATTTCCTCCGAGAAACATCATGCTTTCTGCTGCCAAGAATTTGAATGCATCCTTCAGCACTGCTTAATCCATAAAGATCCATAAAGACAGAATCCAGAACAACATGACATTATGATTTTGAACTAAATAGCTTTGTTATCCTTCATGTGTTCTGATTTCAGCTCGCTTCCTAGACCTTGAATATGGTGCAATGCTGTATGGATTATAGAATTGGTTTCGTGTCTTTCTTTTTCTGAGTTCTGAAGAAATATCTTTGTAGCTTTTACACTATATATTTTACACTATATACTAGCATCACCAAAAAAGAACTGACACTTTGTTAAGCTCAGCCCCCTTTGGTTACTGTTGCTAACTCAGACAAGCTCTACTGATCATCCCATAGGACTGAACTGGAGATTAATACATGTGCTCATATGTGGTAAAAACAACCTGAAGTTAAATGATTAGTTCACTTCAAAATGAAAATTTCCTGATATTTTACTCACCCCCATCTCATCCAAGATGTTCATGTCTTTCTTTCTTCAGTCGAAAAGAAAATAGGTTTTTTGAGGAAAACATTCCAGGATTTTGACAATTTTATGACAGCCAAAATGTTGAAGGTCCAAATCAATGCAGTTTCAAAGCGCTTCGAAGGGCTTCAGAGGCTCTGCACGATCCCAGCTGAGGAATAGGGTCTTATCTAGCAAAACGATCGGTCATATAAAAAAAAAAATTACAAATTAATTTACTTTTTATCCTAAATTGCTCATCATGCACTGCTCTGCGGCTCGCCAGTGATTGTGCAATCACGTCAAAAACGTCACACTAGACATAGGCGGAAGTACCGCCCCAAACGAACGTGCGAGGACCAAGCATACACAGTAAAAGAAATCGACAGAGCGACCCCATAGACTTCCATGAAGAAAAGTGAAGTCAATTAGAAGCACTCACTTCCTGATGGCTGAGCGTACTGCGCAGCCTCAGACTGAGCTTGACGACGTAGATGTGACGTGAGCAACCTCTCTGACAGTTGTAAGGTCTTCTAGTAGTTGTACAAAGTGAAATCTGAATCACCAAATCTTGCAGAGACCGAGAGCGTGAGCAGGAGCAACTTTGGTTAAGTATTCTGATGAAGTATTTTGTCATTTTGCATAGTATTTGTTTATTTTAATAAATTGCCTCATAGACAGTAAAAGATTGCGTGAAAATACTGTGTGAGTCGCGTGGTTATGACGCAATCGTTAGCCTACTTTTTACAAAAATGGCTTCTACAGGGCGATAGTGTAAGATACAAGGTAATGAAGCCATTTATACATTGTCGTGTTTCTTTAGAAATAAACAATGGACAAATGGAGTCTTTAAACGCCTCAGATGTAAAGTTATTCACTGTCAAAGTGACGCCAAATGAATGTGAGTCAATGGAATGCTAACAGCAGGTGATTGCTTAGTTAGCAATGGCTGCAGCTATGGAAGGTACACTTTCCGGGTGCTGGATTACCCCCTTGGGACAAGCCTGTGGCACTCCTCTCAGAAACTGAAGCCTCCACTGTTTTAATTTCTTGGAGCTTTAGTTTTAATTTCTACATTTCCACAACTGTTTATTTCACACCAACATCATGAATTGTTCTGCATCTGTGAGAGTGTGGGTGGGCTTTTGATATTGCACCTCTTCCTGCTCTCTACTGCGCAGACTCTGCCCCAAATCTGCGCAAGATGTCAGCGCCATATTCTGACTTCCGGAGGCTTCAGTTACTTAAGCGGAAGCCAATGAAGTCGCGTCGTCCATATTTCTTTACGGTCTATGGCGAGGACTAATACAAACAGCCTTTACCAAAAAACACTCCATCTTCAACTTCAAAATCATCTGACTTGGTTGTGTAACGGTTACCAGCTGGAGTGCCCTTGAGAGCCACCAGAGGGCACTCCACACATAAGACTATGATCACTCACAAACTACATTATCCATAACTCACTGCCCGGACTCATTATCACTTATCACTGATCACATTCACCTGTACCTCATTCACTGATTGCATTCACCTGTGTCTCACCATCCTGTTAGTCTCTGTCTATTTATACCATGGTCATTCATTCACTCACCACGAAGTCTTGTCTATACGTTACCCTGCATTTCTGAGCACTCTCCTGATTTTCTTGTTTCTTGTTTTTTGATATCTTGCCCTGTTCCCTGGATTACTCTCTTGCCTCTGGTCCCTGCCTGTTTTGTTTCTTTGTTTGTTTCTTTGTTTTGACGGCCTGTCTGTGTATGACCCTTGTCTGTACTTTGGATTACGCCTCTGGATTGCCCTCAAATAAAGCTGCATTTGGATCCACCTTCGAGTCTCGGAGCAGTTCGTAACAGAAGACTTTGCCACACCCCGATCCAGCAGCTATGACTTCCAGGGATCCAGCAGAACGGATCTCGCCTGATCTTCCCAGCATGAGCCGGGAGTTCGCTGGACAGGTCGCAGTCTTGGCCCTGGATAGCCGCGATCTGTTCCAGTATACCTGGGGGTTTGTTCCTCTCGCTGCCTCTTGCTCTCTGGGGGACGAGGCAATTAAGTTGTGTTACCGGCTGGGGGCTAAGGCGGTCAACCCGAGGGAGCTCCCCGATCTTTTCGGTCTGGATTGGAGAGAGGCACTCTCCAGATGTCTGGAGAGCTTCCTTCCGTGGCACGCCATGTCACCGTCTGCACTTCTGCCGATCCAGAGCCAGAGCTTCACGTCACTTCTGCAGATCCAGAGCCAGAGCTTCACGTCACTTCTGCAGATCCAGAGACTGAGCTTCACGTCACTTCTGCCGATCCAGAGACTGAGCTTCACGTCACTTCTGCCGATCCAGAGACTGAGCTTCACGTTACTTCTGCCGATCCTGAGACTGAGCTTCACGTCACTTCTGCCGATCCAGAGACTGAGCTTCACGTCACGTCAGCCCGTCAAGAGTCTCGTCCCGCCGAGCCTGAATCTATTCCGATTCCTCTTCCCGTGCCTGTGTCTCCGTACAAGATGGCCGCCTCCGAGCCAGTGTCTCCGTACAAGATGGCCGCTGCCGAGCCAGTGTCTCCATACAAGATGGCCGCCGCCGAGCCAGTGTCTTCGTACAAGATGGCCGCCGCCGAACCAGTGTCTCAGGACAAGGTGGTCTCGGCCGAACCAGTGTCCCAGGACAAGATGGTCTCCGCGGAGCCGGTGTCTGTTCCTCTTCCTGAGCCGGTGTCTGTTCCTGTGCCATGGTCGCTTCCCTGGCCGCCTGAAGGGTCGTCTCCTCCCTGGCCGCCTGAAAGGTCGTCTCTGCCCTGGCCGCCTGAAGGGTCGTCTCCTTCCTGGATGCCTGCACAGCCTGATCCGCCCTGGTCGCCTGAAGGGTCGTCTCCTCCTGGCCGCCTGAAGGGTTCGTCTCCTTCCTGGTCGCCTGCACAGCCTGATCCGCCCTGGTCGCCTGCACAGCCTGATCCGCCCTGGTCGCCTGCACAGCCTGATTCGTCCTGGTCGCCTGCACAGCCTGATCCGCCCTGGTCGTCTGCACAGCCTGATCCGTCCTGGTCGCCTGCACAGCCTGATCCGCCCAGGCCTCCCATCTTGCCGCAGTCTCCAGGTCGTTATCTTCTCCACGGGCCTGGCCCTCCATCCCGCCCCCGGGTCCGCCTCCGCTCCTCCTCCCTCCTTGACAGTTTTTAGGTGCGTCTGGAATCCGCTCCTTAAAGGGGGGGCTATGTAACGGTTACCAGCTGGAGTGCCCTTGAGAGCCACCAGAGGGCACTCCACACATAAGACTATGATCACTCACAAACTACATTTCCCATAACTCACTGCCCGGACTCATCATCACTTATCACTGATCACATTCACCTGTACCTCATTCACTGATTGCATTCACCTGTGTCTCACCATCCTGTTAGTCTCTGTCTATTTATACCATGGTCATTCATTCACTCACCGCGAAGTCTTGTCTATACGTTACCCTGCATTTCTGAGCACTCCTGATTTTCTTGTTTTTTTGATATCTTGCCCTGTTCCCTGGATTACTCTCTTGCCTCTGGTCCCTGCCTGTTTTGTTTGTTTGTTTGTTTGTTTGTTTTGACCTGTCTGTGTATGACCCTTGCCTGTACTTTGGATTACGCCTCTGGATTGCCCTCAAATAAAGCTGCATTTGGATCCACCTTCAAGTCTCGGAGCAGTTCGTAACAGGTTGTTTTACCTTTTTTGGCTAAAAGGTACTAGTACTAGTCTTCGCATGTGCGCTTTGTAAAAACAGGGGCGGTACCTACGCCTTTCTGCAATCCGTGGTGTGTCGCAGCACAAGATGAGCAATTTAGGTTAAAATGTATAAAAATTTACTTTTTTTCTTTTCTTGAAAATGACAGATCGTTTTGCTAGATAAAACCCTATTCCTCATCTGAGATTGTGCAGAACCTCTGAAGCCCTTCGAAACCCTTTTGAAACTGCATTGATTTGGACCTTCAACATTTTGGTTTCCATGGAAGTGGTGTGGAGAGAAATTCTGGAATGTTTTCCTCAAAAACTCAATTTCTTTTCGACTGAAGAAAGACATGAACATCTTGGATGAGATGGGGGTGAATAAAATATCAGAATTTTTTGTCCCATTTTTAAGTGAACTAATCCTTTAATTTAAATGAATAAATGAAATGACATTAAGTTACATTAATTATATAATTTACATGACTTACTTTAAATATAACATTACTTTACCTTGAAACAAATGTAGATGCTCTTTCTGATGTTCTACAGGTTCATTTAGGAACGAGGGCTGATAGTTTAATCCACTACATAAACTTTGTATTTATTTAAAGACAATGTTTTATTGTATTTTCACAGTTTTAAAGACAATGTTATGGAAATTATCCAATCCTGGCTGATTCTCCCTATAAACTAACACTAAAAGAGCTAAAGTTTATAAATATGGTGGCAGGCAAAAGACGCTAAACTGGACTGGGTAGTAATATGTTTAAGGTGAAACTTAACAAAGGGTCAATTACTAAAATGAAATAATCCATCTTCCATTGGTCGCACAAGATTATTAAAATGGGATAGAAGGATGAATATTTACAGTACATCAGGAAAAAATGCATCGCCTTCCTGTTTACCTGTGCATAATTCCTGTTTCATAATTATGGAAATAACCCAGACTCTTGATGATAATAATATAAGACTGTCACAATAACTGATTTGATTAATGGCTACGTGTGCACCATCAAATCCAGTTCTACTGGTGCCTTAGAGCTAAGTGTACAGAATAAGCGCACAAATAATCCTAACACGCATTAATGGCCAGCCAGCCATCTCTGCTTTAGTCATTTTTTAATATGTCTCTCTGTTATATAAGGCATTATATGGGCAGTGATGGGAGAGGGTTAAGCCACTGCTAAGCCCTCATTACAGAGATAGAAGGAGGTGTGAGGACCTAACAGATGGCCCTCTAGAGTCTAGGAGATGCTACTCAGTGTAGTGATACAAGTGCGGTTCACTTATGTAAGTCCCCAATCTAACGGATGCAGTTAGTATGACAAACTGTTCAAATCAGAACCCCTGATTTTTTAATATTCAGCTCTGTTTTCATCAAGTGCATTGTGGAGCAGAACATCTCGATGAGTCAGAAGCTGGATTTTATGTTTTGTTTGCTGACCAATTGTGTGATTAATCAGATGCACACTCTACAAAGCTGCATGAATAAACGCATCCATTCATAAAGCCAAATCCAAGTGCTATTTTTGCATACAGTATTTGGATGATTTACTAACAAGATGCAGAACAAGAGCGTGTCTACTGATAGTCTGCTTGTCTAACTGCACATCACGACTGCAATTTCCATTAGAGGGAAAACACTTCAACACAGTTCACTCATAATCTGCAACCTAAAGCCCCACGTGGTCGTCCATCAGCTTAATGACTAGGAGGCCTTTACACATGGAGAGGCCTTTTGATAAAAGAACAAAGAATCTGTCAGGAAACAGCCACCTCCTGGGTGCTATACCTGAGTGTTTTTTTGTTGCACAGAGACCATGTCAGATGTGTGCATTTTTCTCCACTAGAGTTTACTTCTGGAAAAGCTAAGAAAGAAAAGTTAGACCTAGAAAAGAGATAGATATAAGTGTGAAGAGAACATAAAGCCATATAATGTATTTTGCAAAAATCTCTTACATGGTTTTCAAATTAAACATTGCTTCTTTTTGTTTGGCTGCCATAAGGGTCAGGTCAGAAAAGGCATCTCTTGGTCTTGGTTTTTGGATAAAGCAGCCAAACGTCTCTTACCCATCATGCATCAGTAGAAGCAAATTACTTGGAAATGGAGCTCTTTCCGTGTGTACGTTCAGCACCCTCTTGTGGCTAAAAGTCTAATCAAAATCATTGCCATTTTGTCTTTGCTGGGAAAATCTTATTGAAAACATTCTGTAGTTTGAGATAAAGCATTTACAGACAAAGTTACAAACAATAAATGTAAACAAGGGACTATAAATACAGTCTAGAGCAGAGGTTCTCAACTTTTTGGACTCTATTCGAAGGCCCTATTTAAGTCTTATATGCACCCACAGTACTTCTGTTGTGAAAAATCCCCCCCTCAAAAATATTTTTTATTTATTTAATTCGTTTATTTGTCAGGGACAATGTACAAAATACATTAATCTTACGAAAAGATGTTTTGTACCAGAATTAGCTAATGCTAGTTTCCATCTGCAGTCCCCGGGCAGGTGCACACAATATTAAAACATTACATTACAAATAACTTTCAGTAGCACTAACAAATACATGCAATATTAGGGAAACACTAATCAAAAAACCATATGATACCACTTCAATGTTGAACACTGTAAAAAACGATTGTTGGTTTAACTTAAAAAAGTAGGTTGCCTTACAATTTTGAATTCATTGAAATATATATATTTTAGTTAATACAACAGAGATTGGTTTGTTAAACGGAAACTCAAAATATAATGTTATCTGAGTTGATTTGACAAATTATAAAAAGTTATATTTACATTTTTTATGCATTTGGCAGACGCTTTTATCCAAAGCGACTTTCATTGCATTCAAGGTACACATTTTTTACTTTTTTGTCAGTTCTTGCTTTCCCTGGGAATTGAACCCATGACCTTGGTGTTGCTAGCGCCATTGCTCTATTGTTTGAGCTACAGGAAAGCATATAAAAAGTATATAAAACTTATGTAAAAAGTCATCTTTATTTTTAGCATTTTTATTAAGATTATGTTAATATATATATGGAAGTTTGCGAGGACCCCTGTGTGCGTCCCGGCCCCCTGGTTGAAAACCACTGGTCTAGAAAATAGTTTAAACATAAACAGTCTATGTACAAACATTAAACCCATATTAAACAAGGGGCTTCAGAGCACAGACAGGGTGTAAGCTTGTTTAACATTAAGGGTGAGGGTGAAGTAATAAATCCATTAGAATGATTCAAAAAGTAATATTTTATTACCTCAGACATCACACATACAATGTGTGTGCTGGTGAGACCTGTGTGAATGTGCATGAGGAGATTGACTCGGGCTATTTCAGCACTGTAAAGGTCACCTTTTGAAGACGAACACACACTGCAGACGAAAGACCCCACCGCCCGACTCCCACCCTCCTCTGGGTCCAGAGAACAGGGCTCTTTAGATGATCACACACCGATGTATCTCAGGTTTCAGAATGATGGCTTATCCACCTTCTAAAAGTGTCTTTAAAAGTCCACATGACAGACAGACACCAGATATGGAAAGTGAATAAATCATGAGATTTAAAAAAATAAAATAAAGATTATTATAATAATTTCAAATGTGACTTTTTTGTCTACCCCACTGTACTAAAATATGACTTATATGTCTAACTTGCCTCTAAATGTAAAACACAAGGTAGGTAACGTAGGTCTAGGTTAGGCTTAGTCTTTTTTTTTGTCCCTACTCTGACATTTCTTTCTCTTTCTCTCTCGCATTCTGTCTCTCTTTCCACACACACACACACACACACACACACACACACACACACACACACACACGCACGCATGCACACACACACACAAATACAGTGGTGACAAATGAGTGTGCCACAGCCTCTCTGGTGTGGGCAACATTATGTCTCTTCTCTCTGCCCGCCTGTCTTCATGCTCCATTGCTTTATTGATTCTGTGCTCCTCTCCATCAGATAAAGACATGAATACCGTCTATATGAACAAGCCTGCCACACACGCCCAAATGCCTCTTTTCTAGTATGAACGCAAAGGAAAAAACCTATGCTTTCATGCGACCTACTGAACTGTGTTAAAATGAGGGCTGTTCTTCAAGCTATAAATTACTTTATAGCCCAGTTAGGCGCTACATGGTTCAAGGAGCAGTGCTTATCAGTGCATTTAATTGCAAATGAGGCTGGGAAAAGTGGAATTTAATAAAGTGGAGTTGTTTTGGAGAGGGTGGCTTTGCAGAAGCCATACAGATGTCGAATGGGAGATTGTGGTCATCTTTTTTACATTATACCTTGCCAGCTGCCGCCTGCCGTATTTATAAAAACAGACACTATCACACTATTATAAACAACCTTGGTTTCAGCGCTGAATGTGCTGGAAGGGGCTGTAACTCTGCAGTCTGTGCAGTTGATATACAGTTGTGGGGTTTTTTTAACTTTCGGTCAGGTCTCAAACTTCAAGCAGCATGGTCGTTACAGGGAATGATTATGGCTGTATTTCTCAGGTCCAGCATTCTTTTCTTGCTGTTTGAAGTTGCATATTAAGGTCAGTTCTGTGCTTTGGAATCAATGGGTGCAAAAAAAAAATTGCATTATTACCGCAAAGAAGTCCAGGGTAATGGGCCATATATCATAAACTGGCCTGGCGGTGCATTTTGTGAGATTTTCCTGGCTCTTAAGACTTCATACCGAATGACAAGCGGTTTGTCAAAAGTAAATAACGGTGAAGGTTTCTTCAGAGACCTGCTAGGGAACATTTAAGGTTGTTTCAATATGTTTTGAATGAGCTATTTAGTGCAAAAACCTTGTAGCCTCTCAGACTGATATTTCGCTCCAAATATGCTGCATTTATTATAAATAGCCTACATATATAAGTATATATATATATATATATATATATATATATATATATATATATATATATATATATATATATATATATATATATATATATCAGGCAAAACATTATGACCTAAAATTGTATTGGTCCCACTTTTTGCTGCTAAAACAGCCCTGTCGAGGTATGGACTCCACTAGACCCCTGAAGGTGTGCTGTGGTATCTGGCACCAAGATGTTAGCAGCAGATCTTTTAAGTCCTGTAAGTTGCGAGGTGGGGCCTCCATGGATCAGACTTGTTTGTTCAGCACATCCCACAGATGCTCGATTGGATTGAGATCTGGGGATTTTGGAGGCCAAGTCAACACCTCAAACTCGTTGTTGTGCTCCTCAAACCATTCCTGAACCATTTTTGCTTTGTGGCAGGGCACATTTTCCTGCTGAAAGAGGCCACAGCCACCAGGGAATACCGTTTCCATGAAAGGGTAAACATGGTCTGCAACAATGTAAGTTGTATGTGTCAAAGTAACATCCACATGGATGGCAGGACACAATGTTTCTCAGCAGAACATTGCCCAAAGCATCTCACTGCCTCCGCCGGCTTGCCTTCTTCCCATTGTCCATCCTGGTGCACACGCACCCGGCCATCCACGTGATGTAAAAGAAAACGTGATTCATCAGACCAGGCCACCTTCTTCCATTGCTCCGTAGTCCAGTTCTGATGCTCATGTGCCCACTGCTGGTGCTTTCGGCGGTGGACAATGGTCAGCATGGGCACCCTTACTGGCGTGCAGCTATGCAGCCCCATACGCAACAAACTGCGATGCACTGTGTATTCTGACACCTTTCTATCAGAACCAGAATTAACTTCTTGAGCAATTTAAGCTACAGTAGCATTCGCTCCCCACGTGCATCAATGAAACTTGGCCGCCCATGACTCTGTCGCCGGTTTACCGCTGTTCCTTCCTCTGACCACTTTTGATAGATATTGACCACTGCAGACCGGGAACACCCCACAAGATCTGCACTTTTGGAGATGCTCTGACCCAGTCCTCGAGCCGTCACAATTTGGCCCCCATCGGCGTTATTTAGCCTACTTCACCTGTCAGTGGTCATGTTATGCCTGATCAGTGACACATGCATACATATATTTACACACACACACACACGCACACACACACGCACACACACACACACACACACACACACACACACACACACACACACACACACACACACACACACACACACACACACACACACACACACACACACACACACACACACACACACACACACACACACACACACACACACACACATATATACAGTGAGGAAAATAAGTATTTGAACACCCTGCTATTTTGCAAGTTCTCCCACTTAGAAATCATGGAGGGGTCTGAAATTGTCATCGTAGGTGCATGTCCACTGTGAGAGACATAATCTAACAAAAAACAAAAATGATTTTTTTAACTATTTATTTGTATGATACAGCTGCAAATAAGTATTTGAACACCTGAGAAAATCAATGTTAATATTTGGTACAGTAGCCTTTGTTTGCAATTACAGAGGTCAAACGTTTCCTGTAGTTTTTCCACCAGGTTTGCACACACTGCAGGAGGGATTTTGGCCCACTCCTCCACACAGATCTTCTCTAGATCAGTCAGGTTTCTGGCCTGTCGCTGAGAAACACAGAGTTTGAGCTCCCTCCAAAGATTCTCTATTGGGTTTAGGTCTGGAGACTGGCTAGGCCACGCCAGAACCTTGATATGCTTCTTACAGAGCCACTCCTTGGTTATCCTGGCTGTGTGCTTTGGGTCATTGTCATGTTGAAAGACCCAGCCTCGACCCATCTTCAATGCTCTAACTGAGGAAAGGAGGTTGTTCCCCAAAATCTCGCAATATATGGCCCCGGTCATCCTCTCCTTAATACAGTGCAGTCGCCCTGTCCCATGTGCAGAAAAACACCCCCAAAGCATGATGCTACCACCACCATGCTTCACAGTAGGGATGGTGTTCTTGGGATGGTACTCATCATTCTTCTTACTCCAAACACATTTAGTGGAATTATGACCAAAAAGTTCTATTTTGGTCTCATCTGACCACATGACTTTCTCCCAGGACTCTTCTGGATCATCCAAATGGTCATTGGCAAACTTAAGACGGGCCTTGAAATGTGCTGGTTTAAGCAGGGGAACCTACCGTGCCATGCATGATTTCAAACCATCCCAGCTCTTTTCAGGTCATTGACCAGCTCCTCCCGTGTATTTCTGGGCTGATTTCTCACCTTTCTTAGGATCATTGAGACCCCACGAGGTGAAATCTTACATGGAGCCCCAGTCCGAGGGAGATTGACTGTCACGTTTAGCTTCTTCCATTTTCTAATGATTGCTCTAACAGTGGACCTTTTTCACCAAGCTGCTTGGCAATTTCCCCGTAGCCCTTTCCAGCCTTGTGGAGGTGTACAATTTTGTCTCTAGTGTCTTTGGACAGCTCTTTGGTCTTGGCCATGTTAGTAGTTGGATTCTTACTGATTGAATGGGGTGGACAGGTATCTTTATGCAGCTAACAACCTCAAACAGGTGCATCTAATTTAGGATAATAAATGGAGTGGAGGTGGACATTTTAAAGGCAGACTAACAGGTCTTTGAGGGTCAGAATTCTAGCTGATAGACAGGTGTTCAAATACTTATTTGCAGCTGTATCATACAAATAAATAGTTAAAAAATCATCTGGATTTTTTTTACTGGTCAAAAGTGTGAATGCACCTACTCATTTATGCGTCTTTTTTCTGACTATTTCATTGTAGAACAAAACTGAAAACTATGAAATAACACACGCTGGTTTATGTAGTAAACAAAAAAATGTAAACAAAACAAAATGTTTTATAGTTTAGGCTCTTCAAAGCAGCCTAGTTATGCGGTGATGACAGCATTTCACACTCTTGCCACTCTCTCACCCACCTTAAGTTAGACTGCTACATTTCAACAGTATTCTGTGACTCAATGCTACCATCTGCCAGACGGCCGAAACAGCTTGTGTGTGTGGGGTGCACAGTCCTTGATGATTCTACGTGCTTCCTTTGGACAATGACACATGTATGATTCATACTGGGATATGAAGATTTGGGAGGGTTTTTAAATTCCTATAACGACCCAGTAAAGAAACTCAAACCAGCCTTAGACTTTCCACCCTATTCTTACAAGAAAAAGGCTCACTAAAAGAGAACAGGTAACATTCAAATGTAATGGTGCCTAATATATGCAACATGCCAGAGAAGATATTGATTGTTTTACTGCTTATGCGAGCAGTTGGACAGGTTCCACAATACAGGAAATTACATCACTCATAATGAGATAGCAGAATTTCATCCACTAGATGGTGCTAAAAACCTCATGCTTGATTTCTGCTGAAGTATTCATTACCAAAGTCCTGACCTGTGTTTGCTATTTTAAGCAAAGTTGAGCTGATATTATAAATGTATGTTGTAATTAAAGTTATTTATGGTAACTAACTGTATCTTATCATCTTATATATGATCATCTAACCGGATACAGTACACAGATTCAATATGAAGTGACACTCCAATACTAATGAATCTAAAGGAGCAACTCGGGCAACATATTCGTTATCTGAAAGCACTGTGTGTGCTGCTGACCCTTGAATGAATTCTCTGAACGGCTCTGGTTACAGCTTAAATCCCCATGTGTTTATCTTTTGGTGGGGGGGTCGAATGCTAGAATGCTCTTGTCATAACCTGGCAACATTCGAGGGTCAGATCATGTGGAGGAAGACTCATTTGAACAAGAACCGGGGCCAAGTGGAGAGTTTGTGAGCTCTCAAGCTGAACGTTTTTGATTGCGAGATTTTACTACAGATGGTAAACAAAGCAACCACATGTTGAGTCCTGTATCTGTAATTATGACTGCATGTGTGGACCTTTGCATACACAAGTCGACTACTTTAAGTCAGGATATCAGGAAAAGTCCTGACCTCACAAGCTCAACATGCCCCTTTTAATAAAACAATAAACATGGGACAAGTCTCGCAATCCACCCCCATAGCAGCCGGCCAAATAACCAGGGTCACCCCCGAGAGAGGCCTTCCTTTTATCCCCATACCAGCCGATGGCTACAAATACTCCAAACACAAGCTCACTACAAATGCTGCCCACTATTTTAAGCCATCTTAGTCAAATAAAGTTGTACGGGAAAATAAGGTAAATATTTCCACTCATACCTCAACCCGACTTTTTTAAAAGAGCCGCTGTAAGTCTTTATTTACGCTGGGCTCCCCCTATGTGATGTCCTAAAGTGTTTGAAATCGAAGCCCTGCCACAGAAGACGGGGGCTCACGGGGGTCCCAGACACCCAATACCCCACGCGCTGCAGGCTCAGTTTGAAGAAAAAGAGCACAATTGGATTAGATACCAAAATATGAGCAGTGTTTGTTTTAATCAGTCTGGTGACACAGGGAGCTTTTGAAAGCACTAGGGAGAGAGAGTTGAGGCGAAGGGAGAGGAGAAGGGGAGAAGGACAGCTGTCCTGCAGACCTGATACTGCGTTTGGAGACAGGGCCCTGCGGTCTGGGGGGTGTTTGGCCACGAAGGGGTCACAGCCAGGACTCTATAGTCCATAGTCAGGGTATAGCAACATATTTATCTTTTGACAGGAAATAGTGCATCCAAGGAATGGTGTTGTTTAACAACTTATGAAGCGTCTTTCCGAAAAGAAAAGAAAAATCTTTCAGCTGACATTGATTAAAACAGTTTTGACAGTGAGTTGTGAAAATTATGTGATCTAGGACCTTCATACAGAATGTGTATAATCGTTTTCATCAAGTACTCCACATAAAATTCAATATGGCATCCAGTGAGGACAACACAATTGCATTCATATGTTTGAGCATGTGTGTAACTTCTCAAATGAATTTTCTCCTCACATTTTCATTACTGAGGGAAATTACAGTAACATATGTATAGCTGAGTAAATGTATTATATAAGATATAATCACTCATTATATTGTTATATTCACCTTATCATAATTTAGTCAAAGTCAGTAATTGAACTGGATGACACTTGCAGATTACGAAAAGAAAATGATAGAAATTGCGAAAATACAATGTAAATTGACAAATTGCCAAAATTCGGAGCGTATCAATGTGATCTTACTAGAGTGTGCGGCAGTGCTGTGGCATGATTCTTTCATTGCAAACTGTTGAGATTCGATATGAGAGAGTGGATTGCTAAAGTTCTGGGGAATCAAGTCTTTAAAAGAACAAATTCAACAGCTCTTTACCAAAGAATAGCTAATCCATTTCACACAACAGTTGTTTAACAGTTTATGGCAAAGAACACAATGTTTCCAAACACATTTTTAAAACTTTTAAAGGTAGGGTAGGTATTTTTAGTTGAGGCTAGCAATGGCGAGCTAGCTTTGAAAGCATAAGATCCCACCCTCCCTTCAGAGTGTCTCCAAAGCCACGCTTCAGCGTTAAACTACCTCATGTTTTAAAGCACATAACCTTACAATAATGATGAACATAAACAACTTAAAGAGCACTGACCGGTACCACCTGACTGCTGCAGATTCATTTCATCGTTGATAGTGTTGCCATCGAAACGCATAAATTCGAATCATGTACCACTCGTGAAAAGAGCATAAGTTGGCGTGAAAAGAGCATAAGTTGTTTTGGTTCAGGAGGTACTGTAAAAGGCGGCTGCTGTTTGTTTGTGGTGCTCGGTGACTGACGTCTGTTTAAATCTAATGAAATGCTGGTGACGTGTGATGTCTGCGCGAGCAGGGTGTGTGGAGATATGAAAATGCATACGTTGACAGGCAGGTAAGACATCATATCATTGCATTGGATGAACATTTTATGGTACGCCTTCCACAGATGATACATATAAGTGAAGTTATTAAACGTAATTTCGGCAGGAGTACGCCCATCTAATCTTCCAATTAATACCAAATTATAAAACCAGCAGCTTACCTCTTCCCATTTTTAGTTCCTGCAGCATCCCTCCTCCTCCCCTGCTCCTCCTTTTGTACAATTTTGCCTGTTATAGGGGGGCAATCGGAGCTCGAGTAGAATATCCTCTCCGAGCCCCTCTATAGCAGACAGCAAGCCAAATCTGTTTACCACTTTCACTAAGATTATATGGGCACACAAACTCGTGAAATACATTTACAACACTTATCTTAGTGATTGCTATTAGGATGTGAAGAGACTTCCAACCAGCATAGCAAAAAAATGTTTCTGGAGCAAATCACCTATACCCGGCCTTTAACTTGACACAGCGTTTTAAAGATGCGGTGCTCATGCACTGAAAATTGACGTCTGTCTATGTTGTTTACATAGAAAACAATTAAAAAGCAGCGCAGTGGAAGGCCCTTGCTCTGGTAAGTCAGTCGTAGTTAACCAGAATAATTGCTTTGTCTGATTTGAAAATCTGAAGAGTAGACAACCCAATGTTAGTTATTGTCTATTACTGACAATATATTGTGTGCAGAATTGAGTATGCTACAAATTAACAATTTAGGGAATTAAATCATGTCTCCATGAACAGTGAATCATATTTTCTTTTATTATTATTTATTTTATATCTCTGTCACACACATACAACTTGCAATAAGACATATTAGTTTGGGATCCATTTTGGAGTCGGTCAGTCAACACACTTCTGAGCACTTTGAATCCCTTTCAACCAGTTAATGAATCCCTTGTTTGTTTGTTTTTGTTTTGTTTAATAGTTCAAAATAAACTAAAAACTGATCTGTTTTGACACTGTTTGTTCATGACAACATGCAACTAGAGACAGCATACATAATGAATGTTTACTGTAATAAATGAACAATAGTATTCAATAACATAAAATAAAAATGTGATGCCTAAGACAACATAGTCAACCAGACAAAAACATTTGAATCTGTTTTGGGGCTGGTTTAGCTGTTGGACCATGCATGCAGTTCAAAAACAGCAACAAAAATATACAAAATGATTTGTATCTTTCTCAAAATGCTACACTGAGGACAATGTGCAGGGTAGTGGGTGAGCTGGTGCTCTGTAGACTTCGCCCAAAGGCTAAACCTCCTCACTCTCCCTCAGCAGTCAGAATCCCAGTTTAAGTTCCGTTGGCTGTAACGGAATCCCTCTCTCGGAAGTGCAAATCCAGCTGCTGCTGCGCTTCAATAAATTAGATTTTCTGCACTGCTTCAAGGATGTAAGTCTCCAGGGCACAGTTGGGCAGCAGTGCCATTATCAATACATAGATTTGTGTGTGCGTGTGTGTGCGCGCACCTGTGTATCTCCATATAAGATTTTGTTTGTCAACATAGCTGCATGTTTGTATAGTGTACATTTGACTCTGATGTCAATTTAAGCTAACAATGCTTATTTCAAATCTGTATTTTTGAAACTACATAAATCATAATTTTGTTTGGTGTTTTGAGTTGGCTAATTTAGAAACAGGGGCTTATATGCCTAACCTGATGATAAACATGACGCATTTGCACTGTATATATACAGTATATGGTCTTAATTTTCATCTTATTATTAAAGTAAGAGATATATTTCTGGATAGCTAGGTCCTCGTGATGAGTTTTGCTTAGTCTGTTTCAACTTGATTCTATGGATTCTTCATTTGCATGTGTTCCTCCTTCCTAATTCTATTTTTATATTTTTTAAGCTTTTGCAGACTGTGATGACAAATGTACTTAAGCGTCTTTGTTCTGAATGGTTAAAAATCTCGATTTCTCTCTCCCTTCTATTGTTTTGTCCTTGTGTGAAAGGCTTTTAGCAAATGGAGCATTAATCTGATGTTGATTTTGATCGTCATCTGCTTCTCGTTGCTTTAGGTGCAGAGTATTTCCAAACAGTTTAGGTTTTGATTCCAAACGTTTCTAATTCAAGGTCAGTCGCTGTCATTTAGAGAGAGGATTGAATTCACATGAAGTAGTAGTAGTGTTCCTGTTAGGTTGTGTGATGTGGTTTCTCATCAGTCTCTTTTGGAAGCGAGAATAGTTGCTTTTGAGTGTTGAAATCTTCATGGCTGTATTGCCGTTGGAAGAGCTTTGGTAATAAAAATGTTTTTCTCTCCCCCTATCTCTAACCTATTTTTTTTTATCCCAGTGTAGCCATGAGGAGTCTGTGTATGTGCTGTCTGTTTTGTGTGTGAGCCCGTGTATGTACACAAGTCCCTATGTTATTGTGAGTGTCTGTGTGTCCTTTTGTAAAAGAATCAACTTCAGTCCTGCGGATGTAAGAATTCGATACTCAAACAGAAGATAGACAGCAACGCAAATGAAAGGTTGCATTATGCCCAGCATCTGGGTGGTTCTGTGAGGGGTCAGAGCGCGTGTCCAGTGCCTCGGGCCATCAGGATGAGCTCCGGGGCACGTGAAGATGACCCGAACTGTTCCTGTGCAGTTACGCTTGCACAGCTGCCGCAGTCTGACATTCAGACTGGTCCCACAACCAAAGGCCACGGGCCAAATTTAGGTCATTGTCCTCTCTCTTGCACTGTAGATTTCAAGGTTGCAAAAACCTATGCATTTTGAAATGTGGCATTAATTTGATGCCTGTATTCCTCACAGATATTCATTGTTAATCTAATGTGACTGCGGAACTATATTGCAACTATAGGCCCCATTTCTTCTTATATTTATGAAAGTATGATCCATCTTGCTATTAGTTATGCTTCTCAAAGTAGGCCTATAATGTGATTGATTGCAATGCTGCCTTCACATGTTATCGGAATTATTGTAAATATGAGTTTCCTGGTTAAAAAATTGACATGACTGCCCTCTCAAGTCATATTTACCACTGAGAAGGGCGGGCCACAAACTTTAAAAATGGCGGAGGGGAGAATGATTGCTGTGGTGACTGCTATTCTTTATTAGTTTTTTCCACAACAGCTACATCACAAGTATAGTGCATATTTAAATATACGAATAATCATTTTGAAGCGTATTGTAGGCCCTATGTTTTATACACAGGGAAAATAGACTGAATTTGACCGAAATTCCAAAATTGTCTGCATGCTGACTAGATTGGTGAATGTTTATATGATTGTCAATGAATGGGACGCTAAATCATTTTGGCTTGAATAAGATTCCCCCAATAAATAGGCAAGAATAGGCATGATTCAATAATAAAGAACTTGGATATGCAACAAGCTTATAATCACGACTTCAGAAGTGGGAAATTTCTGATAGCACGTGAAAGCAGCATTAAGTGTCATGTGTCCTGCACAGATGTGTAGGTATTGTCTTTAATAAAGGTATTTATTCTCAATAAATTATTACTAATCTTGATTTTTGTTTTTCTTTTGGCGCCATAGTGTGAAAGCCAGAGGCGGACAGTAGTGGAGTATTTTTACTCTGCTTAAGTACATTTTTCAAGTGTCTATAGCCTACTTTATCAGTGTTTTTCTTTGGAAAACTTTTACTTCACAACATTCCAAAAAGCATAAAAGCATACTTTTTTACCGCACTACGTTCCATATTGAATATCATTTAATACTAAATTACATAAAAAATGTAGAGTACAAGTAAGAAAGTACTACATTTTCATGTAATTAGGTATTAAAGCGGGGGAAAAACACTTTTATTTATGATATGTAGTGCAGTAAAAAGTATGACATGCTTTGGAATCTAGTGAAGTACAAGTTTTCCAAAGAAAAACACTGATAAACTATATACTTGGAAAATGTACTTGAGGAGAAAGTAAAAATACTTCTCTTCTGTCCGCCTCTGGTGAAAGCTAGCGGAAAGATCCATTTAATTTGTTTTTGTTACGTGCTACTTAGCGTTTGAAGGAACCCAATGAGCGCCCCCTGGAGTAAGATGACCCTACGCTTTCCTCTTGACCATGGCACTATCTCATCCCAACACATTTATTGAATTGCTAATTTACTGACCAGTTATCTACATTTCACCTGAAACAGAGACTGCATAAGGAGGAAAAAGGCCACGGAAATGTAAATGTGCGAAATCGTATTGCTGTAGGATTAAAATGTAATAGTTTTTTCTAAAACACTTAGAATTTTTTTTTTTTTTTAATGTAGGGGGAAACCAGAGATGGTTGTAACATGAGATAATTGTAACACTTCCGATTTCTCCAATCAGGAACAAGTTACAAATCACCTGATTCACTTCACACATGCTCTGTTTAGTCCTTATTCCACATGTTAGAAATGAAGAGTATGTCATATGTGGCAGACAGATCAAATTTTAGACTAGAAAAACACTTTTTTTTTTTTACTTCCTTTATTTTTGTTATGGCAATTCTTTGCTTTGTAGTTAAATTCATCAAAGTTAAATTATGTTTATTGTGTGTCTGTGTAGATATTTTTCATGCAAGTTGTGAGTGCTAATGTTTTGGCTGTTAGCTGTGAGCTAGTTCATGGCTACAAGACTCTGGGTTAGTAGTAACAGCAAGACTCTGGGTTAGTTGTAACAGCAAGACTCTGGGTTAGTTGTAACATAAATGAAGCATGTTACAGCATAGCTACCCCAAGTAATTTTGTTGTTGTTGTATTTATACTTTTTTTTTTTTTTTTTTTTTAGTATGCCTATAGGTCAGGGGTGTCTAAACTCGGTCCTGGAGGGTCACTGTCCTGCAGAGGAGTTTAGCTCCAATTTGCCTCAACACACCTGCCTGGAAGTGTCATGCCTATAGTAGACCTTGAGTAGTTGGTTCAGGTGTGTAGTTGGGGTTGTAGCTGAACTCTGCATGATGGTGGCCCTCCAGAAGCAGGATTGGACACCCCTTGTCTAGGTCTTGGAAGAAAAAAACAAATTGAGGGACGTAAAATTAGCATTTGCTCATTTTGTTCATTTTTGTTACACACATGCGCACACATCGATTATGTTAAAAAGCCTTTTTTTTTTGTCATAATCCTTTCATAATGTTACATATCACCCCAGTGGATATAATTATGTTACATCTCACCCCAGGCCAGGGTCTGTTACAACTAACCCGGACTATGGGGTGAATTGTAACATTTCACTCATTGTGTTTGAATCGAAACCACACATTTTCTGTTTGTGCTGCAAAGATAACAGCTATGTCTTTTAATAGCTGGCTCTTGTAAAGAGTTTTAATCACATTTTGATCTCCAAGATGCAAATAGAATGTCAAAATTGTTACAGCCATCCACGGTCTCCCCCTACTGCCTATTTTATTTTGACTACATTTTTTATTTTGAACAAAAAATGTATAATGAAGACTTGCCATAAGAGTTGTTAGAATAAACAACTCGAAAATTTAAAATGTACAAAAATTGGCCACCGGCGAGAAACATTGTCATCTAAATATCAACGTATAACAGCTTTGAGGCTATGTTTCCTAATAGTGTCGTTGACTAGTGATGTGTGTATTTCTATTATTTTCTTTTCCATTTTAATATGTTTATTTAATGGGAAATTTGTAGATTTGGGATATTGAATAAAGGGGCGTGGGGTTATTGTTTTATTTTGAAGTGAAAAGGACCGGGTGGACCTTTATGTTTTTTCTTTTACCTCAATAGGGGTCATTTTATCAGTAAATGCATATTGTGTTCATCTTCCCCTAATTATTTTATTTATTTAAATAATTAAACAGTTTTCCTTATAAATTAAATAATGTATTAAATTATTTTCTCATTTGTAACCAAACGACCAATGCACACATAGGCTGTACAAATAAAATAACACCAAACGAAAAAAATGTACATTCAATCAAAGTTTATAGGCCTATTCGATTTTAAACAACCTGAAACCGCAACAATAATGTTTAACTCTAAAACAAGTGGACTCCGTGAACGATGGCTTGAGACAGACAGCTGTTAGCTCCTCCACTCATCCACCAATCAGTCCTTCATAGTCCGACTATAGCGTTTCTCAACGGGGGCATTCAGAGAGCATCGGGGGCGCTGGAAGCAGTCATTTTGAAAGGTGGCCGTTTGTTTAAGTAGAATTTACACCAAATTCACTACGAGACGAACTGAAAAATGCTAACTAATGTAAAATATAAATGGCAGTAGCCTATAATGATATTGCAAATGCCCAGTAAATTAAAACTGTTATTTGGGATTCACTGACATGCTTTTTTATATAAAAAAAAAAAAAAAAAAAAATAGGCCTATATATACTATTTTTTTCTTTTTTTCTTTTTTTTCAATTAAAATAGCCTATATTTGTATTTGGAGTAGGCCTACTACCCCTAAATCGTTCCACAATTCCTTTCTTAGATGTAAGCATTTCAATGGCTATGTGTGTGTAGACTGCTTTCAAAATATTCTGGATTAATTCTGGCTGCTAGAAATGACAGTGAAGCTGATTGTTAATTCACGAACAGTAGACTTGAATCTATTATTGGCCGCTTCATGACTCGCTGGTGACTTCCACGGAATAGTCAGAAAGTTGGCATGGATTTAACTAAAAGCTTTGAAGCGACATGACAACTCATTCGTTTTTCGGTGACAGTTTAAAAGGGCTCTTTCTATCCCGAATACGCATGACTGCGTATGAAATAAGGATTATGAAGCGGTCATAAAGCTTGTGCCGAAAAGAAGGGTCTATTTTAGGGAAACAAATTTAGGAAGGAATGAATGATGCCACAGCCTGTAAATTATTCTCGTTTTTTAGCTCTCAGAAATGTCATGGTGTTATTTTTGGCATGATAAGGAAAAAAAACATTATTTTCTTTGTACTTTATTTTGACTTACATTTGCAGAGCAACAACGACTTTCTCAGAGCAAAATGGGCATGATGCGACCTTTGGAAATTGGTGATATGTGGAGAAAAAAATAGGTTAATTGCATCCTTCAATAAAAGTAGGTACTTCCTTCTCCTTAATCCAAGGGATATCAGGAGGGACAAGGACCTTAAACTCTCCCAATTACTAAAAAAATGAAAATAGACATTAGAATAAATCTACAATAACATGTTTGATAGGACTTTATGGATTTAGGGCAGGGTGCAGTACAAATTGCATACCAGAACAATTATATTTAGAGGGACATGGTGCTCAAGGAATGTTTTGACTTAGAACAGAGGTCCTGCATGGAACAGAGGAGAGGTAAAATGGGATGCTTAGCCAACTCTCTGGATTTATCCATATCTTAGAAGAGAGTCCCTGCCTCAGGCTGCTGCTAATGAAAATCCCATGGCTGAGCATCTGAGCTTTAGAAACTTCTTCATGGTCATTGTGTGAGCACCTTTAATTGAATCAGAGCCACAGGTCACAGAGACTCTCCGCCACCAGCTCCCCCCCTTCAGTATAAACACATTTAGGGATTATTTATTTTTTAGCTGTGGCGTGCGTCCACGGCAGCCAGGTCAACTGATACCCAGATGGTTTCGCTGAGGAGCCTGTTTACGGATTCCTGCAGTCAGAGAGGAGGAAAGCGAGGATCTTTTGGCATGTCGCTGATTAGAGTCCCTCAGCTTTACATACAAGAATGATAAGAGCATGATGAGCAGTCAGGCCTGCTAAGTGAGCTCAACTTTTATGCTGTACATGCGATATACTTATAAGCCTATATTTTGTTTGTCTGTTTGACTGATAGAGGGATGTGCATCATCCAGAACTGAATTGAGAATGCTTTGCAGTTTGCAAACAGACTGCCGATCTGCACTTCAAATTTGAATCCAAGGAAGTATAATTGAAATGAATTCAAATTTTTAACTAGAAAAGCAAAGTTTGTTACAACATTTTGTAGGCACTGTAAAATCGAATTAGTTAGACTTAAAAAAGATAGGAATAGGGAAAAAATAGGAATTGTAGCCTATGTTGTGCTGACAAATGCTTAGTTAGTACAGTTCACTTACACAAGAGTTCTAGTAACTAAAAAACAACTGTAATGAGTACTTGATATTTTATTCTTTAAATAAAATGTAATTGTTACCATTGTTGTGTTTTTCATGCTGGATGTTGAAGTCTGTGTGAAATATCATTTGCAAGATATTGTTACAAATATGGATTATATCCACCCAATTTAAAGGTTTACAAGGTGTTTGTGACATAAGTGTTAGCAACTTCATTTAATAAGATCATTAATTGACATGACATATAGTTTATATAAACTATAAGATTGCTTTCCTTCCTTTGAAACCAAATAACTGTGATTTCTTGTTGCATCGCTGTATCAATAAGAAGAGAATTATAGTAATATGAATGAAGTTCCAAGTGCCCAACCAAATGGAACACTGATCACCATAGTGGTGAGTTCAAACAAAAATATTTTAGGAAAATCAACATCTGTTTATGAAGTCAGCTTATGTGATGTTCTCTCAAATGTTTCAGTTGTATTGATAATTGAATATTTAAGATGACTTTGGAGAATCAGTGAATGCAAACAGAGAAAAATAACTCAAGTGGAGGAAATGAGTGAAAAGTCTATGAAGAATTTCCCCTCCTCAAAATTTTTTTTTTGCTTGACAAAATGGCACTCAAACCAATCAGTTAATCTGAATAGTATAGATTACTAGATTTGTACAATTAAGACATTAAGTAAAGTTAACTAAAAAGAGTTCGCTGTTGGATTTTACAGTGTATAGGCAGATGTTTAAAATGCAATTTATAGAATTTTGTAATTAGTTTATGTATTTCATCATATATATACTACATATACAGCAACATAATCTCAGAATACATTGCCTGTGTTCAATTTCTATGATTTTGCTATTCAGTAAATTTCTCTTTCTTTTCATCAAAATTCCAAGTAGTTCAACTTCTTTTGGAGGATGTCTAATTCAATTCAAAATCCAATTCCGGAATTTGAAAGGGAATCAATTCTTCAATTCTGAATTATGCACAACCCTAGAAATAGACATTCAATTTCTAAAAGATACTAAAAGGCTCTCGGAAGAAATTCCGAAGGCACCCCTGCTGAGGAAAAAAATAAACTTTGGGTAACACATTTTATTTTAGGGTTCAATTCTCACTATTAAATAGTTGCTTATTAGCATGCATATTACTAGGATATTGGCTTTTTATTAGTATGTATAAAGCACATATTAATGCCTTATTTTACATGACCTTATTCTACATCCCTTAATCCAACCCAAACCCAATGCCTTAAACGCTACAAAAACGACCTTACTAATTAATAAGCAGTAAATTTGGAGTTTATTGAGGCAAAAGTCATAGTTAATAGGGAATATGTGTTCGCTAAAGTGTTACCACACTTTTTATAGAATAAATGTGTTCAAATTTAACTTTGAACATCATCATTGCATTCACATAAACGCTGTTCGGAAAATAGGCATCTCTTAGTACTCTCATGCAGTCTGGAGAGAACCAGCGAAATAGCGTGGGGTTGTTGAGGGGACAGTCAGTCTGTTCTTACCCAATATCCCTCGCACACACATACAGACTGGCCCTTCTTGAGTGCTTTTCTGAAACAAACTCCCGCTTCCCAGACTCCCTCTGTCATGTGTTATGACCTGGGGGTCGGCAGCTGTCAATCAGAGCTTCGGCTTCAGCTGGCCATCAAACTGCTGGACAGAGGGAGTGGAAGAGAGAGAAAGAGCCCTCAGAGGAAAAGCCATCCTCTTTATATGGGATCATCTCTCTGCATGCAGGGCACATAATTGAATTACTGCCCCTTCCCCTCCACATATCCCAATGCAAACCTGTAGGCTGGAATGATAAAGCCACACATGATCAGAGTGAGTGAATCAGATTGTTAACAGGACAGAGGTTTCCCTGTTTAAACACAACTTATGCTGCATGGTTTTGTTGAAATAAAATCATAATCTCTAACCAACCCCTTAAACTGTAACGCACCAAAGCTAAGTCTATCTATCTATCATCTATCTATCTATCTATCTATCTATCTATCTATCTATCTATCTATCTATCTATCTATCTATCTATCTATCTATCTATCTATCTATCTATCTATCTATCTATCTATCTATCTATCTATCTATCTATCTATCTATCTATCTATCTATCTATCTATCTATCTATCTATCTATCTATCTATCTATCTATCTATCTATCTATCTATCTATCTATCTATCTATCTATCTATCTATCTATCTATCTATCTATCTATCTATCTATCTATCTATCTATCTATCTATCATTTACAAGACATAGAGCTGCAGCAACACTGAAGAACTGTTATTTTGTTTCTTTCTCATAACAGATAAGAAAAACGAATAGGCCTAGTACTGTTAGGTCCAGCGTTGTGTGCAGCGTTTGTGAATTGAAGGTCTCAGAAGGGTCACATCCAACTCTCTGCTCTGAACTGGATGAAAAAGAGAGAGGGAGAAAGGGGAAAAGAGAGACCGTGGGCCACAGACTGGACTGATTTCCTGTGTGGGGTCATGCCAGGGACAGGTTCAGCTGCCCCAGGTTCAGGAAACAAGAGTGGCCACAAAACCACAGCAAGCGGAGGAGCGAGGGTCAGCCGTTTCATGACTTACCAGAAATCCAAAGAGCTGCTGGAGATTTACAGCATGGGCAGAAAATGGTGTTTCCTCCTGATCTATAACCTGCAGAGTTTTTGGTGGCTGGAGTTTAGGTTATCAGGGTCTTTTACAAGTTTTCTCAGTTGCTATGGTACATTTGTCAGATCAGAATTGAAATTCTACTAAACTACCCGTTCAATCTTCACATCATTGTGTCACTTGTGCACATCAAAAAAGCAGTTTCTCATTTCTTTGGACAAGTTGCAAATGCTTTTTTACGTCGATGCAAATGATTCAATTCTCTGCTGTTTCCTACATTATCAATTGCTTATGTCATGTTGATCAATATGTATTATAATGGGTCTCTGTTGAATAGTCTCACCCCCCACAACATTTAGGCATTAGTTCATAGCATAAGTCTTTACATGCAAAATGGTTGAACAAGTTGTCATAATATGTCAAGCATATTTCTATACATTTCCGTTAGACGTTCACATTTCAGTTTTTCCGTTTTTTTTTCTTTGTGCTATGCAGTGCTGTCTTTTCCTTTCTGTAACGCAATGACATCTGTCAACAAATTACAGTACAAACAGTAAAAATGTAAATGTGAATCTCTTGCAATCAAACTCCCACATACACTAAGGTTTAACCTACAATAATTGTCATCAAAATTTTAGCCATATTTACATCAGAACATCCCTCTAGAGTACACTGTTATATTGACAACATGACTAAGCAATTTGACTGTCTTATCCGTACACAATGACACAAGGACTTGTCATTCTGATGGCACTGACATGTTCATTGACACAGATATTTACTTCTGAGAGATGAACTCAGGATTTTGAGCAAGAGACTGGCTTTTGCAGGTAATCCATGGTGTTTTACTATTTGTACGAATTGTTTTGCGAAATGCACTTGCTGTTTTGCAAATGTCGAGGATGATTCGAGAAATGTACCAAAGCGACTGAGAAAAACTCTAATGAAGGACGGACGAACCTCTTTTTTTCAGTGAAAACCTTTACAATTGAATAACGTTGTTCATATCTTTTTTTCGGGGTTCATTCAGTTCTCTTTATAGGACACTCAAATCATATTCAGTTCCAAAGGAGACTGATTTGTATGCATAACTACATGTCTTCTATTCTGAACATATTTTTTCTGTGTTCTAAAATGGCTGCTGATCTGTTTGATCAAAAGGGGGGAGGGGGGGTGCATACATTTTTTCCCCTCTTTTGCCGGTTGTCATATTTTAATGATATCAGCGAGCTATTGAAGTAGAAAAGAGCATCAGCTCTCAGTCTGCTTTCCTGCAGATGCAAATGATATGGCTGTGGTTGTGCACACGCCAACTCTGTCAACACCAAAGTTAAGAGCACTGGTTCCTGAGGCCATCTAGCCAACTCAGACTCGATATTTTCTCCAAACGTGTGTTCTGGAGTACATTTTCTCTACTGGGTTTTTTATTTCAAGAACACGCCACCACCTCAGGAAATGTTCTATGGGACTTCAGCCATTTAACTCAGTGCCAGAATCACAAAACTTGGCGGATCACACATAGGAGAAGTGTTCAAGGTGCACTGCATACACAGTACAGTATTCACATTAACAAAGACATATTGAAGTATAGGGGAGAGAGAGTGGGGCTAGTTGTCACACTTTTTACTCCAGTGAATATTTCTTAGATTAGGTTTATTGGTAACACTTTACAATAAGGTTCATGAGTTAACATGAACTAATAATGAACTGCACTCAATTTTCAATCACATTTCAATCATCTTTGTTAATGTTAATTTCAACATTTAGTAATGCATTATTCAAATCTTGCTAATATTAGTTAATGCATGTGAACTAACAAGAACAAACATGCTGGATTTGTATTATCTAAAGTTAACAAAGATTAACTAATGCTGAACAGAGGTGGGTTTCATGGTTAGTTCATCTTAACTAATGCAACCTTATTGTAAAGTGTTACCGGTTTATTTTTTAAGTCAAAATTCTATTGGCACAAGGGTTTCAAAAAGATGAACATGTACACTAGTATTGTCTTTTATGACAACATTCCATGTCCGTGGATCATATTGTGTCACACCCACTGGGGACATCTCAATTCCTATATATTATATATTCATATATTAGATGATTTTTTTTCTCGTCCTGACCCTTTCTGAATTATGCCAGTAAGGTATTTTGATAAACGCATTTTATAAAAATGACACTCTAAAAAAAAAAGGTTCTATATGGCACCAAAAAAGGTTCTTGGCTCGTAGGGGAACATTTTTTAGTGCTATATAGCACCAATTTTGGTGCTTCAGTGGTTCTTCAGCGGTTCTTCAGCGGTTCTTCAGCGGTTCTTCAGAGGTTCTTCACCGGTTCTTTGACTAAGGTGCTATATAGCACCTCTGAAGAACCGCTGAAGAACCACTTAAGCACCAAAATTGGTGCTATATAGCACTAAAAAAGGTCCCCTTATGATTACGAGCCAAGAACCTTTTTTGGTGCCATATAGAACCTTTTTTTTTAGAGTGTATATTGAATTAGTAAAATTCACAAAATGATCTTAATTTATAAAATATTGGTTACACTTTATTTTAAGGTGTCATTGTTACAGGGTTATGCACGTAATTATGCATAATTTAGTGTTATAACTATGGCATGTAACATCTGTATCAAGGACACAAAATAAAGTGTTACCCTTTATTTTAAGGTGACATATAGTTACATAGTAGGCCTACTTACTAAAATAAGTAGGCTACTGAGTAATATTAATTAACTACATGCACTTACTAGGCTACAGTTGGGTTTGGTTTTGGGTTAGTTACTTGTAATTGTGCATAATTTACTCTTATTACTATAGTAAGTAGGCCTACATGTGGTAATGTGTGACTACGTGCACCTTAAAATACAGTGTTATCAAAATATTTGAACTGTTGGAAACTAACAAACAAAAGAAAAAAACTTTTGTAATTGGAGTTTTGAGTCCAAACCCGATTTGATGTTTTATAAACAAATTTCGGGAGAAGCACATTCAGGAAATTCAAACTGTTAAGTGGAGCAGACCCAGTTAATTAAACCTAATTGAACACAAGAGGAGCTCATTAAAAAAAATCAACGATAGGAGGTGTATATAGACAGCCGATTTACCTTCCTGTCGTTGACTGTTTCTTAGCTTCCCTCCACCACCCCTTCTCCTCACTTAATTAAACTCACATAAGACATCAAATTAATTTATGTAGTCTAGTTCTAGACTATTTCCATCACGGGGGGGTACTCTGGGTTCGGGCAAAATTCCGAGCCCGGAGCCCTCCCCCGGACAGCACGCCAAATACGCATAATATTTACTCTATTTAATTTGATGTAAGTGTGAACTCGTGAAGTAGCTCTTGTGACAACCTGCCCAGTCTCCCCAAAATGCATAATTTATTTTTAAATAATTACACGCATTTCTCCATGTATTTAATCGTGCTCGCTGTGGCTATCATTTCAAAGACAGCATGCGGTGGTCATATTCTACTCAGAGGGTCTCCAGTTTTCGCTCATGTTTCCAGAGCTCCCACAACATAATCTAAGTCATGTTCTTTATTAATTGGGTTACAAACATGCCACTGCAACCACGCGCGACAGGCCGGTCATGTCCTTTTGATTAACTTCTGCTCGGTAGGCTAATTAACGGGGCTCTTGATGCCTTTTAGGATCACTATAATGAAAGACGGCGTTTTTACTCTCTCTTTTTCATCTTTAATCTCGTCTGTGCACGGCTAAACGTGGGCTGTTTGCTCAAGGCATCCCACTAATTCAATTTTTTTTCGGTTCTCCTTATTTGTAACAAACAAAATTTACTCTTCCCATTACAAATTAGCATACGTCCCTTTTTATACACAAACCACAATAACAACCTTCCAGTGAGAGACGTTTATAATAGACGTTTGCAACAAAATAACAGAATATGAGATGTGTTTAGTTACGACGTCAGTGACATACAAGTGAATCAGTATTTCATTTAAGTTTTCAAAAGACTATGCAGTTTGCAGTGCAACAAAACAACTTGTCAGAGGAATGTGAATGTGATATGATCTCTTCCGTGTTCCCGAAGTCTGTTAGCTTGGCGAATTCATCGTCGAATGAAGCGGTTCTTATGTGGGCTGACCGACGCAAATGGACTTGATGTTTACACACTTGTCCGTCAGGTTGGCTCCACGCGGCCTTATAGATATCCAAAAAACTGTTAGACATCCTGGAAAGCAGGCAAGCCCTTTAAGTGCTCTATGTTTAGAGATCTTGCAGAGATTTGAGCTGCCACGTCAATATCAACAGTTTTGAATTTCTTCGATCTCTGGATGTCCAAACTGAAGCAACTCCACATGGATGGTGTTTTTTTTTTTTTTTTTTTTCTCCCACTGGGATTCATTTGGTGGACAGTCTGCAGTTTGCGGTATTCCTCAAGCTTTTGAGTTGTAACCTAAAAGAACAATATTATTATTAAAACACTAGCTTTTCTGCTTGATTGTCTTTTAAAAGTATTTTTAATTACCACAGATCGAGCATAAAAAGTAATGGATGCAGCAGACTTTCGTTTTACCCCTATACAGCCAGCCCTGCCTCTACAAAAAAATCAAGAACTTAAATGACATTCTCCTAATAGATATTGAATATTGAGGTAGGCTATTGAAAGTGGTTTGCTTTAGGCCTATTCTTTCTGTATCTATTGGAGTAAAGTTGAAGTTCTGTGCTTTTGCGATGATAGAAGTGGAAAGAAGTGACAGGTGAGTTGATCACATTGATGAATTTTATATCAAAGATTGAACATTTTATGTAATGTTTAATAAAGATGCAACTGGATCAGATTTTTTAATTTATTTTATTTTATATTAGGCCTATTATAGACCTATTAATTCAACACTAGGCTATCTCAAGACAATGCGTATCAATAATGTCGTGGAATGTATATGCCAAAATGATTTTTGAGTGGCATATGCTACACAGTTTTTCGCGCGCATATGATACGCACTTTTTGGCGTGTATATGACACGCTCGTTTCTATTATCTTGCTAGTTTATGTATGTGATGTCTAAGCTGACGGTGTCAACATCACTCGCTGTTTTCTATACGGCCATTTAATTATTTCAACATATTTTGGGTTATGTGTGGTAAGATATAAACTGTCTGATGTGTGTGGTTCGAAAACTTCCTTGTGACGTAAAAAAAAAATCACAATTTAAAATGTTGCCTCATTTGCAATGATAAAATAATGTATTTAAAATAATATATATAATTGGGCCTATGATTAGCCATAGTAAATGGGAATACATATCAATACTTTCTTTCCTGTCTGAAATGATATGGCAGTATACTATTTTTACAGTTGTTTTAGGCTATATGTGATTATTTCACATAGTTTCATTCTGTAAATCCAAATACAATGATTTTTTGTAGCCTACTTCTAGACCTCGTTCATGTTTAGCCATAATAATAAACGATGCTTCTTTAACGCAAACTGGGCCTAATTTCTGAATGATATGCCTATTCTGAATGATATGCTACTGACTAAAACATAATGACATTTCAGAGTAGCCAAAATGTGTGTGGTCATAGATTCGTAAATGTAAAATCCGTAAAATATCTTAATTTTGTCATCGACCCTTTATGTAGCCTAGATGGGATAAATCAATCACATTCATTCATGGCATTTGACTAGCCAGTGCGGGTTGACTGAGCTCTGATAGCGACCGGCAGCGTCACGCGTAAAATGTTCCGGATCGAAACCCATCAAATCTGGATTCAGTAGGCTACTTGGGTGATTTAAAGTTATAAAGGCTCAGACAGTCACGATTACTCGATTTAATCGCATTGTCCTATCTCTCATAACAATTTAGTTTTATAAGAGAAAATGTTTGGAGGTAAATGGTTAATTGACAGGAGCCGCGCACGTGATTGATTTCTGGGCGTATTGAATCAGACCGATGTCTCACTCTCTCCCTCCCAATTCACGGGTCTTTGTTTCTGATCTTCTAAATCCCACCCACTTGAAATGAAGAAGTGGGAAAAAAATCCCCATCTCGCTTGCTTATACACTAACTTGTCCCCTGTTAATAGCATCCTAGTCCACTATTTGCGCTTTCGTGCTCGGGACGAGGTGATGGAGACTGAGAGTTGTTTGTCTTTCTCCTCGCCGCCAAACAGGATCACGCCGGAGAATTCACCAGGTTTGGAGCATAATTCCGGCTCTTTCTTTCAGTGTGACGACCTTCAAAAGTCTCCGCATCTTCCTCTAGCGCATCGGCATGAGTTTTTTATGGGACGCTACGCGGACGGCGGCTCCGCGGACTTTACGCACGGCGTCAGCACAACAACTCCCCGCGCCTCGCCTGGAAAACATGGCAAATTTTTGGAGAATATGAATCGGGATCAAAAACCTTCTTCGATCACTGAGAAGAACTCGTCATTTTATGAGAATAATTCCGATGGTAAGTTCTGATGGTAGTTTTGGGTTTCATAATAGTCAGCGGCGAAAAAACACACACTATAATAATAATATTTCTCAATTAAAGTTTAGCAAACTTTTGAAAAACTCCATCTCCCCATGCCATAACGGACTAGAACTGTAGAAATGTGACAAACCATTAATGTTTTTAATAGACACGTTTCTTAAAAGTATGTGGCAATTGGAAACGTAAATATTCTCTTACAATTAGGCTATATCAGATCAAATAAGATGGTGTTTATCTGTGATGATTAGAGATAGATAGGTCCATTTTAATATTTCATTTAATTATTCATTTAGTCTTTTCGGTCTATCAGTAGGTCTATTTCGTTCGATCTGGAATCAACAAGCATTTTGGAAACTGTCGGCTAAAAGTCACTTTGTAATTTTTTTTATTAGCGTTTAAATAGCCTACTCTTAAATTATAAATATATATAATAATCTAACATTAGCCTACAAAAAAAATTCGATATATCTCAATAACCGAACAGTAAACGTATAACAATAATCTTAAAAATATGCATAGCCTATAAGAAAATACACTATTGTGTTTTTAAGATGCAGTGTATTCGTTGCTATGTTCAATGGGTTTTCTAAATAACGACAAAAAGTTATTTATTTATTATATATTTTATTTAGGTTATTTCGCTATGTCTAAAATAGTTTTATAGGCTTTACAAGTGTTTTAATGACCCTTTTCAGGTTTAATCATCTCAAATTGCCTATACTACATTTGATATTTTATTATTTTGATCTTGGCACAAAAAGAAGATCGACTTTTTTTTTCTTCTTTATTTTGAACATTAGTAGTTTAAAGTTCAGGCCTGCTCCCAATATCCATAGCGCGTTTCGTCCTCAGACTTTTCCATATTCCGATAAAAATAAAACATTTATAAAGTTCTATAGGATCATTGACAATTATTTAAACAGGAGGTTGAATAACCTTTAAGGTGATTTCACGTTTTCTTCTCTTGCCGGGCTGGAACGATTTATTTCAGTCCCAATTTCTATAGGCTATAGCAGGCCTAAAATATTGCGATGCGAAGGCCTAATGCTCAGATGCAATATTTAATCAAATTACAGCATTCAAAACTGTATTCGTCTGCGCAGCATTGAGGCCTGTGTCATTAGCTTTTAAATGGCTTATTGTCACAAATTCTAAAGACGTACTTTGATGATCCTTTTAGATATATGAAATAACCGATTGTATGCTTGAGGGTTTTAAATTCGTTCCATTTATAAACGATATTGTTGATATTTACCATTTTCCATAAGTCAACAAACAGGTTTCCATTTCTGGAATAACTTAGGCCTATTTGTTTTAAGATCACGAGCCTTGTTCAGCCAGTATCTTTAGACTTTTAATTGGGAACCTTATACCTTATGGGGGTGTGTCTAACAAATATAGCTTGGATTTGATTATATGAGAGGTCAATACAACATTTCAAAGACAGACTCTCCTTAATGTTTTGTCTTTTGGCTTACAGTATAAGCAACAGAAAAAAATGCAAGGCTGTTTCAGCCATATAGCTGGGGTTTGTGGTCTATCTTGTTTCTGATACATAACTTTACTTTATTATCTATTCTCATAAAGACAATTTAGTCATTTTTACATTGATTTTGTAAATAATTCAGTCATCTTAGGATATATTTACTACACATAAAAAAGAAAATGGATAAAAAGTTGATAGATACATTCATATTACTGTTCTTAAAAGGGAGTTTAGCATTTTTTTAAAGTTTCTAAACTATTTCAAGAGATCAAATATAATGCACTTTAAATTTATGTAGCTCTAGTAAAGGGCTTCCTCTGTTTTGGTGAAAATTAAATTAGGAAGAGCCATAACTCATTTCTGCTACTTGTAATCACTGAGCAAAGAGACACATTGAGTTGTAAAGCAAACTGCCCGAGGACACTTTATGACCCAAGGTCAGATGTTTTTCATATCTAGAAACGTCTAAATTATAGTTTCACTCTTCAGATGGAGTTCTTGTGAGGAAACCAAACAACATCAACTCATTGATCATTATCAAACAATATAAGCGTATGAACTTTAGTTGTGCCCATTAAATACGTTAAATTTAGTAATTGTTTTTATAATGTCTCACATACAAGATTTTTGGTATGTATTTTATTTAGAGATGTCATTTTGTCATTTTATTGACCTATGATTACGCATGGTTTAAACATTATCTCTCCATTCTATCCGTTCAGGCAACTATGATAAATTGCATAAAGATATCTGAAAACATGACTCCAGATACATAGAAACTGTACACTGAGGCATGTGTTTTATTTTGCACATACAAATATTGCATTACAATTTTGTCAATGTCTCTCTATTTCTGGATAGAAGTAGTCATGAAAGAAGCTAAAACGCTATGGTTTATTCCTTTTAAAACAGAACTTCCCATCCTTTATATTCTCTTGAGAAAAGCAAACACGTCCTGTTTGAATGATGTTTATTATTATAGTGATTTTAACAGATTTTTTTGTTGTTGTTGTTGTCGTCGTCTTCAAAATTCTTCGACTTCTTACAACCTTTTAATCTGTCGCATCAGAATAGTGGAGTTTGTAATGACATGCTTTTTTATTGTATTGAAAAAGTATCCGAGCTAGCAAAAAAACCAACATTCATTCTAAACTCAAGCCATTCAATCTCAGGTTTCACGCTTAATCAAAACAGTAAGCTCTACTGACAGTGTGTTTTATTATCCTTTTTAAAGTATGTGGGATACTCAAAAACAGACAGAATATTTGAAGGAGAAAATGTTTGTCTTTTCAAGGTTGGTTTCATGGTCTACTATGTATTATAATTTGATACATATGATATTTTTGATTTTATGTTCCAGTCAGGAAGTATATTACATAAGGCCTATTGATGTACAACATGGCTTACACGGTTTACAGTAACATATACAGTGATTGCTATTAATTTATCAACAATATGTGTTTTTAGCTAAATTTATATTTGGGGAATATATTCATATAAAAACCTGGGTAAGACTTTATTTTACAGTGTCCTTGTTACATATGTTACATGCACTTACCACAACCCTAATCCTATACCCTAAATATAAATATATCCTATACCCTATACCCTTAACCCTATAGTTAATGATTATTACTTAGTACTTAAATATATAATTGCACTGTAACAATGACACCTTAAAATAAGGTGTAACCAAAACATGATTTTAAAATGTTTTCTTGGGATACATAAATACTGCATTATAATTCTGTTTGCTGTTTAATTAAAACTCACATATTTGACATGCTTTTTTTTGGTAAGTCTGAGTTCACTTAGTCCTTCCAGACAGCTAGCTATATCAAATGAGGAAATATTCAGGCTATACATCAAAATATCAAATACATAGTCATTAACAGCAGTTGAGGAGACAAGAAAAGCACTGTACTTACTCAGAAACTGGTGTTTAATTATGCTCTGTATAGACTAAATGGTCACTGATCTGCATTTAGTGGCAAATCTTGTCTGTTCGTAAGTCATTCTGTCTTGGTGTCAGCAGGAGATAAGACCCTACCCAAGCCCCTTGGCTATCCTGCATTAAACTCAGAGTGCTGTGGAAAACTGAAAGAGCCGCCCAACGAACTGGCTGGAGACTCCATCGCTGACTCCATCGACCTATCAGGCAAGAACAAGAAGCGGCGAAACCGGACAACTTTCAGCACCTTTCAGCTGGAGGAGCTGGAGAAGGTCTTTCAGAAGACGCATTACCCAGATGTGTATGCAAGGGAACAGCTGGCACTGAGGACGGAGCTCACCGAGGCAAGAGTGCAGGTGTGTTCGACAGGTTGTTAGCTATGCATGTAAGAGGAATATAAGATTAAATAAAACTGGTAATATTAAAAGAATCACGATACACTATCGTTCAAAAATGTAGGGTCTGAGATTTTTAAATGTTTTTAAAATGTTAAATGTAAGTCACTTATGCTCATCAATGCTGCATTTACTAAATCAAAAATACATTAAAAAAAGTAATGCTTTGAAATATTATTACAATTTTAAACAACAGTCGATATGTCGAAATGTAATCCAGTCTTCAGTGTCACATGATCCTTCAGAAATCATTCTAATACCCTGATTAAATGAAATAGAAATATTTCTTATTATTATCAATGTTGAAAACTGTTGAAAATCATGATACATTTTTGATACAGGATTCTTTCAGAAAAACAGCATTTATTTCAAATAGATCTTTTGTAACATTGTCAAAGTACTGTCAGTTTTGATTAGTGTATCAATTTCTGTAGTATAATTGATTATATGATTAATATACCTGGATACTAAATACTAAGTTGATAAAATTGTGATTGAAGAAAAGATGAATACATCTGACATAAGACAGAGGTGTTTAATTCTGACAGGGCCTATACTTCAGCTTCAGCTACAGTCTCAAGCAATACTTCAGCTTAATGTTCTTTCCCCAGGTGTGGTTCCAAAACAGACGGGCCAAATGGAGAAAAAGAGAGCGCTACGGGAAGATGCAAGAGGTGCGAAACCACTTTGCTGCTACATACGATATCTCCCTTCTCCCTCGCTCCGACACATACCAGGTAAACACAAGAAAACACAAAAGACACAGAGAGTGTGAGACAGAGCATGAGAACAAGAATACTTTTTTTTTGGTCTAGTATTTCAACATACACTGGGGACTCGCTTTGGTTTGGCTGGGGATATAGTGAACATTGTAACAGATTATATTTGTTGTCAACAACAAAGAGATCGAATTTGGTTTTAGGGGCCAGTTACACAACACCATTTTCAACTAAAACTAAAGTTTTAGTTCATTTACACGACAGCTTTTGGGGGTCTGAAAACGCAAACTTTTGAAAACAGGTATGATGTGAAAATGAAACTACAAAAATGCACATTTTGGATAACGGTGACATCATGCGCATGCATGTTAAGTGTTCAGTCTCAAGGTGAGTAGTGTTTCTTTATAAAGTGACATCGCCAACTACTGGCCTGGCATGCATAATGCAGGATCCGTGTGAATGGGGATCTGTCCTCTGAACACGAAAAACGCAAAGGAAAAACTTTGTTGTGTAAAAGTACCCTTATATTGTATATTATATTGTCTGATGCAATGACATCAATCTGCTCTCATGGCATATAGCATTTACACAAAAATATATAAATTATATATCGTTACTAATGCAAAAATAATGTAAAAGGAAGAAAAATTCAAAATGTATGTTTTTTTCCCCAGACAATATTCTATAATAGGTATTAATTCTAATACATATTAGACTAAAAATGTATTTTTGTGTGTGTGTTTTTTTAATGTCCACAGATGCAAAATAACCTATGGCCAAGCAGTGCGGGAACGGGAGGTGTAGGCGGAGCGGCCAGTGGTTGTGTTCTGGGCACGGAAAACATAGCGTCATCCTGTATGACCCCTTATCCCCATCCTCATGGCAACCTACCCGGGCTTATGGGTATGTCTGCATCTGCAGGCCATCCTCATCACCATCATCATCACCACCCAACCCACCACCCTAGCATCAACGGGATATACTCACTCCATGGCTTCCCAGGAAGCCTGGGGGCCCATTCCTTTGAGCCCGGACCAGAGTCTGAATACAAGCCCTCAGGCCTGGTGGCCCTGCGCATGAAAACCAAAGACCCCGGGAGCCTGTTATCCTGGCCGACATGACCGTGCAGCTGCAATTGCGATTGCGATGACATCACTGAGCCAACAAACATTTAGCATGCCTGCACAAACCGGCATGTTAGTGTTACTCAGAAACACAACTGAAAGACATAATTTGTAAATGCTCAATGTACACATTTAATTTTTGCAGGCTTCCAGATGTTTTCATGGCAAAGAACTATCTTGTGCCCGGACTCTTTCCCTTTCCCTAAGGAAGCATCTCACTTGTTTGTGTGATTTTGTCGAAACCCAGTGAGTCATAATGGGCTTTGCACACAACTTGCCTTAATATAAAATGATTTCTGGGATACTAAAACTGTAAAAATGATGTAATATTAATTAGCAAAGAGGATGTGCAACATGTTTATTTAAGTATATGTTAATGTTAATCTCATAGTTTCAGTGTATGCAGTGTTTTAGCCCCATTATGTATATATGTAGCCCCAGTCAATAAATGATTTTCCATTTCCCAACTTTGTGCATTCAAATACGTCACCACCTTCTTCTGCAGGAATCTCTGCATTACATTGCATTTTGTGTTTCTGATTGCTTTTTCTATTACAATGGTATCCTATTGGTTTCCGTTGATATTAGAGATTATTTATTTATTTAATATGTTTCATATCCATACTTGGCTTGCTCATTTATTACTTTAGCCACGATCTTATATTCACTTAAAAACACCATAATTTAATAACATTGTTAAATGTAATCTTTAACAAACTACTTTGAGCATTATAGAGTTGCTCAATTCACTTGCTGCATTAAACAAATATTTTGTTGCGTTTTATTTTTAATTTAATTAGACAAAATTGTAAACCATAATTTTGGTATCGACCAGAATTTTAATATTAATGCATCCTTAATTATAATCTTAAAAAGCATTTGGAATGTGTGGTTTTAGTATAACACGGCAAATTGGCAACTTTTGGATCTACAAGCATCTCATAAAATTCTAATGCAAGAATTCTTTAAGGCTGGCTTACGTGTAGAGTGAAACATGTTGTATTTGAGAGAGGACATGGCCGTCTAATGTGTAATTTTAAATGTGTGTTTTGCTGTAGGCTGGCTGTAAAGGCTGTCAAATGTCACTCGATACATCAGCAGCATGTGACAGCCCTGCTAATACAAAACCAACTAAGTAACCACAAGCCCTTCTCTCCTGGACTGATGATGGATTCCAAGGTTTTTCCTCTGTCATACCCATCAATTGTAGGTCTGGGGTCTGACAGCAGAGCAGAACCACAAAGCCTAATGAATTATGAGTCAACGCACATGTTATGCTACTGTTTCATTTAAAAGTCTTGGACAAAAATCAAAAAAGTTCCTGAAGCTGGCTCTGTGGTTGGATGTATTGGATAAAAGGGAAAAAATGAAAAGTAATAACATTTTTGCATGGTGCAAAATGCACATAGCCAATCAAACTAGTCGAATTTAAATTCTGCCTGCATATTTTTGCTCATTCAATCTTTCTGACATTGACGTTTAACTAAAACTAATAGATATACAGTTGATCATGTTTGATGTGTTTTTGGAATCCCGATCCAGTGGGAAATAGCTGAAGTTAAAGTGTTCTGTTGATACAAGTGCCAAACAGCCTTGAGGAGGGCAGTTCTGTGACCCAGCAGTGGGACTGGTGTGGGTTATTCAGCTCCATCTGGGTTTAATGACTGCGTGCCAATCCTGCCAGGCACTCTTTCAGGGTGATTCACTTCATTTAGATGACACATAAGACGAAATTGTTTGAGATGAAAAAAAGTTGCAGTGACAGGATTTTCAAAGCTTCTTTCATTTTCCTAATTCTCAAAATGGGAACAGATCGACACTCGCTTTGGGGCAAGCATTTCCTGCTGCTTCTTTCCTTTGTGCATTGAGGATGACAGAAACACTGGATCACATTAAGTGCCAGTTTAGCGGACTGTGCCGTGTTTTGGAGAGAGCTGACATGTGGTTCCAATAGAGGATAGAAAGGGAGGCTGACAGAAAGTCTCTCCACACCCACAGCTTCGAATTCCAGCCTGATCTTTCAAGAAAGTGGAGCCAGCTCCAGCTACACATGCAAACTGATTAAATCCCAGATTAAAGGATGTGATACAGAAATAAAGTTCAGGAATACAAGAGAAGCGTTACTAAATGGATGAGAACTACAATGAAACTGGCAGGATGAAAAATGTACAGAAAGAGAGTGTATTGTACTAACTATTGTAGGCTGTAATAGAACACACAATATTAAAGTACACATGAATCTAAATATTTATGATTAATATAAACCATAAAAATCACCAAAATTGAGTTGACCTGTCGTAATGACTAGGCCTGCAGTTTGAATGGCAAGTTAACTGGCAGCTAACTAAATCTATTATAGCCTACTTAAATAAAAATATATAAACAAAATTTAAAATGATATAATGTGTTAGCTTGTGAATTTTGTATATTCAATCCTTATTTATTTTCCGAATTGCATGCTTGCTCTCTTTTGACCACACAAGAAACATTTATGAAGCCAAAACATTTCTTGTTGTTGCATGTAGCTCCAGATTAGAGGATTTTTATACATTCCTTTTTGTAACATTTAACTGTGCCCTTTTACATAATATTTTACATTAGCCTTTGGTTATTTGGGAGACAAAATATATTCCACCGCTCTGAAAATCTTCATTATTCAAAAAAATATTAATTTTATAAGGGTGAACCCCGTCGACTGCTAATACTGAACCGACATGGTTAAAAAGCTATTCTTCACGTTTACACTAACGTGACCCTTCCCGTTCACTTCAGTGAAACAGGCAAACATCACCATCTGTTGGACATAAAGTGCAATACAATTGAATATAAACTACTTTTTTTTTTTTTTTTGACCACTCACATTTTATAAAGATTACATTTATAATTGAAATGAAATGTAAGACGAAACTCCCAGTCTTTTAGCATCAACTAAAAGTAAACTCTTTTTAAATGTAAACATATTTTCTGCCAGATTTATTGATTCGTCGTGTTTATTTAAAAATGATGGAATTCGGTGCAGAAGCACACATATAATATTTTAAGAGCATGTCCTCAAGGAAGATTTAAATGTCACCTCTCTTGTTTATAAAGCGGCTATGGTAAATATTTGCCGTTTGAAGCTAAAATGGTGTACACCAAGACTGGGCGATGTGAGGGCGGTCAAGATTGACAGACAGAACAACCACTGGCGTTGACGTTTCTCAGAGATTCAAACCAATCAAAGTCGACGGGCGGGGCATGCTTTAGTCTTGACAAGATGGCGTATGCGGTTGTTTTGCCGCAGGGACACTGAACAAATTATACTATTTCTTGTGTAAATTCGTTGCCATCGCTGTAGCATAACTGTTAAAAAGTGTTTTATTAGACGCGCAAAGCCAGAGGATATCTACCATGAAAGGGAAAGAGCGGTCGCCGGTGAAAAAGCGTTCAAGGGCCTTGGATGATATACGAGATAGGGGAGGAAGCCACCCGACCAGTAAGAAAATGGGGGTTATCTCGATTTCTGGCGGTGGGAGCAACAACGGCAACAGTTCTTCTAAAGGCGAAGGGGGCTCTGCACGACGGGGGCTGATCGGAGATAAAAGAGATGGAAGGGATTTTGACGGACATGTCTCCAGTCGGACTGGAAATAACCACGGTTACACCAGCCCCGTTGCGAGCTCGAGCGGCAAGAATCACGCGTCGAGCTTGTCCTTAGAGGCGGCCGCGCGCACCAACTCACGCGGAGAGTCGCGCGCCCCGCTTCCCACCAACGAAAGTGAGTACAAAACTTTAAAAATCAGCGAGCTCGGCTCCCAGCTGAGCGACGAGGAAATCGAGGACGGCCTCTTCCACGAATTCAAAAAATTTGGTGACGTGAGCGTTAAAATTAGCCGAGTCAACGACGAGAGAATCGCATTCGTCAACTTTAGGAGACCGGATGATGCCAGGGCGGCAAAGCACGCGCGAGGACGGCTGGTGCTGTACGACCGTCCTTTGAAAATCGAGGCTGTCTACTTAAATAGGCGGAGAAGTCGGTCTCCAGTAGATAAGGACCATTTCTCTGTCGTAGCAGGCCATAGACATTTGCATACCCAGAGGCCGCTCTCTCCTACCGGTCTGGGTTACAGAGACTACCGGTTACAGCAGTTAGCGCTGGGCCGGCTTCCTCCTCCCCCACCCCCGCCCTTACCGAGAGAGCTTGAAAGAGAAAGAGAATTTGCCTTTTATGAAGCGAGGGCGCGGCCCGCGTACATCGCTGAGCGAGCCGCTCCTTTCCGCGAGGAGGACTTTATCTCTCCTGAGGACGACCAGAGAGCCAACCGCACACTATTTCTGGGTAATTTGGATATTACTGTGACTGAAAATGATTTGAGGAGGGCTTTTGAACGATTTGGGACCATCACTGAGGTGGACATTAAAAGACCCACTCGGGGCCAGAGCAGCACCTATGGCTTTCTTAAATTTGAGAACTTGGACATGGCCCATAGAGCAAAAATTAGCATGTCTGGAAAAGTCGTGGGCCGAAACCCCATCAAAATTGGCTATGGCAAAGCCACCCCCACCACACGCTTATGGGTGGGCGGTCTTGGACCTTGGGTGCCTCTGACTGCGTTAGCCAGGGAATTTGACCGCTTTGGCACTATTAGGACTATAGACTACAGAAAAGGGGACACCTGGGCTTATATTCAGTATGAAAGCCTGGATGCCGCTCAGGCAGCCTGCACGCATATGCGTGGATTTCCTCTCGGCGGTCCCGACAGGAGGCTGAGGGTGGACTTCGCTGACACAGAGCACCGCTACCAGCAACAGTTCTTGCAGCCCCTCCCTTTGCAACACTATGAAATCGTGGCTGAGTCTTTTGTCCATCGTGCCACCCCCGAGGCCATCAGGGTCCGAGAACGGACTCCCCCACCACTGCACTTCAGAGAACGAGAACTGTATGCCGGGGCTGAATGGCCTGCCCCTGCCATTCGTGAACGTGTACGAACTCCTGCATTTGAGCCCCTTGAACACTTGGAGCGTGAACGTCGGCGAGAGGCGTGGTCGCTGGAGCGGGAGCTTCCAGCCAGGGACGCTGCACGCAAACGACGGCTCATGGAGGACGGGCGACATCTGGAGTGTTCGCCGGACAGCAGCAGTGAGTGGGCAGCCCGACGCCGCAGGCCGCCGTCCCTTGAAGGCAGCCCGGGAGGGAGCAGCCGTGACGGGCGATTCAGCGACTCAGAGCGGCCAGCGCGAGCAGATCGGGTGTCACCTGCACGAGAGAGCCGCAGCAGCCTGGACCGGGCTCCAGGTGAGAAGCGCATAAAAGGCAGCAACGTCTCAGAGTCCATTGTCGGAGCCAGTCCAGCGGAAAGAAAGCGCAAAGCAGGCGATTCAGCCAAAGGTGTCTCCAAAAGGGACAGGTCTGAGAGCAGCTCCAAAAGCAATCAGGCTTCAAAGCAGGATGCAGGGGGCAAGCTGAGCATGGCCTGGAATGGCATGCTGCTCCTAAAGAACAGTAACTTCCCAGCCAGCATGCATCTCCTGGACGGGGACCTGAGCGTCGCCACCAGTCTACTCATCGACGGCAGCACGGGCGGCAAAGTCACTCAGCTGCGCATCACGCAGCGCCTCCGCCTCGACCAGCCCAAGATCGACGAAGTGTCTCGCCGCATCAAAGTCGCAGGCCCAGGCGGGTATGCGGTTCTACTGGCGGTTCCGGGCAGCTCCGAGGAGACTTCGTCTTCGGACCCAGCAGCATCGACGCAGAGGCCCCTGCGCAACTTGGTTTCGTACCTGAAGCAAAAGCAGGCCGCCGGGGTCATCAGTTTACCCGTCGGGGGCAGTAGAGATAAGGACAACACTGGGGTCCTGCACGCATTTCCACCATGTGATTTCTCTCAGCAGTTCTTAGATTCTTCTGCGAAAGCTCTTGCCAAAACGGAAGAGGACTTCCTGGTCATGATCATTGTGCGAGGAGCATCCTAACAATCATAATACACACTAAAGTATTGTTAAAAGCAAGCTTCTCTTAATGTCTCTTAATTGCATGCTCTCTAAAGCAGAAGTGGTACTAGAGTAAAGGGCAAATGTTATTGCTCTGCCAAACATGTACAAAAATGAGAGAAAAAGGCCCATTCGCATAGCAAAGTTTAGCTCTATAGCAATATATTTGTTTTCCATTGCAATTTATTCAGATGTCTAGTTTGTGATAAGTTGTACCCTGCGTAAAAAAAGAATGAGTGAAATTGGGCATATTAGAATAGAAATTTAATTTGCTATTGGTCATTAAACACTGTCTAGTTACAATACTTCCTATCAACATGTATTTCAGTCAGATTCCAGACAGTTATCCCTGTACGAATTAATTTCTGTGAGTGTTCATTTCATTCATGTTCATGGTTATCAATAGACCTGATTTAACGGGAACCTGGTTTGTGTCTTGATGCTTTGAACAATCATTCAGTAATGGGGAGTGTAATATAGGTATATAGTCCTGTAGGCAACTAAAACAGGCAGAATATTTTGCTCAGTGAAATGCATGTTTATGCTTGTTCTACTGTAAGCTGTTGCAGAGGTTTAATATACAAAGATGTAGCCAAAACAATGTCACCAGTGTTATATTGATTGAAACGGGCTGCATTTCAACACCCCCTTATCACATAAAAAGAAAAAAAAGTCTGTGAACATATTTTAATTATAAAAGTAGATATTTCTAAGCCCTCCTTAGACCAAAGCATTACGTCAAACATCACATTTTTCGTTTAAAGAAGAAGGAAAAAAAGGTATTCTGACATACTGTTTTTATGTTTTTGGGTTACATTGGAAAGGTTTTGAATGAAGCATGATTCTGGTTTCAAAGTGAGATCGTGTAAAATGTCTCAGTTCAAAATGATGATGGGTGTCAGATAATTAATTTGATAGCATAATGTGGTTTTAATTTGATTTTCCCCATAGGACTGTCATAATTTTCCAGATATATCCTCTTTACAGTGAAATTGTTAATGCTGGTGTTCTTACAAAGGTCTCTTTATAAAGATAAAGACAAAAAGATGCATTCGCTATAAAAACAGACTTTTCAAATCATTGATGTTAAGTGCATGTGGCCTATTATGTAATATTTTGTCATCGTCACTTGTAATTTGCTAAAATGCCATGTGGATAGCACTGAGAATGTAAAGGGATGGTTCACCCCAAAATGACACTTCAACACCCTGTGTTGTGCCAAACCTGTATGAGTTTCTTTCACCAACATTCGTCAAAATATATTGTGTGTTTAACAGAAGAAAGAAACTCATAAGGGTGAGTAAATGACAGGATTTTCATTTTTGGTGGGGATAGTTCACCCAAAAATGTAAATTCTTTCATCATTTACTCACCCTCACGTTCCAAACCTGTATGAGTTTCGTTCTTCTGCTGAACACAAAGGAAGATATTTTGAAGAATGTTTGTAACCAAGCAACCATTGACTACCATAGTAGGGAAAATAGTATATGTAGTATAAATACTATGGTAGTCAATGGTTGCTTGGTTACAAACATTCTTCAGAATAACTTCTTTTGTGTTCAGCAGAAGAACGAAACTCATACAGGTTTGGAACAACTTGAGGGTGAGTAAATGATGCCAGAATTTTCATTTTTGTTTGAACTATCCCTTTAAGGTGTGAACCAAACAGAGAGTGGCCTAATGATTTGATTCTTGTGCAGCTGTATGACAGTCCTACGTTTTATTTCATTGACACCTTTAGTTGACTATACATTTAAATATGTTCATAGTTTAACAGCCATTTTGGTTTGAAATCTCACACACTGTTGTGGTTCTTAGGTGTCATTGTTTGAATGGTTTTAAAATGGCAGTCTATACTTTACTCTTAAATCCTGAAGAAGTAGAAATTTGTGTTCTTAGTCTGTTTAGCTAATTGCAGTGTACTGATCTGATGCATAACTAACATCTTTTCATGTATGACTTTTCTATTCTTCTTCACACTAAATTGTGTTTTAAAAAGTTGATTTGATTGGTGATTTCACAATACAACAGCTCTTTGTGTACATGATTAAATGGACATACTGTACGTACAGGACAGCAAATGGACCGTTCCACAAGTGGACTTCACATGGCTGGAAGCAGAAAGAATTGTTTGAAATAATTCAGGAGCCCTTTGGATGCACGGGGGCAAGAGCTTTCCATTTAGTGTTAGTGTACTCTCACTGAGAGCATCTTCCTGCTTGTGTAATTGTTTTTTTTTTTTTTTGTGCTTACAGTTCCCGTATTTAAACGGAAATAATGACACTCTTGATTTGTGCTGTGTTTACCTAATTTCTTGATTGGGGAGAAAGAGGAAGCGTCACTCACTCCTTGCACAGCTCTTGACGTGGCTGTTTGTACACACACAAAAAGTGCACTGGCCCCTCATTTGATTATATCACGCTATCAATAAATTGTTTCATTTGAGGGAGAAATGTTTATTCCTTGGAAATCAATTGAAGAACGCCTGCGCTGCTTTTTTCGGTTGTGTTTCGGGAGGAATTGTTGCTCAAATGCTTGTTTCTGCTCAGGAAAGAGAAATGCTCCTTTGTGTTCGGCCCGGGATCAGTCATGGCAGTGAGAGCAAAGCTCTTTTGAGGCTCGATGTTGTTGTTGATCTGTGTTTTCCACCCTTGTGTCCTGGAGTTGCCCCACATGCTAAGTAACCTGAGGGTGCTGCTGCCCCACAACCCTCAAACAGATCAGGGAGAAAGGGGCCGTTCTGCTGAGCGTTGAGAATGAGCGGAGAGATGATGTTTGCGCAGACCTTCATCTAAACTGATCTGTTTCAGCACCTTTTGATCCCCTCAGGCGTGGCGGCTGCTCCCCGTATGTGTCCCTCAGCTGGAAGTATCCAGGCTTGCCGTAACCTGGCCGGCCACGCTATGCATTGCCAGCACGACTGCCTGAACCTGATATCAGAGATTTCCAATTCAGAGGAGCAGGCATTTGTTTATCCCATCCTTTGATTTCGTCTGATATGATTTTGTTTTGCTCCATTGAAAATCAGTGAAGGAAGAGGATTTAGAAAAAGCCAAAAGCGGTTTTAGCCTTCGAAATTATGTACGATTTTGGTAGTTCTGTTTCCCTAAACGTTTGTTTTCCGAAAGAGATTTTAAAAATGCATCCAGATGATCGGTACGTGGTTAATTGACCCTCCGTTGTGAAGAACCCCTGAAAGAAAACAAGCTGCCCTGGTGAACTCCACCCAAAGTTAACATGGAGTTTGCTTGCGAGGAGCCTCGTCAGGAGGAAGCGAATGAACACCACCTCCTTCCCTTTCCTTAGTAAGACATCCAGTCAGCTGCATCACTTCACCAGCAGCTCATTCCGGCCTCTGCCGTGAGGATCCAGACCAGTCCTCTGGTGTGGGTGGTGAGTAAGGGAGCGTTTGCTTCATACCAGGTCTTTAGACTCAGAGTCTACCTGGTACAGGTAAGTGTCAGTTAAAGCAATGCATTAGAACATTACCATTGACTGTGACTGATCTTGGTTTGTATGATCCAAAACCTTCATTTCTATATTTTTGGTAGGAGGTCAAAGACTTCAAATAAACTGGCAATAAGGATGTTCATGTTAAAGCACTAGTTCACCTGAAAATGTATTCGCTCGTGTTCTTCCAAACCTGTATGACTTTCACTTTTTTTTTTCTCTCCGTATAAAATTGTCATTTTGGTCCTGTTGACGTTAACTGTACGGGCAACAACGGTTAAAACATTCTTCCAAATATCTTATGTTCTACAGAAGAAAGTCATACCGGTTTGGAATGACACGAGGGTGAGTAAATGATGACAGAATTGACAGTACTATTCCTTTCATTTGAGAATAATAAACGGGTAACGCTTTACAACAAGGTTTCATTGGTTAACTAGTTAACATGAACTAATGTTCATTTCAACATTTACTAATACATTATTAAAATCAGAAGTTGTATTTGTCAACATTAGTGTTAGCACTGTGAAGTGACATGAAAAAGCAAGGAACTAACGTTAACAAATGTATTGCTCAAGGTCAGTTCATGTTAGTTAACAAACGAGACCCTACTGTAAAGTGTTACCAATAAATGCGTTGTATTTTTAAATGTAGATAAATGAATAACCTCCATATTATTCACACGTGCAAAAATAATAGTTGGTAGCATCCCTAGAATGACCATGACCATTTGAAATAAATAGAAAACATTAGCAAACATAAAAAAATTAGCTAAGTGTGTTGCCATTCTGTCATTTTCATTTGGATTATGAAAAATTGGAAACTGCTTTTACTAGATCTAAAACAACCAAATTTGCATATGACATTCAACATAATGCCACACTTCATTTTAGCTTTTGTATTTTTATAGTGCTTCTCATTTCAGTTAAAGCGTCACTACATTTACTGTTAATCAGCCTTATAATCCTAACAATGAACTTACCGGTAACACTTTACAATAAGGTTGAATTAGTTAACATGAACTAACCATGAACAGCACCTCTGTTCAGCATTAGTTAATCTTTGTTAACGTTAGTTCATAAAAATCCAGCTGTTCATGGTTTGTTCATCTTAGTTCACAGTGCATTAGCTGCAAGATGCTAATAATGCATTAGTAAATGTTGAAATAAACATTAACAAAGGTAAATAAATGCAGTGCATTATTAGTTCTTGTTAACTAATTAACCTTATTGTAAAGTGTTACCAACTTACCTTATAAATTCTGATCATTTCAATTGTTAACTTTCTTGAAATTACTGTAACTGATGGATTCTTAGAGCACTAGTACACAGTAACATTTTGTCCTAATGATAGGAATAAATGTAGAAGATAGCATTACATTAGTTATGCAGTAAACCTCATTGATTCTGGACAGACTTGAAAATAACCAGGGGCTTATTGTGTTAAATATCTCCGTTTCAATTATGATGGGTGTCAGTAAAATCATTTTATTGCATAAGGTTTTATGTGTGACATTTTACACTACAGTGACATTCATTCTGGTATTCTTATGAAGGGTTATAAACCTTTATGTTTAACTTTCATAAACATAAAGACAAACAGGAATTTTCTATACAAAAATAGATTTCTGCTTATAAAAATGAATAGAATTTACAAGCTGAAATATACTCCATCATAAAAAAAGAACATTTTACAGTATATTTAAAGAAATATTGGTGTTTACATTTGGACTATTGCGGTCTCATTTGGAAGGCTGTGCCCTCCGGAGGTCACATTTGTCGGCCACATACGTCAATTGAGGCTGCCAGAAAAAACGAAATTACAATAATTTACACCTCACAAGGTCAATTTCATAATGATTACTTTTCTGAAATGAAACATCCATGCGGCCCACAGAGGTGACCTCCAGAGGGAGCAGCCTTTGAAATGAGTCCGATGTGGTGCGGTTCCGTGCAGAACACATCTGTTGGCCAAAAAACATTTAGCCACTGGCTAACATTAAATCTATTTGCATGAACAAATATACCTGAAATAATTAATCTCTATAACATTTGTACTTGTCCAGTTTCAGTTACACGTTGAGACAACACCATGCCAGTGATGAAAATGACGAGCTCTCTCAGCCCATGGCGCTCAGCTGCGGTCTCTTGTGTCTTCACCACAGTTCTGACTGACTGGCCTGGCTTCTGATGCTATGGAATGGGCCTGGTAACTTGGTAACCGTAGGTCTCCACGGTAACACTCAAGCCCCTCCTCTGGCCTCATTTGCATAATGTCTTTGTGTAGTCCTGGCACTGTTCCCTTCCCACTTTTCCAAGTCATGAAAAGAACATATTAAGTCTGACAGTCCAAAACATTAGCTCATTGTTCCTGGTCGTAGCTTAGTTCTCTGCATAAGCTACCACATGATGACTAGAAGCTATTTCAGGCCTCACAAGAAGCTTTCTATCCTCTGATCTGACTAAGTGAATTATTGGAAATGTAGTTAATTGTGCAAACAGTCACAATTTGCTCTTTAAAAGTTAATTCTGAACACAGTATAATGTTGACCTATCTGCGTCCACCGCTGTTATAACTGATTGTTTTTTTTTTTTTTTACAGATGTCCTGATCTGAATCAGTTCAAGGTGGACAGATCCAAGTATCATTGATTATAAGGATATGTATTTTATGCATGTAATTGATGAGATTTTCCTACACATGTTTTTATGTGCTATGTTTTTGGTGTCTACAGAACATCAGTGTTGCACTGTGGGTATCCATCAGTGATTAAACACGAAAATAGTGTCTCATCATGGCTCACATTTCTGTAAGTACCAGTTTTTTTTTATTTTAATCTAAGCTCTCTCTCTCTCCATTTTAGAATTGAGTAGGTTCATATTAATATTAATGGGTGTTAATGATTTCTTGTAATGCAGTCATATTTTCATATAAGAGTAATGTCTTATAATGATGCATTAAAAATGCAAATGCTGCCTACCATTGTTGCATGTACTACATTCAGTGCTTTCAATAAAGATATTTTGTTACACCACTTTGTGCAGTATTTTGATTTTACACACATGGAAATGCTACCTTTTTTTCAAAAAGCGAATAATAATTTTAAGAAAATTGATGTACTTCAGACAGTTGCATTTCAAAGATTATATTATCTATAATCTATATTCGTGGAGCACATGGAGAAAATCTCCCGGGTATCAACAAATGTTTAACAGAAACTTTTGACCAGTGGCAAATTTACAGCTGGCTTTAAATGCAGTCATGTAAATACTGACAGTTGTGAGCATCGTCAAAAAAAATCATTATTAAAAACCTTCAGAAACAGTAAAAAAAAACAAAAAAACAAAACCCTAATAACTCCAATACCAGCATAATGCTATCACATTTCCACACAATTACATAATCACTAACAGTACAGGATATCTGAAGTCTGTCATTGACGAAAACAGTGTTATTGTGTCCCCTTTACCGTCTTTAAGGCTAGTTTTTGAGTTTACAATTCGTACAACAATACCAAAACATTTCTTACCCATTTCTCCAAAGAAACCTGCTCATTAAACAATTAAAAGTGATAAAGAAATGCATTCTGACAGAAAAAAAAAAGTGTGCCATACTTTTCTTATCTTTGCGATGTGCTTATTTGTAGCAGTTGCGCGTGTCTTGCTCATTCTTGTTAGGAAATACTGTTTGTCATTGCTTGCTGATGAAAGGAAAGAACTAGACATTCCAGAACATGGATTGCCTGTTAATTGACACAACATTCCAGTGGCAGTACATCGTCAGTGCCTCTAGAGGGCGACAGCTCACGCAGAACTACTGGAGAGAACTAACGTGCGAGCTGTAACTAGATCGTATTTCTAAATACAAAGGACATGTTCAAATGCATAGATTGATAAATTATATTTCTATTGCATCTTTGGCTCTCATCACAGGATATTTAGCACAGTCATCGTGTACAAAGGCAAATAGTGGTGACAAACAGTGCACTGTAGATTACCCAGCAAAACCTACAAATACAAACCTATAAAATGACAATAAGTATAAAGGATTTGCACTTTACAGAAACTCTCCACATAAATGCTCACCATCTGGGCCTCTTGTACAGGTACACGTGAACCCACAAACCAACTGACCTAATTGCAACACTTGGCTCATTAGCGTCAGAAGAATATTCACTTGTATTCATGCAGCAGTGAGCTCCAGAAAATCTCTTGGTTGTTGTCAGCAGTGAATGATAGGAAGACTGATTTGGCACCAGCAAGAAAATAAGTCCATGTCTGAAATATTCAACCCCAAAATGTCTTCCAGTTGGGGCATTGACGGCAAAGCAAAATCTATGTTGTTTTCAGTCATTGTGCCATTACGTAGTCCTTTACACGGCTTCATAACAACTGATACATTGCAAATACACATCAACAGACATGACCGGGAATTACAGGCTCAAAATAGGGACTTGCTAAGGAAGCAGCCCTCTTATGCTTATTGCATAGACCATCTGACCAAATACCCTTATTTTAGTTCTATTTGCCTAAGTGTGTAAAATGTGTGATACGCGAATTTACAATCATGTCAGTGGAAGCTATTTCCTTATGAATTCAGATTCATGATTCTTATGTGGTGATGAAGACTCCTAATTTTGTTCTTGTTCTGATCTGATTGTCATTAAAGATTGCGATGAGGGAAACGTACTATATGTTTATATATCAAACCAATTCAACAAAATCCATTCTCATTCACCCACCAACAAAATAGTTTGCATTGTAGTGTCCTCAAGCATTCATTTATTGGTCTCTGGATTCAAATGAACATTCATTTGCATGCCACACTGTGGTCCCGCCAAATGTCCAGGTCAGGTCCTCTTCCGATCAGCGAAACCACATGACATGGTGGAAAGTAAAATGGCTTTGAGTTTATTTCTTTATTATACAACACCATTCCTCTGAGGCGCCGGGCAGAAACAGCCGTTATTCCACATCAATTCTTCGTTTATCATCTCCAGCCGTTTCTTTCGGGCTTGCCAGCGTCTCGCCAGAGGCTCGAGGAAAAGAGAAACCGATGATAACAGGTAACACACACCTGCCAGGTAGAAGGAGCAGTCGTAGGTCTGAGTGTAGTCGTATAGGAAGCCTTGGGGATAAAACGCAATGCGTTAGACATATATTTAACTGTTGGCTAAGGAATGTTTTTCTTAAGTAAAACGACATTCAGTAACCTAACGCTTAAGATGATGGACAGATGGAGAAAACTTTCTTCACTTTCCACCCCAGAATTTCCCACACCTGTTTTCTGACTGGATATGCTTTTAAAACGACAGCTTGTTTTCACTACGCAAGCAACGGCGGGTCAAGTCCGGAAAGGCCTTGGGTAGGATAGAAAAATCAGTTTTGCTTCCCTGGCTGCTCATTATTTTTGGTAGGCGGGGGGATTGTGAAAGGGGGCCCTGACAAGATGGTTCATGTTAGCATAACTGTGTAACAGAGTTCAGGGCAAGGTCTATACTCGCCTTCCTAAAGAGGCCCCTCTGCAAGACATGTATTTCCAAGAATCGTACCTCGCTTTACAGCTGTTCTACATAAGGAGATTCTGTATTGGTATTTATTTTATTGTTGTATATTGCTAATAAATAGCAGCAAATAAGACAAATCAATTAAATGTTCTATAATCCTGTTCTATATTATGATGAAAAGGTGCCAAATACTGCATATTAGGGGGGAAAATAAGCCTTTAAATCTAACCAGACAGGTCGTCCTATTTTTAGATGGGTTAACATGTCTCCCATCTGTAGCCCACTTAAATAGAAATGTGAAACTATATGACCTCAGTGTCCCTCAAGCCACACACACACAGAAGCAGGCTTGTCTTGCACATTATCAGACTGGCCAAGACTTTCCAAAGCTGCAGGTTATTTTCATGAGACATCAAGACTACATTTACAGATTGATGCTTGCATGATCTAGTCATGGAGCTCTTCCAAACCCCACATACCTGCCAGAGGAGGACCTGTGAGACAGCCAAGACCCACAAAGAACATTGAGAACCCCATCGAGTTGTTCAACTTTTCAGAACCCACCAAGTCCACCTGGAAAACACAGATAGGAAAATGAACCATACTTATGATAGATGATATATGACAGACTGACTTCTCTGACTAGGCCAGAAAAACGGAGCTTTGGTTAGCAAACTCTTTCATATGACAAATAAACAAGGCGTTATCATTAGGTAAAGATTTAAACAGCACAGTAAACCCCATTTTTGTTGTTTTCATTGTTCATGTTTGGAATAAAATGCACATGGGTTCGCCAAGCTCGCCTTCAGTGGACTTATATATTTATATTATTGTTATAAAATAATTCAGAATTATTTTTTTCAGCATCATTACTCCAGTCTTCAGTGTCACACGATCCTTCAGAAATCATTCTAATCTGCTGATTTGACGCTGAAGAGACAGTTGTTCTGCTTAATATTTTGTAATATTTCAACTGTGATACTTTTTTCCCCAGGACTTTTGATGAATAGAAAGTTAAAAAGCACAGCATTTCTTTAAAATATAATTGTTGTAACAGTGTTAACTCTTCAATATCACTTTTGACCAGTTTAATACAACTTCTTTTACAGACCCTAAACTTTTGCATGGACGTGTATATATTTAATACATTTAAGGACTTTAACATTTACAGTACCATTGCTGTAATGGAGCATGTTTTCACATTTACTCAATAATTCAATCCTAAAAGAACAGCTGATTTGCATATTACATTCGGGCAAGTAATGACAAGGTAAAAACACATGTTATGTTCTTATTTGGTTTTTGCTTTCTTAGGGTTCAGGGAGTTCACAAAGAAAACATATTTGCTTTTTCTGTTAATTTAAAGCAAAGTTAAACAACTCCTCCCAGGGGTTTTAAGCACTAACTCTGCCTATCTGGTTCACTGAGATGGTTTCCATAGTTTGTAAAAATATTTGAAAGGTAAAACCTAAGATTCCTTCCAGAGGAACGGGTATACTGCTGCCTGTCACTCTATCCCTCTCCCATTACACTTCCCTGCACAGTATTAGGGCACACGAACTCAATGTCTCAATACTTAGAAAGGTACGGCGACCTTTTCATGGGCACAAATAATAAATGTGAAGGAAGCAGCACTCAGCACTAGGATGTCCTCAAAGCCTGCCAGCCGGTCCATGTCAAGTGACCTGTATTTATATAGCACTTTTTAAAATACATGTTCCAGAGCAACGTCACAGTAATAAACAGGAAAATAAAAACAATGCAGAACTTATCAAATATGAGACAAATTCAAAGCTGCTGTAAAGCACCTCTGAAAAGACAATGTTATTCAGCTTCAGTCAGTTCAGTGTTGATTTACAGGTTTTTCTTCTAACAATCGCTAGGACACATATCTCGATTCACTTTTTCAAAACTCTTCACACAGTGAACTCAACAGCAGTCTATGTGGGCTGTACTGTGGATCATTTATCATTGCTTTGGCACAAAATGCATTCAATGACTGCTACTTTCAGTTTACTTTCATTCTTTTCTCACTTAAAGGCACAATATGTAAGGTTTTTTTATTATTAAAATATCCAAAAAACACTAGAACAATGTTATATATTTTGTTGATAATGCTTGTGTACTTGCATTACCCCAAATGTTTCCAAGAATGTTTAAATCCAGAGAAATTTTAACCATGGACCATGTCCGTGTGTCGCCTATCAATGACGTCATACTGGGGTTACCCTCGGTTTTTGTAGAAACCATGGAAACCCCAAAGACACTTTAATATATTATGTGTTTTATTAGACAGATGAGCAACTGTTTGGATACATTCATCGACAGAAAACTCATCATTGTTATATAGCCCAACACAGTTAGTCTTAGTATTTAAATCTACCATGGTACCGAGTACCATGTTTTACCATGCCTAATATCGATCTAGCTTTCTGCAGTGTGCAACAAGTGTCTCATAGTAGCTGCTGAGCGGATGCACAGAGTAGCATTATAACATAACTTTCAAACATACTCAAATGTATCTATGCACTGCGTTACCCCATAAACGCTTGTCAGGAAGAAGCAGAAGCGGTCGTCTGTGGCATAATAAAAGCTCTGCGAAATCAAGGCTTCATTAAGCTACGCCTTTGACCTCTAGCGGGGAAAAATTACATATTGTGGCTTTAAGACACAAACACCACCAAAAACCCTTGCATACTCTTTTCAAAACTGTTAAACTTAAGTTCAAAACCTAACATAATACAAAAATGAACAAGACAGCAATTTGCATAATTTCTACAATAATACCATATTGACATATACTGAATCAAAAATTGAAATAGATTTAAAAACAATTAAGTTTAAGATTGAAATCAAAACAATTAGATGTAGCAGAACACTTACACATGTGTTTGTCTTTCAATTTCATTAGCATCTATACAAAATTCCAGTACATTCCAGCACAAAATGATTCCTAAGTTGTCCCATTTTGTATAAATGGTAAAGAAACTGAAAGACTAACACCTATGTCATCTTATTGTTTTGAAACCATTTCATTTTTTAGATTCAGAATTTATTTTAACATGGTATTACTGTAGAAAATAGCTGCCTTATTTCTGTATAATATTAACTTAAGTTTAACAGTTAAAAAAAAGTAATAATTTAAACATTGGCCTGTATGTACATAGAGCTTTGGTGGTGTTTGTGTCAGAGTATAAAAAGAATTCATGAAATTTGAAAGATGTCGTCGTCATTGAATGCATTTTGTTCCAAAGCAATGACAAACGATCCACAGTTAAGGCCACATAGAGTGCTTTTGTGATCACTGTATGAAGAGTTAAAAAAAAGAAAGTGACCTAAGTGTTGAGAAATTGAACCTAGCGAATGTCAAAAACTGTATGTTCATATCATAACTACTCAGTACTCACCAAAACAGGAAGTAGTAGGGCCATGTAGCCCCCACAAAAGATGGCAAAGAAGACAGCGTAGACCATGAGCAAGATGTACGAGGTGGCCATAGGGGAGAGAAGATTGACCACACCACACAGGATCAGGTAGGCCTTATGGTAGTGATATTTGTGAACTAGATTCCTGTCTGTCACCCAACCAGATGCAAGTTGGGCCACCGTTTCTGTTATACCTGTGAGACAGAAAAGACGCTGAACTGAAAACGGACTACTAGTGTTGGATTCTTCAAAGGTTTCATGCTTATACAGTATTGACGTATTATATTAAACCACTAGCAGCTGGCCACACATTGAGTGTGCTCTAAAGTTATGCTGAAATGAAAATAATTTCTCCTTTGAAATTTCACATCAGGCATGAAATAGCTGCAGGCTATTTGTTTTAAATGCCAATGACTGCAGCTTGCTATATGTTATTATTACATCACCCTTGTGTTGTTCCAAACCTGTTTGACCTCTTTTCAATGTGCAAATGGGGACTGTGGCTGTCAAGATCCAAAATGACAAAAATCACCATAAACGTATATTGAAAGGGATCTAAATGACTTGTGTATATATTTCAAGTCATTCATTCAATCATTTTTTATTTGTGATAGTTAAAGCTACACTGTGTAACTTTTTTAGTTTATTCTTAGCTAAAAACACTTGGTTCTTTCAAAAATATAAGTGCTCATTAATGTATATTTACTTCTTTCAAGTAATAAAGTATTCTCGTAAGTTTATAATATGCCATTGAAAATACATACGGGTAAGGGGTTCGAATGGGGGTCGCCATGTTGCCCCTCCATCTTGAAAGTACATTAGCCAAAGAGGGACATGCCCGTAAATTCAAGCTTCGCCTTTCGCGTTTTAACACTCGATGGCACCGTGTCGAATGTGAAGAGGGGGAATGCTGGATTGAACTGGAAGCCATGTTAATTTTGGACTAAATCGGCCACCGTAGGCGTTGAAACGAAATCTGAATTGGGAGGAACAGAAACTAATATTTAATGGATGGTCATATACCTTTTCACCGCTAGATGGGGGAAAATATCACACAGTGTAGCTTTAAGTAAATGAATACACAGTACATTAGCCAAAGAGGGACATGCCCGTAAATTCAAGCTTCGCCTTTCGCGTTTTAACACTCGATGGCACCGTGTCGAATGTGAAGAGGGGGAATGCTGGATTGAACCGGAAGCCATGTTAATTTTGGACTAAATCGGCCACCGTAGGCGTTGAAACGAAATCTGAATTGGGAGGAACAGAAACTAATATTTAATGGATGGTCATATACCTTTTCACCGCTAGATGGGGGAAAATATCACACAGTGTAGCTTTAAGTAAATGAATACACTGATCAATAGTGACAGACTTTTATAACATTACAAAATATTTCTATTTTAAATAAATGCTGTTCTTTTGAACGTTCTGTTTATTAAAGAATCCTGAAAACAAAGATTAATGGTTTCTACCAAAATATTAAGCAGCACACCTGTTTTCAACATTGATAATAATATGAGATGTGTCTTGAGCATCAAATCAGCAAATAACGATTTCTGAAGGATCACGTGACACTGAAGACTGGAGTAATGGCTGCTTTGCCATCACAGTAATACATTACATTCGAAAATATATCAAAATATAAAATAGTTTATATCAATATTGCATAATAGTACTGGTTTTACTGCATTTTTGATCAAATAAATGCAGCCTTTTTAATTATAAGGGACTTTTTACAAACATTTTTTTAAAAAAAACCTTCCCATCCCAAACTTCTGAACGGTGGTGTATGAAAATCTAACAAGAAATAACAAGAAATGTAGCATGATGATAACTGCTTAGTTATTTTGTGGCATCCTGTACAAAGAATTCAGTGCTGGTTTGGATTTGCTGTTGTCTGTGCCGCAGTTGTGATTGTGTGTCTGTGTGCTGCAGAGCATTATTGAACAGTCTAGGAAAAGACCTGATGCAGCACTATTGCAGATTCATACATACGCAACAGATCCAAAGGGTGACACTCACTGCTGACATGCAGGCTGCCACAGTTTATTGAATGCATAGAAAAATGCACATATGCCCCCATACATGTTTTCTGCAATTCATTCATAACCTATCAAGTAACGTATGTTTACACAAAAGCCTAGAGGTGTTGACAAATGATCCACAGTTAAGGCCACATAGAGTGCTTTTGTGATCACTGTATGAAGAGTTAAAAAAAGAAAGTGACCTAAGTGTTGAGAAACTGAACCTAGCGAATGTCAAAAACTGTATGTTCATATCATAACTACTCAGTACTCACCAAAACAGGAAGTAGTATGCATTGAATAAGTATTGAATGCATAAAAAAAATGCACATATGCTCCCATACATGTTTTCTGCAATTCATTCATAACCTATCAAGTAACGTATGTTTACACAAAAGCCTAGAGGTGTTGACAAATGATCCACAGTTAAGGCCACATACACTCTCAGAAAAAAAGGTACAGTGCTGTCACTGGGGTGGTACCCTAAGGTACAAAAGTGAAAAGGTACATCTTTATACCTTACTCACCCCTAAATGGTACATATTATTACCTTAAAAGGTACATATCAGTACTTTAAGAGTGCATATTAGTACCTTAAAGGTACATATTAGTACCTTTTCGGTTTTGTACCTAAGGGTACCGCCCCAGTGACAGCACTGTTCCTTTTTTCTGACAGTGTAGAGTGCTTTTGTGATCACTGTATGAAGAGTTAAAAAAAGAAAGTGACCTAAGTGTTGAGAAACTGAACCTAGCGAATATCAAAAACTGTATGTTCATATCATAACTACTCAGTACTCACCAAAACAGGAAGTAGTATGCATTGAATAAGTATTGAATGCATAAAAAAATGCACATATGCTCCCATACATGTTTTCTGCTATTCATTCATAACCTATCAAGTAACGTATGTTTACACAAAAGCCTAGAGGTGTTGTTGGCATGATCAACCACACTGACCAGCTCATGTAGAACTGATGGCTTGAGCTGATGCTGCATTTCATGCACATGTGGAGTCATTTACTGCTGGCCAGACATAAAACAAAACAGCTGCTCAATGTTTGCGTGTCCTCTGTGCGCCACTAAAGGTGATGTCCCGGTGTGCCCCGCTTGGACCCGAAGACATTTTGTGCATTGTTTGTGTTTTTAAATCCCAGCAGGGCCATTGAGTTTCACAGCTGTTCCTGTCATGCTTTGTACAATGAAACCTCAATACAAAATCTCAGTGACAGAAAGTAGCAAACTGCCTTTAAATGGAGGAGCCTAGTCCACACAACTCTGTAGTGTATAGGGGGACTTTCACCAGGGTAATCAGGCATGTGACAGGTGTTTGTGTCTTTGTGTACTTCACCCAGTTGACACAAAAGGACTGGACAAATGCAATGTCCCCACTACATCAAAGGCGGACAATAGACCCTCACTGAGGTACAGAGAGCCCAAATGCATGTCCGAGCGCTACTAGCTCATTAAAACATAAAACGTGTTTGGCTCGTCTCCCTGCTCTCTTTTGTCCGCATTGCTGCCTCGGTGGCAAGCCACACAATGTCAGGCGCTTCAGAACTGGGCACAGAACTACCAAGCCTCGCGTCAGCTACTTGGGCTGTTGCTTAGCGATTTCCCTCAGCTCGCTGACTGTGTGTGACCTGCCACGAGGAGGTGAGCTTTAGTTCCCTGCTCACCCTGCCTGATGTGAAAACTGCAAAATGCAGGTGGGAGGGGGTGAGGGAAATGAGACGTTTGGAATACGCGGGTTAATAGATTCACACTGAAAATTCCAAAAAGAAAAAGGTGCACTTTAAAAACTCAGCACTTAAAAAAACTAAGTGTGACATGTTGGACAGGACACTATATTCTCTCAACTATCACAGTTTTTCTTATGTAGCGGAGAGGGTGGGGCTATCAGACTCTAATTCTGGTTTACAAAATAACCTTATAAAGTTCATTCATGGTAGAGTACTCTGTAAAAAATGTTTTTTTCAAAGTTGTAAATAAAACAAAGATTATTGGCGATCATAAGAAAATGCTATTTCAATGTTACTACTTACAAAATTCACGTTAATGTTACTTGCCGTTTCTTTGTAATTATTTGTGAAACTTTTCGACAGCTTAAATCAGGCAAACTTAACAGAAAAACATGACAGAAAAATAAAATACAATGGCTTCACAGTATTTGGACACTTGACAAATGGCATCTGTGAATAAGTGATGATAAACCTTTCCCTTTGAGCCACTTTTGCAGTGATTTATGAATTGAAATGCTTTGCTTGAAATGTGTTCTTACGTTGAATTTAAAATAAATGTTATTACGTTTGAGATTTTGTTATATCATTCAGAGACATTCATGCATTTTTAAGTGTAATTCTAAAATGTGACTTTTTGGCTTACAAAATAAAAAGGGATACACGATTGCATTTTATTCTTCATTTATTTTTACCAAAATAGTTAATAATTTTACTACTGGTCATTTGGTCTGTTATCGGCTAAAACATGAAAATGTTCACATGTTGTGAAAAGAGAGCCTTCATCAGGGTGTGTATTGCATTAAACAAACAGATAATTGATAGGGTATTTGCTTGTTTAGTTTACTACATACTCAGACAACATTTTTTGGGGGGTGGAGGGATGTTTTGGGTCCATGGTGGGAGGGGTAGGGGTGTCGTTACTATTATCTTTTGGTAAAGAAATGTAAATGATTGAAAAAAAAATAATGTTTGAGTAAACTCTTTCATTCACCATGACATTTTTGATAGGGCACTTACAAGCCCTCTGGTTTTAGCCACTGGGCCAAAGTTCATTATTTATGTAAGAGCCCTCATTGCATAACACTGCAGATTTTAAACTGCTCACAAATAATTAATGTGAAGTTGGCTGCGTTTGCATCAACCCCTTAAAGCCTATATTGGAGCAGATCTTGCTGCAAAGCACAATGGCCGTAGTGCATCTCCCAGGTCCAGCTTCATGACTTTCCAGGAATACAGCACTGATGAAGCCAGACACAAATATCCGTTCTCTGGCACTGCTAATGACACGCTGTCCACTGGCACTGACATTACATGGTCTTTTGTCTTTCCACAGCATAGCTCAGCAGTGCTTACGTCCTATTGATTACTTCTGATGTTACACATTATTAGTGTACAATTGAACTGCTGCAGCCAGAGAACAGCAATAACAAACATGATGACTAGAGGACTTTTTATGCAATAGATAACTTTGTAATTAGAATCATCATGTAACCTTTGTCACTAACCCTTTATCTATTTTTCGCTGCTAATGCAAAATTAATTCTAAAAAAAAAAAAAAAAAGAACTTTGTACTTAAAATAGATGGAAAAAGTGGAAAAACAAAACTCTAGTGTTACATAGGCTGGTCAAAGGTAATATGACTCACCAGCCACAGAGATGATGAAGGAAGCATCCATGGGGTCGATGCCCAGGTTCCGGGCCCTTGCAGACAAATGGAAGTAAGGGATAAAATAAGCCAGCTGACTGAAGACTAGCGACCAGGTGTAGATGCAAAAGAAAGGGTTCTTCAACAGCGAGAAGTCCAGAACTTTTTGCTGGTTTTCAGGAAGATTTTCTGTTTTGCTGTTCTCAAGTAACGCATCCACAGGAGAAACCCCATTCATCTCAGGGGACGTTTTACTTTGACTGCCGTCCGTTCCCTTCACTCCATTCTGGATGGATTTTTTGAGTTCCAGATGTGGAAGAGTGTTCTGATCATGAGCTGGGTTCTCTATTATAAGTATGTCCCTGTGATTGGGGGATGAGCTGTCCATTTTGGAAGTGCCATTGGACACAGGCGTGTTGCCATTCATATTGTTCTTAAGAGGATCTTTCTCAGATCCAGCCTGATGAATGGTGGAGTTTGACATGGGTGAAGCTGGAGGGCTAACGTTAATTGGCCGCAAAAGCATCCCAGAAGCCACCAGGTTCAGCATCAGACCTCCCAAAATCAACAGAGCTCCTAAAGACAGAACAAAAAACAGGCAATGTGACTATTATTTTTTTTTTTTTAAATTTTTTTTACTATTTTTTAAAAGGAATTGATACTTTTATTATTCAAGGATATTTTAAATTGCTGCAAAATTACAGTAAATGCATTAATAATGTTACTTTACAAACTTTCTATCTCCTCAAAAAATCCTGAAAAGACATCCGCACTTCATTAAGCAGCACAACCATTTTCAAACAATATTATTAATACAAGTTTCTTGAGTATAAAATCAGCATATTAGAATGATTTCTGAAGGACCATGTGACACTGAAGACTGGAGAAATGACTGCTGAAAATTCAGCTTTTCCATCACATACAAACAGTCGAAATAATAATAATAATATGCATTTCATTTAAAGATGTAAAGATATTACAATACAACTTTTATAATAATGTATCTAAAAGCAAATTACCCTGCCAAGCATACTGATCCAAAAGCAGCTGAGTGAAAGGCGCGAGGGCAAAGGTCAGACCCATGCCAGAGCGTCCAATAGAATAGGCAGTTGCCAGCCTCTTTCGGAAATAGGTCACTGTTACAACGGATGTGGCCTGATAAAGAAGAGCAAACCCGAGACCTGGAAAGATCAAAGTTTTGAAAGTGAAAAAGCAAAAGTTACATGGGAAAGCCAAGTATGGTATTTGTCCTCTGCATTTAACCTATCCAAGTTGAGTGAGTAGTGAACACACACACACTGTAAACCGTGGACACACACACCCGGACAGTGGGTAGTTGTTTTTGCTGTGGCGCTCGGGGAGCGACTGGGGGTTAGGTGCTAAGCTCAAGGGCACCTCAGTCCTTTTCTGCCGGTACTGAGGCTCGAACTTGCAACCTTTGGGTTCCAGTCTGACTCTCTAACCATTAGGCCACAACTGCCCCATGTACAGGCATGATAACCCTCCACTATTTAACTTTGATTTATAAAACAAAACAAAACACAATACTCACCAACAACTAACCCCATGCTAATGTAAAGGTAGACCACGCTGGTGGCAAATATGCTGGAGAGAAAGCCGGCGCTGACGAAAAGCGCCCCCACTATGGAGGTAACCCTGTTCCCCAGCTTGGCACAGGCCACTGAAGCCAACGGACCTAACGGGCCACAAACAAAGTTCATGACCTCTCATATTGACCCTTTGGTTTGAAAATGGTTGCTTTGGTGACCGTACCTCCGGAGAGCCTGAGGCTGGACATTATGGATCCAATCCAGCTTATGCTCTCGGACGAGCCTCCAAATTCATCCTGCAGTGCCACAAAGAAGATCCCAAAGCTCTTCAGTGTACCCATCACCAACACATTCACCTGAAAAGACAGCAGAAGATCCAACTGAGTTTAGCTCACATACAAAACACATCAGTTTTATCATTTCAAAGAAGCTCTTTATCAAAAGTGGTATTCATGACATACCAGGAAACAATGCAGAACCACCATCCAACCCCAACCGCCATCTGGTGGGTCCACATACACAACCTCCTTTTCATTCTTCATGGCCATGGCTTTTTCTTCATTGCAGGAGGTTTTGGCAGCCTTGCCATCACTAGAACGTCACCACATCCGCTTAATATATTTAATACACTTAATACAATGCATCCATTGTTAGTGATAAAGTTTTATAAAATCAAGTATCATGAGAGACTGTTACCAAATACCATGTACCATCCAAATCCAATTATTTGTGTATGTGATTGGAATGTGATCTAAAGCCTCGTTCAAACTGTCAGTCCAAATCCGTTTTTTGTGCATATCCGATCAGAATCCGATCACATTTAGTAAATGTGAACGGTAAAAAATAAAATTTTGAACTACATTCATATGTTTACTTTAACAACGTCTGGTTAATGTTTTGCGTGAGAAAGTGACGCCACACGAAATTCGATTAGAGCGGTCAAACTGATTTTCAGAAATGCGTACACATAAATGTACACTGTTAGACATTTTATTGTATTTTTGCGGTAACTTACTGGCAGCACTATTGTCAGTAAGTTACTGTAATTGCCCCTTTACAGTAGCTTACCTGTAAATGTGTTTTACAGTATGATGCCCTTACCGCAATTTCATTTTACAGTATGATACCCTTACCGTAAAATCCTTTTACAGTATGATACCCTTACCGTAATTATATTTTACAGTATGATACCCTTACCGTAATTTCACTTTACAGTATGATGTGTGTTTGTGTGTGTACCGAAGCACTACTGCTGTTGAGTAAACAGTAAAGTACTGTAAATTCACATACACAGTAAGTTACTATACATTTTTTAACAAATACCCACAATGCAGTGCAAATTACAGTAGTTAACTGTAATTAATATATATGGGATTTTACTGGGATTTTTTGCGGTAAGTAACTGTAAAATTACAGCAAAGTCTATCAGGAAGCATAGCACAACCTAATCCTCATCCAAGCCTTTTTCTTTTTTCCAGCAAATTTTCTGTAAAGGCAGTCCAAACACTATTATCACCATTTCTTCTTGCCCTTCGTCCGCCATGTTTGGTTACTCTGAAGTCACGTTAGATTGCGAAATTTTGTGACATTTTCCATGTTCACAGTCGGGAATCTGGTTGTTTGTGAATGAAATCTGTCAGTGTGTGGTGTGCTATCTTGGTAAAAAAAAATCAGATGAAATGCATGACATTTTACAAAATTTGTAAAATGTCATGCATTTCATGTGATTTTTTTTGCTGTTCACACTTGCTAAATATGATCTGAATCCAATTCTGCAGCGACAAGAAAGCTACATAAACCAACCAAAAATCAGATTAGAACGATCAGACTGAAATAGGTCATTAGAAATGGATTACAAATCACATTTCAATGTGGCTCAAAACGGATTTGTAAAAAAACGCATTTCATGCGATTTCTTGCCATTCACACTTGCTAAACATGATCAGAATCCAATTGGATATGCATAGAAATCAGATTTGGACCGACAGTCAGAACGAGGCTGAATATTGTCCTTTTCATTTTCTGAAACATACAACCACTTACAGATAAAAGGCTTCTGTGATTTTTATTATTAATTATTACATCATCAGGTTCAATTAGAACAAAGACAAATGTACAAATTTGTATTGCTTTAGATTTAGAAGGGCATCTTAAAAAATGGCAATTTAACTGTGTTACAGTTAATTTTTAAGTTCACTTCTGTCACTCTTCTATCTCTTTTGCACTGGACCCAAATACAGTATAGCCAGCATTATGTGTTGTGATCTAACGGCTAGCTGTTAAATATTTTCTGTTCCAGGAGGTAGGGTATTATGATGACATCAGTAGTACCATGGGTTATTCTGTTTAGAGTGGTTAAAATTTAAGTGACATGAGGATGCGACTGGTTTAATCTGGTGATCAGTATGAGGTGAGTGTTTTGGATCCAGTCCAGAGACAGCTGATACAGCTGAATACAATGTGTGTCTAGTACAGTGTTCAAAATGACAGAGAGACTGACCGAAAGAACAGTCAAAGGATAACGGGTTCGTTCAAACAAACACCTGGCATAAAGTTAACCGAACAGCAAGTCCCTGTGCGGAGGTGGCGGATCCCTTTGAAATGTTTCACAGAGATAAATGCTTGCTCAACTATAAATACAGAGCAATCACAGTCAGCACCTCAGGTGGTTCCAGCTGAAACTGGAACATGATGAAATTTGTTGATTTTAAAATATATACGTGTACATACGGTACACACAACAACTGTATAGAATTATACACTTTTTATCTTAAAGGTATAGTTCACTCAAAATGTATTCATTCACTGACCCTCATTTTATCTCAAACCTATATGTTTTTCTTTCTTTCATTCGTGGAACATAAAAAAGGAGACATTTAGTATAATATTTGAGCTATATTGAACAGAATCATTGCAGTGAAAGTGGATAGGGACCAAGCTATAAGTATTTGAACACCCTGCTATTTTGCAAATTCTCCCACTTTGAAATCATGGAGGGGTCTGAAATTGTCATCATAGGTGCATGTCCACTGTGAGAGACATAATCTAAAAAACAAAATCCAGAAATCACAATATATGATTTTTTAAACTATTTATTTGTATGATACAGCTGCAAATAAGTATTTGAACACCTGTCTATCACCTAGAATTCTGACCCTCAAAGACCTGTTAGTCTGCCTATAAAATGTCCATCTCCACTCCATTTATTTTCCTAAATTAGATGCACCTGTTTGAGGTCGTTAGCTGCATAAAGACACCTGTCCACCCCATACAATCAGTAAGAATCCAACTACTAACATGGCCAAGACCAAAGAGCTGTCCAAAGACACTAGAGACAAAATTGTACACCTCCACAAGGCTGGAAAGGGCTACGGGGAAATTGCCAAGCAGCTTGGTGAAAAAAGGTCCACTGTTGGAGCAATCATGACTAAACAAGCTAAACATGACTGTCAATCTCCCTCGGACTGGGGCTCCATGCAAGATCTCACCTCGTGGGGTCTCAATGATCCTAAGAAAGGTGAGAAATCAGCCCAGAACAGAACAGTTGGATTCTTGTGAAAAAGGCCCAGCAGAGACTGTACTTCCTTTGTCAGCTGCGGAAGTCCAACCTCCCACAGGAGCTGCTGATTCAGTTCTACTCGGCTGTCATTGAGTCTGTCTTATGCACTTCCATCACTGTCTGGTTTGGTTCAGCTACCAAATCTGACATCAAGAGACTACAACGCACAATTCGGACTGCGGAGAGGATTATTGGTGCTCCCCTGCCAACCCTCCAGGACCTGTACTCTTCCAGAGTGAGGAAGAGAGCAGGGAAAATCATCACAGACTCCACTCAACCTGGACACCTCCTGTTTGAACTGTTACCATCAGGACGGCTACTCCGATCAATGGCCACTAGAACATCTAGGCACAGGAACAGTTTCTTCCCACAGGCCATTTCCCTCTTGAACAGTTAAAATACACCCCCCAAAGTGCAATAATCTGACTGTTTAGTGCAATCTTTTAAACTCAGGAGATTATTTATGTTTATATATTCATACTACTCAAATACTGTAAATATGTTCACAATCTGTAAATGTTTATTCTGACTAAACGTAACTGTGACCTTATATTTTTTATACTATTTTTCATATTTTTATTCTTAGAATTTGTATTACTATGTTCTTGTTGTGTTTGTATTGTATGTGTGCACTGGAAGCTTCAGCACCAAGAAAAATCCCTTGTGTGTGCAAGCACACTTGGCAATAAAGCTCTTTCTGATTCTGAACTACACGGGAGGAGCTGGTCAATGACCTGAAAAGAGCTGGGACCACCATTTCCAAGGTTACTGTTGGTAATACACTAAGACGTCATGGTTTGAAATCATGCATGGCACGGAAGGTTCCCCTGCTTAAACCAGCACATGTCAAGGCCCGTCTTAAGTTTGCCAATGACCATTTAGATGATCCAGAGGAGTCATGGGAGAAAGTCATGTGGTCAGATGAGACCAAAATATAACTTTTTGGTCATAATTCCACTAAATGTGTTTGGAGGAAGAAGAATGATGAGTACCATCCCAAGAACACCATCCCTACTGTGAAACATGGGGGTGGTAGCATCATGCTTTGGGGGTGTTTTTCTGCACATGGGACAGGGCGACTGCACTGTATTAAGGAGAGGATGACCGGGGCCATGTATTGCGAGATTTTGGGGAACAACCTCCTTCCCTCAGTTAGAGCATTGAAGATGGGTCGAGGCTGGGACTTCCAACATGACAATGACCCCAAGCACACAGCCAGGATAACCAAGGAGTGGCTCTGTAAGAAGCATATCAAGGTTCTGGCGTGGCCTAGCCAGTCTCCAGACCTAAACCCAATAGAGAATCTTTGGAGGGAGCTCAAACTCCGTGTTTCTCAGCGACAGGCCAGAAACCTGACTGATCTAGAGAAGATCTGTGTGGATGAGTGGGCCAAAATCCCTCCTGCAGTGTGTGCAAACCTGGTGAAAAACCTCTGTAATTGCAAACAAAGGCTACTGTACCAAATATTAACATTGATTTTCTCAGGTGTTCAAATACTTATTTGCAGCTGTATCATACAAATAAATAGTTAAAAAATCATATATTGTGATTTCTGGATTTTTTTTTTAGATGACGTCTCTCGCAGTGGACATGCACCTACGATGACAATTTCAGACCCCTCCATGATTTCTAAGTGGGAGAACTTGCAAAATAGCAGGGTGTTCAAATACTTATTTTCCTCACTGTAGGTCTGCGTGACTCTTGATGTCTTAGGCCTAATTGAACAGAGGAATTATGATATTCTTTTGTAGCCTGACGAGTAACTTTAACCGTTGTTCATGTGAACTCAAAGACAGCAGAATGCTTTGTTTATAGACTATATTTGTGAGTGGCTGTTTGAACTATCAATTTGTGTCGATAAAGTATAATAGGGTAAATCCTGTATTGTGATTTATCCTATATAGAGCTTAAAAAGCAAGTAGTGCATACACTTGTAGCTGTTATGTATCTTTGTAAGTCCTCTTTTGAGGCACGAGCAAGGGCACGAAAACAAAAAACAAACAAGTGGTCTCCCCCAAAGCCCACGGTATAGTTCGAACACTGTTCACACCACTGGAAAATCAGATAAGTAAATCTTTAGAACCATCAAGATAATTGTGACTTTACCTAGAATTGTCGGAAGGAGAGAATTGGGCCCAAAAATGTGGTTTGTCTCGTACATAAACTAGTTGGCTGTTCCTTCAAGAGAAGATAGACAAGGGGGAGGCCTAAGCATGCAGAAACTGCTTAGAGGATTACAGAGCAATGAATTGGGCCAGTGTGTTGTAAGTTGAAACATTTCCTTCCATGTGCTTACAGCAGGCCACCCCAGAGTGTGTCTGTGCATGTGTGTGTGCTCGCATGCATGCATGTATGCAAGACCACAAGTGTGAATGCCTTGGTTCAAGGGGAAGTGCAAGTTGTATTGGAAAGGTAATGCAGCAGACTATGATCCACCCTGTTTCTCACTCAAACACTTTCACTCAAAAGTCTCATAAAAAGAGCTAATTGTATTTTTGGTAACTGCCCTAAGCAGCATTTGAGTAAGCAAAGTTTTTTTTTTTTTTTGTCACAACAGCGATGTTTATGTCCTCGTGCTTTGTAAATCATTATCAGACAACTTCTATATGTCATGCAGAACTGGTCGCTTTGTTTTGAATGTCAGAGCAAAACATGCATATAGACGAAAAGGACCGTCATTAAAAAATTTAGGAATATACACATTAAAAAAGAAAAGTCTTTTGATCTCATAATTTTGAGTAATTAGAGAAAAAAAGACTTTCACCATTATATATATTCTTTGTTTTTTTTTCTCTTAAATGTATATCTTATACATCAATACTATGTAATTTATATATATTTTTTTCTCATCTTGTTCACAGAGAAACAAAATCCCACAAAATTGTAATTTACACCGATCAGGCATAACATTATAACCTAATATATAATATTGTGTTGGGCCCCCTTTTGCTGCTGAAACAGCGCTGACCCGTCGAGGCATGGACTCTACTAGACCCCTGAAGGTGAGCTGTGGTATCTGGCACCAAGATGTTAGCAGTAGATCCTTTAAGTCCTGCAAGTTGTAAGGTGGGGCCTCCATGGATCGGACTTATTTGTTCAGCACATCCCACAGATGCTCGACTGGATTGAGATCTGGGGAACTTGGAGGCTAAGTCAAACCAAGCGGCAATCTACCGCAGTTTCTCTTGAAGCCAATATGGAAGTGGCTTAAATTGCAATTCATTGACTGGCTGCTAGAGACAGGCTCCGGAAGGGAGCAGAATCTCATTTGAGCCCCATGTTAAAATGCCCAACTTTACAGCAGAAAAAAAACATGTTTACAGCCTGGTACAAATTGTGGTTTTGGTCTATACGGATAATTTTGTCCTTCATGACGACTGTGAGGGGGGTGCATTTTTTTATAACTCATTCGTTTACATTACATAAAGCCTTAAAGCTCTGCATAATTAAGTGACAGGTGGATAGCCATTTATCTGCTGTCTGTTAGTCATCGCGTCACCTCAGCTCCACCCACGTCCCGCCTCTTTGCCCATTTTCTGTTATCCGGGAGTGACACACGATGACGCGCTGCCAAGATGGCAACAGCCAGCTCCACCCTACTTTACGCTTCAAAACTGCTCTTCAGAAAGGGTGACGTCACGGACACTACGTCCATTTTTTTTTTTACAGTCTATGAGTCAAACTCGTTGTTGTGCTCCTCAAAACATTCCAGAACCATTTTTGCTTTGTGGCAGGGTGCATTATCCTGCTGAAAGAGACCGCGGCTACCAGGGAATACCGTTTCCATGAAAGGGTGTACATGGTCTGCAACAATGCTTAGGTAGGTGGTACGTGTCAAAGTAACATCCACATGGGTGGCAGGTTTCCCAGCAGAACATTGCCCAAAGCATCACACTGCCTCCGCCTGCTTGCCTTCTTCCTATAGTGCATCCTGATGCCATGTGTTCCCCAGGTAAGCGACGCACACACCCGGCCATCCTTGTGATGTAAAAGAAAACGTGATTCATCAGACCAGGCCACCTTCTTCCATTGCTCGTGGTCCAGTTCTGATGCTCACGAGCCCACTGTTGGAGCTTTCGGCAGTGGACAGGGGTCAGCATGAGCACCCTGACTGGTCTGCAGCTATGCAGCCCCATACGCAACAACTGCAATGCACTGTGTATTCTGATATCTTTCTATCAGAACCAGCATTAACTTCTTCTCGTCTGTTTGATCGGACCACACGGGCAAGCCTTTGCTCCCCACGTGCATTAATGAGCCGTGGCCGTACATGACCCGGTTGTCGGTTCACCTCTGTTCCTTCCTTGGACGACTTTTGATAGATACTGACCACTGCAGACCGGGAACATCTCAAAAGAGCTGCAGCTTTGGAGATGCTCTGAAACCGTCGTCTAGCCATCACAATTTGGCCCTTTTCAAACAATGTTCAATTGTTCCCTAATATATCCCACCCAATAACAGGTGCCATGATGAAGAGATATTCAGTGTTATTCACTTCACCTGTCAGTGGTCATTATGTTATGCCTGATCGGTGTATATTAATTTGTGCATTCTCGTGTCTTAAGAGCAGAAACTGAACAAAACGTTTTAACATCCTAAATATGATAATGTATTCAATTTTAGAGTCACTAACATGGGAAGGAGAGTTTTGGATGATGACAATAATTTGAGTTAGAGCCATGAATAAATAAAAGGACACTGCAATTGCAGACTCACCAATGTTGCTCTTTTGGCAGCATAGTTGTTGCACAGGAAAATGAAGAGCCTTATTTACTCTGTGTCATCTTCTGTATGAAGCTCAACTTGAAGATCCCGTATTTGACAAACCTGTTACACAAACTGTGTTATAACTTGCTGTAATTGAGATCTTCCCCACACAAGAATCTTGAATAATTGGGTGTTCAATGTGTCCTTTAAATAACACATTTTCATGCATGATATACGCATGACGCAGTTAATCTTGCATTCATTGTCAGAGATGTCTGACTGGGAGTCACACGCCTTCATAACTGAGGTTAAAAGTCAGAATTCTGCTTTTGGCTCAAATTTTTAAAACATTGTAGCGTTGGCATACCTGTGTGGAACTTTACACCCCTATGATTGTAGACCCTTTTTTTTCTTGCGTTGGATTTGTGTAGGGGTGTGCAGGGGGTTGGTCCTTTTTTAATTAGATAAATAAACTCAATTCAAGGGAGAATTGTATTTAAATCTATAAATCTCTCTCATTTGATGATTCTGCAAATGCAATCTTGTCATTGTGACATTACAGCCAGGGGAAGGAACTTCTTTGACCTCTCCATTGATTCTCTGTGTTTTCTAAACACATACATTCACAGAAGTACATTTCCACACATTGCCTCCCAGTGTCTTCACATCAAACATTTAGATTCTACAAAGCATGTAAAACATACTAGTAGTTTTGGTAAGATTGAGTAAGATTAACAGAGCATATTCTAACTCTGGGAGAAAGTGTCTTTATGTGGACTTTATAAATTATTTTTCAACATCACTCTTTAAAATGAAAACAGGCCGCGTGACTCCTAACTTTTATTTAAACAAATATTTGTAAAGGGTTTGCACCCTTAAAAGATTCACATTGGGAACGCACCGTCCAGGACATCCCACACTGTCTACAACGTGATCATCCTCAAAACGTCGATAACTACACCGACGACAACTAGCAGTAAGGTTGTATAGTTAAACGTCTGAAAACTTAGGCTTAGTTTATAATCCTATATACCATGACACAAAGCAGTGTGGAAAATCACGAGGGTGTTGCACTTCTGCACTTACCCCAAACGCCAGAGCTGATGCTGTCGCGCGCTACCCGCAGCCGCATAGCGCTCAAGTGTGGTTCGCGCGAGCACAGCGGCGTTCATGTGAATGCGCGCTACTGGAGTGCAGTACTTTACACCTATCGATAACAGTCGATGAAAAACAGTGTCATTAAACCTCCGGCATTCTATGATCAATGCTTCATGTTCTGATAAAACATGTCGGTTTTTACTTTTCTGTTAGTGAAGTAGCCTACTTGAAAACACTAAGAAAAGTCCATCCCAAATAGGCTCCCTCTCGTTTCATTTGTTCAAATAAATTAAATAATTAACAAAACAGTGAAAACACATTACATTTGTAAGATTACACTGCGATTCTATGAAACTAAAGTTATCATTTTATTCAAGTAAGACTCAAAAACTTTATTTTATGACTGAACATCGAATCGACAGTAGGCTATATAATATAATATTATCGCCAAAGTGACTCATGAGAGAGAGAGGACCATTTTATAAATGCAAACATATGGTTGGCGACAAAAATAAACACTTACCACATTTCCCGAAACGATTTCAGTCAGTTTATTCCAGATTTCACTTGTTAAGACTTGATTTGTGTAGTTTATGCGCGCATCTGCAGCAGCGCTGCGGGCAACATCCGTGGATTTCCCGGTTACAGCTCCTCCTATGTGGTGGTATGTCTTATCAATGTCATCCTTGAACATGGCTGGACTCTCTGTGCTTGATTTCTCTTACTTTCTGAAAGTTTGCCCCTAGTCTTTGAGACTCTCGGGGATCACATCTGACCCCTTGGACCGGTACAGATTGGATGCAATACGCTCAGGCTGTGTGAGCCAAAATACTGGCCCCTAGTGCATTTATTGACCATGTGACCGGAACCTAGCAGCCAAGTATTGAGGTGGAACAAATTTCAGAGGCTTTCCTGGACTGTGGCTATTTGAAAGAGGTCACTACACTGTGACAGCTTCAGGGGCAAATTATGAATGTATATATTCAGATGGATATCACCATTTGGGGGGAAATCATAAAAGCACTAATGCGAGAAGCCCAGGGCCCTGAAAACGTAAGGGCAGGTTAATATTTGAGGCTGGTAGACCAACACAGGTAAACGGACAGTAATGAATGACAGACCGTCTGTCGTTCTAAGACATTGCCACATTCTATTTTAATACTGTAGCAGGGAAACATTGTCATGTGTCAAGGTCTCATTATGGCACAATGGGTCAAACCTGCTGCATTCTGAAATGTTTTAATAATCATACAAATGTACTTAGAAAATTTATCTTCTGACTTAAGCACACACAAACCTTCTGCAATGTTTAGTTTATCCCGAAACTCAGATAAAATGGGTCCTTTTGGTTGTATAAATGGCATTATCCATATAGATCCAGAGCAACTTTTTCAACTGTTTTCCCTTAGTAGTCATGAAATCATGTTAGGTTCACCCAACCATGCTATGATGATGAGTATTGCGTTCTGTTCTCAGTGCTGTTTTTGTGCTTGAAAAAAGTTAGACATTCAGAACATTTACTAAACATTACTTAAAAAATGATTTTATGATGCTGTTCACTTAGCAATTCATCTTGATTTAACACAATTATATCAGGTTTCTGGTTCAAATGTAATTGATTCATGTTAAACTGACTTAAAACCGTTACTCTTTGACATAACTTGACGTTTTCATTTTGAAATAACATGTTTCAATCAAGTAACCCAATCAAACAGGACTTTCACTTCCCATCATGCTTTGCAAAGGGGCTGAGTTCGGAGAGTAAATGTTTAAATAAAGAGCTATTTGATGCATTTTTAACAAGATGAGAAAATGAAGAGACTTTTTAATGCTCAATGTTTTGTTATGTTGGTATTTAAAAGTTGTTTTAATAATAAAAAACAACTACTTTGTGCATGCCATGGTTGTAACAAAACCATCATCTGGCTAGCCAATAAGATCTTGTAAAAGCTTTTGTAAATGTTGTAAAAATAGTATTTCACTAAATAAAAATAATCAATTAAACTGGATTACTCATCTTGTTTTTTTATATTCATTTTAGAAAAATTCAACTTAATAGTTTTGGACAAAATTAAGAATTTGAACCTGATTTAACTAAATGGCATCGAATTAAACTTACATAAAAAAAAAATAAGTTTACTGAAATAAACAATGTTAATTAAATTCAACATAACCCAATTACGTGGAACCTGTTGACATAAAACAAAAATTAAGTAAATCCAACGTACCATTTTTTTGAGTGTACATCTTGATTTCTTAGCATTCGTGCCGTTTTCTTTGTATACCTACTGGATGTTGTTTTCTTATTAACTGCAAACTTAGCCAATAAAGTCAAGTCTGGTTCACCAGTCAGTCATCACATGCATTCAGAAGGAATGCTTTATGACAGGCCAGAGTGACTGCTACAAAAAATCTGCAATCTTCAGATACCTCATTTTTCCCCCCTAATGTGTTTTACTGGAGAGTGAGCATGACAACAATATGCCTAAACCAGTACAATCCAAACAAACATAAAGAAAAGAAAAAGAGACAGGGGTACTATATTTCCTAAAAAATAATCATAATTATAGTTGCCTCGTTTCAAATGGCTTTCTCAGTCTCTGTTTAAGAAATAACATCTCACCTGTCTCAACTTTGATAATATAAACTACAGCTCACAATGAACTTTTAAAATGTTCTCTGTGAAATACTTAATGAAGGAAAACTCTTTTGCTCTGATTTGATGATTTCCAGTATCTGCTTCATGATAAACGCGTTATAACTACTGCCCCCTTCTGACACACTATGGTACTTCAACTAAAGCACCTCACTTATGTATGAGGTGCAAATTAGACACATTCAGAATTAGTCTCCTTAAATAACACAATTTATTAACTGGAAACAATATTGTTTGAACGAAAAAAAGCAAGTAAACACATTTGAACTGTGGTTTATGGTTATAAGAAAGTACAAATATTGGAAAAGAAATTAGTGATTAACCACGGAAAACAAACATTCTGATATGATGGAAGACTTGATCTCAGCCAATCATTAAGCTTCTATGTTGCTGACAATAGACGGTTAAAGCTTTTCAAACTCAAAGTAATGATGTTTAAAAACACTGCACACATTCAATATCTGACGATTAGATACAAACAGAATTCATGATGCCATCTTATGCACGGCCAGTGTAATTTCTCCGTGTGTTCTCACCAAAATGTTCCTGCAATGACAGAATTACAAAACTTTCTCAATTAATACTTATAAATTGGCTGCAATATATATGATAAGTCTCTTTATAATAAACTTTAGGATGAGGATTCTAAGCCTTTAAGATCTGGAGTTTGTTTTGTTCTTTGTTCCCTCTCAAAATTAAGCTTAATCCAGAAGCTTCTTACCCACAGTCAGACTCCAGGCACACAGTAGGGAAGTCAGTGGGGTCTTTGGTTAGAGAAGCAGCTTGCTTGGCCAGTACAGACACAATTCCTCCATGTTCATCAGAGAGCGAGCCACGGCCTAGAGATTAAAACATTAAAGGGTTAGTTCACCCAAAAATTTAAATTCTGTCATTAATTACCCTCATGTCATTCCAAAACCGTAAGAGAAAGAACACAAATGAAGATATTTTTGATGAAATCTGAGAACTCTCTGACCCCTCCGTAGACAGCTATTTAATTAACACTTTCAAGGTCCAGAAAGGTAGTAAAAACATTGTTAAAATGGTCCATATGACTCCAGTGGTTCAACCTTAATTTTATGAAGCAACAAGAACAATTTTGTGCACTAAAAACAAACAAAAATAACGACTTTATTTAACAATTTCCTCACGTCTGTGTCAGTCTCCTACGCTAACACTTATGTTATGACACAAATTTTTAAATGGGTTGATACAATCCCTCTATATTTTTGACAATATCTTGCAATTGATCATGCTTGAGTCACACACAGACCTCAAATTTCAGCATGCAAAACACAATGGTAACAATTTTTAAAAAACATTTTTTTTAAGACCATTACAATTTTATTTGCTGTCATTATTGGGGTTATACTGACACAAGAATGGTAAATTAAAGCCAAAAATAGTAAAACCAAGCAATTAATTTATTCATGCCGCAATGCACTCTGGGAGTACTCTTCCTCAGATCACAGATAGAAATAAGCGTAACCCTCAAGCCACCCTCGCATAGCAGCCCTTAATCCTGCCCTCGTGGACACATTTAGGCACGAAGGTCACAAGTGTGATTCCCAAAATTGTTTTATATAAATGTTATATAACCATCTTTGATAAAAATTAATTATATCAATTTATGCCTTTTTTTGTGATTTTTGGGGTATTAATGAATTTATTTACCTCTAAAAGTACCATATTTTTTTAATGTAAAATATGCTTATTTTTATGTTATATTTAATGTTTTTTTAACTTTAGTAAAAAACAAACAAACATATCAGCAAGTCCAGAGAGCCAAAACCTAAAAATGTGATGACTTGTGACATCTGGTGACCTATGATGGTATTCATTTCTTTTTAAAGCTAAAATATCAATAGCCACTAGATGGCAATAGAACTCAATGGCTGCATATGGGCTGAACTCTGTAAACCAATGTTTTAACAATTTTTTTTAATTGCCCAGTTATTGGCTCATTTAATTCCTTTGTTTGTGTGAGTGACTTTTTTTATTTGACAAAAATAAAAAACTAAAACTCACTCTGTTATAGGCTCATTCAATGGCTTTCAATGCAATGCTTTTGTGGATGTGTGTGTTTGAGTGTGTGTGTTTGCCACATTGAGAATGTTGTATAGACTCACTCCTTCATTTGTGTGTATGTATGATCTGCATTGTTTTGGATTTATTGATTCTTATTGGACAAAAAAAAAATATGCTTGGAATTACAGTTTTCTCCATTCATTCCTATGGGTACCCATTTTTGTCCACGAAGGCGGGATTAAGGACTTTTTTTTCCCAAGCACTTAACATTGTAGAATCAAGTCAATTTGTGTGTGTTTGTGATCAGGTGGCAAATTTAGGAAAAGTAGCCAAGTCTTGTACTCAGATTAAGGAAAGTATTTTTTAAAAAACAAACAAAACGATTGTGCCCTTATTTGTCCAGAAGATGGCTTTAGGGTTAAATGGTTTAAGTAAGAACAACTTGATGCAATTAAGTTATGCTTACTTAATTGAATTAAGGCAACGAGTTTGCACAATTTAATTAAGTAAACTGAACAAATTTGTTTTTACAGTTTATATAGATTATATTTTTTCCGTAAATTTAGGATTTATGGAGTGAACCAGAAAACTATTGGTTTATTTATGGCAGTTATAGAGAGCATAATTAGATATGGAATTACGGTATGGTTTGGAAACCGTGCAGTCCAAGCAAAGTCTAAGCTTGCGCGCCTGGTAAAAATAGCAATGAAGACCATAGGAAAAAAGGAACATCAGTCCTTTGAGTCATTGTATGAACAGTCAGTTCTTATGGAAGCACATACAAATTTTGCTGAGACATAGCACATTGCACGCAGTATGAATTGCTGCCCTCTGGAAGACGGTACTGATAACCAGTGTGTAGGTACAATCATTAAAAAAAAAAAAAAAATTATACCTAACTCAATTAAACAACAAATTAATGTTATGTTAAGGGTAGGTATACAGGGACTTATGTTTTCATTATTTTGTATTGTTATTATGTAATTGCATTTATTATGCATTTAGTGTTTATGGATTACATTTACATTTAGTCATTTAGCAGACGCTTTTATCCAAAGCGACTTACAAATGAGAGCAATAGAAGCAACTAGAACAGTCAAAGGCTACAGTATGCAAGTGCTGTAACAAGTCTCAGTTAATCTAACACAGAACACACAGGATTTTTTTTTTTTTTTTTTTACCATCAATGTAAACGAGTCCAAGACAAATTCCCCATTGGGGATAATAAAGTGTATTTCAATTTCAATTATATTGTTTTGCACATAAAAAAAAGTGGGGAAAAGGAATCTTTAAGGAATTTGTCACCGGTCTTATTAATTGTGACTTTACTATCTCAGAATTCTGACTTTTTTTTTTCTTGCAAAAAATGTATATTATATCTCACAATTCTAAGGAAATGTGAGTTTTAAAATTGGAATTGAGGGAAAAAAGGTCAGAATTGTGAGATACTGTCAAAAGTCTCTTATGCTCATCAAGGCTGCAATTAACTTTTTTTTAATTCCATGGCGGAAACAAGCTTCCACATATTATTACCCTTACTTTAATATTGAAACAATTTAAAATAATGTAAAGCAGCGTTATTTTACTCTTATTGTTTATATATTCATATTTTGAATTAGCTTTCATTTTTATAATTTCAATGTAATTGTTTGTAATTTTGTTACTAACATTTTGTTGTATTATATTGTCATTTTATAGTGGTTTTTTTTTTTTTTCACATTTCAGTCTAATTTTTTTATGGCAATTAACCCATGTCTTTAATAATTTCATTTTGAGTTAACGATAACAACCCTGATGTAAAGTTTATTTTTAAGTCCATTTTTTAATAGTAATGATGTCCCCAATTTTATGGAAGTAAACTGAACAACATTCAAAGCTTTAAGTTAGTAATTTCCTATTGGTTCAACTACACCATCCCGTGTACACTTTTCTAAATGTTTACCTAAAATTATTGTTGATGATGTTGCTGAGAAAAATTTATGAATTAATGGGCATGCAGCCTAAACTACGCAAATACAATCTTGAGACAGAACGACACTTACATCCTAAATTATGGCCTTGAGCGTCTGTGCACAAAACCCCAACAATGGCAGGATTTTTCATCCTAGTGTAAGAAAACACAGATTAGTAAAGCAACACATAAAATAAGTATATATGCTTGGTAAAGAACGATAATGTTTTTAACGTACGTATCATCAAGATGCTGCTCCAGTGCACCCTCCATAACAGCGGCTAAAATAACCCTGTTAAATGAACAGAAAAGAGTAAATATTGTGGAGAGAGGGGAGGCGACAGTTATTATTTGGACTCCTTCCGGGATGTCAGCTGACATCCTAACATGCGACTGAAGCACTACGGCGCCCTGCGAGGAAAAAACACTAATCGAATATTCTCTAGCGCCATCTAGCTCAAGTCAGTCTTGTCAGTAAATAAGCAAATATTGTCAGCTGCGAAACACTCTCCATGTAGCATGTAATGTTTTGGGTTAATACATTTAAGTGAATTTGATGGAGTGTGACAGCAGAACTGAACAATTAGCCTAACATGCTAACATCTGTGTTTTGTTGGACCAAATTATAGACCAGCTTGGACCACTTTAGAAACCAGCTATGTACCAAAATACAGCTACCAGCTATAGATGAATGTTCCTGCAGCACTATTGTTATAAGATGGTTCAGTGTCTAGATCAACATCTTTTTTTCCTCTGCTTCCTTTTATCAATAATACATTCTTAAAGAATTCTTTAAAAATTCTTTAAAGGGCAAATACATCCGGTTAACATTTAGCTGTCATTGTCAATGAGAACTCCCAGGGGAACGTGTGAATGTTCACTGTTGATATCTCTCTAGATGACCCCATGCTCTGACCAAAAGCAGAATAAAAGACCAGTCCTGCTTCTCACCATCAATTGTATTTGAGCAGAAGTTCTTTATCAGAAACTGATGCTGTCTTCTCTATTTTGAACTCATGATACTGATACACTCTTTTGTGTTTCATGAGCCCGTTTTAAGAGCCACTTTTGATGAAGCCACTTTATCATATCCATTATATAATATATAAAATAGGCCTATATATCTTTGTACTCACTTTAAAATACAACCTACTATTTTGTATTTGTGCAAATTGTGAAGTATAAATCAGTCTATTGAACTCAATATACATGCAAATGGAAGGAAGCAGAGCATCACCAAAAATCTCTGTCCTTCTAGAGCCCATCAGAACACGTTCAGGTTTCCAGAATGCATGAAGCCTTATGGATATAAGGTGAGGTAAATTAAATTGATTTCCCCTTCATTTCTCTCTTGACAGATAAATGAATAATAAGATCCTAAGTGCCAAGATGCTGTAAGATACTAGAAGTATGTGGATTATTAAGTAAATAACATTATAGGCTATAATAAATTATATAATTTACATAAATTATAAAGACCATGATCTGATTCATATAATATAATATAATATAATAATATAATATAATATAATATAATATAATATAATATAATATAATATAATATAATATAATATAATATAATATAATATAATATAATATAATATAATATAATATAATAAAATAAATATAATATAATATAATATAATATAATATAATATAATATAATATAATATAATATAATATAATATAATATAATATAATATAATTCACCTCTTTGTGGTTCAGTGTTCACATTGCATTTATCATGAAGTTATGTTTAACAGCTTCCAAGCTCTTTTAGTCAACGTAGGATCTTCCCTGCGGGCAACGCTTGATGATTTCTGCCCAGTCTTGTGCAGTTAGAGCCAAGTTGGTCTGCTGACGGGGCAAAAAGTTGCAATGTAATTACGTGGCCCAGGCGTCAGTGGCATCCATCACTTTCACTGCAGCCAAGTAATGCACTGCTGACTAACCAATGGCATTTTCATGCTCTCGCTAAACGTAAATCAAATCCCAACAGATAGGAATGACATTTTCCAGTCGGCTATCCTTCACTCCAATTGCCGTCAAGTTGGATATTTTATTTAGCTATAATTTCAAGTAAGCTCATTGATTCTGTATAATTGCATTCCATCACGTATCTCCATCCCAGGGGCTTTGATGATCAGCAGTCCACCATATCCACATTTTCATTTGCTTCTGACTCCAAGTGCTGGACAAAGCGCAAGGCCAAATAAGATGTCATAAATGCATTTCTTTAAATGTATTGTTCACTAAAATTATTGGTCAAAAGCACTATCAAAATATTTAAACATGCATGCAAGTGGCTTTTATGAATGGCAGGCGTAACTGCAGAGCTTTGTGTGAAGTTCTGCGGGCGCTGATTCAGTGCGGCCTTCCAATGACTTCACAGCAGCAAAAGCTGAAGTACGAGACCAGATTGAACTTGACACGAGAAATTGAAGAGTCCTTATTTTTAAAGAGTCCCTTCTCATGAGAAATGTACTGTTTGTAGTGAGTAGGGCACATGTGTCCACGATGAGATGTAATTACTCTTGTTACTGCTGGGTCAAAGAAGTTTTCAGGCTTGAGAGGACATAATGTCGAATACGTTTAACCGTCTGTGCCTGACTGGAACATTTAAGACTTGTAAATAGGAAATTGTCAGTGAGTGACAGTGCATATTATGTCATGGAGTGACTGTAGGCTTAAACGTCTCAAATGAATTGACAAGTGCTTAATTTGTTGTGATTTACCTGCGAGCTGCATCATATTGTCAGGAAGCAAAAATAAACGTTTCTCTCGACAACTCCTTGCGCGGATGACTAATTTCCTATGAACTTACTTGACTTGTGTTGGTTGCTCTGAAACTTGGCTGCAAGACTGACATTACTTTGGCGCTGTAAAGGGTGATCAATCCTAAAGATTCAAATGAGAAGGTGATAATTATGGCTCGTGGACTCCTGTAAAATGAACAAGTGTCTTGTGGAGAAGTGAAAAAGGGAATGTGCAAATGACTTTAACAAGCTGTGCATGAAACCGGATGCATAGAGGATATTAGATGATGAAGATGTTAAAGATTCTTTCACTTTGATAATGGAGTAAATAATTAAAAAATATATATTTTCAAATGATTGTTTCAGAATTTCAGACTCCTCACAGCACTTATACAAATCCCCTCAAATTTAAAATATAAAAAAATAATCTAATATTCTTTTAAAAGTTTCATAATTTAATAAATTGCATGTACTGTACATACTACAAATGACACAAACTATTATACCTACAAAAATATGTCAATCAATCAATCAACAAACAAACTAGAGGATTTACTGATATGGATTCACTGTAAACCCGAATGCTCAAAATAATTAATTGGTTTGAGTAGGACAAACTTAAATTAAACAAATTAGTTCAGTCAAATGAACTTTTATGAGTATTTAGCACTTTCTTTTTCTTTTAAGTTCACAGAACTGATACATTTTAAGTAAACTGAACTGTTTCATTTTTTTGAGTTTTATGAAAATATTTATTTTCATTTAGATGAGCTTAAGTTTAACTGAAACTGGGCTGGGATTTTTATTTTAATCCCACTTAACGTTACTCTTGCAAAAAAAAACCCATAATATAACACTTCATTTTGGCATTTACTGTCCCTTTTGAGTGTCATGGCAAAGCATGCTGGGAAATAGAAATCCCAGTCCAGTTTTGGTTAAATTTAAGTTAGTTTATTACGTTAAGTTAATTATAAGAAGCAAGTTCATAAAACAAAACAATATACAATTTAGATGACCTAAAATGTGTCAGTTTTGAGAACTCTATTAAAATGTCAGTTTTGAGAACAAAATAAGAAGAAAGTTCTAAAACTCATAAAAGTTCATTTGTTTGAACTATTTTATTTAATTTGAGTTGGCTCTACTCAAACCAATTAATTATTTTTAGTGTTACAGACTACAAATAAGATTAAGAAAAACAGATTTAAGTTCCTTTTAAGAAAATAAATAAAACAATAAATAAATAAATATAATACATTTTATTAATTTCTGTGAATGACACTCATACCAGAATACACATGCTTTTTGTGTTAATAATGTGTAAAATTATAGTTTTCAAACCACATATCAACAGTGATTTTATTAATTCTGACTTTAATTGTATTAATGATATTGTGATGATAAATTATATTCGGTATAAAATGAGTTGACAAAATGAACACATTAAGGGTACTTGAGCCTTATTGATGGGGCTTTTGGGGCCAACAGAGTTTGACAAACAATGCTGTTCTAAATTTAACTCAGCTGATTAATAACCACACAAATCCAATAAAAAATGTGCTAATAGCTGGTGTCATCAGGAAGGATTTGCCTGAAGTGAAACATCCAGTAAGGTCTCTTCTCCATCATCCGGTCCAGCGTCATACAGAAAGAGATGACGAAGTCCCTGCGGAGGTGTGGGTGGGGTGGGGAAAGAGGGGCGAGGGGATAAAGAGAAAGAGAGATGGAGAAAGAAAGAGAGAGACAGAGCCAGATCTCAAACCTTATTTCAGAAGTTACCAAAGACTCCACACTCTGAGACAGAAGGTGAAGAACAGCAGAGAAGTCAAATCATCTCCTCAGGGCCACCAAATCCTCTGGGAGCTCCGCAGGACAGAATAAAGATCAATAGGGAGAGTTAGAAAGACTCAACGCTCTTAGTGTTTTGTGGGGTGTGTTTGTCCCGCTGCTGCTGCTGCTATGAGCAGGGTGTTGATTCTGTCTGTGCTCCTGCTGTCCCTAAGCTGGTGCAGATGTGCCGTCATCACAGGGGTAAGTCTGACAATTAATCTCACTCCATTCACTCTTATTCATTTTTTGCATTATTTCATTTTATTTTTTTATTATCATTTATGCAATTATACATGGTAATGAATAGTATTCAGTTGATTTCAATAACTAATAGTGAAACACTTAGAGGTTTGCATTTCGCCAAAATGGACAATTTACAATAAGGTTTAATTTGTTAACATTAGTTATGAACTAATATTTCACTTTTACAACATTTATTAGTTTGGGTAATATCAGCATTAATACATTTTCAAGATCGAATGTTGTATCTGTTGTGAACTAATGTGAAGATTAATCTTTTTTATTAACTAAAGGTTAATTAAAATATATTGATAGTTAATGCTAGTTAATGCATTAATGTTAACAAATTAGACCTTATTGTAAAGTGTTACTGATGGATAAAGTTTATTTATGATTGACCTTCATTGTGTTTGTTCAGGCTATAAAAGCATACTTGCTTGTCAGCCAATGAGTCAGATTAATTTTACTATATTAGAAGGACAATTGGTTCATAATCAGATTTTATTTTTCACATTTTCCTGTATAGCCATATATTTCCATATTTGATCTGTGTTTCCCATTCTTTTTAGCTTTATACAGTAATATCCTCAGTTACTATCATCAGTTTAATTTTAATCCTATCATTTAACGTAGAATAATAAATATTACTATTGCAAGATATACTTAAAAAAAACGAGGGTGGGTGAAAACAGACTTACCAAGAAAGTGGCTTCCTCCTTGCTGAAACATCACAACATTCTAGAGAAATCGTATAGGGGAAAAAAGGCACTATTTCATATTATTTATAAGTCAAATATTTAACAAATGCATTTTTTCTTTTTTAAAGTATTGTTGGTTTAACTTAAAAAAGTAAGTTACTGGGTTGCCTTCAAATATGGAGTTCATTGAAATTAAAAATTTGAGTTAATACAATGAAGGAGATTGGTTTAATAAATAGAATCTCAAATTGTTATCTGAACCACATTGGTCATCTAAGTTGATTTGACAAAAGATAAAAAGTTGTGATAAGAAGTCAATGCAAATAATGTTTCCCACTTCAAAAATTCAAACACATAGAAGCTCAACAAGTCTGAAATATCTGAAATGCGTGTTAATCTTACAAGCAAACAAAGCCAAATATGTATTGGGAATCAAGGACATATGACTGATTGTGTGTTGTGTTTGTGTATCAGGCGTGTGACAGGGATGTGCAGTGTGGTGTGGGTCTGTGCTGTGCTGTGAGCCTGTGGCTCCGAGGCCTGCGTATGTGCACACCGCAGGGGCTGGAAGGAGACGAATGTCACCCGTACAGCCACAAGGTATATACACTCACACACATACTGCAGAGCCATGAGAGACCCCTCCGGAATATGGAAGCAGTGATTTGACTGGCTGACCTGAGGGAACCCAAGGTTAACAGTTATAAGAAGAGAAAGATAAAAAAGACACAAGGAGAAATAAAAAGCAAGAGCAAAACAAAGATAGACTAGTCAATAGATGGTCAAAGTGAAAAGAAACCCATTCGGATTCAAGAATGCAATCTCTTTTTAAACAGCTGATCTGATTGTGAAGTAAACATGCTGCCAGAGATGACTGAGAAACGCTTTGAAAGAATCTGCTGATAAGTGTAACTGATATCGATCGAATGTCTCACAGATCAGGGCTGTTTATCACTCTGTCAGACTGTCTCACTGATACAGAGATACAGAAGCTTTGCCATTCAGCTGAGGCTACGAAGTGAAGAAAAGCAGATTTGTGACTCAATGATGACTAATAAAACCGACAAGATCCTTAAACAGAAACCTAAGCCTATAGGGTTTTGTAATTTAATCTTGAATGGCTGACCTAACGCCTGCGTGGATTTCATTAGAATGGTGATGTCTTTACAGCAGTCAGGCTCAAAGAAGTATCCACACAATTCTTTAATATGAATTTAGTAATTTATGTTTTTATAATCAATTCAGTAATAAAGTTATCTGTGTGCTTTGATTTTTATGCAGTTTCCTTTTCCCGGCAAGAGACAACACCATACTTGCCCCTGCCTGCCACATCTGGTCTGCACCACGTACAGCGACAACAGATATCGCTGCAGCAGCGACTTCAAAAACATAGACTTTTAACACTGGAAAGAGTGCAAGAAAAGGAGAAATGGAGGACGGGAATACTACTTGAAAGCAGGATAGCACAAGAAAATTAATAACAAGTGCCATAGCACCTTTCTGCACATTTTTGTTTTTCACTCCCATGCACTTTGCACTATACAAAAACGCTGTTATCCAGATTCCCCAGAAATGCAGACATACATTATTCACAGTGGCACAAGGTCCATCTCAGAATCACTGATTTACCTACACTTGATAGTAAAAACAAAGTTCGTTTCATCACCAGACGTGCTTAGAAGGGAGTGATATTTCTGGATGAATTTATCTTCAATATGTTGTAAATATGTTGAAGGCTTAGTTATTGTAAATAAATTATAATCAGTCTGAATTGTCTTTGTGCTTTGTGTAAATGGTGTGAATGTGAACTGGACTTTCGATGTCTTTCCCTTTAATGTTTCTGTTAACAGGGTACAGGGAAAAAAATAATAATTAATATGTCTTTAAAACGTGAACAGTTTTGAACATAACATCAAAGCACTCCTGACTTTCACATCTAATGCTCAAGGTGAGATTAAATGGTATCATATAATTAAAGATTATAAGCAAACAACAGTGTTTCATCCCTAACAGGGAATGGTCACAGAACGTTGGCTTAAGTTATGAACAAATGTTCCTCCAGTAACGTTAATAGAATGTTTGTTCAACAAAGTTATCTGGTCTTTAGTAATGTTCTCAAAATGTTAGCACAAAAACATGGTTTATGGAACTTTTTTTTTTTTTCCTGTAACGATTTAGTTGGAAGGTTTTCTTCTTTTTTTAACATCTTCTATTTAGAGATGTATGAATCAAAGATGACCGTTTGACCCTTCCTCTTTTTAAATTACACTTCTTTTTAACAGTCTGTTACATCTGTTCCACCAGTTCAATCTGAGTTTTCAGTTCATAGAATATATGAAAAAAATCTATCTATTCAAAGATGGTTCCTATGCTCTGCAGTGAATACAAAGGAATTCTCTTCACTTCCGAGACCTTCCAGCAGATCAACATAGGTCAGCAAATTGCCTAGGACAAACTATATGAAGACAAAGCAAGAAATGTCGATGTTGAATTTATTGGCATGATTTGTGGAAAGTGGATGTCCTGATTCATTTGAATGTCCTCAATTAAACCAGGGCCTCTGAATTGATTCAAGAAATCCTATTTCATACTAACATACAACGAAACATACAACCTACGTCATTGCATATGTTTGTGTTGCCTTGCTCTGCAATACTTATCCTTTCAACAGAAGTGACTAAGACTCTTTTCTGGATTGTGCAAAAAGTGAAAAACATTTTTTTTACCGATTTCGACTTCTAACTAGAGTCTCATAGTTGAAAGGTTTTCTATTCATCCAAAATAAAATGACTGCAATTATAATTACTGCATCACAAATTGTCATCCTGTGTGTTTCATGTCTGTCAAACACCCAAATTTAACAATGAACAGTTTGGGAGGAACTCATTTTTAGCTTCATATAGAGACACATTTTTTAATATATAGATGTTTTCAGGCATTTATTATCATAATTGAAATCTGATATTATCATATCAAACAGTGTTGCATTAATAGTTTCTCATGATAAAAAAAATCCATTGAACAGCCAAACACAACAACCAAAAAAATCTAAGCATTGAAACATTGATCACAAATGTTTATGCTGGCGCTCCCATAATAGTGGCGTATTCTACTCTTTCCTCTGTTGTGACTGTACATCTTGAATAAGAATCAGTGTCTCCTGGACTGTGTACCTGCAAATTGGCATAAAGTTCAGATGGATCCTGGTGGGGCTTAAAGTCCACCATACAGTAGACGATGCTGTTCTGCTCCTGTGGAGAGATGTTGAGCAGAGTAGAAAGAGTTTTTAATTTCAGAAATCAGCTATTCATCTTTATATACACTATATTGCCAAAAGTATTGAGACACCCCTCTAAATCATTGAATTCAGTCACTTCCATGGCCACAGCACAGGTGTATAAAATCAAGCACAGGCATGCAGACGCTTCTACAAACATTTAAATATTCCACGGTCAACTGTTATAACAAAGTGGAAGCAATTGGGAACAACAGCAACTCGGCCACGTAATATCACAGAGCGGGGTCAGCACATGCTGAGGAGTGTGCAGAAGTCGCCAACTTTCTACAGAGTTAATAGCTACAGACCTCCAAACTTCATGTGGCCTTCAGATTAGCTCAAAAACAGTGTGGGGATCTTCATGGAATGGGTTTCCATGGCCGAGCAGCTGGATCCAAGCCGTACATCACAAAGTGCAATGCAAAGCGTCTGATTCTGTGGTATAAACTAAAGCACGCCGCATCTGGACTCTAGAGCAGTGGAGATGTGTTCCCTGGAGTGACGAATCACTCTTCTCTGCCTGGCAATCCGATGAACAAGTCTGGGTTTGGCGGTTGCCAGGAGAACGGTACTTGCCTGACTGCATTGTGCCAAACGTAAAGTTTGGTGGAGGGGGGATTATGGTGTGGGGTTGTTTTTCAGGGGTTGGGCTTGGCCACTTAGTTCCAGTGAAAGGAACTCTTAATGCTTCAGCATACCAAGACATTTTGGACAATTTCATGCTCCCAACTTTGTGGGAACAGTTTGGGGATGGCCCCTTCCTGTTCCAACATGACACAAAGCAAGGCCCATAAAGACATGGATGAGCGAGTTCGGTGTGGAGGAACTTGACTGGCCTGTACAGAGTCCTGACCTTAACCCGATAGGACACCTTTCGGATGAATTAGAGCGGAGACTCATTCAACATCAGTGCCTGACCTCACAAATGCGCTTCTAGAAGAATGGTCAAAAATTCCCATAAACACACTCCTAAACCTTGTGGAAAGCCTGGAAAGGGTGGGCCAACTCCATATTAAACCCTACGGATTAAGAATGGGATGTCATTAAAGTTCATGTGCATGTAAAGGCAGGTGTCCCAAAAACTTATATTGGGCAATATAGTGTATCAAGCTGTTCCATTTTACAGATGATGAAGCTGGTTACAGATCTGAGATATTATGAATAATGAATGAAAAGATTAAGCCCTAAACAAGTGGTTGTGGTTGAACTCAGAGGTCTCCAAATGTTGATTTTTTTTTTAAGTGTCTCTACACTTAAATGTCTTAATCTGCTGTTCAGCTATTTTGAAATGCCTTTGCTGAGGGACTAAATCCATGTTGCATCAATGGAAAAGATATGTACAAACCCCTTACCATGGTGGAGTTAGAACCACAAGTTCCACTTTTTTCTGTGGGTGGAAAAAAATATGTTTAACCAAATAAATCCTTAGATAATTGAAAATAATCATTGTCCAGCATCTACCTGTGGATTTTTTCTTCCTGGTCTTTAGACGATACACAAGCAGTGTCAATGAGAAGACAGCCAACACCAGAACACTTAAAACAGCAGCTAGCGTGTAGGATGGTCTCCAGCCGTCACTGCTTAATGTTGTGTTGTGTTACATAGATCAGTGACTGTTAAGAACTGGAATTGTAAGGGGTTAATATTTGGACAAAAGTTACCTGAGTTTCTTTATGTCTTTCTCAGAAGTAATGGGTGTAGAGGGAGAAGAATAGGTTTTTGGCGAGAGAGTAGCTGTGTTTACTCCACAGAGGTCTTTTAAGTCTATTTGTGAAAAATATATATTTTGAATATATATATTTTTATTGAAAAATGTATATTTATTTACAAACTATTAATAATTAAAGAAATGCAACCTCCAAATGAGTATGACCAACACATAGCCAATGTAAGATATCATTATACAAAAATAATTATCAACATTTAATCAATGACTGCAAAAACTTCAATAAAAAGAGAATCTTACCATAAACTGTAACTTCAACACTTTCAAAGGTGAAAGGGAACGCTTTGAAACCACAGCTGTATATGCCAGCATCCGTTACACTCAGGTCTGTAATTATTACTTCAAATTCTCCATCATAATTATTGGTGAATATTCTTCCTCGATACAGGGAAGTAACTTGTCCTCTATTATTCACAAAGTGGGAGCACACTGACAGATAAGATTTACAGCAAACTACTTCCAATCTATTATACAATGGGTTAAAGGAGTGTCTTAAAATAATTTGCCTTGAAAAACAAATCACATGGAGTCCTTCGGTTGGATTCATTCCTGAAAAACATTTACTAAACATTAATGTTTTCTCATTTTAAAATTGAGATTATACACATAATCTTACAAAAAAATATTGTATTTTATTCTTGAAAGGATTAAAATAGATTCAAGTAGTAATAAAAGAATACAAGAAAAACAATCCTTTTTTTTCCATTTATCTAAAATAGATACAAAAAATTATGCTATTCAATTTAAATAGGCAATTAAAATCTGCTCCATAATCAGAAAAAAACAGAACCATTCTCACCGTTCTTCAAGAGCACAAGAAGAAAGAAAACCAGTTTCATTTTCCTCTAGAATAATTCAAATGTTCTCTAAAAAACTGGACTGACTTTGGCAAGCTTTATGTTCTTCTGTCAAAATGAGGAAGAAACTAATCTAAATATAAGACCATGATGAACGACAGAAAAAGGAAGTGTAGCCTTGTTTCTGTGTCATAATGATGTTCTTAAAATATGTTAATCCATTAATGAAAACCAGATATTTCTTTTTAAACAGTGCTAACTGAATATTCTGATTTCATTACAATGTTTCGCCATCTGTGGCATGTTTTTGAACACATCATAACATGTTGTTAATGGCTCTCTCAGTAGCACATGAGAAACCATATAATGCTTAAACATGACATGTTATATTAACAACCATATCTGCACAAAATTATACCCAATTTGATCAAGTCAAAATATTTTGTACTACCCACCATTAAAGGATTAGTTCACTTCAAAATGAAAATGTCCTGATATTTTACTCACCCCCATGCCATCCAAGATGTTCATGTCTTTCTTTCTTCAGTGGAAAAGAAATTAAGTTTTTTGAGGAAAACATTCCAGGATTTTTCTCCACACAATGGACTTCAATGGCAACCAAAATGTTGAAGGTCAAAATCAATGCAGTTTCAAAGAGCTTCGAAGGGCTTCAGGGGCTCTGCACGATCCCAGCTGAGGAATAGGGTCTTATCTAGCCAAACCATCTGTCATTTTCTAAATAAAATAAAAAATGTGTATACTTTTTTACCTAAATTGCTCATCTTGCACTGCTCTGCGTCACACCACAGATTGCACAATCACGTTGGAAAGGTCACGCTAGACGTAGGCAGAAGTAGCTACCACCCCCGTGGTTACAAAGCGCTCGTGCGAAGCGCAATACACTCTAAAAAAAAGGTTCTATATGGCACCAAAAATGGTTCTTCGTCGTAATCATAGAGGAACCACTTTTGGTGCTATATAGCACCATATCTTAACATGTTCTGTATATGGTAGCGGTGCTATATAGCACCTTAGTTAGCTGTGCTATATAGCACCTTAGTCAAAGAACCGGTGAAGAACCTCTGAAGAACCGCTGAAGAACCACTGAAGCACCAAAATTGGTGCTATATAGCACTTAAAAAGGTTCCCCATGATTACGAGCCAAGAACCATTTTTGGTGCCATATAGAACCTTTTTAAGGCCCTATTCCTCAGCTAGGATCGCGCAGAGCCTTTGAAGCCCTTTGCATTGATTTGGACCTTCAACATTTTGGTTGCCATTGGAGAAAAATCCTGGAAACTTTATTAATTTTTGACTGAAGAAAGGAAGACGTGAACATCTTGGATGAGATGGGGGTGAGTAAATTCCCAGGAAATTTTCATTTTAAAGTGAACTGATAGTTTGCTGGATGTCAATATAATAAAATAAGTGTGATTATTCCTTTGATTTACAACCAACATTTAAACTGAAATGGTCAAGTCAAATTTAGTAAATTACTTACTTATTTTATACTTTTTATTCTCACTATTTAGCCAATCCGAGGTTCCACTATCGGCCGAATTCTCCTCTCCAGTACCCTGGCATAGACTTTCCCGGGGAGGCTGAGAAGTGTGATCCCCCTATAGTTGGAACACACCCTCCGGTCCCCCTTCTTAAAAAGAGGGACCACCACCCCGGTATGCCATCCCAGAGGCACTATCCCCGACCGCCATGCGATGCTGCAGAGGCGTGTCAGCCTAGACAGCCCCACAACATCCAGAGACTTGAGGTACTCAGGGTGGATCTCATCCACCCCCGGTGCCTTGCCACCGAGGAGTTTCTTGACCACCTCGGTGACTTCAGCTTGGGTGATGGACGAGTCCTCCTCTGAGCCCCCAGCCTCTGCTTCCCCAATGGAAGACGTGACGGCGGGATTGAGGAGATCCTCGAAGTATTCCTTCCACCGTCCAACAACATCCCCAGTTGAGGTCAACAGCTGCCCATCGCCACTGTAAACAGCGTTGGTAGGGCACTGCTTCCCCCTCCTGAGGCGCCGGACGGTTTGCCAGAATCTCTTCGAGGCCAGCCGATAGTCCTTTTCCATGGCCTCACCGAACTCCATGGCCGGTACCTGTCAGCTGCCTCAGGAGTCCCACAAGCCAGCCAGGCCCGATAGGACTCCTTCTTCAGCTTGACGGCATCCCTTACTTCCGGTGTCCACCACCAGGTTCGGGGATTGCCGCCTCGACAGGCACCGGAGACCTTGCGTCCACAGCTCCGAGCAGCCGCTTTGACAATGGAGGTGGAGAACATGGTCCACTCGGACTCAATATTTCCAGCCTCCCTCGGGATCTGGTCGAAGCTCTGCCGGAGGCAGGAGTTGAAGATCTCTCTGACAGGAGACTCGGCCAAACGTTCCCAGCAGACCCTCACAGTACGTTTGGGTCTACCGAGTCTATCCAGCTTCCTCCCCCGCCATCGGATCCAACTCACCACCAGGTGGTGATCAGTTGACAGCTCCGCCCCTCTCTTCACCCGAGTGTCCAAGACATACGGCTGCAGGTCAGATGAAATGACCACAAAGTCGATCATTGACCTACGACCTAGGGTGTCCTGGTGCCATGTGCACTGATGGTCACCCTTATGCTTGAACATGGTGTTCGTTATGGACAAACTGTAACTAGCACAGAAGTCCAATAACTGAACACCACTCGGGTTCAGATCAGGGGGGCCGTTCCCCCCAATCACGCCCCTCCAGGTTTCACTGTCATTGCCCACGTGGGCGTTGAAGTCCCCCAGTAGAACGACGGAGTCCCCAGTCGGAGCACTCTCCAGCACCCCTCCCAGGGACACCAAGAAGGTCGGGTACTCTGCACTGCTGTTCGGCCCGTAGGCACACACAACAGTGAGAGACCTATCCCCGAGCCGAAGGCGCAGGGAAACGACCCTCTCGTTCACCGGGGTAAACTCCAACACATGGCAGCAGAGCTGGGGGGCTATAAGCAAACCCACACCAGCCCGCCGCCTCTCACCATGGGCAACTCCAGAGTGGTGAAGAGTCCATCCCCTCTCGAGGAGTGTGGTTCCAGAGCCCAAGCCGTGCGTGGAGGTGATTCCGACTATCTCTAGTCGGAACCTCTCAACCTCACGCACAATCTCAGGCTCTTTCCCCGCCAGCGAGGTGACATTCCATGTCCCAAGAGCCAGATTCCGTGTCCAGGGATCGGGTCGTCTAGGCCCCCGCCTTCGACTGCTGCCCGATTCGCTTTGCACCGGCCCCTTACGGTCCCTCCCGTGAGTGGTGGGCCCACGGGAAGGTGTCCCCACGTCGCTCCTTTGGGCTGAGCCCGGCCGGACCCCGTGGGGGAAGGCCCGGCCACTAGGCGCTCGCATACGAGCCCCAACCCCAGGCCTGGCTCCAGGGTGTTTTTTTTCCCCTCGTTTTATTTGTCATCATAAGGGTTTTTGAACTGCTCTTAGTCTGACCCGTCACCTACCTGGAACCTCGGATTCAGGAGGAACAGTGTGGTTTTCGTCCTGGTCGTGGAATACTGGACCAGCTCTATACCCTCTACAGGGTGCTGGAGGGTTCATGGAGAGTTCCTGCCCCAAGTGGAGGAGTTCAAGTATCTAGGGGTCTTGTTCACGAGTGAGGGGAGGATGGAACGGGAGACAGGATCGGTGCAGCTTCTGCAGTAATGCGGTCGATGTACCGGTCTGTCGTGGTGAAGAAAGAGCCAAGCCGTAAGGCGAAGCTCTCGATTTACCGGTCAATCTACGTTCCTAATCTCACCTATGGTCATGAGCTTTGGAAGATCCCGGATACAGGCGGCCGAAATGAGCTTTCTCCGCAGGGTGGCTGGGCGCTCCCTTAGAGATAGGGTGAGAAGCTCAGTCACTCGGGAGGAACTCGGAGTAGAGCCGCTGCTCCTCCACATCGAGAGGGGACAGCTGAGGTGGCTCGGGCATCTGTTCCGGATGCCTCCTGAGCGCCTTCCCGGGAAGGTGTTTCGGGCATGTCCAACCGGGAGGAGGCCCCGGGGAAGACCAAGGACACGCTGGAGGGACTATGTCTCCCGGCTGGCCTTGGAACGCCTCGGTGTCCCCCCGGAAGAGCTAGAGGAAGTGTCTAGGGAGAGGGAAGTCTGGGCATCTCTGCTTAGACTGCTGCCCCCACAACCCGGCCCCGGATAAAGCGGAAGAAGATGGATGGATGGATGGATATTTAGCCAATCTCTGAACTTTTTGCAGACCCCATTGCAACCACTTGCAGTTCATTTGGAGGGTGCCTGGATTTACATATCTGGTCTCCAAGTGTTGTTTTCATCCCTCAATCATTTTTCTTGCATTTGAGAACATTCTAGAATTTAAAATTCTATTGACTAAACATTTAAATGAACATAACTTTATTGGTTAAATGGTTAAAGGTCATAGTTTGGCGATTATGATGACATAATGTCTCTATCCATCAAGAAATTGACACAGAAATCACTTAAAACATGCTTGTTCGTGTGTGTGTGTTTTGCTTGAAGTTCAACCTGCTGTTTCAGCAGAATCATCATTTTCATATTCATCGTGAGTGATTTGTCCATGATTCATCTGAGAAGAGAATCACAATCAGAATTTATATTGATGAAGTAATAACATACTGCTGTTACAGAACATTTGAAGCTATTACAAGCTTCCAAGGCATGTTTTAAACAGGAAAATGTCCTATAATTGGTTTTTAATCCTAAACTAAATTCTTTTTACAGTGTAGAGTGTGTTTGACAAAAGAAATTCGACAAAACAGTACTATGAGCTACACAACTTACATCTACTGTTCCTGCAGAATTATGAAGGAAAACATTTATCAGGGATTCAGATTTTTTGGTTATGGATATACTGTGTTAAAGAGCACATGCTAACCTGAATTTCGTTGCCTTGATATTCCATAACAAGATGTTGTGGGATTAAATGTTGAACTCTGAGAACTGAGATATATATATATATATATATATATATATATATATATATATATATATATATATTCATTGTAATTCATTGCAAATCAATGATAACTGAAAGATGGACAAATAAATGTTCCCCAAATGCCTGTTGTGTCAAATTTGACATTTACATTAACATGAAAAAATCAGAAGACAGAAGGCATGAAGTAGATTGTGTACAACAATCAGCAAAGTTTTGGTCATAATGATGATTTACAGGCCCAAGAAATTTTCATATTAAATATGATACAGTAGGCTATAATATATTCATAACTAGGCATTATGCTTGTTGTTCAGCAGAATTTAACAAAGAATGTTTAGTTTAAGTTATGAGAGAATAAAGGTTATAAAAATTGTGCTAAAATGTACGTATTGCCAAACAAGCTTTCTTTTTTCAATTAATTTATACCCCCAAACTGGCAACGTATCCTGGGGGATACCAACATTTACAGACAGATTATGAAAATTCATAAAATTTCAACATAAACGTAATAAGCTAATGCTTAACAACAACTTTTTAAAAATGTAAATCCCCTCCAAATATTGTAAATATGTGAAATATATACTTTTATCTGAAGGTAAGTAGATTTGCTACTACAGGTGGTCATGTTGTTTTTAAATGTTACCTGTGCTAAACAAAGAATGTATGAAGAAAGTCACCAGATCTAAATATTAGCAACGAACACCCTTTCAACATAAAACCAAGAAATGAGACCTACACTTTCACTGCCTCTCCCGCCAGCCTCTGAAAGGTTTGTACCCCCCAGAATATCTCGCCAGTTATAGAGTTAAATATGGAAATACAAAGAATCCAAAGATTGAACACTATAATCACATCAAAGAAAAAACAAGAACCATTCTCACCATTCTTCAAGAGGACAAGAAGAACGAAAATCAGCTTCATTTCCGGTCCCTTTAATATTTCCCTCTGATCTAGATGTTTTCTAAAAAGCTGGACTGGCTCTTTTGAACGTTTTATGTTTGTCTCCTATCAAATTGAGGAACAGACTATAAATAAAGAACAAGGCCATGGCAAACAACTGACAGGTTTTCAAATTGCCTTTTTTCACGGTCAAATTATGTTTAAATTTTCATCTGAACCTTTTTTTAACCTGACACAGCTTGGCATTCATGTGCAAGGTGTCTTAATAATGTACACAAGGCGTAAATAATGTCATACCATATACCATTTAATATTCATATTTTATGTTCTGTTCCTTTGTATCATGTGCAGCAGCTTTGTAAAATTTGTAGAATATAATAGCATGATGACACTAAGAAAATCAACGATAGGTTGAGATAAAGAGGTTGTGATTTATTTGGTATGTATTTTAAGTTCCTTTCTGTAGCCATCGCAAAGAAAAACAAATCTTTAAAACTTAAAAAGCTAAAGATGAAACGACACATAAAATGAAAAATGATCAACTCTCCTTTATAAGCACTTTAGCTACAGCTAGGAACTGTTTATAACAATGTTAACGTCAATCCTGCACTGTCATTGAAGTAGCATCCGCCGTAGTACATCATAGCAACATGTAGAATTAAATACAGGATTCTCTATACAGGTGGCTCTCGGCTTTCGTGTTTCTTTTTCTTTACAAGACAAAACACTGTAGGCACACAAAGATAAATGTTTTAAATATATACAGTGGCAAGAGTTTGCAGAGAGGATCTAACTGTACATTCACCCTCTTACTGAATAATTCTAGAAGACAAATTTTGTGGAATAACAGAGTTTGTGATGTCCACTGCAGTCATCTGAGCCGCAGATGCTCTGTCTGTGTATCGGTGTTGTTAAATAATAGTCAAAGTGTGTGTCTTGCTTTTACTCCTCAGTAAAAGTGATGACGTCATACTGGATGCCCTGCTGTTGCAGCTGCTCCAGCTGTTCAGGTGTGGCCTCTGTGTAAACCGTCTGAGCCTGAGCCATGGCTGCATCTGCAACAGCTACACACAGACACACACATCACTTACATCACATCTGACATATTACCAGAAGGCTGTAATGTTATAACGTTCTGTCTTGGCATTTCGAGTGATCAAAACTTCTTAGGTAAGTGTAAAAGGTGAAAGGTCATACCGGTGACAGCGGAATGGGCCACTGCCTCCAGGTCCTCGGGGGCGACAACCTGCTGCTCGGCACTGATGGGGACGTACTGGATCTGTCCATCCTGAGACAGAGCAATCTGACAAAACACACAGAAGAGATTTACACATGAACTAGTTTTTCCCGTTTTCACTGTTAAAGCCATGTGATGTACATATACATACACTACTGATCAAAAGTAACAAAAAGTTACTACAAAAAGTTTTTTTTTGTATTAATGATAAAAATGAATAATGTATTACATTGATCAAAATTACAGTTAAGACTTTTACATTGTTACAAAAGATTTCTATTTCAAATAAATGCTGTTCTTTTGAACTTTCTATCCAAAGAATCCTAAAAAGTATTAAGCAGCACACTGTTTTCAACATTGAATCAGAAATTAGCACCAAATCAGCATATTAGAATGATTTCTGAAGGATCATGTGACACTGAAGACTGAAGTAATGATGCTGAAAAATCTGCGTTGCCATCGTACGAATAAATTATATTTTAAAAAATATATTCAAATAAAAAAAAAAGCTATTTTAAATTGTAAAAATTATTTATTATTGATTAATAATTCACAATATCACTGTTTTTACTGTATTTTTGATCAAATAAATTCAGCCTTTGTGAGCATTATAGACTTCTTTCAAAAACATAAAAAATTCTTATCGATGCCAAACTTTTAAACAGTAGTAGTATACCTTAGACTGGGTAAACGCAGCCCAATCTGGCGGCGATTAGATTTCGCCCTGCAGCTCAGGCTGGAAACCTGTACATTTTTCTATCCTGCTTCCGTTACAAATCTGCGGGGACCAAATCACAAACTGGCTTATCCACCTGGCGCGCTATTGGCGGGTTTAACACGATGACGATAGAGAAGCGATGGCAAGCAGCTTTTTGTTTACATTCAACATGGTGGCCACCGAAGCGCAGCAACCTGTTGATGCCGCTGTCGCAGCAGTTTTAAAAGATTTCAAAGGCAAGTTTTTTTGAAAAAAAAAAAAAAAAAAGATTTTGGAACAATTCCTACAAAAGAAGGATGTGTTTGCCTTACTACCGACCAGCTTTTGTAAAAGCCTAATTTACCAACTAGACCCGCTGGTGGCCAAAAGAATCTGTCACCCGGATCGTTGGTCTGATTGGTTGAAGGACTATATAATTGCGTACAGAGTCATTTGAACTATGCCCGTTGATCACGCCTCTTGTGCAGTAGAAAATACCGAGCATACTCCCCAGACTAATGTGGTGATAGCCAGACAAAGTATACTTCTGATTTATGCCACTTTATTAAAATAACATATAGAGCAGGGTTATTCAAATCTTGCCCTGGAGGGCCAATGCGCTGCAGAGTTTAGCTCCAACCCTAATCAAACACACCTGAACATGCTAATCAATGTCTTCAGGTTCATTAGAAAATCACAGGTAGGTGAGTTTGATCAGGGTTGGAGCTAAACTCTGCAGTGCATTGGCCCTCCAGGGCAAGATTTGAATAACCCTGATATAGAGGTTTAATATGCTGTCATTAACAACAAAGCGGCACATGGAGCCATTTAGCCTTATGACCAAAGCTGTAGAAAGAAATAATTTCAAGTCTGAAGACAAGAACAGCTCAAAGTGGAATCTCTGAGTTATCATGTTGCATTTACAGTAATTCAGCCAATGCAAATAATGTAGCATAAATTAAGCTGTAATGTAAAAAGCAGGTTTGTATCCTGCTCTGGGCTCAACCTGTTGCTCCTGCAGAAACGTCCCATCATGCTCGTACTGAATGTGAGCGATCCGCCCATCCTCCATCTGCAATTCACAATTAGAATTTTTTTTGTCATAATGATCAAATATAATGTCCAACAGACCATGAATGAAACTGAAAATGCTTTTCAGTCAGCAATTTAAGATCAGATGAGCCTGTTCCTAGCCGGAGAACTGTTGTGGACCATCTAAAGAGCACATACTAACCTGAATGTGGTTTCCGTCAGATACCACCACATATTCCCGTGGGAGTAGGTGCTGAACTCCATCCTGAGAGATGATATACTGGACCTGAAAAAAATATAGGCCAGAAGAGGGGCAACAAAATTGTAACTCTTGAATTGTAAATCTTGAAAACTAATTGACAACAGAAAACGAATGTGTATTTGATATACAAGTTAGGGGTCAGTAAGATTTTTTTTTAAGCAATGTCTTCTGGTCACTCTATTCAATCAAAAATATTTGAAAACAATAATATTGTGTTTAAATAATTGTTTAATAATTTGTTGCTCGTGCTATCGAGTTGCTCATGGGAACCATTTGTGTTTTTGTGTTCGCTATAACCCTCTAATCTTGTCATAATTGTAATATGTTTAAAATAATATAACTGTTTTCTATTTTAATATATTTAAAATTAATAATAATTACCCCTATGATGGTAAAGCTGAATTTTCAGCATCATTGCTCCAGTCTTCAGTGTTACATGATCCTCCGGAAATCATTCTAATATGATGATTTTATGCTCAAGACACATTTCTTATTATTATCAATGCAGAAAACAGTTGTGATGCTTAATATTTTTATGGAAACTGATACATTTTTTTCAAATCTTTTCAATTTTGATCAATTTAATATGTCCTCCTTACTGATTAAAAAGTATTAGTTTCTTTCTTTAAAAAAATCTTACCAACCCCAAACTTTTGAGCAGTGTATATGACTTTTGCTGGTTGAGAATGAGTTGTACCTCAGTGACCTGATTGTCTCCAGTCATTAAGTGCTGTACCGTCTGTCCATCTACTGTTGTGATCTGCTGAATATAAGTCGCCTCCTCCTGAGAAATGTAGAATTTGGTCAAAAACAAGCTAAACGTGACACCTGAATCTACCTGAAGTCTGATATAGACTGATATAAGAAAATAATCAAAACTATCTGTATTACGTGCAAATTAAAATGTCAAAATGCGCAAAAAGAGTCAATTATATAAAGGAGGAAAATGAGTGTGGATTTAGCAATTGTGCAATACCTGGTCAGAAAGCGACTGATCCTGAGCCACAATGATGTGTTCCTGACCCAAAGCCTGCTGCAACCTCTCTGGACTGATGACTGTCTGACCGGCCTGCAGATCTGGAGAACATGGGGAAAAAAAATATTATAAGGTATAAGTAAAAATTAAGAACAACAAAAGCCAAAACCGAAGTTTGGTTTGTGTTGTCAACATGTCGAAAAGATGCTGTTTTCTGAGCTGCAAAAGCAAATCTACTTTGCTTGCACTTGCAAAAGGTCAAGACTCAAATTGATCAGGTTTGTTTGTTTATAGTTTTAAACACTAGAAAAATATATATAAATCCAGAAAACTGATATGTTGACCAATACATTTGCACATGGTTTGTCTTAATACATATTAAAAACACCACATGTAAACAACATTAAAAATTAGATTTTCACCACAGTGGGTCTAAAAAATAGCATAATAGGGGAATTTTTACTACAAAACAAGAAGACGTCAGGGTTGTGTGAATTCATGATCTCTGTAAACAAAATGCAGTCTCACTATGTCAGCACTTACTCTGTAGTGTGGCTAAAGCTTCTTCATCGCTGTTAACGATGATGGTCTGCTGAGAGGGGACAGATCGGGTTTTACGGGGCGAGGGTTCCTGAGTGTGAAGCCTCTCCATGTGAAACTTTAGGTGGCCATTACGGTTAAACCTAAAAAAGAAACTCAGAGGCTGCAGAGGTCTGTGTGTTTACATGTTGTTTACATTGTTTATGTAATGTAAACAGCACAAATTGTGTGACAAATCAATTCTATTATCATTTTAATGATGGTGTTTTGTTTGTTCCCTCACCTCTGCCCGCAGACCTGACAGGCGTAAGGCTTCTCGTTGGTGTGTGTCATCATGTGGCGTCTCAGGTCTTTCTTGTTTTTAGAGGCAAAACTGCAGCTGGTGCATTTATGAGGCCTCAAATATGCGTGCATGGCCATGTGAGACTAAGATTGAAAAAAAAAACAGAAGTATTTAACAAACAAAAAAAAGGTAAAGAAAGAAAATCATAGACACCGAAATAACACTCATACCACAGGACCAACACACCTTGACTTCTGGCCAAGAAGGTGCTGTAAAGTCACAGTCTGGACACTTGAATGTTTTGGGGTCTATGTGCGCCCTCTTGTGGTTCTCCATATCAGAGCGGCCGTGGAAAGCCTCCATGCAGATGCGGCAGGAGAAGCGTTTGGTGTTTAACTGTTGAGAAGGGGGTGATGGACACAGGGAAGGGGAACCTGGAGCTTCACTGCTTAGCTGCAGGAAGAGAATTTCAGCAATTTAACTTTCCATTGGGAAGGAACATAACATCGGCTATTCCATCTGTGAAGTAGCAAAACCCAGTCTCACCTCTACCTGCTGCATGACTCCATCTGTCAAGCCTGAGCTCAGGAAAAACCTCTCTTTATTCTCTTTGAGGGTTGTAGAGATGGACAAGGGCTCGGTGCTCACTTCCATGACCTGAGGCTCTGCTGAGGGTTCCTCTAAACTGCTGCCAAACACACACGCATTATCTTAAAGGGTTTATATGACATTTATAGGCATGACAGTGGTTGTTTTCGATATGCAGTAGTACCTGTGTGTGGTCTCGTCGGAGGCCTGCTCCACCACACTGAAATCTGCTCCCTCGTATGTACTGATGCCAATCTGTGCCTCTTCCTGCGACACACCATCTGTCTCCTCGTGCTCCACAGCCCCTGTAGCCGTCTCAAACGCCTCCTGAACAAGGGTGTCCCCGTTTTCTGACACATGGAATGTGACAATCTTTTGAGGCTCACTCCCAGGGCCAGCTTCGGCCCACGTTCCCGTCTCCAGAGTCTTAACATCGGTTTTCAGCACCGCCACCTGAGACGAGTGAATCGATAATCAAATATATTTAGATACAGATATATAATGAACAAAATGTTAAATTACTTTATAGATTCATGTTCATATGATATGTGATGATATGATTCATGAGTCATATAGTAAAATACTAATTCTAGTTTAACACTGATGACTTTTATAGAAATGCACAAACGTATGAGCCATAAGCATAAAAAAGGCTGATATAATTATTATATTTTTAATAAGCAAGTATTTATTGAATTCATAAATCATCTACAATAAGCAGGCTTTTGGCAAAGCTTTTGGCTTATAATACATCAAATTATTCCTGTATAAAGCATGTCTGATGTCTTTTGTTGTTAAAATTTGTATCTTTCTAAAACTTTTATACATATGACATTCATTCACTTACTGATACCTCTTCATCCAATAAATGCCATGTAAATTAGGCGTTTATAACATTATTCTATATTCCAGTAGAAGATGCCAGTGTGGGAGTACATTACCTGCAGTTCTCTGGCGTTACTCATGTTTAGCAACAGATCTAAAGCATTCTGGGCTGAGAGGTCTGTAGTCTGGGCTGTGAAAGAAGGTACAGTTAAAACACCATAAGCTGAATATTAATATCATGAAGGTTAAATATGTGTAAATGAATTGAATCACACACTATATTTTAAATGGGTTACAACCGCAGATGTACTGATAACGTTTTTACTGACCTTGCTCATAAATTATGGTAGTGTTTCCCAGTGCATCTTGGGATACAGATGTGTTCCCTATGGACTCCATGGTTTGGAGAGTAATGGGGTCCACTGTTACCTTTAGGAGTAAAAATATGTTATATTAAAGGTGGGGTAAGTGTTATTTCAAAACTGATTTAGAAATGTGACTCGGGCCGAGTACCATAACAAACTGATAGCCAATCAGCAGTAAGAGGCGTGTCTACTAATGATGGGGAGAAGAGAGCGCTCAGTGCACGTCATTATTCAAAAGACACGACACAGGACGGACATTAGCTGAGCGATGACAGAAAGAGAGAGATGGCAGATAAGAAAAACACATGTGGAAGGTGTCTGTGGAACAAAAGAAGGCTTATGATCAGGCAAGAAGTATCAGCTTTCCAGTGCAGGAGAGAACTCAAGGCGTGAAGGCCGAGGTTGCTTTATTTCTTCTCGATAGGAGAGAAACATTGATTTTGTTTTGTTTCACAGAACTAATATATGCTGGCTTTTGCATGAATATGCTCGTGTGTCATGTTCGCTTGTTTGTCCATTTGTGATTGCATTGTCGTTCACTTCAGCGATGATAAAAACCCATTAATTTCCACATTGTATAAGCCTGGAGTGTCTAAACCTCCTCACTGTTTGTGTTTTTGTGTTCGCTATAACCCTCTTATCTCATCATAATTGTAATATGTTCGTTAGTTGGACTGTCATGCTCGTGCTATCGAGTTGCTCATGGGAACTATTTGTGTTTTTGTGTTCGCTATAACCCTCTAATCTTGTCATAATTGTAATATGTTCGTTAGTTGGACTGTCGTGCTCGTGCTATCGAGTTGTTCATGAGAACTGTGTTTGTGTTTTTGGGATGGAAGTGATGACTTTTACATTTGAACATTCGACCTGGATTACCATAGTAACACACAGATTCCTCCATAGTCGTTGCCTGGGTTACGTATGTGTGGGGCAGAGCTTTCAAAATTGGTGTGTGTTTGTTTTGGTGATTTGAAATATCAACATCGGTTACCACAAAGCACTTACCCCACCTTTAAATATATTCTGTTCCTTTTGTAGTTATCATTTATAATTATAGCATTCATCTAAATATCTTCTAATTGTCAGAGCCAATAGTCTTGAAGGCAGTGCTTCGTGCGGTTGTACTTCAGGTGTCCTGAGTTTGTGTCTCGGCTCTGGGACCTTTCCCGATGCAGATAAATAAATATTTAAATATCTTCTTATTAAAACAATAATAAATGTTAAATAAAAGAAAAAATATATATATATATTCCAGAGAAACGTATATGTGTACGAGTTATGTCAGGACAGACATCCACAACCTCAAATAAGAGGAGCTGTGCTTATTTCATTCATTCGTGTATCATATCGTACAAGGTTTAAATAATTTAATAGACATATCAAATAGTAGAAAAGGTATATGTAGTATTTTAGTTGATTTCGGAGAGATGCACGGAGATGGCAATGCGGCTATTTGATTTGCGCTCATTTCATTCATAGAGATTACACTCATTCACTTCACACACTCATCATTCTGTGGTGATTTTAGAGGTTTATGTATAATATTGTGCTATCCCCTGGTTCAACTGTTATCCAGCAAATATAAGGAGTGACTGTCTTCCGAATATTTGGTCAATTATTTGGTAAAATTCATTATTCGTTTTGAAGTCATTATCAATGCCTTTCTAAATAAGGTATTATTCAGGGTTTTCCTTCCATTTAGATACAAAAGCATCAAAATGCATATCCATGTACTCACAATGGTCCCCTGAAATTCCTGGGTTTCTTGCTGTAATTTCAGATCATCAATCTCCTGCATGGTGAAAACAGGCATCTGGCGTCGACGAATTGGCTCCTCTGGGTGGGATTGACTCCACTCATCGAAGGCCTCGGGGTGGCGACATTGCACGTGCAGCCGCAGGTTCTTCCTGTGTCTTGTTGTAAAGTGGCACATGTCGCATGAGAAGGGCTTTTCACCTGAGCAGGAGGTAAAGATGGACAGAGATGACTGATCAGGAAACCTTTTTACTTCCAACATTTGAAACATTCCTAATCGTTACGCGACTCACCAGTGTGTTTAATGGCTATGTGGGACACCAAGAAATCCTCTTTACTCGTGGAGTATTTGCACTCTTCACATTTAAAAGGTTTGTCGTTGGTGTGGGACAGCTGGTGATTGAGCAGGTGCTTCTTGTCATTGCAGGTGTACTCACAAAACTCACACTTAAACCTGACAAAGAAGATGAGAAAAATAGATACCTTTACAGTATGTTTACCAGTGGAGTTTTTTTAGGAGAAACAGACTGACATCTCACTTACGTGCTGTTGCCACAGTTCTGTATGTGCGTGAGAAGATGCATTTTGAAAGTGTAGCGCTTCTTAAATGATTTCCCACACTGCAAAGCAAACACATTTATGCTAGTGTTAGCATGGCAAATATCCAGGGATGCATTTCCCAAAAACATCATATGCCAGTGTTTTCAACAATCTGCTTAGGCTTATTCATTGATTCATCAAAAATAGTTCAATTGACAAAATGCACATGCTTAGCTGCAGCATACAAGAACTTTACCTTGTCACACATGTGAGGTTTCTCCGTGCTGTGTGTCTTCATGTGCTGCGTCAGGCGTTTCTGCATGGGGTACACGCGGCAGCAGATGGGACATGGAAACTCGGACACTTTGGGAACCTGTGAAGGATTTACACAAGACTGCTGTCGCATGAAAAGCTACCCTCATCAAACCAACTTAAACTCATATATCATGTCAATAAAAGGACAAGTTTGCTTTAACATGATTGTTTGTTGATGTTTCACATCTTGAGCCTTACCATATCTGTCTTCTGACTCCTAAAAGAGAAGAAACAAGAACATTGATTAATTCACTAATCAGGTTATGTAAGGTGTGAATTTTAAATGAATGTAATATGTTTTACTTTCATAATCTGCTATTTTAAAGGGACAGACACGAGGCATATTTTTTTAGAATTATATTTTAATAAGCCAATTAAATTCCTGTATCCCAATTCCTGACTGTAAATGTTAAATGTGAAAATTTTGCCATCTTATAAAAGTACACTAGCATAGAGATGACCTCAAGAGTTTGACTAAATAAAATTCATGATGAGTAATCGATAAAAAAGGAGATATTTTCAGTTCTTACTTGCTTTTGTTGTGGACGGCTGAATGTCGGATCACGTCCTTCTTGTAAACACTGGAGTAATCACATACCTCACATTTGTAAGGTTTTGTACCTTCATGATTGAACATGTGCTCCTATAGGACACATTAATCAATTTTATTGAGTAATGCAGAACAATGACTAAAGATAAAATATTTATATTTTTATGGATTTATGGTTTAGATGAAGGACTCTAGTCTTACCTTCAGTGAGGACCACCGTTTGCAGCGGTAGCTGCACTGCAGGCACTTGAAGCGTTCAGGGTCGTTTCCCTCATGAGAATCCACATGGAATCTGAGATCCTCTTGTGATAGAAAGCGAGAGCCACAGATCCAGCAGTTATGAGGCCTTAGCAGAGGCTTAAGGGATCTGTAGTATTTACTTAAAAAGGATAAATGAGATATTGACTGTCCAGAATATGTGGTTACATTGGATTACAAATTATTCTAAGATATAATAATTAAAAGTCAATTCAATCAAATGTTGTTGTGGATGATCAAAAAGTAGTGCAGGCATTACATACTTGCGATTCATGTACTTTTTGTACTTCTTCTGAAGAAAACGTTTTGAAGGCCGGCCTCGTTTTTTGGGCAAAAACTCCAGGTCATCATGGCTTGTGTTTGATGATGGATCTTTGTTCTCTGAATCTGACTGGCTGACGCCTGGTTCCGCTGCCGTCCCATTGGATAATGAGGAAGTTCCATTCTCTAATCCAGAGGAACTTGCTTCTTCAGGAGCTTGAGGGTCCTCTGCACTGTTCATTTGAGACACTGCTGATGTCTCTGTTTCATAGAAAGGTGAAAATAAGAGTTATCACAGACCAATGAAAAAGTCGATTTATGACTTGAATTTCAGTTTTCCGATGCAACTAACTTAAAATCTATCTTAATGTATTTCTGTGACCCAAAAAGCTAAATTAACATTGACCTGACTCAGGAAGGAATTTGCGAGGTGGCCCCACCCTCCTGCGGGGGCGTTTACGTGAGGTAGAGGAAGATGATGAAGAGCAGGAAGGAGGAGTGGAGTGACTGGCAGCCAGTTTGGGCCTGGCCTCTTCATCGGCTGGCTTATAATCACTATCACCTGAATGCAAAATAAAACTGCATTAAAACACAGAAAATTATGAAATAGAGACTGCAAACTACACTCCACTAACCTTGATCATCAAGAGCGCCCGCATCAATGACGTCATCGTCTTCCTCTTCTGGCGGCTCCTCCTTTTTGACCTCAGTGACCGACCGCGGCTTGCTTTCGGACTTTCGAGGACGTCCCCGTCCACGTTTCTTTTGGCCTGGAACACCTGCTTGTGAGATAGCACATCCTGAACAAGAGAACCTAAAAAAACTGTATGCATAAATCATGGCCAGATGGAAGCTTAAATTCAGCATGCAACTGAAATTTCTATAGTCTTGTCTTGATTTGTCCATTGGGAATTGTTTGGATCATTGTGGGTTGCTATTGCGACAATCTCATGTAAGTGACAGGTTGCCCTATCCTCATAAGAGAAGACATTATTATTAGTCATTATTTCATAAAGACTTTAAGATTGTTTCATTATTATTTATTCCTTTATTTTAATTTATGCCTATAATGTGTCGAGCATATTCTCCCAAGCTCAATGTATAGTCCTGGAGAAGGACTGCAAGCTTTGAGAGGGGCCATTAATGGGGCTGATAGTAGTTTATTTTACACTTGAAAAAGACATAATTAGCACCTCCTACTTTACCTGCAGGTTTGAAGTGTTTGTCTCTCATGTGGTTGATGAGCGTATCCTTAGAGGCACTTTTATATGGGCACATCTTACACCTAAACTGCTGTACGATCACCACCTCCATCATTTCCTCCAGTTCGGCCATGTCTGGGGTTCGGTGCCCGGGCTCAACCACCACCCCAGAGTCCACGGCTTCAGGATCTGGGTGAGTGGAATAGGTCCCACTGCTACTTATGTATTGGCCAGGCAAGTTATCGTTGCAGTCCATTTGATCAGGAAGCTGAGATCCCATTGTGTCAGCCAGGGAGTGGCGAACAGTGCCCTCGTCTGCATATAGTGAGCCCTGTGGCATGTAGGAATGCTGCGGCTCTTCTACCATGCTTGCTTCCTGCTCCGAGGCCGAGACGTGCTCCCTGTCATCCATGCTGCTGTCGATATAACGTGAATGCTGCGGCCGCTCCGCCCTCTCTGCACCATACTCCAAAAACCCATCACTGCACTCTACGACATAGCGGGAGGAGCGAAACGAGCATCTCTGAGGGCTACTGTTCGTACCGCTGCACTCTGCTGCATAACGCCGTAGAGGCTCTTCCGAGTCAGCCATGTTGTAGTCAGAGACACCAGAATGACGTGGGGTCTGGTCTGGTTCGGCTCCCGAGCACTCAATGTATCGAGCTTCCCTGGTCTGGTCTGGGTCGTCTCCTCCACTGCATTCTATGTACTGGGAGTGCTGAGGCTGGTCTGGGCGGCTGCAGCTGCTGCTGCTGTCATCGTGCTCACGGTATCCTGAGTGTCCAGGCTGGTCGGGTTCCACGCTGCCCTGTGGGTTTTCTGACAGGTCTGCCTGGTCCAGGCAAGTGGAGGTGGGCCCATCAGCAAGGGCTTCAATGGCAATGCGGCTTGACAGTGCAGAGGAAGACATGCGAGCCACCATTGGAGCTCCTAAACACAGTGAACAAAGAAAATGGCTGAATATTCAAAAACTACCTCACATCTTTTTAATCTCATCTAATTTATTTGATTCTTAAAGGGATAGTTAACCAAAATATGAAAATCATGTCATCATTTACTCACCCTCATGTCGTTCCAAACCCGTATGACTTTCTACTGTGTAACAAAATAATTTATTTTGAACTTTTAAACAGTTTTGGTTCCCATTAACTTCTTTGTAAATCCGATGCAAGTAACTGAAACTTTTTGGTTTACAACATTCTTCAAAATATCTTCTTTTGTTCCACAGAAGAAAGTCAGTCATACAGGTTTGGAATGACATGAGAGTGAGTAAAGAATGTTTATTTTTGGGTGAACTGCCCCTTTAAGATCATTTGAAAAGGTTCTTTCCTGTAATGAGTGGGGCAGTAATACAAGCACATTTGGCTCAAACAATACATTAAATACATTTTAAAACCTAGATTTGTCACACAGATTATAATGAGAACAAGAACAAATGACAGTGCCAAAAACTTATGACAGTGCCATATAAATGGATAATTTAGCCAAACATGAAAAATCTGCCATAATCTATTCATGCTCATGTTGTTTAAAAGCCCTATGATTCGCATTTTTCTGTAATTTAACATAGTGGTTCTCAACCTTTTTGACTCCAAGGTTAAAAACTAAATAAATAAACACCTAAAATAATTAACTAATTATAATTTAAGTAAAAAAAAATAGAATTCCAGAAGTTTGGGAATCAAGTAATATTAGAAATGTATTTTGATACTTATTTCATAGCTTTTAAAAAAAAATGATTTTATTTTAAATCATTCATCAATAAGATGGCATAATTTTAATATTTATCTCATGTTGAGGTCCATTTGGAAGTGTATGGAAAATTGTATGGAAAGCAGCAGACTAGACAGCTAAATAAATAATTTTGTGTTCCAAAATTAAAGTAATTTACTTTCGAATGACATGAGGTTAAGTGAATGATGACAGAACTTAAATTTTTTGCTAAACTACACCTTGGCTGCGTGTGAATATGCATACTACCCTACTGTAGAGTAGATGTGTTAAAGACAGTATGTGAAAAAAGTAGTTTGTCCAAATTCACATAATTAAAAAAAAACAGTAGGCAAAACGTACCTGGATGACATCCTACTACTGGTAAGATTCTGAAGTATGCATGTAATGGACACTTTACTATCCCATGAGGACACGGGAGAGGATTTGTGAACGGCAGCGAAGTGACGCAACTGAGGTCATGTCTGGATTACATTCATACTATGTAGAAAATACTAATGTCGTGAAGTAAGTAATTTTTAAAAAGAAGTACCTACTCAAAGAAAACCCTAAAATTTGAACTCTGGGGATCTTTCTCACCATCATCAGGTCCTTGGAGTATCAAATACTGTGTGGTCTCTGCACTGCCATCCTCTGCGCTTGTAACCGCAATACATCCTGTAAAATGGACATAGAAACACAGAATTTAAATTGAATACTAAACTTAAATACCTTGAGTGTAATAAAAATGAAAATGCAAGGTTTCTCTACCATTCATAATGTCGGGTCCAATGGTGGATTCAATGATCTTATCAATAGCCGAGCCAAGATCTGAGGATGTGGAAGCAGTGGAATCAGAAACCATCATTCCTCCTTCAGAAACAGCACTGGAGTGCACCAGGACCTGGACAGACTCCGAAACCAGGACCGATTGTGTCACAGTGGAGACGCTGGACACACTGGTTGACTGTGCGACAGAAGAGGAGTCTGGGAGATGTACTCTTTGCACATCTGTACTGGAGCTTGTCTCTGGGATAAAAACCTACAAAACACCCACCCCCCCAAAAAAACTTGAAATGAAGAATTACACAATAACGTGGAGCTACGCAGATGTGTGGATTGCTTGTCTTACCACAAGTCCCTCTGAGCTCTGTCCTACGTGACAGTCGGATTCTGGGGCCGGGGCAGGAGGAGCTGCCGCATCGCTGCTATCGGCAGACATGGCTTCTGAAGACTCCATGCCCATGCCGCTTTCTGACGGCTCCTCCATCCCAGAATGTCCCACATCACTGCTGCTCTCCACCTCCATGTCATCAGAATCCATCTCTGCTCTATAGAAAAGTGTCTGTCAATCGGTTTTTCAGCACTAAACGTGTCCTGAATGATAAATACTAGGGCATGGACAAAGTGTAATGAAATATAATCATTTTATTTAAAAAAATATTTACATGTAAAACTTATTTTGATGTATTAAAGTGATTCCGTAGATGTTCAGTATTTTAATATTTATATAAATAATATATATTTTAAATGATTCAACATACACTACTGTTCAAAAAGTTTGAGGTAAGCTTTTACTTTTTTTTTTAAGAATTTAACTTTTATTCAGCAAGGAAGGCTGCATTAAAAGTGACAGTAAAGACATTTATAATACAAACAATTTCGATTTCAAATAACTGCTGTTCTTTTAAACTCTATTCATCAAAGAATAAAAAAAAATCAACATGGTGCACAACTGTTTTCAACATTGATAATAATAAATATTTAATCAGCAGCAAAAAACATAGAATGATTTCTGAAGGATCATGTGACACAAGACTGGAGTAATGATGCTGAAAAATCTTTAAATCATTAAATGCATTCTAGGTGTGCATAAGAGACTTGTTTTAAAAACCTTTGCGACACCCAAACTTTACTGTAGGCTAAACATATCAAATTATATTTGAATTATATGTTATATAGATTTTCCAAGAGTTTTTGCAGTAATATACGAGCTAAGTAATCAGTGTGGAAATGAAAAGGCACATACATATACATATATATATATATATATATATATATATATATATATATATATATATATATATATATAGAGAGAGAGAGAGAGAGAGAGAGAGAGAGAGAGAGAGAGAGAGAGAGAGAGAGAGAGAGAGAGAGAGAGAGAGTTTAATTCGATAAACTTTGCATATATTCATGAAATGTTCTTTTCATTCATTCACACAAATATTGATTCACCTGCATATTCTCTGCAGTATTCGCACAAGAGCCTTATTGCACAACATGATTTAATTTTCAAAAGAAATGAATTGCACATTACAGAGCACATTTTATTCACATCTATTCTCTTTATATTTTGTGTTGTATTGTATTAATTGTTAATTACCTACTCTGTGATTTATGTATGTCTACTGCTGTAGTCTCAAATTCCCCCAGGGGATGAATATAGTCTTGTGATAGCGCCGTTCTAGGTCACATAAGTACTTTATAAGCACATTATAAGATTACCAGCAAAGGCATAAGCCAACGTGGTCTCCGCATTAAATGCACTTAAAAAAACATGATCTAAATCATTTGATTTCTTCCACACGCCAACTGATACCAAATCCCTCCCCACCAGAGCACCCATCTGGCTGTGTTTGGGACATAAATTAAAACCTCTCTTGACTCAAACTTCTCAAGGACATTAAGGTCCTTACTCATCATTTACACGCTTTAATGTTGAGCACACTAACAGCTTTATGGAGAAAATGTCACTGCAATAGATCCTAATAACACTTGAAACCCCACTTGAACTGTGGCTACTCTTGTCTTGTTCGTTTCAAACTATACTACTCAGCGCGAGTGTGTGCTGCCCTTCGTCCTGCCTGCTCGCGCAGCGCCATTTTCCCTCCCGCCGCTCCGAGTTTATTTTTTTCCGCTCAGGCGATATGAAGAACCGCTCGGGGACCTCGAGGGCCTGCGTGAGCAGGGAGAGCCAGTCCGCCCGAATGTTTTTCTCTCGGCCATCAAGGAAGAAGCTGTATTTGTAAACAATTTGCCCCCACTATTTTGAGCTAGGATTTTTTCTTACCGTAAACGGACGACTGTTTTGCTCTTCAAACTCGCGAATGAGGCGAAATAATTAAATCTTTGAAAGCGAATAGTTGCTGTGCTTTCTAGTCGGGCGCCATCAGCGTCTCCTCGCTTCCTGTCCTCAGAGCTGGCCGGAACTCATTTATCCGTCATGGGGAAAAGACGAGTGGGTTAAACGCTATATCGGTTTTATAATGTATTTCGATTTACATCAAAAGTCACGTTTTATCTAATGTACATGTTTATCTACCATTTCGCTTAATCTTTTAAATGTTTTGTCAAGTAATTGTGTGAACCGGAGGACTATTGCTCTGAGAGGATGTAACCACTGAATGTCTCGCGGATTAATATGACGCGAGTTGTTTATCTTGAGATTCTCATTTATATTTTTTTATTACGCCAAAATAAACATATATTTGAATTTATTGTATGTGATACATTTGCATTCTGTGGATATATTATTATGCATTATATCACACTGCATATGCTATCATCCTGCTAATAATATAGTGATTGTATTTTTAACTGATTACTGTTACTAGTTTGTGTGGTGGTTGTGTGTGAATGTGTGTACATTTATGGATACTGCATACATACAATATAAATATGACGCACAAGCTCGAACTTTTATATTACTATTAATATGTCAAATATTATTGTGGTAACTGTTTTAACCCGTCTGCAGTGATTTAATATATAATATTATATTCCAAATTACAGTATATACAGTGGGGTATAGTGCCATATTTATAGCACAGATTCACTTAATATAAAAGATTATGAGAATGAAATAATCATTAATCTGTGAAACACTCAGTAGTTTCATTCTCTTAGAGTAACAGTCCAAAAATTCACACAGGCCAAATACCAATGAAAGAGCAGCTGCACATATTGAATGATCTTGTTTACAAATTTATTGAGTAAACGTAATGCAGCAAACAAATAAAAATACTATAAATAAGTAGAAAGTGGAACATTAAATTAATAATATTAATACTGTCATTTACACCAGGCAAATTATTACATAATACACCAAAATATGGGCTTAATAACAACTCAAACTTAGGGAAAAAAATAAATAAACCTTTGCTTTGAAAAACATCTTGAGTGGGGTCAACACAGATAACGTTGACAACAAATGCATTTAGGCTACAATGTTCCAGTGATGACTCCACTCATACATTTACAAATTGCCTCATTTAAGTTTTATAGAACAAGATTATAGTTTCTCTTAATGTGCTGTTAAGAAACTCATCATGACCAAAGCAGTTATATAGTAAGCTGAAATAATAAATTATAAGACCATGTTAAAGCTGACAGACAATGAGACAAATATGCCAAACCTCCCGTTTCATGTGCCTATGATAATTTCAGTTTTTATATTTAATTTATTTCATTCTGTCTGTCTTCCTCACTACATTTTACACAGAAGAGAAATGGTTTCCCTATTATAAAAGGGCTCTGTCATCAGGTTGTCATCTGCATTTCACCATGTCCTTCACGAAACCGTTTCGGTCATTCACCCTTTTGGCATTCATTCTCCAGTAGTAAATACCCCGGAAGAAGTAAAAGTATCCTGCAAAATAAAATAAAAAAATAGAAAGAACAAATTTAATTGGCTTGATCAGATAAATTAGAGTAGTTATTTAGACTTTTAAAATGAATTTGAGCATACCCTTGTAGAGGAACACATTATGTGCATCGATGGGCACTCCATAAAAAAATGAGTCAGTGTATCGAGGGTATCCGTTGTGGATCAGCTGAGTCTTCACATCGAGTCTGTGACAATAAATAAGAGACAAGACAATACTATGAAAAACTATTATTATTATTATTATTATTATTATTATCATTAAATTAGAATTTCCCAAATATGCATTTCTCAATGCTTGAAACTCACAGTAACAGTTGATCAGTAACAGTTACAGTCTTGAAGCAAAGTTACTTACCTCCAGAAGTTCTCTTTATTAAACAGGAGCACCTTGCCGTTTCCTCTCTGCACAGCTCCCTCCACTCTGTCCAAGTCACTTGGTAGGCCGAGCTTTTCGATTTTACGTGGTCCAAGCACCTCTTTTCCAGTATAAACCCAGAACTGTTTATCTGTGTGCATGAAATACAGCACTGTTATATATAATACAGCACTGTTATATATCTGAACTTCAACATATGCTGCAATAATGGTGAAATATCTCAATTTGATTAATAACTACCTGCAAAGAAGTAGATCTTTTTGGTGAGCTGGTCCTCAAAGGCACTGTTAATGATGGCTGGCAGCGCAGGCCACTTCTCTGATACCAAGAAAGGGCCTTTGCGTTCTCCACTGCTTGAGATCTTCCAGTAGTGCCTTAGATGTTAAAAAATTAGATGTAAAAAAATTAGAAACATGTATTGGAGAATTGATTGTGGTTTGCAAGTTCATGTCAGTATGTAGAATAACAGCTCATACCCATCCTTGAAGAAATGAAGCTCTTTCTGGATTTCACTGATGGCATCAAATTCCTTGATTTGGCAGGCATCCAGTGATGGGTCTACTACATGTGTTGTGGTGGAAATAGTGGTTGTTTTCTCACTTGGGGTGGGTTTAGTTGGCGCAATTGGAGAGGAAGTGGTGGTCTTTGGTTGTGGAGGAGTGGGATTAGGGCCAGTTTTAGGTCCTATAAAACCAGAATTGTACAAGACCTTTAAGTTTCAAGACCAAATTCTTGAATCTTAAATAAGAACATGCATAGTAAACTTAATCAGTGAATGATGGATCATTTAAGTGGACATACCATAGAGATACTGAATGCCTTCAACATCATCCTGATTCAAGGAGAAATCCTCTATATATTTGTACATGGGATACATCAGAGCGTCTTTGATGTTGGAGTGGTCCAAACCAAGTGCATGTCCAAACTCATGAGCAGCCACCAGAAAGAGACTGTATCCTATGAGAGAAAAGGTATGTTAGCTAATGTCTTACTTTCATATTTTTATAGTGTCTGAAGGAGATGAGTATATCACTTACCCCTATCAGGGCAAAATCCCCATTTTTTATCTGTGTCATAGTTGCTGGTAGTTGCACACCAGAGTTTTCCATCACTACGGCCTTCGCTGGTGCAGGAACTGTATGTCTGTCCCAGGAAGGTGAAAGGAAACTGGCATGGCTCGCCTTCTGAATTTCCACCAATCACAGCTGTATCTGTGAGGGGAAAATATTATATTATTATAAAAGATGATAGATAGATATATGCTGTGTTTGTGAAAAAAACAAAAAATCTGATTGTAAGCTGCTGAAACTTTGAGAACATATTATTCTTGCATGTTTGCTAGTCTGAAGGCATGAGCTCACCTCTATTAGGGCAGAATCCATACTGGGTATCAGTGTCAAAGTTAGCTGTAGTGGCACACCAACGGTACCCATCAGTTCGTCCATCTATGGTGCACGAGTCATATTTTACTCCCTGAAACACGAAGGGGAAAACACATGGTGCTTCATTGCTGTTCCCACCAAACGTGAAGAGAACTGTGGGAGAACAGAGACGGGTTGTTAGACATGCTCAAAAGAATAAACACTTGTGCTTGCTGAAATACTCTCACATTAATTCCATATATTAAGGGCAAAGGAGTCCGTTTAAATGTCTGTTTTGAAATTAAAGCCCCATTAAATCATTACTGGAACACTTACGCTCACTGGGACAGAAGCCAAATTTCTTGTCCTTGTCGTAGTCTGCAGTGGTTGCGCACCAGGGGAGACCATCTGTGCGGCCCTCAGTGGTGCAGGTGGAGTAGGATGTTCCCTCAAACAGGAAGGGGAAGTGACACATTGCACCATCTGCATTGCCATAGCGGGTTTGAATGGCTGAAGGAGATCAAAATGTCATTATCTCCAAAAATGTATATATAACTTAAATATATGATGATCCCCTTGTGAGGGACCTGAGCTTTAATTTTGTTGAATATATAAGGACACATTTATACTATATATGAACAATATTAAGTGTGATATTATAAAGACAATATGTTTCCAAAATTAAATAATCTGCTTTTTTATTATTATGGATAGAATCAAAAGTAAATATTTAAAATATTACTCCTGAACAGTTTAAGGACAGAGCTATACATTTAAACAAATACGGACTCATTTATTCTATATATGAGAAATATTAAGTGTGATTATTATAAAGACAATATGTTTCCAAAATTAAGTAACTGGCTTTTTATTGGATAGAACTCAAAGCGAATATTTAAAATATACATAAGAACTCAAACTTTAAATATAAGAACTCATTTATACTATACAGTATATAAAAAATATTAAGTGTGATATTATATTCAAAATGTAAGTAATTGGCTTTTTTATGGTTATTAGATGGAACCTAAAGCAAATATATTTTATATATATATATATATATAAAACCCCTGTTTTAGGACACACTCTAACTGTTACTATACACTCAAAACTGTAGAGGGAGCTATTGTCCCACTATGCCTTCTATGAAACTGTATGAAGCTGATATTTAAACTATTTATATATTAAAGCCACTGCCGTTCATTCATGCTGTGAAATTGGGTTGTATTGAAATATGAATCAAGTAAGAATCACACTCACCAGGTCCAGATCCAAGGGTCCAGTATTCATCATCATCAAAATGGGCATCTCCTTGCATTCCCTCACCTGGAGGATAAGCGTGAGCCAGAAGTCCATCTTTCCCATCAAAAGGGTAAGGATCTCCGTGATCTGAAACAAAAACAGCAGCTCATTCAAACCTTCTCAGAAGTCCAAGTGTTTAATCAATACGTTTATTCATTAGAAAAACTCAACTCACCTGCTTTCCCAAAGGAGATCATGATGTCAGCAGTGCCGTCATAGAGGCGTGTGAACGTCAGAGGGGTAACGTCACTCCAGACTTTGAAAGCTCTGGCAAAGGCGTCATCGATCAAAGAGGCTTCCATGTCTGGTGAATAGTTCAAAATCCTGCCAAATCAAGTCAAAACAATGCAATAGATTAGAACATGTTCATCACAAATCTATGAGATTGAAAAGTGTTGTAGTCAAAGGTTTGGTGCAGATAATATCTCACCTGTATGTAACATCAGTGTGATCCCACTTCAGGTCTCCTTCAAAAGTCTGATAGTTGCGGATGTCTGGGACCCCACAGCGAGGCTGCTTCATGGCATCAACGGTGGGTCGGTCAAGCGACCCCGTCTCCTCCAGGCCGAGCTGCCGCTGGAGCTTCTTCAGAGCTTTAGAAGTGGACACGACTGCCTGCAGTCCGCTCTTCTGGAGAACATCTATGTAACCGTAACGCTTCAGGTACTCCTGGAGTCAAATGTTTATACAGAAAGGTATTCTTTTAGAATAGTAAAACTGCATTTGTACTATCTTAAAATTAGAGGACTGATAGTAGATATCCATATCATAAAAACCATGAACTAAAACTTGATATACTCACATCTGCCAGCTGTGTGTCCGTCATGTTCTTTATCACATCTCCAGGAAACGTCACATACACAGATTTGAGTGGCACACACCAAGCTCTTAAAGAACAGGCTCCAAGAACCAGAAACACCACGACTCCAAGTCTCATGTTTAGAGTTTCAAGTCAAGAATCAAAACTGAAAAAAGTAAACTTTGAGAAAAAGAAAACGGACTCAAAACTAGAAAAACAAGTGGAGAGACAAAGTGCATGCAGTCTTGTTGTGTCTTCTCCTCCTGATTTGTGTCTTCTCTTGTGCCCTGAAGGCAGTATTTATGTGCACCTCGGAGATTAGTCACTGAGCACCCACCCACCTCCCGTCGGTCATTTTAGCACTCCCACTTACCAACTCTTGCCCACTGAAAGGAGTGATTTTTTTTTGTCCATTCAAAAAATAAGGGGCTTTCCAGCAACCTCACATTGAGCTTGAAGACACAAAAGATGACAACAAACACTGTCTTGTCTTTTATCTACACTGTAAAAAAAATCCAAAATCCAACTTATGTTTTGTATGACAAATTCATCTTTTAAAGTTTATTCAACTATTTAACATGAAAAAAGTTTGTACAAATAATTGACCCTAAGGTGAGAAAACTCAAAAATTTTCTGCAGCTGGTTGCCTTAAACTTTTAAGTTTTATCAACTTATTTTTTACAGTGTAGTTTCTTAAAATATATGGGCACTTAAAAAAATGAAGATATCTTTTTATTTCAGTATCTTTATTTAACACACACACACACACACACACACACACACACACACACACACACACACACACACACACACACACACACACACACACACACACACACACACACACACACACACACACACACACACACACACACACACACACACACACACACACACACACACACACACACACACACACACACACACACACACACACACGCACGCACGCACCCAAGACATATAAATAAATAAATATGTTTTAGCAATTAGCTATAGGAGTATAAATGAATGAATGAATAGTCTATGATTTCAGAAATTGGCTATATGAGTATAAATGTAGCCTATTTATGCAAAATAAATAAATAAATACACATACATATTTTAGCAATTGATATATATATAATTGCACTTATAAAGAGTAAAAATTAATAAACCTTCACTGGGGCGTAAGCAGATCGTATAAAACATAAGAATTAGATTCCACGAATTAATACGAATTGGCCACTAATTCACCAAAACGTAGTTAGAATTTGCCATGAGATTGTGTTGGAATAACATATAGACCTACATACAGGTGTCTTAACGCAGCTCTATCAACTTACAAAACTCAATGTTGCACAAGAGTATTCATGTTAGTCTGTGTTGACATGAGTAGGGCCCAGAGGCAAAGGAAATCCTAATCCATACATGGCCATAAACTGCTCTCATCAATTGCGCCATTGATGTTCAGAAAAGTTGCCAAATTTATGGATGTGAATGAATGAAGATGTGAGTGTTCTAAAGTGATGCAGAAAAAACACAGTCATATGCTAATTTCCTAATTTCACTGGTGTTTTTTAGGAACATGCACACACATCACAATGTAAAACACTCACAATATATTTGACATCAACAAATGCATCAGTGCATTAATAAACTGCGACAAACTAAAACAGGAAACACTTCTGTCATAACTAAAAGTATCTTGTATAAAGCATGTCTCTATTTTGGACATGTAAATTCATTTCCTTTCTCAATACGCTTGATAATGAATCAGCGGCTACAGTTGGGGTGGTGACTGCCTGTAAAGGACATAAATAAAATTAGCTGTTTATTTTATAACTACATTTACAATACAGAATAACGTAGGGCAAAGTATAATATCCTCCTGGGACCCAGAAAAAAAAAAGTGTTTTGAATTTAGTATTTTTTCATGTCATTACATTGTTTAGAGCATAAGAAACAAATGAACAAAAAAAAAAACATTTTTGAAAAATTATATTTTATTCAGATGTTATGATATGTCCTCTGTATTTGACACCAGGACTCAGTTGTTTAAAAAATAAAATGACATGAAATTGCATGTATAGGCAAAAACAATGAGATTTATTTAAACTTTAAACTTTGTTTAAAGATGATTCTGAACCATGTTATGAAAGATATAACGGAATGCATTGATATACCATTTTATTTTATGAAATGTGTGGGTAAAATGACCATACTTGGATTTTCCCATTCAATGCAATGTATACACTGCATCTAATTTGCATATTCATGTGTTCTTGGTGCAACATGTAATGAAAAAATAAGTATAATAATGGGAGTAATAATTGGCAACATTTTCATAATAATATCTAATATTTCAAAGGAACATTGATATGCAATTTTTTCCCTATTCACTTGTTATGTCTCCAAAATGCCTGATAAACATGATTTAAATCCCGGCGTCCACAGGACATTTATGAAATCAATGCCCTGTTTTGTAACAGAAAGTCATATTTTGATTAGAAACCCCTTAACATTTTCCTGAGATGTTAATTTAAAACAAACAATTTGAAAATTAATCAGATTTAAATTATAATTAAAACATATTATCATATTTCCATAAGAGTGCTAAACATTAATGTCAGCCGTTTTTAAAGACTAAGAAGAAGTTGTTGTCCTGGTGAAACCTCCAAACATTTGGTATCTCTGCAAAGCCCCGGATGTGCTCTTTACAGGACATCCAGACTGTGACATGTGACATGTCAGATGTCAGAGAAATTCACTAAAATACAGGTCCTTCTCAAATAATTAGCATATTGTGATAAAGTTCATTATTGTAATGATAAAAATTAAACTTTCATATATTTTAGATTAATTGCACACCAACTGAAATATTTCAGGTCTTTTATTGTTTTAATACTGATGATTTTGGCATACAGCTCATGAAAACCCAAAATTCCTATCTCAATAAATTAGCATATTTTATCCGACCAATAAAAGAAAAGTGTTTTTAATACAAAAAAAGTCAACCTTCAAATAATTATGTTCAGTTATGCACTCAATACTTGGATGGGAATCCTTTTGCAGAAATGACTGCTTCAATGCAGCGTGGCATGGAGGCAATCAGCCTGTGGCACTGCTGAGGTGTTCTGGAGGCCCAGGATGCTTCGATAGCGGCCTTAAGCTCATCCAGAGTGTTGGGTCTTGCGTCTCTCAACTTTCTCTTCACAATATCCCACAGATTCTCTATGGGGTTCAGGTCAGGAGAGTTGGCAGGCCAATTGAGCACAGTAATACCATGGTCAGTAAACCATTTACCAGTGGTTTTGGCACTGTGAGCAGGTGCCAGGTCGTGCTGAAAAATGAAATCTTCATCTCCATAAAGCTTTTCAGCAGATGGAAGCATGAAGTGCTCCAAAATCTCCTGATAGCTAGCTGCATTGACCCTGCCCTTGATAAAACACAGTGGACCAACACCAGCAGCTGACATGGCACCCCAGACCATCACTGACTGTGGGTACTTGACACTGGACTTCAGGCATTTTGGCATTTCCTTCTCCCCAGTCTTCCTCCAGACTCTGATACCTTGATTTCCGAATGACATGCAAAATTTGCTTTCATCCGAAAAAAGTACTTTGGACCACTGAGCAACAGTCCAGTGCTGCTTCTCTGTAGCCCAGGTCAGGCGCTTCTGCCGCTGTTTCTGGGTCAAAAGTGGCTTGACCTGGGGAATACGGCACCTGTAGCCCATTTCCTTCACACGCCTGTGCACGGTGGCTCTGGATGTTTCTACTCCAGACTCAGTCCACTGCTTCCGCAGGTCCCCCAAGGTCTGGAATCGGTCCTTCTCCACAATCTTCCTCAGGGTCCGGTCACCTCTTCTCGTTGTGCAGCGTTTTTTGCCACACTTTTTCCTTCCCACATACTTCCCACTGAGGTGCCTTGATACAGCACTCTGGGAACAGCCTATTCGTTCAGAAATGTCTTTCTGTGTCTTACCCTCTTGCTTGAGGGTGTCAATGATGGCCTTCTGGACAGCAGTCAGGTCGGCAGTCTTACCCATGATTGTGGTTTTGAGTAATGAACCAGGCTGGGAGTTTTTAAAAGCCTCAGGAATCTTTTGCAGGTGTAATTAGTTGATTCAGATTAGGCTAATAGCTCGTTTAGAGAACCTTTTCATGATATGCTAATTTATTGAGACAGGAATTTTGGGTTTTCATGAGCTGTATGCCAAAATCATCAGTATTAAAATAATAAAAGACCTGAAATATTTCAGTTGGTGTGCAATGAATCTAAAATATATGAAAGTTTAATTTTTATCATTACATTATGGAAAATAATGAACTTTATCACAATATGCTAATTTATTGAGAAGGACCTGTATAATGTCCACTACAGTGGACAAAAGTCTATTTGTGGGTCCCAGGAGGATAACGTTTTTTAATTGAACAAACTCAGATTGCATAAGTCATAACTTAAGTCTCTGTGATCCTGACACCTGGCACTTCTGGAGACTCCAGGAAGGTTGCAGTTCTGGAAAATGGTGGCGCTGGAGACTAAAGGGTTCTTGATTGTTTCACACTTAATTCTGCATTATTTTGCGGTTAACATGCGTCTTTTCTTCACCACCTGCTTTTGTCTGCTGACCCAATGAGCATTTAACTGTCCAATGGTCATGCAATTTCTAGTATTGCATTCATATTGCATCCTTCTCATGGACATTTCTCATGGAGTTAAATCTCTTTTTTTGGCTCATTTTATCTGTAAAAGAAATCATGCCTAATAATTATGTACACCTGAATATAAGGCATTTTTCATTTCCAGCCTTCATAACAATTATATATCACTTATTAATGATTAAATACAAAATTAATAGTAGTTATTAAGATTAGTGTGGTTTGGAATTGGTAAAATGTGACTGGAAAAAAATATGATCAGAAAATTATTCAACATGCTTAATAATTCTGCAAGCACTGTATCTTTGAATCTTTGACACTTTTGTGACAATTATTTAGTCTTTTTGAATAACCGAAAATATTCTATATTTTGGGGTACTCAAAAAGACAAAATAATTGCCACAAAAATCTGTTACATTAGTTATAAAGATGTAAAGATATAACCACAAATTTAAAAGATTGTGAATGTATAGATTACATTTAAGCTTTTTGCAGTCAGTTTTTGTGGATTTATTTTTGCCCTAAGCCCCACTTCATTTCTGACCCTTTGCCCATCACTAATACACACTCAGTGACACTCAATGATCTTTAAAGGCTTAGTTCTACCAGAAAGACTCGGGAGGCCAGATGAAGTACAATAAAGTAGCAAGTTTATTAACAGACCAGAAAGTATTACAATTAGAAGTTCTTTGGCGTAGGTCCCGTCTGTAGCTCTCGTCGCGAGGGTACGAACTCTGCATTTCCTGCCTGAAGATGAAGGCAGGGGCGCAGCCGACCCCCTGGGAGGTATAGGCGGGGACCATCCTGGTGGTGGTGGGGAGGATGGAGCGTCAGCATCTGCGAACTCAGACATGTGTAAGTGACCATCTTTTATACTCTGTGAATTAGGACATGATTGGTTACGTCTGGATGTGATAAGTGACAGAACATAGAATCTTCCTGGCAGAACTTTACGCTAGAGCTTTCATTTCACCCAAAAATGAAAATTAGCTCATGATTTACTCGCCCTCAAGTCATCCTTGATGTATATTAAATTCTTCTTTCAGACGAATACAATCATAGTTGTTGACTCATGTAGCATGAATAACTGTCATGATCTCCGTGTTAGTAATCCGTGGATTTAATGACCATTCAACACACATTATATCTCACAGCTGCATGTCTAACACCTCCAACACCTGAGGGGGTGGGGCATATATATATATATATATATATATATATATATATATATATATATAGAGAGAGAGAGAGAGAGAGAGAGAGAGAGAGAGAGAGAGAGAGATTCTCGTAACCACCTACACAGTGATGTGTACTACATCCCCTTTCCTAAGTATAGTATCAAAACACTAAACTGGTTTAAACTCTACAGCTGCATTTACATTGTAATTCTGCTTCACAATTAACATTAGTTTACTTTACTTCTCTTTTAACACTTTACTAGAACAACAAAGGTATATCAAATTTGAAACAGTAGTAATACCAAACAATAAATATTGCTTCAAGTGTATTGCACATTAACGAAACTGGTATGTTTAACCTAGAAAAACAATTAAATAACATATCAATGTGCCATTCAACAGCATACCAATTACTTCTGTCCTTGTATTTTGGGTTAGGATGGTCAGTACGTCCAGACGGTGTCACATAAGGACTGGCTCTCAATTGTGTAAGTTATGTGTCTGAGGGTTTATTTGACCCGTGGTTGTCTGAACAGGTACATCAGGTATCTTTGGAATTGTATCATTCACTTTGGTTGGAGCATGGATTTCCTGTAGACCATGATCATTGTACTGGCTTGGCATAGGTTCTTTCACAGATAGGAGGTGTCTGCGGTTTCTCCTATATTCCTTTCCTCCAGACAGGACAATGTAAGATCTTGGTTCACGACAGACTTCCGCCACCATTCCTTTTTTGTCATAACCGCGAGGGGTTTGCTTCCTCACTACTTGACCTTTTGAGAGTGTGCTCTGCTCAGTTGTTTACTGGTTTTGTCATAACTGTTATTTTGACACAGTCTTTTCTTTGTGAGATGCGCATGAATCTCTTTGGGGACCAGAGGAGTTGGTTCCAGCAAAGAGCTACATTTACATTTATGCATTTGGCAGACACTTTTATCCAAAGCGACTTACCTTATTACAGGGACAATCCCCCTGGAGCAACATGGAGTAAAGTGCCTTGAGCTGTGGAGAGGTAGGGTGGTGCGAGTTTGTCTGTACATTAGTCTCTGAGCTGGTGAGCCAAGTTTAGGATCTCGTGGAACATTTAGCAGATTCAGCAGGTTGAGATAGATGTCAGTGCCATCTCGTTTAGACTTTTCCATAAGTTGCTTAGCACTGCGAACTGCACGCTCCGCTAGGCCATTAGACTGAGGGTAGTTTGGACTACTGGTTTTGTGCACAAAGTCCCAGGTTGTAGCAAAATCTTTGAATTCATTGCTCACAAACTGTCTCCCATTTTCTATTAAGAGGGTTTGAGGTGACCCATGAACAGAAAAGTGTCTTTTTAGCTTCTATATGACACTTGCTGAGGTCAAATTGTAGAGCTGATCGATATCATACCAGCCTGAATACGAGTCAACAAGCACCAAGTACTGGTGACTGTTCCACTCAAAGATGTCAGCTGCTACTGTTGACCATGGTAGGCTTGGAACTGTATGAAGCTGTTGTTTGGTAGATTCAGCACCAGGGTGACGATTTGTATGTACTCCAGCTTAAGTGCTTCTGGGATGACAACTTTTACCCCTTTTCCACCGAGGCAGTGCTGGACTCTTGAAGCGTAAGCGATGGGCTTACTGTCCTGCAGGCATGCTGCTCCTAAACCATACTGTGAGGAGTCACATGTTAAGGTGACGGGCTTGTCAGGCATTTTTTTAAGGGAGTGGGGCGGATATGTTACTTAGGTTAGGGATAAACTTGCCCATATAGTTGACCATGCTGAGAAATCTCTGAAGAGCAGTGGAGTTTGTGGGCTCTGGCATTACACTAATGGCTTTAGTCTTTGATGGATCGGCATGTAGGCCGTCACTGCTGAAGACATGGCCCACGTAGCTCACCTCTTTAAGTCTGAATTTGCATTTCAGTGGATTTAGCCGGACATTTACCCGTCTGGTCCGCTCAAGCACTCTTTCTAGGTTGTCGTCGTGCTCCTTTTCTGTGTGTCCACCAACCAATCTACTATGACAGCACAATGGTATCCAGCAAAAATTTGTTCCATTAAGAGTTGAAAAACTTCACTAGATGAGTTTATGCCAAAAGGCATTTTCAGAAATCTATATCGGCCAAAAGGGGTGCTGAATGTTGTGAGTGACGATTTATTGTCTAGGGAGATTTGCCAAAATGAATTTTTTGCATCAAGCACAGAAAAGATGGTTGGTTTCGACATTTGGGCTGCAACTTCCTCAACCGTTCTCATTGGGTGGTGGGGTCTTTGTATGGCTGTGTTTAAGTCTCTAGGGTCTATACAAATTTTGGATGTTGTTAGAGTCTTTTTTATGAGCAGCAACCATGAAAGACATTTACATTTATGCATTTGGCAGACGCTTTTATCCAAAGTGACTTACAGTGCCCTTATTACAGGGACAATCCCCCTGGAGCAACATGAAGTAAAGTGCCTTGCTCAAGGACACACTGGTGGTGACCGCTGGGATCAAACCAGCAACCTTCTGCATATCAGTTCCATGGTGTAACCCACTGGACCACCATCTCACAAGCAAAACTCACTCAGTCGTTTCAGAAATGGGTGTAATGACGCCAAGGTCAGCCATTCGCTGGAGCTCCTTTTTAACCTTGTCTTGCATCGCAACTGGAATGCGTCTTGCTGGTCGAAAAACAGGAGGAATAGTGGGGTCGATTTTCATGGAGTATGTGACAGGTAGTTTACCCACCTCGTCTTTGAAAAGGTCAGCATATTTGGTGAGAATTCTGTCCGTAAATTCATCCTGACTGGATATGTTCAGCTGGTGGACTTCCTTGTTGAGTGTTAGAAGCCTCATGTGTAGGCAGTCAGGTAGACCCAGTAGTGGCAGAGCTTTTGACATAAAACAACAGGTTGTAAGTTTTGCTGTCTAGACTGCATGGTAGTGTGTCTGACTGTTCCAAGTGTGTGTAGTTCGTTGTGTGTAGTTCCTGCAGAGGAAGGATCCTTGACATTGAGAAACACCTAATGTCAAGGATCCTTCCTCTGCAGGACTGATCCTTCCAAGTCACTTCCTTCAGAGGCTAGGCGAGGCTCCTCTTAAGCATTCGGAGAACAGGCAAATGGAACAGGCTAGCAAGTGCACGTCAGCCTCATTACGTCAGTGAAAAGGTCCGTTAGCGTCCGTTATCAATAACGTCATTTGTATACGGTTGTAATTTGTACTGGCATTTACAAGTTAAACTTTACTTATATTTACTACGGTTATAACAAATGTTTGGTAACGTAAATACTTACACTTGAAAGCATATTGCATATTGCATATCGCTCCGACTCTGCCAACGTCCGATAATTTGTATTTTTTGAACAAGATAGCAAAGCTGCGCGCATAGGATTGTGGGTGATTTGAGAACGCTAAGTGCGCGAAGTCTACTCGTATGCATCCTTTCCTGTATATGGCATATTTTTCGAACGAAGGACTCAGACCTTGGTTGAAATTCCGAGGATCCTCGACATTGGAACAGTGCTTCGACGGACGTCGATGACGTAGCATCCTCGGAATTCTGGCTTCCGAGGATCCTTCCTTGACATTGAGAAACGCCTAGAGAATCAAAGCTTCAGAGTCAGTAACGTTATGAATTTCGATGACGGATTGGAGCCGGTCATTCCAGCTGCTGTTGGGAGAAAGAGGAAGGCATCTAAAGAAAATAATCAAAGGGAGAAGACCAAACGGGCAAGGCATTCAGGGGAGGGAAAAACATCCAAAGATTAATTGTGGTCATCGTGCGACTGCGAGTAATGGTCTGTGTCACACACACACACACACACACACACACACACACACACACACACACACACACACACACACACACACACACACACACACACACACACACACACACACACACACACACACACACACACACACACACACACACACACACACACACACACACACACACACACACACACACACACACACACACACACACACACACACACACACACACACACACACACACACACACACACACACACACACACACACACACACACACACACACACACACACACACACACACACACACACACACACACACACACACACACACACACACACACACACACACACACACACACACACACACACACACACACACACACACACACACACACACACACACACACACACACACACACACACACACACACACACACACACACACACACACACACACACACACACACACACACACACACACACACACACAAAACATTGATTCACTAGCTTTTCTTAATGGTATTACAGTAGTAGAATATAGCCAAAGGTGGATATATAGCGTTTTGCAAAAAAAAAAGTGGTTATGTTGTGTATGTTCTGGCCAAAACTAACTCAGAATCTTATTATTATTAATCAATCTTTGTATATACTATTCCATATATTTATGATGTATTGTTTTTTTTAACCAATTTAAGATGTTTGACAATGTTAAGATAAATATGTTGCATTTTGGCATGGTTTTTGACTTATTTATGAACTATTTATGGACATAAAATTAAATAAAAAATATCCTGGATTTGAAGAATATTGTGTCCCTGGCCTTCACTGAGCTCAAGTAATAGTTTAATGTACAAAACAAAATGTGAATGAACTTGACTGTTGATGTCAAATAATAATGGCAAATAACCAATTTTCTCAAAATGGATATATCTCGTTTTGCAACGAAACTCTTCATATATAGAGCTCGTAACCACCTACACAGTGATGTCACACATACTGGTGTTCTACAATAGTTATATTAAAAAATTTGGCTCTTTATTTATAATGGTAGTGAATGGCTGTTTCTGTTTTGAAGTTCATAAAAGTGCATCCATCCATCATAAGTGAAGCCATGCATTTGCGTGAGAAAAATATCCATATTTAAAACTTTATAAACTAAAATAACTGACAGATGACCACACGTATCGATTTACGGTGATAGAGTAACCCTAAACCCTTTTAGTTTTTAAAGTTTTAAATATGGATATTTTTCTTACACAAGCGCTTAGCTTCAGAAGGCCTTTATTAACCCTGACTTTCCCACTGCTTTCATGGTACTCTTTGGACTTCTCTATGCACTGAACATTGAGTACCCAAAAGGACTCAAATACACATTTTGTGGCAGTGCAGAATATCTTTGTGGGACTGGGAGAAAAGTGCACAAACAGAGTTCAGTCCCTGAAGAATTAGCTTTTTACTGTATAGGGAGTTTAAGATGATTTTAGTGTTTTAAGATGCTTTAATTGTTGGTGGGTACCTTTGGCATAATGATGGTGTTTGTTAAGATGTTACTAATTGTGTTATGGTGAATTTTGAATTAAGACTTATAGTCTTGAATTCTCTAAAAAGTCAAATTTACTTGATATTCATTGATATATACTGAATGAACTGATATCGTTGATATACTGTTCAGTCGTACTAAATCTTTAATGTTTAGGTGTGTCAGCGCTTTGTAGATGGATGGTCTATTTTTTGGATATTGGTCTATTTCAGTTGCATTGTTTTGTAAAACTGTTTTAACGGCAGTGTTTAATTTTAGTTGCAGTATTGCAGTATTTCAATTTGCAGTGTTAACTCACTTTGGCTTAAATATTTTTGGCTTAAAAATATTAACTTAAACTCGTCACAGGATTTTTGTGATGGTGGTAGCAATACTATCATTATTGATACACTTTTTGGACGGTTGGTGCAATTATAAGAAATGCTATGTTTCCTGTAAGAATATTTAAAGGAATAGTTAACTCAAAAAAGTTACTTTTTTCTCAAACTCGTATGACTTCCTTTCTTCTTTAGACCACGAGAAGAATATAATTGTAAACCATATGTTTTATATAAATGTAACTCATATGATTTAATCCATGCCTTCTAAAGCAATACAATCAGATGACAAGATTTTTTTAAGAATTGGGAGTAACGTTTTGATCTCTTTCTCCCAAAAATGTATTGCTTCAGAAAAAAAAACTGATTAAACAATAGCTGCATGTTTTTGTGCATGTTCCAAAGAAGAAAGGAAGTCATATGAGTTTTAGACAGAAAAAGTAAACTATAATGAATTATAATTTTTGGGTTCCTTTAAGATAAATTCTTGTCATGATGACAGCAAATTGAAATTACATTTAATTGCCTTACACATGCTTGTGAAAGTAAATTGCTGTTTGGAATAAATGTTTTGTTGTTTTAACATTGACTTACTGTTTTTAGTTTTTGACTTGGGCAACGCTATTGTAGTTTCCAGCCAAAACGCATTACTACTTAGTACCAATTTCCAATAGCATTTTTTTGTTCACTCAACTTCAGAATGTTGAATTGACCCAGCTTAAAGGAACACTCCACTATTTTTGGAAATAGGCTAATTTTCCAACTTTTCTTAAACAGTTAAGGTTTACCGTTTTCAAATCCATTCAGCCGATCTCTGGGTCTGGCGGTAGCACTTTTAGCATAGCTTAGCATAGATCACTGAATCTGATTAGACTGTTAGCATCTCGCTAAATGTATAACTTATAATGGTAACGTCACCATTATAAGTCATACATTTTACAGTACATAGTATAGAGACGTCCTGCTGTAGTCGTCGTTGCTGCTTCTCCTGTTCAATTTCAGCCTCTAGATCTGATTCTGGATCATATATGTATGGCTAAATCCGATTGATCTCCATGGTTTATTTAGGATAACGTTTTTTCCACGTTTAAGGATGTCGCAGCTTTCCCAACTCTCAATGCAATCGCTGTGCGCGCTCATGATTCTTTCACTCCGCCCACACGATACGCCTCCAAATATAATAAAACTAAAGACTTTTCGGAGATATGAAGGATGAAGTACTACCCTATAGGTAAAAAAAAAAAAAGCGACTAGTGACAATCTAGCGACTTTTTGGACAAATATCAGTTACTTTACAAATGTCCCCAGTCCTGTCCAGTCAGCGCGAGGTCTTGCTTTCTCCCTGCCATCACACCTCGCTCTGCGTCTACCCTATGAAACATCAAACATGTTACAAAATATTAAAACGTCAAAAGTTTTGAAAACTGTACAAAAGATCACAAACTAAAAATTCCAACAAAACATTTTTAGAAAATAAAATAAAATACATTAAAAAAAAAAAGTATTGTTTTGGTAGTAATACCTTTTCTATATGTTGTGTTTGTAGCTCAATGTTGTCATTTTTCTGAGACCTGTTCTTGGCACGACGCATTGGAAATCCAGAGGCAGGTGGTCCAGATGCAGGTGGTCCAAAGGTAGGTTGGTCATGTTCAGAAGGTTTGTCACAAGAACTCTGCTCTAAACCAGGTGACAGATCAGTGTCATTTTCCATATCACTTTCCGCTCCTCCTTGAGTAGCAGTGTCGTCTTCAAGCTGCAAAAGATGCAAAGATTTCAGCCTAACAATTAAAATGTAAAACAGGAAAATAACAACTGCCTTCCCACTATATTATTCATTTCTTCCACTCTGTCTGCCTATTAATCTTTTACATATTTGTATCCCTTGCTACTTTTTTCCCTTCCATTTTTTCTCTCCCTGGTAAATCGACTTACTTCTCAACTACTTTGACTTGGCCTTTGCAAAACAAAGGGCTTCAGGAATTGCAGGTGTTGCAAAATCCATTTTTGCCTGGCTGTTGGCTGTTTAAAGCCACTACCACTTGGTTTTTCCTTTATTAGTTTCCCAAACTGGGTCCTTAGTGTCCTTGCTTTATTTTTTTTAAAGCAAGATATGAAAGACAGTGTATAATATGCTCTCGCTCTCTCTCCCTCTCTCTCTCTTGTATGAAAAAAAAAAGATATAGGAAATGAGAACGTCTTTATTGGACAGTCAGATATGTATTGTATTATTTTAAAATACAGTATGTGAGCACGGATTAGGAGAGTACGATGTGGTGATGTCACGGATATGCTAATTGACGCATGACATCATCTAGCGACATTTAGCGACTTTTTGGGCAGGCTTTGGCCCTGTCCCAAATGGCACCCTAAACCCTCACAGTCTTTCTCTGAGTCTGCACTTTCAAGACGTAATGCTGCTTTGACTGTCGAGAAGAAGTTCGCTGCGTAGCTCGTACCAGTGCGGGCTCGGCAGAAGTGCACATCGAGGGCACATATCAACCTCAAAGGGGGGCGCTCGCGAGCACCCTTCTGAGACCTAAAATGACAAATGGGACACCCTGCGGTCTCGTGGACTTAACGGACACGCGCACGCAGAGGCCATTGTAAGTCCACAAGTCTGAAAGTGCACATGAAGTGTGCCATTTGGGACAGGGCCTTTATTGTCTGGCTATCACCAGATGAAGCTCAATTTAAGATTGAACATTGGTCTGGGGAGTCTGCTCTGTATTTTCTACTGCACAAGAGGTGTGATAAACGAGCATAAATTAAATGACTCTGTATGCAGTTGGATAGTCCTTCAACCAATCAGACCACAAGAGGCGTGATCAACGGGCAACGACCCATTGCTTCTCTATCCGCCATCGTGTTAAACCCGCCAATAGCGCGCCAGGTGGATAAGCTAGTCTGTGATTGGTTCCTGCAAAAGTGTAACAGAAGCAGTAGAAATTAATGTACAGATCTCCAGACTGAGTTGCAGGGCAAAATCAAATTGCCGGCAGATCAGGCTGGGTTTAACCAGTCTACAGGCTTTAGCTACTTTCCTTGGAAAATAGTTGGCAACATGCCCAGTTGGCTTATTTGTGATGCAATGACGCACTCTAGTGGGGAAACTAGGGACGGCATGCATGGGTTCAGAGAGGTGTCCACTCTTTGCTGAGAAAAGAGCTTTCCCTGCAGAGAGAGGGTATCTCTCTGTAACGAATTCATTTGATTTGTTTTATTTTGTGTTTTTTTTTGTGTGTTTTGTTTTTTGGAAAACACTGGGGCCGAAGCCTTTATTAACAGGGTGAGGGGAACACAGTGTGTGCAGTGTGGTGATACTGCTGTAGCACCTTTCCTCACAACAGACCCCTGAACGGGGGGAACACACATCGTCCACTAAGCACATGGGCTGGGCAGCCATGGGAAGGGGGCACCCTCCAGAAGAGACCCTCCGTCTTTTGGACAGGGGTTCTGGGGCAGGAAGAGAGTCCAAAGAGCTTGTCGCTCGAGAACGTCGACCCCAAGCCCCAATCGGCCAAACATCAGGCCGGCCGCTTGCGTTTGGGGTCGGTGGGGGTAGAGCTCGGGGGTTTTCCCACAGCGACAGGAGAAGGCTTCCCCCAGGGCTTGTTAAGGGGCCTTTCCTTGCTTTGATGAAAGTTGTGCCCCGGGGCTGGGGGTTAGGCAAACACACAGGGGGGCGCCTGGCGTGGGGCCGCCTTCCTAGGAAGACACAACTTGAAGGCCTCGTCTTCCTTCTTGTCGCCGCATGGTTGTTGCATCAGTGCGACGGCGGGGCCAAATAGAGCCCGGCCGGGCTCTACGGGGGCGCCTGCGATGTGTCTTTTCTCGCTATCTGTGAGGCCTGACAGGTTGCGCCAGAGTGTGCGTGGTCTTCTACTACGGAAAGAGCCATGGAGCGCCCTCAGGCTTGGATGGCCTGACGAGCGTTACGGAGAACGAGGTTGTTAACCGTGAGAATCTCCTTCCATAGTGCAGGCGAGGGAGATCCCTTGTCCAGCTGTTGGCCCAGGTTGTCCAGAATTTTCGTCTGGTAAGCGGAGAGGAAGGAGGAGACATTCAGGGCTCTAACAGCCAAGGCAGAGGATTTATACGCGGCCTGGTGCACCAAGGGTGAAAAACGGTCCATCTTGTTTGGAAGGACCGCCTTAGGGGGGACAAGCAGCCCTCCCTGGACTGAAATGAGGTGCCTCATAAATATCCCTCTCCTGGTCGGTGGCGCTCTGTACACTCTATGTTGAGGCGAGCGGCCGCTCGCTCACACACATCCAGGAGGATGGATTGAGGCAAGGCCGTGGGGGAGCTAGCCTGGGGAATACCAGAGGGCGGGATGGCCTCCTCATCCTCTGAGACCCTGAGAAGGCCCGCGTTGTCGTCTTCACCGGACCCGGCTGGATCGTTGACGAGGTTGCCCGCAAAGATGTCCTCTTTGGGGAACTCAGGATTGGGCTGGTCAGCCCAGACAAGAGCAGTCGTGTCCCGGGAGGTCCCCGGTAGCGCGCTGTCGTTACCGTGTCCCACATCTGAGTCCGAAAAGTCGAGCTCGCTGCACTGGGTAGCAGCAACTTTAAGGCGGTGTCACAGGAGTTTTTTAGGCAGCACTAGGCAGTGACTGCAGTTCTCCAGATTCTCTATGGCCTTTTCCGCGTGAGCTATTGCCGGAAGAAGCAGGGATAGAGAGCGAAATACCGGTGAAAATCCGTGGCGGCAGCCGTGGAACAGGAAAGACGAGTGAGAGCACGGGTGGCTCCGAGAGCAGACACAGAGAAACTGGCAGAATAGAAACTGTAACGCCTGGTGGAGGCTGATCTGAAGATATTTAATATACATATAATATATATAAGAACTCAAACTTGAATAAATATAAGAACTCATTTATACCACAGTATAGGAAAAATAAAGGAAAATAATGGAAAAATTGAGTGTGATATTGTATTAAAATTTAAGTAATTGGCTTTTTTATGGTAATTAGATGGAACCTAAAGCAAATATTTTACATTTTATGACAACCCCTGTTTTAGGACACACTCTAACGGTTACTATACACTCAAAACTGTAGAGGGAGCTATTGTCCCACTATGCCTCCTATGAAACTGTATGAAGCTGATATTTAAACTATTTATATATTAAAGTCACTGCTGTTCATTCATACTGTGAAATTGGGGTGTATTGAAATGCGAATCAAGTAAGAATCACAATCACCAGGTCCAGATTTCACATCATTTCAACAGCCATTAGGCGGATATTTTAATTGTTATCTGTTATTGTAATAATGTACCCTAAGTTTGTATTGCAATTCAACTTGTATGTCATTCATACTATGACAAGGAAAATTAAAACTACTCTAAAGAGAGTAACGCCTCCCACCATGCGTTAAAAGTATTTTGGTGGGTCTTGAGACCCCCAGCGTCATGGACGAACTGGGAACTCCATTGCTTTCAATGTGAAACCTGTAATCAAAAACAGACGCAGATTTTTCTGTATTCAAAACACATGCAATATTTGGCATCAGTTCACGTGTGCCTGATGTTGGTAAGGGTGACCAGATTAGATTGGCTGAAAATCTGCAGTTTGGGGTGACGGGATGGGGGGCTTCTATGACTGCGTAGCCTATAATAAAAGATTTTCAAACCTGAACCAAACATATTTTTATTCAAAGATCAACAGTCTGTCATTAGTCTGCCATTAAAAAACAACATTTAAAATCATGAACTCAAATGTCATTGTGAAAAGAAAAAAACAATGACTGTTGTAAGTAACAGTGCGTAAATCAGACCTTTCTGTATAGCCTAACGCTAATAAGCTTAAAGGTACCATTCTTCGTGATCCCACTGTTCAAACTTTAGCTAGTGTGTAATGTTGCTGTTAGAGCATAAATAATACCTGTAAAATTATAAAGCCAAGCGAGATATTTTATTTAACAGAAGTTCCCTTTCAAAGCCTACAGCGAACGGCCGGCTTGGACTACATCCTGGTACTTCCTTCATTAATTATGTCAGTCAGTAGAACAGTAGAACAGACTAACCTCCGCCCACAAGAATACGCGAAAAAGGGGGCGTGGTCTTGTTGCTGTCCCACGTGGAGAAGAGGACGGTCGCGTGGAGAAAAGGAAGTGGTGCGTTTGAGTGTGTTTGTCGCCATGTCGTCGAGACGCTGTTATTTTCATCCTTCCAGTCAAATCACCTTTGTTTGGCTTACCCAGGGACGCTGTACAGATCATTAAGCGCATATATCTCCCGTTAAGAGGCGTGACCTTTCCATGCAAGTTACGTGCGCTAAGCTGCTGTCGAATCACAACACAGGAACCGTGCCACGTTCGCTAAGCTGCGGTCAAATCACAACACTGGAACCGTGCCATGTGCGCTAAGCTGCTGTCAAATCACAACACTGGAACCGTGCCATGTGCGCTAAGCTGCTGTCAAATCACAACACGGGAACCGCTGGCACAATCAGAACTCGTTACGTATTTCTGAAGGAGGGACTTCATAGAACAAGGAAGTCATCAGCCATTTTTAGGACAGTGAAAACAGCGGTATACAGATAAGTAAATTGTGTGAAAAATACTGTGTTTTTTTACACGCAAAACATGAACACATGTTATATTGCACACTGTAAACACAATCAAAGCTTAAAAAAACACGAAGAACGGGACCTTTAAACGGAAAAAACGAAATAATTGTAATTATATAATAATACACAGTGCCGCGAACAATCAATCACTTCTTTACGCGTGCATCACTGTCCTCCTCGCGGCTGCAGCAACTTGCGCTCTCTTCATCAAGGCTTAAAACAAAAAAGGGGACAAAAAGGTCGTATTGTCTTAACTTTCATCGCGTAAGGCTTTGGCAATCCATGGATACTTCCCCACCCACTCCTCCCGGTACCTGCAGAGGCGTTTTTGCTTTTTAGCAGCGTGTTGGGGTTCCGGTAAGCTACACCAGCCATGCCAACGGAATTAATGAAAATTAGCTTATCAATGCATATCTAAATTCGCGCCTAGCCAGTATTGTTTTTTTTTTAACTTAGAAAAAAGATGCTGCAGCCAATGAGCAGCCGGCAGGGGCTGGTTGCAGGACGACTCAACCTCCGCAGACAGTTTTTAATGTTTATCAGACAATAACTAGCTTACTCAAGATTTTGCTTTAGTATAATTTTCGGGACAATTAGGGCCCGATTCGGGACAACAGTTTAGATTTCGGGTTGTAATATCTGGTTAGTTTTTTGGCTTGAAACAAGGCTTTATACTGCACAGACCAAAAACATTGCATTTGTGTTTTAAGATGGATAGCAAGAGAAGGTACAAACTTCAGAAGATTCAAGAGGAAAAAGACTAATTTGCAGCCAAGAATACAAAAGGCGAAAACTCCAGTCTCTGTGAACTATGCATGGCCATGGGTGCTTTATGAGCATGGTAAGTCCTGTGCCTCTGTACCCATTTCTTAATTCATGCCATGAAGTTTGTGTTGCAGTATTAACAATTTTACATTTGTACAGGTTATCACTTGTTTTTTGATCAAGTAATGCTCTTGAAACAAATGTAATGTGCTGACTGCTGCATTGTTAATGTAAATCAAGGGGCCCCTGGAAGAGCAAAACGATGGACATTTCAAATGGCTATAACTCAAAGTCCAGTTGCTGTATAAAAAGAGAAAATTGGCTATATAACTACTTATGTTATTTTCACTAAATAATGTTGGACACAGGCATAAAGGTTGTTTTTTTTTTAAAAAGTGGGCTCAGTAAAATATAACATTGCACATAGCGACACTTTATAGTTAACTTAATGGATTAATAACGTAATAATAATAACCCCAAAACACACTTTGTAACATGAAGCGCTGTTTGATATGAGTCCAATCACAGCGAGTTCTGTGATAAAGTCACTAACAATGACATCCCAACTGAACAGAGGCATCACACTTACTTGTCCATTTATGGTAAATGACGACAGATCTTTTCCGGTTCCGGATGAAGGGATAGATTAATATATTAATAAAACTTTATTTATATAGCGCTTTTAACAATGCAGATTGTTTCAAAGCAGCTTTACAGTGTTAAACAGCAAAATAATGCAACATAATTTTATTCAGCCGTATAGCCATTCTGGAGAAAACGTCTCGTTATGTATGTAACCCTCGTTCCCTGAAGGAGGGTACGGAGACGTACGTCGGTACTGACCGACGAATTGGGATCTGATCTCAGAGACCAATCTACTTCGAGTGTGTTAAAAACGAGCCAATGGAGATTGGCATGCGATCCACGCATTCCACTCTCCGCCCCTCGGTGCGGGTATAAATAAGGAAGTGGAATGATAGATCATTGCTTTTTTCTGCTGAGGACCCGAACTAGTGACTCAGCCCCCTAGCGGAAGCGCAGCACCTGGCGACGGGACGTATGTCTCCGTTCCCTCCTTCAGGGAACCAGGGTTACATACGTAACCGAGACAAGTGGGACCAACGGCACCACAGACGTACCTGGGGTGGAATAGACAGACCCGACTCGGGAGGCCCGGAGGCGGCCCGGAGTGTTGTCTGAGTATTCCAGGGTGGGGCAGAGTGTGGGTGAAAAGGCCCGGGGGGCGTTCTCGGTGCCCACACTGCTGCCCCCTGGTGAGGGGAGTGGAGGAAAGAAGTGACAAGGCCCGGAGGCGTCACACACTGCCAACCTGGTCCTCTTGGGGCCCAGAGAGAGAGGAAACTGCTCTTTTATTGAAAATGTGGGTACTCCGGAGAGCCAGCGGCAGAGATGTTATTGTACCAGTCGGGGCCCCCCCGTCCGCCTCCGGGGGGTGGGGGAGGGGTGCGGGCACCATCTCCCTGAGAGCAGCTCCTGCTCTCCCTGGGCTGCCCATCTCAGGGCCGCTTGCCTGCCGACTCAGCTGGGCCCTGAGCGGGTTGTGCGCCACCTTATGTCCGGCACCCTCCTTCCCCGATGGAGGCTGCTGCTTGGGTTTCGCAGAGGCGGAGGCGGACGCAGGGGGACGTCCTAGGCGACGAGCAGGCGGAGGGGCTGCCGGCGACGACTGGGTGGAGACAGGAGAGGGTCGTCGGGGAAGGATATTTTTGATGGCCTCCGTCTGCTTCTGGGCCACCGAGAACTGCTGGGCGAAGCTCGCGATGGCATCGCCAACGAGGCTGGCCTGACAGACAGGGGCGCCGAGAAACCGTACCTTGTCGGAATCACGCATGTCTGCCAGGTTCAGCCACAGGTGGCGTTCCTGGACCACTAAGGTGGACAACGCCCGACCCAGGGAGCGTAAAGTGACTTTTGTCACCCGGAGAGCGATGTCCGTTGCCGCACGCAGTTCCTGCATAACGCCCTGGTCGGAACTACCCTTGTGCAATTCCTTTAGCGCCTTGGCCTGGTGGACCTGCAGGAGCGCCATGGCATGCAGAGATGATGCCGCTTCCCCACAGGCGGTGTAAGCCTTGCCAGTTAGTGCGAACAAGAACTTACAGAACTTACATTCGGGAGACACGGGGCACCCCGCCAGTCCGCAGCGGTCTTGGGACAAAGCTGCATCGCCACAGACCACTCGACTGGAGGGATTCCCACATAACCCTTTGCCGCACCATCATCGAGGGTAGTGAGGACGGAGGAGTCAGTCGATCGGTTTCGAGCGTTGTAAGGCGCTGTCCACGATTTCACACAACACAGCCGAAGAAGCAGCAACATGCGATATCGTGTGTTTTGGGCGCTGAGAACCAGCACGGGCCGTCCCGAGATACCAATCATCCAACCGCGAGGGTTCGGGACACGGTGGAGGGTTCCACTCGAGCTCGACACTCGCGGCAGCCCGGGAAGCTCTGGGTCGGACTCGGGCAACGCTGTCACACCCGAAGGGGGCAGCGCAGCCGCAGCCGCAGCCGAATCTTCATCCTCAGAGCCCATTAGCTCGTCCCCGATGCTGCAACCGACATCATATCCTCAGCCGGAGCCCCGATAGTAACGACTGGAACCCCTCGAGAGGGGCCAGCACGCTCTTCCGGAAACTCCACCGGCGCAGCAGAGGGGGGAGGGGCCCAAGGAGTCGTTTTACCTGTCGGGGATGCCCTCACAGTAACCCTCAGGTCGCCACCAAAGTTATCAGCCAAAGTAGCAGCCCTCTGCTTTGCAGCGGGAGTGCCACTAGATCGGGGGATACGCAATGGCACTCCACCCGTTTCGAGGTATTGGAGTCTGGACCGTAAAACTGCGATGGTCATGTTCCCGCAGTGGGAACATGAGTCATTCACGAACGCTGCCTCAGCGTGCTGAACGCCCAAACACGTGAGACAACGAACGTGACTGTCAACTGGGGACAGAAATCGACCACATCCAGATACACACGGTTTGAATGACATCTTGAAAAAGCCTGTGTGTGCACTCAAAAATGGAAACGCCCAGCGAACCAACTCTTTGATCTCCATTGAAGCGGCCACCCGCTGAGACGCGCCATCACACCCGCACTGGAAGCAGCAGTCGTTCCTCTCACGAGACTCATCATTTACATTCTTTGTAGAAACAGGAAACATTCACTGTTCGGCTCCTAAGTAGAAAGCAATGATCTAGCATTCCACTTCCTTATTTATATCCGCACCGCGGGGCAGAGCGTGGAATGCGTGGATCGCATGCCAATCTCCATTGGCTCATTTTTAACACACTCGAAGTAGATTGGTCTCTGAGATCAGATCCCAAAACGTGACCGACTGAAAGGGAACGGTGATGTCATCAGTTAATTTCAATTATCATACAGTGACAGTGTGGGCTTTAAATCAGTAATTTAGTTTATATGGTTAATTTAGTTTAGTAATTAGATTTATTTGGATATTTAGTTGAAAATTTTAGAAAAATTTTATAAAACAAATAATAAAACTCACAATTTTAAAACGAAAGACTCCTTTGTGTGGCTAAACGTATGCATAAAAAAGAGAAACTTTTTTTCTAAGCAATGGCCTATAGCAGGGATGGGTTTGCAGTATTTTAACTAAAGATAATTGCTTCTACTTAAAGGAACACGCCACTTTCTTTTACAATAGGCTCATTTTCCAACTCCCCTAGAGTTAAACGGTTGAGTTTTACCGTTTTCGCATCCATTCAGCCGATCTCCGGGTCTGGCGGTAGCACTTTTAACATAGCTTAGCATAGATCATTGAATCTGATTAGACCGTTAGCATCTCGCTCAAAAAATTACCAAAGAGTCTCGATACTTTTCCTGTTTAAAACTTGACTCTTCTATAGTTACATTATATACTAAGACAGAAAATGAAAAGTTGCCATTTTCTAGGCCGATATGGCTAGGAACTATACTCTCATTTCTGCGTAATAATCAAGGAACTTTGCTTTCAATTTTGCTAACGCTTTCACTGAAAGCTTATACAAATCACACAGTGCTACTGCACAACCATAGCAGTGAAGGCTCTCACACGCTATTGGCTGGCCAGTGGGAACTGCATGAACCAATGGCAGAACGGCATAACTGCGCGAACCAATCGGTGCTGAGCCTGCAAAGCCAGGCACAGAACCCGCCAATATGGGCGGGGCATCTGCCTATAAAAGACGCTTGTAATGCCATATATACAGATTTTTCTCCTTCAGCGACGGTCTACTCACCTAGTTGATCCCTCCTCGAAAGCTTCACCTTCGCCGAGAACAGCGAGCCTACAGCGGAACAGCGAGCTAGCCAGTCCGGCCTTCCTGAGAGAGAGTCAGCAGCCCGATATCAGCGCGCTCTGTTTTCTTCAGCGATCCCGCAAACTGTCGCACTGTCTCCCCTGTGCTCTCCGGCACTTGGTGTATCCTTTTTCTCTGACATTAAACTCGAAAAAGAGCAAACAACATTTTAATGTTGAGCCACCTCTGTAACACGTGCAGCTCGGAACTGCACGAGGAGGATGGCCATGATGAGCGTGTACTCTGTCTGGGCAGAGCCCATACGGATGCAGCTCTCACCGGGTCAGGCTGCTCTCACTGCGAGAGCATGCCCATCTCCTCCCTCCGCTTGCGGATAGCGCGACCCCGCTCTCTCTCCCTTTCACTCTCCCGTTCCCTTTCCTGTCCGAGCCTCAGCGGAAAAAGTGGCGGAGCCAGAGGGCTGAGTATTCTAAGGCCAGTGAACTCACGTCGTCCCAGTGCCCGTGTGACTCGATTTCGCCTCGAGAGAACATCTCTCCGGTGATGTTCTCACGAACGGACCTGCACCCTCTGCTCCACGTCGAGGGCCATGTTTCTTTCGTGTGTCTGATGATGACACACAGGAGCGTCATGGCACACGCCCTACTCTGCACGCCTCCGCTCATCCATTTCGCACGTGCTCTCCTCGATTGACGGTGCTGACGAAAAGGGATATGAGAAGCTTCCCCCACTTGAAGAAGCTGTGGCTGCGCACCTCTGCCCGCCCTCTTCGCTGGGATGGAAGCCCTAGGTCTCGCTCCATCTAAGCCCTGCAGAACTACTTCGGCCTTAGCAGGCAGGGATTATGCTTCCGCCGACCAAACAGGCTCCACCCTCCACTCGATGGCAGTCTTGCAAGTGTTCCAAGCAAACTCCTCCACGCTATGGATGGGAATGGAACAGATCAAGAGGCTTTCCGCGATCTCAGAAGCGCCACAGACTTGGCCCTTCGTGCTACTAAAGCCACTGCCCAGGCCATAGGGCGATCTATGGCCAGCCTAGTTGTGCTAGAATGCCATCTATGGCTAAACTTGACGGAAATCAAGGAAGCCGACAAGACCGCCTTCCTTGATGCTCCAATCACTCCTAACGGCCTATTTGGCCCATCGGTAGATGGATTCACAGAACGATTCACCATGGCACAGAAGGCGTCCCAGGCAATGCGACACTTCTTGCTGAAACGCTCCAGCACTGTCTCGAGCCGTGCCCTCTCAGTCCCGCCCACTGTCTAAATAGAGACAACGTCCTAGTTAGACAAAGCGCTTCCAAAAACCTTAAACGCCAGGGACCCCGGCCTAAGATTATGCAGGAACCTGAGCAGAGGAAGCAGTCCTGATCGGCTGAACAGGAAGAGAAGAGGGTTAGGTTCCGCAAAAGCTGAACCGCCCTCCAAAAAGCTCAAAGTTTCTCCCCAACTGCCCGGCTCATTCCAGTTCCGGTCGAGGGAAAACATTTTTTTGTATGTGTTGCGAGTGCAAGCAAAGAGCCCGCGCTAAAGCTCCCTTGCACTTGGCCGCTGTTATAGCGAAACCAATAAAAAATATAAATACTCAACAAAAGAGCATTCCTTCTCTTCCGCACCACACGAGGGTTAGCGCGATGGATTGGTTCTTCTCAGTGGATCTGAAAGATGCATACTGTCATATCCAAGTTATCCCGCTTCACAGGGCATTCTTGAGTTTCACCTTTGACGGGAAAATCTACCAGTACACAGTCCTACCATTCAGTCTGTCTCTGGCCCCCCGCACTTTTACAAAGTGCATGGACGCAGCCATTTCCCCTTTAAGACAAATGGCAATGAGCATTTTGAACTACCTCGACGACTGGCTCATTCTGGCCCAGTCAGAGGTGGAATTAGAATTTCACAAATCTGTGCTTCTCAGCCATCTAGAATGCCTGGGACTCAGAATGAACACAGCCAAAAGCCTGTTGCTTCCCAGGCAGAGAATCTCTTTCAACCTTGGATCAAAGTGTTTGATCATCAACCTTGTTTAAAACCCCACCTCTACGAAGCAGGGGTGAACTTGGGGATGGTCTCAAGACAAATGGTGGTCACCACGGGTGCCTCCAACACAGGTTGGGGCGCTCTGTGCGAGGGCAAAGGCGAGGGCGTGGTTGAGCGCGGAGTCACGGTTGCACATAAACTGCCTAGAAATGCTGGCGGTAGTGCTAGCCCTCAAGACCGTCCTACCTCGTCTTTCTGGTCGTCATGTCTTGGTCCGCACGGACAACACGACAGTGGTTTCCTACATAACCCGCCAGGACGGGCTCAGATCGAGATGACTCAACCAGATGGTCAGAAGTCTCCTCTTATGGGCAGAAGGCAACCTGCACTTGCTGAGAGTGGTGCATGTGCCGGACAAAATTAACCAGGGAGCAGACATGCTCTCCAGGGACCTCGTGTTCCCAGGGAAATGGACATTTGTGGATGCTGTGTTAAGAAATGTCATAACTCTGGTCTGGGGCCCTTCTTTGCGCTCTAGCATGAGGGAGTACATATTACGCTATCATAAGCATGGCAGGAATTTATAGGTTCCCCTAGTGTCTTCGATGCAGTATGACTGACCGTTCGAAAGGGAACGTACTCGGTTACGCATGTAACCTCGGTTCCCTGAGATAAGGGAACAAGTACGACGTAAGACTGCTGTGCTATGATGCTAACGTCAGGCGACCGTCGCTTTAGCCGTTAAACCTGTATATATGGCATTACGAGCGTCTTTTATAGGCAGATGTCCCACCCATATTGGCGGGTTCTGCGCTCAGCTTCGCGGGCTCAGCACTGATTGGTTTGCGCAGTTACGCCGTTCTGCCATTGGTTCACGGAGTTCCCATTGGCCAGCCAATAGCGTGCGAGAGCCCTCTTCACTGCTATGGCTGTGCAGTAGCGCTGCGTGATTTTATAAGCTTTCAGTGAAATCGGGGAACAGGAGTTAACCCCTAGCGTCTTCGATGCAGTACTCGTTCCCTTATCTCAGGGAACAGAGGTTACATATGTAACCGAGTACGTTTTTGACCTCAATATCAGCAAAAGAGTTTAGTACAATATGGATGCAAGTACACATTTTGATAAATGATTATGACAAAATAATCAAATATCTGATATCATGTGACGTGTCAAAAGAGCATTTCCACTCTTGCAAACAGGTTAATAATGAACACAAGAAGACTTTATTTGGGAACTCATGGCAGTGAAGAGTGAGATTGTGAGGAATGGAGAGTGGAATCAGTCTTACGGCCAAGGAAGGAGCTCAGGAGTACCAGGATAGCCAGCGGCTGGAGTATCAGAAGCTTTCAAGGAAACCAACATGTTGGTAAGAGTCGTTGGGAGTCTGGAGATCACACAGGAAGATTCGTGGAGAACAGGTAAGTGGGTCATTCCTAGCTCGAGGCCAGACACTGACTGAAGGTGACTACTGGTGTTTTATGGTGAGTGGTGATGAGGTGATTGGATGCAGGTGCGGGTGATTAGAACTCGGGTGATTGTGATCGTTGTGTGAAGGAGGTGAGAGAGTCTGGCTGATCTGTGACAGAGGGCCGCTTTCAGCCATTTCAATGACTTTGCCATAGAAATACATAATTTGAAAACTTTTTTAACCGCTATAGCGTCATCAAGTGACCAGTTGCCACTACTTCTGTGGTCGCTTTTTCACACGACCACAGAATGACCTCTTACATAGGTGTGCTGAGTTTGGTGAAAATATCTTGTTCCGTTCACAAGTTATAGCCAATCTAGTAAAAGTGTCTCTTTGAACGTTTTGACAGCTATTAGGGACCATGAACCGAAATCTCCACTTTTTTTTGTTAACTATTGGCAATCAGACTCCAGAGAATCTTGCTGCACTGGTTTGGTTCCAGTTGGGCCATAAACCTTGGACTAGTTCGCAAAAATTGTTTTTTGGAAAAACCCAAAATACCAGAATATTTTCCCAGGGTGATGAGCAAATCTGCATGCATTTTATCCGTCTTGAGCCAAGGATATAAGACACTTGAGCCTAGGCCTAATGGTTTAGGAGTTTTGAGCCTATTCTATTAATCAGCCCTTAAGGGCTTGAACCCCTAATAATGATACAAATCCTAACAATAACAATGGGGTTTTCAGCACAGCACAGCACTGAGGACTTGAACCCCTAATTACCGCAGAATGACAGTATATACAGTGGGGTATATAGTGCCATATTTATATCATAGATTCACTTCATATATGTAGCCTATATTATGTGACCCCTCTCATTCAATCATTGAAGAAGAAAAAAAGATTATGAGAATGAAATAATCATTAATCTGTGAAACACTCGTAGTAGCTTCATTCTCTTAGAGTAACAGTCCTAAAATTCACACAGTCCAAATACCAATGAAAGAGCAGTTGCACATATTGAATGATCTTGTTTACAAATTTATTGAGTAAACGTAATGCAGCAAACAAATAAAAATACTATAAATAAGTGGAAAGTGGAACATTAAATTAATATTAATAATATTAATACTATCATTTACACCAGGCAAATGATTACACAATACACCAAAATATGGGCTTAATAACAACTCAACATTAGCACTAAGGCTAAAAAATAAACCTTTGCTTTGAAAAAAAATCTTGAGTGGGGTCAACACAGAGAAAAGATGCTTTGCATATAGGCTACAATGTTCCTGTGATGACTCCACTCATACATTTACAAACACAAAGTTAATTCTTATAGTTAGACTGGCATTGCCTCATTGACGTTTTATAGAACAAGATTATAGTTTCTCTTAATGTGCTGTTAAGAAACTCATCATGACCAAAGCAGTTATATAGTAAGCTGAAATAATAAATTATAAGACCATGTTAAAGCTGACAGACAATGAGACAAATATGCCAAACCTCCCGTTTCATGTGCCTATGATAATTTCAGTGTTAAAACTGTTCTTCTCCTATAACAGTTAAAGTCAAAATCCCCAAAACAGGATTTAAAATTTAATACATTCTGTCTGTGTCTTCCTCACTACATTTTACACAGAAGAGAAATGGTTTCCCTATTAAAAAAGGGCTCTGTCATCGGGTTAGGATGTTGGACGTCTTCACTGTGCCGAGTGACTGCACTTCTTAGCATTTCAGGATGTCGTACTTTACATAACCAACACGGTCAACCTGCCTTCTGGCATTCATTCTCCAGTAGAAACTCTCCCGGCAGAAGTAAAAGAATCCTGCAAAATATTTAAAAAAATAGAAAGAACAAATTTAATTTGCTTGATCAGATAAATTAGAGTAATTTAGAATTTGAAAAATAATCTCACTTACCCTTGTAGAGGAATACATCATGTGCATCAATGGGCACTCCACCAAAAACTGAGTCAGTGTATCGAGGGTATCCGTTGTCGATCAGCTGAGCCTTCACATCGAGTCTGTGACAATAAATAAGAGACAAGACAAGAATACTGTGAAAAACTACAATTATTATTATTGTCATTAAATTAGAATTTTTCTATAGCTCAATGCTTGACACTTTATGGTCAGTTACACTTACAGTCTTGAAGCAAAGTTACTTACCTCCAGAAGTTCTCTTTATTAAACAGGAGCACCTTGCCTTTTCCTCTCTGCACAGCTCCCTCCACTCTGTCCAAGTCACTTGGTAGGCCGAGCTTTTCGATTTTACGTGGTCCAAGCACCTCTTTTCCAGTATAAACCCAGAACTGTTTATCTGTGTGCATGAAATACAGCACTGTTATATATCTGAACTTCAACATATGCTGCAATAATGGTGAAATATCTCAATTTGATTAATAACTACCTGCAAAGAAGTAGATCTTTTTGGTGAGCTGGTCCTCAAAGGCACTGTTAATGATGGCTGGCAGCGCAGGCCACTTCTCTGATACCAAGAAAGGGCCTTTGCGTTCTCCACTGCTTGAGATCTTCCAGTAGTGCCTTAGATGTTAAAAAAAGAACATTTAAAACATGTATTGGAGAATTGATGAAGTGCTTTAGTTATGTTTGCAAGTTCATGTCAGTATATAGAATAACAGCTCATACCCATCCTTGAAGAAATGAAGCTCTTTCTGGATTTCACTGATGGCATCAAATTCCTTGATTTGGCAGGCATCCAGTGATGGGTCTACTACATGTGTTGTGGTGGAAATAGTGGTTGTTTCCTCACTTGGGGTGGGTTTAGTTGGCGCAATTGGAGAGGAAGTGGTGGTCTTTGGTTGTGGAGGAGTGGGATTAGGACCAGTTTTAGGTCCTATAAAACCAGAATTGTACAAGACCTTTAAGTTTCAAGACCAAATTCTTGAATCTTAAATAAGAACATGCATAGTAAACTTAATCAGTGAATGATGGATCATTTAAGTGGACATACCATAGAGATACTGAATGCCTTCAACATCATCCTGATTCAAGGAGAAATCCTCTATATATTTGTACATGGGATACATCAGAGCGTCTTTGATGTTGGAGTGGTCCAAACCAAGTGCATGTCCAAACTCATGAGCAGCCACCAGAAAGAGACTGTATCCTATGAGAGAAAAGGTATGTTAGCTAATGTCTTACTTTCATATTTTTATAGTGTCTGAAGGAGATGAGTAGTATCACTTACCCCTATCAGGGCAAAATCCCCATTTTTTATCTGTGTCATAGTTGCTGGTAGTTGCACACCAGAGTTTTCCATCACTACGGCCTTCACTGGTGCAGGAACTGTATGTCTGTCCCAGGAAGGTGAAAGGAAACTGGCATGGCTCGCCTTCTGAATTTCCACCAATCACAGCTGTATCTGTGAGGGGAAAATATTATATTATTATAAAAGATGATAGATAGATATATGCTGTGTTTGTGAAAAAACAAAAAAAATCTGATTGTAAGCTGCTGAAACTTTGAGAACATATTATTCTTGCATATTTGCTAGTCTGAAGGCATGAGCTCACCTCTATTAGGGCAGAATCCATACTGGGTATCAGTGTCAAAGTTAGCTGTAGTGGCACACCAACGGTACCCATCAGTTCGTCCATCTATGGTGCACGAGTCATATTTTACTCCCTGAAACACGAAGGGGAAAACACATGGTGCTTCATTGCTGTTCCCACCAAACGTGAAGAGAACTGTGGGAGAACAGAGACGGGATGTTAGACATGCTCAAAAGAATAAACACTTGTGCTTGCTGAAATACTCTCACATTAATTCCATATATTAAGGGCAAAGGAGTCCGTTTAAATGTCTGTTTTGAAATTAAAGCCCCATTAAATCATTACTGGAACACTTACGCTCACTGGGACAGAAGCCAAATTTCTTGTCCTTGTCGTAGTCTGCAGTGGTTGCGCACCAGGGGAGACCATCTGTGCGGCCCTCAGTGGTGCAGGTGGAGTAGGATGTTCCCTCAAACAGGAAGGGGAAGTGACACATTGCACCATCTGCATTGCCATAGCGGGTTTGAATGGCTGAAGGAGATCAAAATGTCATTATGTCCAAAAATTTATATATAACTTAAATATATGATGATCCCCTTGTGAGGGACCTGAGCTTTAATTTTGTTGAATATATAAGGACACATTTATACTATATATGAACAATATTAAGTGTGATATTATAAAGACAATATGTTTCCAAAATTAAATAATCTGCTTTTTTATTATTATGGATAGAATCAAAAGTAAATATTTAAAATATTACTCCTGAACAGTTTAAGGACAGAGCTATACATTTAAACAAATACGGACTCATTTATTCTATATATGAGAAATATTAAGTGTGATTATTATAAAGACAATATGTTTCCAAAATTAAGTAACTGGCTTTTTATTGGATAGAACTCAAAGCAAATATTTAAAATATACATAAGAACTCAAACTTTAAATATAAGAACTCATTTATACTATACAGTATATAAAAAATATTAAGTGTGATATTATATTCAAAATGTAAGTAATTGGCTTTTTTATGGTTATTAGATGGAACCTAAAGCAAATATATTTTATATATATATATATATATATAAAACCCCTGTTTTAGGACACACTCTAACTGTTACTATACACTCAAAACTGTAGAGGGAGCTATTGTTCCACTATGCCTTCTATGAAACTGTATGAAGCTGATATTTAAACTATTTATATATTAAAGCCACTGCCGTTCATTCATGCTGTGAAATTGGGTTGTATTGAAATATGAATCAAGTAAGAATCACACTCACCAGGTCCAGATCCAAGGGTCCAGTATTCATCATCATCAAAATGGGCATCTCCTTGCATTCCCTCACCTGGAGGATAAGCGTGAGCCAGAAGTCCATCTTTCCCATCAAAAGGGTAAGGATCTCCGTGATCTGAAACAAAAACAGCAGCTCATTCAAACCTTCTCAGAAGTCCAAGTGTTTAATCAATACGTTTATTCATTAGAAAAACTCAACTCACCTGCTTTCCCAAAGGAGATCATGATGTCAGCAGTGCCGTCATAGAGGCGTGTGAACGTCAGAGGGGTAACGTCACTCCAGACTTTGAAAGCTCTGGCAAAGGCGTCATCGATCAAAGAGGCTTCCATGTCTGGTGAATAGTTCAAAATCCTGCCAAATCAAGTCAAAACAATGCAATAGATTAGAACATGTTCATCACAAACCTATGAGATTGAAAAGTGTTGTAGTCAAAGGTTTGGTGCAGATAATATCTCACCTGTATGTAACATCAGTGTGATCCCACTTCAGGTCTCCTTCAAAAGTCTGATAGTTGCGGATGTCTGGGACCCCACAGCGAGGCTGCTTCATGGCATCAACGGTGGGTCGGTCAAGCGACCCCGTCTCCTCCAGGCCGAGCTGCCGCTGGAGCTTCTTCAGAGCTTTAGAAGTGGACACGACTGCCTGCAGTCCGCTCTTCTGGAGAACATCTATGTAACCGTAACGCTTCAGGTACTCCTGGAGTCAAATGTTTATACAGAAAGGTATTCTTTTAGAATAGTAAAACTGCATTTGTACTATCTTAAAATTAGAGGACTGATAGTAGATATCCATATCATAAAAACCATGAACTAAAACTTGATATACTCACATCTGCCAGCTGTGTGTCCGTCATGTTCTTTATCACATCTCCAGGAAACGTCACATACACAGATTTGAGTGGCACACACCAAGCTCTTAAAGAACAGGCTCCAAGAACCAGAAACACCACAACTCCAAGTCTCATGTTTAGAGTTTCAAGTCAAGAATCAAAACTGAAAAAAGTAAACTTTGAGAAAAAGAAAACGGACTCAAAACTAGAAAAACAAGTGGAGAGACAAAGTGCATGCAGTCTTGGTGTGTCTTCTCCTCCTGATTTGTGTCTTCTCTTGTGCCCTGAAGGCAGTATTTATGTGCACCTCGGAGATTAGTCACTGAGCACCCACCCACCTCCCGTCGGTCATTTTAGCACTCCCACTTACCAACTCTTGCCCACTGAAAGGAGTGATTTTTTTTTTGTCCATTCAAAAAATAAGGGGCTTTCCAGCAACCTCACATTGAGCTTGAAGACACAAAAGATGACAAGAAACACTGTCTTGTCTTTTATCTAGTTACTTAAAATAAATGGCCACTATATATATATATATATATATATATATATATATATATATATATATATATATATATATATATATATATATATATATATATATATATATATATATATATATATATATATATATATATATATATATATATATATATATATATATATATATATATTAATAAATATGACTGTGTTTATGTAAATGAAAAGTGAATAAATAAATAGTATATATATTTAGCAGTCGCTATAAGACTATAAATATATTAATGGAAAATAAATAAATAATATATATCTTTAACAATTGGCTATACGAGTATAAATGTACTTATGTACAAGAAATATAAATAAATATTTTTTAGCAATTAGCTATAGGAGTATGAATGAATGAATAGTATATGATTTTAAAAATTGGCTATATGAATATAAATGTATTTATGCAAAATAAATACACATACATATTTTAGCAATTGATATATGTAATTGCACTTATATAGAGTAATTATTAATAACATAAATGTACTAGATATAATAAATGAAATATAAAATAAATGATATTTATATGTTGGTTTTTCAATGTTTTCGTATTTTTTTTATTTTTTTGGATGTACAATGGATGGATGTAAAGTCACTCTTTGTAAGTACATTTTTGGAAAACCCATAAACTGAAAAAGTGCCAGATTTATGGCACAACATTCATGAAGCTGAATGATCAACCTGATCTCACAGGAAAATGCAACAATGTTACAAGGTGGAAAAACGTACAGTTATTAGAAGAAAATAAGCATGAAGGTCCACCCCTGAACGCCTGTCACTGGGGCGTAAGCAGATCGTATAAAAACATAAGAATGAGATTCCACGAATGAATACGAATTGGCCACTAATTCACCAAAACGTAGTTAGAATTTGCCATGAGATTGTGTTGGAATGACATATAGACCTACATACAGGTGTCTTAACGCAGCTCTATCAACTTACAAAACTCAATGTTGCACAAGAGTATTCATGTTAGTCTGTGTTGACATGAGTAGGGCCCAGAGGCAAAGGAAATCCTAATCCATACATGGCCATAAATTACTCTAGTTTCTGCAAAAAATGCAGAAGCCATCAGCTGTTGATGTTCAGAAAAGTTGCCTAATGATGTTTTGAAAATGAGGATGTGGGTGTTCTAAAGGGATGCAAAAAACACAGTCATATGCTAATTTCCTGATTTCACTGGTGTGTTTTTAGGAACATGTCATGCACACACACACACACACATAGCATAATGTAAAACACTCACAATATATTTGACATCAACAAATGCATAAGTGCATTAATAAACTGCGACAAACTAAAACAGGAAACACTTCTGTCATAACTAAAAGTATCTTGTATAAAGCATGTCTCTATTTTGGACATGAAAATTCATTTCCTCTCTCTCAATACGCTTGATAATGAATCAGCGGCTACAGTTGGGGTGGTGACTGCCTGTATAAGGACATAAATAAAATTAGCTGTTTATTTTATAAATACATTTAGAATACATTCAGAATACAGAATAACGTAGGGCAAAGTATAATATAGTTTTTTAATTGAACAAACTCAGACTGCATAGTGGAGCAAATCTGAACATTTAGTACACAGAGATACACAGTAAAGCTTAATTGTGTTAAGACATTCTTGTGTCTGAGACACTTCCGACACAAATGCAACATCCTTTGAATTATTTCATCAGGAGTGAAAGACGAAACCTGATCGCAAACAGGCATAATCACTTCCAACAACATAATAACGCAGATGCTTAATTGCACATAATTGGATAACAAGGCAAACCAGGAAATAACAGCATTTCAGAATTCAAATGTAAAAGCTTATTTACATCTGCCATCCATCAGTGAATCTGTATTAGTGTTTTCACATTAATGAACAAGTTTGCTTATGAGAATTCACATGTTGTTTACTTAAATTGTTTCAGATGTAGTGGATGCCAAGGGCAAGGAACGCTTGTTTGAGTTGTTTGTGTCATGATATAAACCTTCAGGACAAGTGCATCCCAGTTGAGGTTTAGTCTTGTCACTGCACTTGCATGTTTGTCCCTCAGAATTTTTGTGATAAACAACCATCAAGAGGTTTGCAACTCCAATCCATAATTACTATTTTTCTGTTTTACAGGGGGGTTTTTCGCCTTGGTACTATTTTCACAAGCAAGGTGTACATTTTCAAAACGCATAGTGCTAATATCACAACAGATCATGAAAAGTGCACTTTTGTTCAAACATTTCAGCATATTTTCAGTTGTGTTAGTACAATACACAAAACCACAAAGTATCCTTTTTCACTACACAAAATAAGTGTTTCATCTTTATAAATGTTTCATTCACAGTAACTGCCTTTCATAAAGCTCTTACTATCAAACTTTGATTTGCATCTCTTCTCGTTCACACTCTAAAAAAAAAAAGGTTCTATATGGCACCAAAAAAGGTTCTTGGCTCGTAATCATAGGGGAACCTTTTTTAGTGCTATATAGCACCAATTTTGGTGCTTCAGTGGTTCTTCAGCGGTTCTTCAGAGGTGCTATATAGCACCTTAGTCAAAGAACCAGTGAAGAACCTCTGAAGAACCGCTGAAGAACCACTGAAGCACCAAAATTGGTGCTATATAGCACTAAAAAAGGTTCCCCTATGATTACGAGCCAAGAACCATTTTTGGTGCCATATAGAACCTTTTTTTTTTAGAGTGTCTGTTATTTAATCCAACTGATCTTAATGGTTAATCAACAAATCATTTGGTACACCAATAGATTTCTATGGATATTGATTATATAGACATAGTTTCTACTTTGTTTGCAATTTCCGATATGGATAACCATATGAATTATTTTTACATTATAAGCGATTTATCTTAGATTATAAGGTGTGTGTGTGTGTGTGTGGCCTGGTAAACTCTACATTACGGGGACAGAAAAAATTGCATATAAAAATTGAGTATAAAGGAGTGGAAATACTCAATGACAGTGTAACATCAGACTGATCAGAAATCAGAAGAAGGGAGACAGATGGTATCAAATATAGCATTTTACATTACAGTATGTATGCCATGTGATACTGTAAACAGATTACCATGGTAGAGACTGTCACATTGGAAACTGACATCCTCAATAAACCCGTCTCTGGTGTGATGACTTCTGATTTGTAATGTTGCCAGAATCATACACCTTATAAAGCTCAACTACAGTAGATTCAGTCATATGGTACAGTGAGAACATGTATTGGCAGCAAACTCTGTTATAGCACAGAACCTCATGGCTGTGTCATGACTTTATCACACCTTTTGATAACACACTGAATACTATTACAAACATTATGGATTCAATTGCATAAGTTAGGTAATGTAAGTGTATTTTCTAATGAGGCAAATGTAGCCTGTGTTACTGTAGATAATTCAGCAACGAGGGAGATTTGAAACATGTCTTGCATTGTTTGCTGTTGGATGAACTGATTTTTAAAAGTACTAAACTGAAAGAAGAGCACACTGTTGTGTTTCGGTGATTAAACCAAATGTTCTCATTACATATTATAATAATCTTGAGTTTGAAACAATGATTATGTGGACTGAAAATATGTGCAACTGAATGAAAGCATGAGATCAGGTTTTGAAAGAATGACTGTGTTACAAGTGTGATCAGTTTGGATTTTTGTACTAAGAGTCTTGAAAATGTACACCTTAGTTTTGAAAATAGTACCAAAGCGAATAAAAAACAAACAAACTGATTTTAAAGTATATTGCTATAGAAAGCATGACCATATAGGGCAATATATCAAACATGTTGAGAGCATTTTATCAGAAATAGTTTTGACACTTTTATGGTGTACTGTAATGTCTGTATCCTGTGGGTGGAGTTGTATTGGAAAATGCATTTGATTTGTTAAAAGTATAATAAAGATTACAATATAATGAGGTCACTTTTTTAACGTGTGTGTGTGTGCGTGTGTGTGTGTGTATTGACGTGCAAGTTTGTATTTGGTGTGTGTACTAACATAATGGTGAGCAATACATTATTAGGACATATGTTAGAAATTTGGAGATTCTGAGAATTTTTTTTTTAAGTTGTTCTCACACATCCTGACATATTCACAATGTTAGATCTTTATTACACAATTTATTTCAAATAGCAGCTTCTCTGTCATATTTACACACATCATTCGCACACATGCACACACAAACTTTCTTTTAGAAATATATATTCTATTACTAATAATTTTCATTAATTATATATATATATATATATATATGTGTGTGTGTTTTTTGGATCATGCTGAAGTAGAGTAAGTCTACATTAAGACTTGTTTAATGCACAAAGTGTGCACAATTTTCTCATTAGGCAACAAGGGAGGGACTCTTTAAACTTAAAAACAAAACAAGGGAAATATACTGGTGTTTATGGTCTTCTGACATACAACTTTGATGTGGAGAGTGCTGTTGTTCATTTAAAGTTTAGCCATGAAAACCCTTTTGAGGACGAAGCTTCCTACGAGGATGGTAAATGTCAAATGTACAAAAAATGTCAATACGGATAAGCATAACAACCACACACACATATGTTGGCTGTTGTGCTATACTTAGAAAGAAACCAAAATCCAAAAAGCATGACAAAACTTGCTGATGTGGTAAGGTTTGGTTTTTGCACTGTTGTTGTTATAATCCCGTCGGATGATTTCTCACTTCATATATACTTTCTATAATGACTTGCTGACACTCTGTTAATTGTTTTATGGTAATCAAGCCCTGTTATAACTATTTATATAAGCTGGGACATCAATTTACAATAATTTATGCACAATCGTATGGGTGCTACTATTTGCATCTGTCATATATCCAGGTTTCACAAAACCTATCCAGAGTGCTTATGCGGAAACATCTGTATGTGTTTAAGTACGGCGTCAAGTGAGTAATGAAAAACGTCTCCAGGGCTATAGAGAATGCCACATTGTTTTTGCTATTCTGCATCCAAAAAACGCCTAGCACACCCCCCAGCATCTTCTGCTGGGAACAAAATATCAACTTGCCTTGTTTGGCAACAGTAAATTACCTTTATTTGAGAAAACATTTCTCACTCCATAATGTGACAAGAGGAAACCGCAGCAAACAGACATAGGTTATTGCATCACAACAATGAGGATGTGAGTGTGACATCAGTGTGATGTGACTACACAAAAACAGAAAAGATCCTGTGTGATAGAACTGATTTGCGTGTGCTTCTTCTTAAACTCTCAGGGTGATGCATGAAAATAATTATGTTTTAAATGTCGCAGGCAGAGATTGCTGGCTATAAAACAACCACAGCAACATAGTCTGCCCTGCCCTGGTCTTCCAGCCAAAGCCTACACAGACACTGAACCCTCAGTTTTGGCTTCGTCCCACTCCAACAGGCAGCTTTTTAGGAAAACAATACTCTAATAATATTTTATGATATGTTTGGCCCATGAGATTTGTGTTACGAAATGGCTGAACAACCGAATAAACTCTTCATAAATCATTGAGAGTAATTCCTTATTGTGTTTATCACCTATGACCGCTTGTGAAATGGAGGGCTGCACCCCAGCCATGTATTCTATAAAAAGATGCTGATGGATATTTCAGCTTAATTGAATGGCAATACACAGTAGAGCAGAGCAAATATGAAACTGGATTTCTAAACATAAGACTGTTCTCCATTGGGGGTAATTTTGTACATCAGCAAAATGATGTTTGCTGGAAATATCACTCCCAAGTCATATAGAAACTATCAGCTGCAGTTTGTTTGGGGTTGTTTTTACTAAATCATTGCATTCAAGGAAAATGTAAAACTGAAAGAAAATACACAGAAAGAATGTTTAAAAGGACTGTTCTTAAACTAGTGTTGGGGAAGCTAATTTAAAGTTGGCATGGAATGAAAATTCACCTTCAGTTTTCTAAATAACAATTAATTTATGCATTTAATAAAAAATAAAAAAAAATAAAAAAAATTATATATATATATTCCCAAATTCAGTATCTCAGAAAATTTGAATATTATTTAAGACCAATACAAATAAAGGATTTTTAGAAGTCTTGGCCAACTGAAAAGTATGAACATGAAAAGTATGAGCATGTACAGCACTCAATACTTAGTTGGGGCTCCTTTTGCCTGAATTTCTGCAGCAATGCGGCGTGGCATGGAGTCGATCAGTCTGTGGCACTGCTCAGGAGTTATGAGAGCCCAGGTTGCTCTGATAGTGGCCTTCAGCTCTTCTGCATTGTTGGGTCTGGCATATCGCATCTTCCTCTTCACAATACCCCATAGATTTTCTATGGGGTTAAGGTCAGGCGAGTTTGCTGGCCAATTAAGAACAGGGATGCCATGGTACTTAAACCAGGTGGTTGCTATGGCACTGTGTGCAGGTGCCAAGTCCTGTTAGAAAATGAAATCTGCATCTCCATAAAGTTGGTCAGCAGCAGGAAGCATGAAGTGCTCTAAAACTTCCTGGTATACGGCTGCGTTGACCTTGGACCTCAGAAAACACAGTGGACCAACACCAGCAGATGACATGGCACCCCAAACCATCACTGACTGTGGAAACTTTACACTGGACCTCAAGCAACGTGGATTGTGTGCCTCTCCTCTCTTCCTCCAGACTCTGGGACCCTAATTTCCAAAGGAAATGCAAAATTCACTTTCATCAGAGAACATAACTTTGGACCACTCAGCAGCAGTCCAGTCTTTAGCCAGGTGAGACGATTCTGACACTGTCTGTTGTTCAAGAGTGGCTTGACTCAAGGAATGCGACAGCTGTTTCACAATCCTCTCCAGGGTGCGGTGATCCCTATTGCTTTTATAGTTTTTTTTTCTTTCTACCACATCTTTTCTTTCCCTTCGCCTCTCTATTAATGTGCTTGGACACAGAGCTCTGTGAACAGCCAGCCTTTTGTGTCTTGCCCTCCTTGTGCAAGGTGTCAGTGGTCGTCTTTTGGACAACAGCAGTCTTCCCCATGATTGTGTAGCCTACAGAACTAGACTGGGAGACCATTTAAAGGCCTTTGCAGGTTTTGAGTTCAATAGCTGATTAGAGTGTGCCACCAGGTGTCTTCAATATTGAACCTTTTCACAATATTCTAATTTTCTGAGATACTGAATTTGGGATTTTCCTTAGTTGTCAGTTATAATCATCAAAATGAAAAGAAATAAACATTTGAAATATATTAGTCTGTGTGTAATGAATGAATATAATATACAATTTTCACTTTTTGAATGGAATTAGTGAAATAAATCAACTTTTTGATGATATTCTAATTATATGACCAGCACCTAGTTATGAGGTCGTTATGAGGTCAATATATATATATATATATATATATATATATATATATATATATATATATATATATATATATATATATATATATATATATATATATATATATATATATATATATATATATATATATATATTGACCTCATAACGTTTAATTAAAATGTCAGGGACCTTCCGGAGAAAACTACATAATAGTACTTCATGGGAATTTATGCAGGAATTGTCCAGTCCATTTAAACATTGTCTCTGCAAGCTCATGTTCATTGGCCTTAAGGTTGCCAGGTCTGCACAACAAAATTAACCCAATGGCCAATCAAAAATTAGCATCTCGTAAAATACGTACAAATTGATCGTAAGATAGCGCTGCTATGTCCTGGGGAGGTGTTCCAAGGGGGTAGGAATGATGAACCTGCGGTAAAAAAAGGTATCCCAACTCAGCAGGAAAAACGTCTCGGGTTATGACTATAGGGGACCTAGTGTCGTTCCGATGCAGTGCGAGTTCCCTCGAAAGGGAACTCATTCTTGGGTACACTGATCTGCCTCCACTTTTGAGCGAAACGCCCACATGTCAAAATCCAATCAATGAATAAAACCAAGTTATATTCAATGATATTATTTGTAATTTAATAGTTGTATTTTTTTGCTGAGTAATTGACAACTGTATATTTTTTGTATGCTTTGTATTTCTATCTGTGCACTTTTTTATTCTGTATTTCTGTATTTTTTGCTGTGTAAAGTGCCTTGAGAAGCTGCTTTTAAGGCACTATATACAATAAAGTTTATTATTTTTCAATTACAGATGTGACAGATGTGATATTCCCGCACTAACTAGAAATACATCACAATAACAATAGCGATGAAAAATAAAGTAAATATCAAATATGGCAACATCTGAAATGTCTTATCACAGTCAGTTGACACGATAAGAGATCAATAGCACAAGTTCATCTGTCAAATCCCAATTAACCAGCAGCTTCTATACAGAGAGTCACAAAACTTGACCACTTGAACATGGCATGGCCTCTGTGTGTATAAACTGAATCGTTTTAGACACATCATTCGCCACAATGCTGACATACATTTCCAGTTGCAGAAAATAAAGCACTGTTAAAGCAAGCAGATCTGCCGGTAAGACAGCTCTTTGTCTTTGAATGCAAGGTATACGGGAAGAAACAAAACAGAAGGCTCAAGCAAAAAAGTAGGAATTTTATGGTCTTAATATCAAAGGGACTTGCTCTTTGCTTTGCTACTAGCGCAGCAAATCCGGACTAGGTGTTTGCATAAGAGCTTGAATCATTTCCTGTGGCTACATACGGTATGTGATGACACTTATAGGGGTGTATGGGGATTTTTTTTTGGTCCTAAACATTACCAGTGAGGATATGAGCCACAACACTTTTTTTGTTGCAAACATTGGTACTTCGTAGGAAGCTTATGTCAACAGTTAGAGTTGATAAATATGGAACAACACAAATCCAAGAATTCTCAACTTCTCCGCCCTTGGGCAACTGTAACAGCCATCCTTCAAAGTCCCATGCAGTTTCTGAATGAGATGGATTGACACAAACTCTATCCCATCACCTGTCAACTACAATACTTCCTCAAGAGAGTTGTCACCCTGCCAGATTCACTTCCATCATGTCACTAGATATACCCTGCAGTACTGCGCAAGTGCATATGTATTTGATGTGTTTTTGGAATTATGTATATATTGTGCTTTATTGGACTGGGAAAGTGCTGATTAATCAACATAAACATGACTGTAAATGAGCCCAGTCATCTCCGGCCAGTACTTCAAAATTAGAATAAAACAAATGATCACATTATATCCAAACCCAATATGACACACCCACCAAATAATATTTATAATATCTTTTGGTGAAGATAAAGTTCACCTGTCCCACAAAACTGAAGAATGTGTAAGAGTAAATGCACACAATCAAATGCACAGATTTATTATTTAGAGCCTAAGGTGTCATGTGAAACTATAGGCTGAAAAGAAAAAGCAACATCAAAATAAATGCATGCCTGTAATCCATGGGATCGTGACTCAAAGGGCTGGTGTTGATAAATCCCAGATGACTCTTCCGTCTGGCTGGAGAAGTTCTGCAAATCTTTTCATAGAGCAGGCCTCACTGTAATGATTCATTTAAAGCCTAGAGAAATAGAGAGATATTACATTAGTTGCAGATTCTACATTAGTTGTAAACAATAAAAAAACAGATTAATGACTGAAACTGTTACAGCAGCAAAATCAATACATAAAAGAATAGTAATATAATTAAGACAAAATTTCACAGGAAAACGTGTAGGTTAAATAAAACGGCGTGCAAAAAAGAAGGGAAAAACAGATGTGTGTGTGTGTGTGTGTGTTTTCCCCCTCAGGACTGATTAATAACTTGCACAATATCCAGAATTTACTGTCAATCCAAAACAGCCACAAGCTGAACTCAGCAAGACCTGTGGTTTTCCATTTCCATTTCCTCCCTTCCATTGAAAAAACACTGACGTTTTAAACCCAGCAGTGTCTATGCAGCTCAACACTGTAGAAATATAGAGAGATAAATGTAGAAATATACATAGAAAGACACAGCCAGAGAATTATACGCAAACAGACTTGTTTAACGAAGTCAGTTTAAAAGGCAATTAGGTTACATTCAAGTGAGAATGAAAGGCACAACGATAACAACAACAACAAAAAGTGGGGCGGGGGTTAAATCTAAAAAAGGATGCATTTTACCAAAGACAGTCAATGAGGAACGAGAGAAGTGCGGTTTGAGCAGAAAGGATTCTTTAAGTTGGCAGAGGAAAGCAGTTGTAAAGCTGTGGTTGATCACTCACCGCAGTGAGAGGAATGTACCACAAAGCTTCATTAACCCACATGTAATTAGAGCTTATTTAAACATGTTGGAATACACAAGACTACGCCTCTATAACAGTTTAAATGTGTTTATTTAATTTTTTTTTCTCTGTGAACAATGTCTGAGACACACATTCATTTCTCAGAGATGTTCTGAGAGAGAATATTGAGTATTTAGAACTTTTAAAATGTGTTTCACGTATAGGTTTCAACAGGCAAAACACCCACAACATTCACAATCTTATTGACCTGTGTTTAGTATCACTTATCTCAGCAACACAATGCCCTCAGTATCCACAAACAATACCACCATCATCACCAAGTCTCAAATGTATGTATAAATCAAGAGTTCCTCTCAAGCAGGCATTAAGATTGGGGAATTTCCTCCTCGGCTTGAGTCAGGAGCAGCTGCTAACACATCCAACCACATGCAGGCCCTGACATGACATGGTTGGGTTCATTTTTGCGTGTGTTTGTATGAGGTTGGATAATTGGTCACTCAAGGTGAGCATATTTTCTGGACCACTCATTTGCAACTCACTCATTCTGCAAGAATGTGGCTGTACAGTATACCAATAATAAACACATTTGTGTGCTGACATAACACAAACAATGCAATTTGGCCGGAGAAAAGCAGGAAGAGGTTGTATGAAGAAGAAAGAATTATAAACAACCTTAGGTACAGTTATACGCCAAGACAGGTTGATTTTAGTTAACTTTTAGATTTTGTATAGTTTATATAGCTGTTCCATTTACACAGATGATTGCATTTAAATGCAAATGGAGATATTCATATAAAATTAATCATAAAAGCAATCTCTTAACATAAAAATATGAATTGTAATATTATAAATAATTCTATGAATAATGATTTAAAGAAATTATTTTGTTAACAATAATTTGAAATAAATAATATTTGATGTAGAGTAGGGTAAGGTTGTTATAGGGTATGCTATCGACAGAATATATATCATAAAGGGCATTTTAGCATTTCAAAACAGACAAGTGTTGAATGACAGCAGGATAACAGTCATAATCCAGGTAAATTACCAGTTTTCCACATGCAACATGTTACAATGAACCTCCCACATCCGGGCAGGCACATATCCCAGAGTCTCTCAGTCTTTTCCTGTAAGTGTTAATCATGTTTAAAACTAGGGAACTCCAGGACCATGTAATCCATGAAGGGTGACGTTTACATTGTTGAAAACTGAATTTTCAGGCTGTAACAAATGAGTTTCAACATGCACAAAAAAACAGTAGCACCTATAACTTAACTCAAAGAAATAATAAAGCAATCAGCCATAATCAAGGTCATTATGCACTTTCTGATTTTAATTAGAATCAGAAAGAGCTTTATTGCCAAGTATGCTCGGAATTTGTCTTGGTGACAGAGGCTTCCAGTGCACAGACAGATAATAAAAATAAAATATGTGATTAAAAATAAAGGTAACACTTTACAATAAGGCTATATTAGTTAACATTAGTTAAAGCAGCACTAGGTAACTTTTCAACCTTCATAATATATTTTCAAGACTCTTGTGATGATACATCGACTTACAATAGGTTGAATGACACGTCTGCCATAGCCTGACGGGGTCTGTATCGTTTTTAATCGTACTTTTAAACTTCGGGTTTCGGGTAGTAACCCGAGAAAAAAAAGAACTACAAAATTCGACTGCTTTACGGCATATATTACGTCACTTCCACCATCACCCCCACTTCCTTAAATTCGAACGTGCGAGGGTAATGCTGCGTTCCAGGCAGGTTTTTGAGCCTGTAAGTTACGACTTCAAACCACGACTCACGACTTTGTAGCATTCCAGGCAAAGTCACGCCAAACTGCTTGAGCGGTAGCTAGATGTAAACAAAGAATGGCGAACCTTACGGGGATTATGCTCATTTACAATAATTTCTATCGCCAAAGGTGCTTACACCATGCTTATTTGAGGGAAACGGAGGAGAAAAAAACTGTGCATAAGGCAAGAGAAGCTGTTATACCTTTTATTGTACGTTATTTGCATATTTGGAAATGTATTTGTTATTCATTTATTCTTGCACTCCATGGCCTGAAAACTAGCTAACACTAGAAGAGCTGCTGATAATGCATAACATTTGCGGATAAATAACATTAGAGCAATACCTTATATTTGTTTTTTAATGTACGACTTTCATAAACACCGCGTCCATAGGGGCTGTCATTGTTGCTTCGCGGGCTATGTGACATCAGATCTCGTAACTGGGAGTACATCGATCTAGTACGAGTTCACGGGTGGGAAGTCACGGGTTTGACTGCTGTTCCAGTGCACTTTCACGGGTAGAAGGTTGGAAAAACACGGGTTACGGGTTGCCTGGAACGCGGCATAAGCCTACGTAAGCCTATGTGTAAACAGCGTGTACAAGTTTGGTAGGGGCTACATTCTCGCAAGCAGTGCTTTAAGTGGGCCGGTACGCGCCGGTACTCAGTACCGCCACTTCCAAATATAGCTCTTGAGCGTACCGCCACCTCTCCGTGCGCCCAGAACGTGCTTTTAGCGTACCGGTACGCTCATTTGCGAGCAGAGACTACATTACCCATACACCCTTGAGTTTTACAAGTGAAAAGCGCATGCGTCGCTTTTGCCGCTGTCAGTGTCAACAACTCAAAGTGGTCCGGAGAGGGTGTGTGAAACGCCACGTGAGACTGGGTTGGAAACGCGCAACCATTGCTGCTCGTTTAAAATCTATGGCAAAAATACAAAGCACTTGTGCCGCGGACGAGGACGAGAGTGGCACCACTTCTACCGATGACAACAGCCGCATGTTGAAGCTGGGTCGTTCCTGTTATACAGTGACTTTTCTGTCTTTATGATTTACTTACTCATATTTTCTATAAAATGAGTCACATAAGAAAAGGCTTAAATTATAAATGTAGGTCTTCTTTATCACTTAAACAGATATAATAGGTATTAAAAATACTATTTTGTATTTTGCACACCTTTTTATTGATATATGCATTCAATTTTATCATGTCCTCAGTGCAAAGTAATCAACTAGCCTATACAACTACACAACAACTATAAACCATGAAATGATGAAATATTCAAAATACTCAAAATATTTTTAGATTATGTTATAGAATAGGCTAAACTACCTCTAGTTATACATATAAATCATGTGAAACTATAGTTATTTTTATTTTTTACAATTGTCTTCATTTACTGTGTCCCTGAAGTCATCTTCCACCCTGTTAGTATGTATTTCTCGACTTCCAAAAAAGACCACAATTTCATTGAGACAATTTTCAGGAAATTACATAATTAGTTTTTCCTGCTGGAATTCAACCGTACAAAATTAAGTAAGCTTCAACTCTCACCTCTACCTTTTTTTGTAGTTTTTGAAATGTTATCCTGCTTGTCCCACTCTTAAAGTTCCACCCTGTTAGGCTCTGTTATGAAGAATGTTTGTCCGGTCAAATTTTTTTTAAAACATATCTGACATAGTTATAAAAGTTCTGTTTATCTGTAAAAGGTTAGTTAGCTAAACGTTGATCCCTCAAAGAGCTACGGCTAACTTATCTTAAAATTTTCCACCCTGTTGATTCCGCCCTGTTAGATCTATTAACTTAACAGGGTGGAAATTCTAATAGAATAAATCGTATTTTGTGTATATTGCAAATTCTATAAACACATATATGCATATATAAATATTATATATAAAACCATGTTATATAGGTGCAGTGGCAAATCATGCAGGACAATGAGGGAAAACTCATCCACTGTTATGGTCTTCCACCCTGTTAGGCAAGTCCTTTTTAAATAATAATTTGACAGCAACGTTAAATGTTTTGCATACTTATGTTTCATTTTGGGAGGTGAGGATCATTAACAGCCTATACAATATATGTTTTTGAACACATTTTTTATTATTTACCATCCTGTTGGCAAAAATGGGTACAAAAAGTACCTGTTCTTAATAATCAAGACACTTTATTCATCAATAATAGTTTTGTTATTGTTTCAAGAATTTAAAAAAAATACCATGATGGCATAAGGGACATATACTATCCAAGAAAAACGTATTGTTTAACTTTTACATTATTAACATTTTGTGATAACTATGTATATGTCCCTAACAGGGTGGAACACCTTCACGGCCCGTGTCTGAACAATTAATCTACCCATAATTATTATTTTTTTAGTCCCTGAGCTTGACCAATATGTATTCCGACTAGTTAAACATGTCACCATTTTGGTAGAATGCTAAAAGCATGAAAATCATGTACTTTTTTTTCAAACATTTTTGAAGCCAAAATGTTACCGCATTCCAGGAATGACCCAACTATAGTTTCTAACTGTGTTGCTATTTGATTAGAAAAAAGAAAGAAAAAAGTGAACATTGGCCTGCATGGTAGCCTAATTAGGTGCCGTCAATGGTCTTGCTTTGTAAATAAACCCTTATTGTAACAAATTATATATTTACACAATTACAAGAACTATATGTAAGTTCTAAGGCTGAGAACAAGTTAGAAAGAGCTTTAAAACAGGGTCCCCGCGGATCCTTAAAAAGTCTTAAATACAAATTTCCATTTTTAAGGCCTAAAAAAGTCTTAAATTTTATGTAATGTCTTGAATTTTCGCAAGGGAGGTATTAAATTCAGTATGGGACCGAGCGAGTGAAATGTCTCCGTCCGGTTTCGTATATTTTTTAGACGCAATTTTATAACTGACCAGCGTACCTTGGGGGCAGTATTTATTCTGTGCGGGTGTCATCTGCATTCCGTAGAACAAGAACTAGAAGCTTACTGGAGGAAGTGTAGTGGATATGCAGGTAGCCTATACGCGAGTGAGCGGGAGGAGGAGTTGGTATGCCAGTTAGCGAAGCGCCAGTAGGACTAAAAGTGATATTATGGGCAAATGTCTGTTTAACGACAGGTGGTTGGTGGATGATAAATATAAGGGTTGGTTGAAGAAAACTGCCAACTTGAACGAGGCGCGATGTGATCTCTGCAAAAAAAATATACAGTTGGGGACAATGGGTCAAACAGCCCTAGATTCCCACGCGAAATGCGAGAAACACAAGCGCTACATTGCGGATCAGTCGGGTAGTTTACCTATTCAAATGTTTACAACACCATCACCCAGTGCTCCGCCAAGTAGGCCTACATCTGCTACTAGTAGACCTATTGCGTCTACCTCCGGTGCGTCTACCTCTGCCTTCAGTGCGTTCTCTAACACGGCCACGTTAAAGGCAGAAGTGCTCTGGGTTTTACGCACAGTTAGCCGCCACCAATCTTACACGTCTAAAGGCCCTTTCACACCGGACGCGTAACGAAAAAGCGAAGCGGAAAAAGCGAATATTTCGTGTCCGAATAGTTCGCGTCAAAAGCATTCACACCAGCCGCGACGCGAGTTTGCGACGTTTCAGAGCTCCAACATTCCAAAACATTCGCGCCGACAGCTGAGAAACACGGACACGTAACGTTAATCATTCAGTGGAGACGAGCTTTTTCCTGACGAAGCAGGAGGAGTTGAAGGGAGTAAATGGACAAATTGAGGACAAACTCTCTGAGCTCAAAATCAATCTTATTTGTCATTTTTAAATGGCACTTTATTTTTATCTTAATTTTTTATACTGATTTTGTTACTGATTTTGTTACCATTTGCAGTGGATATTTTATGTTATTTATGTACTTTGAGGTGTACATTTTGAGGTGCAGGATCACTCTCTACATTAGGGCTCGTCTTATAAAGTTTTAATTTTTCATATAATGCCAGCTGCGGTTCTCTTTCAGCTGGTACTATTTGCCGTTTATTTTTTCATTTTTTAAATGTTTTAAGGTGCTTGCTCCAGTAACTCAGTGTTCTCCTTGCTGCTACAGTGGCTGCAACTGCAGGCCCAAAACACAAGACTTGGCTTATCTAAGCTGTTTGCATGTCTAACAATTATGCACCCTGTTGTTCACCAAATGTGTGCTAAAGTTAGTAAAAAAAAACTATTACAGAAAACAGTTTTAAGTTGTCGTATGTATCTTTTTTTGCCGTGGTATAGTCTTAATTTTTCCATTTAGATGTCTTGAAAAGGTCTTAAAAGTCTTTAAATTTGCACTTGAAAAATGTGCAGATACCCTGTAAAATACGGACCTTCTTGAATTATTGACTAAAAAAAAATCCCCCCATAACCACGCCCCCAACAAAGCCCCGCCCCCTCTGGTGAGTACCGGCACTTTATTTTTTCCACTTAAAGCACTGCTCGCAAGTAAATACATAAGACGTACAAAATCATATTTTAGGATACTGTAACGCGTGTGTACGGGTGAAAAATACGGATAGCTCACTCAAAGCAACTGGAGTCGATGCAAACACGAAGGCGATTGACATCAAACAGCCCGCACTTTATTCCCCGCGGAACCCCCACAAGAGTCCGGCACAAACTCCACTTCCGTCCACAGCATTACCCACCAAAACAAAAATAAATGAATGTTAGCAACAGAAGACAGAAAATAATCCGCACACATGGGAGCTCGAGGCGCAGTGTTCACACACACACACACACACACACACACACACACACACACACACACACACACACACACACACACAGAACGCAGGCGCTCCAACCGGGGCGAACGCTCTTAAAGTGGACACACTATTTTCCTACTCGTTACAATACCTAACATGTCTGTGATATTTGTTTATTTGTCTTGCCTCAAGCTATAATGCAAATCGACTTTTTCAAATTTGAAGATTAATCTATGGTAGCTTGATATTATATTGACGATATATGGTTTTTAACTACAACTCAAACATTGAATTGAAGTATCATATAGATTCTGTAAAACGGTAAACAATAGACTAGACTACTATAATGACGCTGGCTTGTAAACGTGAGCATCGCGATCATTTGGCGTTTGAAAAAAAAAAAAAAACCCATGAAAATATATTCATATGTCATGATGAAACATATGCCACTGTACCTGGGATGAAGACACTTCACACGCGACGCAAGCAGAACACCTGCATGTGAACAACTGCAGTGTTCAGGGCTATCATAGTTGTCATGTCAACAAATGCACATGCTATATGCATCCCCTAATGTAGGATAACAGAGTTTATGACAGTAGTAGAGGACAATACTGTTTCCCAACTGTAGGGGGACCCCGAGAGCAAAAGTTGTATACAGGTATGTTATAATGCAAGGGAATGTGAATAAGAGATATGGTATGCTAAACAAATATGAGTATAAATGGTGCTCTGTATTGCACATGCTTATTGCCCAGTGGGGGCATTTAATTGTTCAGGAGGTAGATGGCCTGAGGAAAGAAACTTTTCTTGTGCCTGGCTGTTCTGGTGCTCAGTGCTCTGTAGTGCTGACCAGATGGCTACAGTTCAAAGAGGAAGTGGCCTGGATGTGTGGGGTCCAGAGTGATTTTGCCAGCCCTTTTACTCACTTACTCCCTCATTTCTTAGAGAGTGGGAAGGGAGATGTACAGATGATTTGGTAGTCGAGCCGAACCAGACAGTTACAGAAGTGCAGAGGACAGAGTCTGACTGCAGAGAACTGCAGCTCCTGTGGCAGGTTGAACTTCCATAGATGGCGAAGGAATTACAACCTCTTTCAATGGAGCCTATATGTGAGTGCCACATTTCAGGTCTTGAGAGATGGTAGTGCCCAGGAACCTGAATGAATCTACTGTTGCCATAGTGCTTTTCATGATGATGAGTAGGGGAGGGCTGGGGTGTTCCTCCTGAAGTCCACAATCATCTCCACTGTTTTGAGGTTGTGATGAATGCACCAGACAGCCAGCTCTTTAACCTCCTTTCTGATTTTGCCAAGTAAGACGTTCATGGATCAACATATTTTGTTGACCCTGGAACAACATTACTTTCCAAAAAATGTGTCTTAACCCTATCCTTACCCCTAAACCTAACCCTACCCATAAGTTATCCCTAACATCACAGGGAAATTATATGTAAATAATACCACCTAACCCTGGTTGTGAGCCTACTTGACAAAAACTGTAAAATTGGCCCCTTAAATCTGATTGGTTGATTGGAATGTTGTTGATCCAACAAAGATGTTGATCCTCTGTGAAATCACATTCACTGAGGCCAATGAGTGTAGTGTCCACTTAAAAAGACTGTTTACACCTTTGGCATGTCAGGATGCAACGGTGGTTTCCAGCCACTAAATTACACTGTCTAAAAGTCTGTTTACATTAATAGGCCTTTAGTTTTAATTTTTAATTTCATTTTATAAAGAGTAATACATGGATCTACCTGTAGAGGACACTGTGTATCTCTGTAAAGTCAGTGGACAAATCATTAACACAAACTGTAATCAAGGAGACACAAACCAAAACACGTGCCCCTGGTTTCACAGAAAAGGCTTAAGCTCTCAAAAATACATGTATATACTAAATATATATATACTAAAATACATAAATAATATACTAAAATACATGTTTGAGCTGTTTTAACTGAAAGTAACTTGCACTTACATTTCTTAAAACGTGCCCATGCCATTGTTTTGTCTCAAGATGCATACCAATATTTTTTTTTTCTAAGACACATTTATGAAATCTACTTAAAAGCCCTAAAAAAGTCCAAATCCTGTCTTAGTCTAAGCCCTGTCTGTGAAACCGGGTCATGGAGTGTAGCTATAGAGTAAAATAATCTGCATCTTATGAAATTCAGATATATTTCATATTGAAGCATAACAGGAAAACAAAACATTGCCTATCTATTGCAAGAAATACAAAATATAAAAATAATACACGCACTAACTTAGCACATCTTTCAAATATTAAACCGGCCACAAAGCTGACATTATGGAGACTATTTTTTCTAAATACATCAGGATTCATACATCCTATACATGTGCATGTTTCTTTAAATGTGAGTATCAAATTGTGAGGGTGTTAGAAATCCCGGTAGAGGGGCTTGATAAAACCAACAGCTGTGACCTCAAGTGTGTGGCACAGTGATCACAGAAACTGTGTTTATAGTGTTTGTTATCATTCATAATGAAGGAGAAAAGAAATGCTTCTGAAGATGGTTAATAGAAGTGTGCTAGATCCATTTTTCAAACTTATGTGTGTGTGTGCTTACAAACAAATTAATTAAATGTTCTCCTTTTATGCTTTATACCTCATAGCAATATATAGATTGGCTTGATTGCTGGTCTTCTCCGGTTCTGTCTGACTGGGCCTTTTAAGCATTATGTCTTCTCCATAAATATACTGCACTGTACTATTGATCTGCTCTGTGAACAGCTTAGCCCATAACATCTCTGTAAACTCATAATTTTAGACGATGCTTGTTTGACAATCTCAGAGGCATAATGGCCAAAGGGGCTTTTTTTTTTTGTCCGATTGAAAAACTGTAAGCCAAAATGTGTTACAAACTACTCCTTTACCAATACTAGAGAGAGTTTGGACTTTAGTGTGTATTTTTTCTCCAGATATGTAGTACAAAAACTAGTGATACCTCAAAAACACTTCTATTTTTCCATTTTTGTTCATGTTGCACTGGTTAATATGGTATATACGCCTTTTGCTGTTAAAGTTACTGACTGCACCTTTAATTCACAGCAGGACTCGCCTGTAATATATTTCTTTTTTGGGTTACACTTTATTTTGATAGTCCACTTTAAACATTCTACTAACTATAAGTAACTTTATACTTATATAACTTATATAAGCAACTACATGTCAACTAACTGTCATTAGAGTATTAGTTGACTGTCAGTAGACTGGTAGGTTATGGTTAGGTGTTAGGGTTCGGGTTAGTAGAATAAGTTGAATTGTAGTTGCCAAGTTACTTATAGTCAGTAGAATGTCTGTTGGGGGACCAACAAAGTGAAGTTTTAGTAAATATTAATCAGACAGTCTACAAATACTCTAATGACAGTTGTAGTTGCAAAATGACTTATAGTTAGTAGAATGTTTAAAGTGGACTATCAAAATAAAGTGTTACCCTTTTTTGTATTTGTTTCCAAAGCCTCAAAAGCATTCAAAAGTATCTTTGCGGAACATTTGGCTTTCAGCATCATTGAATCGGCTCTGATCTGCAGTGATGTTTATTCAAGCTTAAGCCTGAATAAATTATTTGAGCTTCAACTAGAACAGCCCATTTTTACCTCATTCATGCCTACTGACCCAACTGAGTTAGATAAGAGTGAAAAATTCCTTTCCTGGCACTCATTTGGGTCAGTGCTTTTTCTCTTATGCCCTACTGGATGCCATTGAAGATTAGACTGCAGTCCTCAATTAGAAAAACTGTAGATGAGAATAGTGAGTACTGCATCAGTCACATGAGAGTACAAGTAAATAAGTAAAAGCTTGCTTGAGAAAAAAAATATAATAGGTTAAAAGCAATGCTGGAGCAGTGCTTAGATAACTGTATTATATTAAAGCAATTAAAAACATCTTGCATGATACACTATTTTGTCAAACGTTTTTACACGCACATGAACTGTCACATGTTCCTTTGTCTTAGTTTCCCGCCACTTGTTTGTTACCATGGTTACCCTCATTTGTTAATTTGTCCCAGCTGTGTCTTGTTAATCATCTCGCTTCTGTTCACTACTTAAGTTTCACCCTCACCTTCAGTCTTTGTCTAGTCACTGTTATGATGGATTCCTGTTGCCTTAAGTTCTTTGAGAAGTTTGGATTAAAGTTTATGTTTGCTTATTATCTCCTGAGTCTTCAGCCTGTTCCTGTGCACACCCAACCGGTACAATATGTAGTGATGGGCAGACCGAGGCTTCGTGAAGCACTGAAACAGTTGAAGCAAATGTGCCATATTGTTTCGAAGCTTCGAATCAATCCGACACCCGTCTCTACGGCGACATCTAGTGGTCATTTGCATGTGTTGATCTGAAATACCTTTACAATGATCCATGTAAAAAAAAAAAAAGTTTTTAACATCTGTCTGACAACTACATGATCTTGGTTTTGTAACCTGTAGCCTCCTCATTGTGAATAACTATAGTTTTTTTTTTTTTTGTGGTCATGAAACATGAACATTAATAAAATAAATAAAGCCACAATGTGCCAAATTTGTTACATAACATTTTTATTAAAAAATATTATTTGCTCTGCTGTTGAAGGAGTTAGCTGACTATTTTTTTTTTACATATAATTTCTCCAGCCTTTGAAAAAATCCTCTCACATGGGACACTTGTTGTCCTATGCACCCTCCAAAATGCCAGGATGAGTGCTCCTCAAATGGTGCATCAAGGCTAGCTGCCTATCACAATACACACATCTCACTTTATTTGGTGTTTCCAAATGGAACTGCTCCCACACCACAGATGTACGGCATCTCTTGTAATGGATAATAACAAAGATAACTTCCTGATTAACAACATCCTCATGCTGGGAAAATTGTATATACACAAATGCAAGTTCTTAGAGGTGAAACTACGATTTTTATTCATTTCATAATGAGTTTAACTCTTATACAAAAGCCCTCAAAGTTATGAAAATGCAATCAGTCTTTTTTTTTTCCATTATAGAAGAATATGATCTTCAAACAAAACCCTAGCCCCTTTAATGTTTTTTGTGTATTTTATTATGATTTGCCTGATATATTTTTCTACTGTACTTTCAAGCACCTGATCTGTATTTTGTAATACAAAAATGTTCTGTTATTTCCATGCAGTTTGTAAATGATTATTTGTTCAGCAATAAAAAAAAATGTAAGGCATCTCTTATGTGCCTCCATTTTTATCTATTTTATTAATATATCTATCTATTTATCACCTATGAATCTATATAATTCTATATCTCTAACTTATGATGTGCTATGTGTCACTATCTAACTTAGCCTATATGAATGTGTCACTATATCTATGCTATCTGTCACTGTCTATACCTATCAGTCAATATATCTAATTTAAATCTAGACTAAATATAGCCTAAGTAACTAAAGCACATTATAAATCTCACTTATATCACAAAATCACTGCTATCACAAAATCTCTCTCCTCTCACAAAAACACACGAGGTGAAGATGGATTTACTTCACTTTTAAACTGTGGTGAATTAGGTTTATACAGATGTGTGACTGTGTGGTTTGTTCCCGCCCCCTTTAATCAACGCCGTTTCGGCAGGCGCCACCTGATGAAACACTTCGAAGCTTCATTTAGCCATAGTCACGTGACATGGGTGTTTCGAATCCCAGTTCGGAGCAGTGTTTCGAAACATCTGCGCTTCGGGATCTCGGCAAAGCGCCGAAACGTCAGTTTCGCGTCAGCCATCCCTAACAATATGCAGTTGGCCCACCCTTTGCAGATATGACAGCTTCAACTCTTCTGGGAAGGCTTTCCACAAGGTTTAGAGTGTTCTTATGAGAGTTTTTCAGGACTGAGGTTGAGGTCAGGACTCTGCAGGCCAGTCAAGTTCCTCCACACCAAACTTGCTCATCCATGACTTTATAGACCTTGCTTTGTGCACTGGTGCGCAGTCATGTTGGAACTGGAAGGGGCCGTCCCCAAACTGTTCCCACAAAATTGGGAGCATGAAATAGTCCAAAATGTCTTGGTATGCTGTTTCAAGCGTCAGCTCAGTGTGTTTGAAAAGTAAGACATTAAACTCCTAATATATGTTTGTTTCCTTTGGTTCCTCTTTTTGTGATTGATATAACGGACCCCCTCTAATCTTGTCATATTTGTAATATGTTCATTAGTTGGTCTGTTGTGCTCATGCTATCGAGTTGTTCATGAGAACTGTGTTTGTGTTTTTGGGATGGAAGTGATTACTTTTTCACTGAACATTCAACCTGGATTACCTAGTAACACGCATTGCTTTCACTTATTGATGGCATCAAAAGTCAAAATAATAAAATAATTACTTAATTTTGCCTCGGCCTGCTGGCACAGCAGATTCCACCATGGGTTAGGGCTGTGCAATATATTGCAAACGTACATATCGCAATATGCATATCGCAAGGGCACGCAATATCTGAATGATTTTAATAGGCTACTTCAACATTGTGAAAAGTGTACGTTTTAGGTCGCCGCATATAGCAAAGATTAGACTGGGCACATGACTGATACTTATGTGACTTGCTTGACGTTAAAAATAGTTATTAAACGCAATAGCTTGCGGAAAAACAATAACTCCTTGATGTCTCGCGCTGTCTGCTGTCTGACACACACCGAAACGTGCGCACAAGCTATTCATTTTTTTCGTGTCTTGTTACACACTCGAACTGTGAAATACACACACAGTTATGTCAAAATGGCTGTCTCGATGAGTATTCAAGTAAACACAGTCGGTTATGCTTTAAGTGAAAGATAACAGCTGGGGAAAGAAATTGATATTACACACTTAAAGCAATATCGTATTGCATATCGAATATCGCATTATTTAACAAAGATATCGCATATCGCATTTTTCTTCAATATCGCACAGCCCTAATGGCAGAGCATGTTTGTTTTGGTGATTTGAAATATCAACATCGGTTACCAGAAAGCACTTACCCCACCTTTAATGTTCTCTCGTTAACTAAAACATCCTAAAAAAAACATGCTAAACAACAAATCATCATACTTAAATAATATATAGAATTTAATAACAACTTGAACACAATTGGGAATCAGGTCAGCTACTAATTCTAATTTGTATTTAATGAAAAGCTGGATGTGAAACATATATTGGACAATGACTCTGCCCTTGAAAACCCATGACTATATCAGCTTAGAATCATGTTACAGACAGTGAGTGTGTTTGGCTATTTTCAGAAAATCTATAGAATCAAATATCACCCTTCTTGCATACAGCTTCAGACACTGTAACACTGATATTATCAGTGTGGTACATAAGACAGGTTCCTTTCCATACATTAGAAGGATGGCATGAGTCTTGTGACTGATTTGCACATATCCCTAGCGATTAAAAATGAAAGCTATTCAAAGACTCAGTGTTCTTTGATAGGATTGGCCTTCCTATGAAAATCATAATATTTGGTATGTCCTTTTTAAGTACGTTGCCTGGGGGCAACAGGAATGCGTAACAACAGAAAAAATACAGTATATATGTATATGCTTTTCTAAGGGCAGACCTGCAGAACAAAAATGTGGCACGTCTTTTACTAAGCACAGAAAAATGACAGATTAAGAAAAAGTTTTATAACAGCAGGATGTAGTGACCAAGAAAAGCTTACTCAAAGTCACCCCATCATTATTAACTTCATTATTTCATTGCCATCATATATGTATCATATGCTTGAGAAGAGAAAATGAGTTACACCAAAAATAATACAGCACTTACAAATTCTGTAGAAATTTCATCCCACTTCCATTCAACACTTAAACAAAATTCACTCCCTGTCATCACAATTGCTTCATCCATCATCACATTTTGTTAACGCAAAGAGTGTTCAAACAAATAAGGCAATTATCAAACAATAGACAGTGATTGTGGTTAAAATTCTCTTAAACCACAAAACACACATGCATGATGAACTGCACTGATTAAAGCTCAGGTTTGTGGAGCAGGTGCAGCAAGAGCAAAGGGACTGTGTTCACAAGCTCTTCCATATGTTTGCTCCCTCACTCTAAAAACAGATTTTCCCAATAGACCCTTTGGTCTCTGACACCATAGAAATACATACAGCTCTTCCATTTTATCATGTGGTTGACTTTCTGTTTACATGCTAGACCTGTTGAAGAGGTGTGTCTTCTCAAGATGAAACCCGCAGAGCCAGTTTGGTGAACGCTCTGTCAGAGAGATGCCAACAGGTGTATTTTTAGAAAACAGAGGGATTACAACTCCTACGAATACGCTTACAATTTCAGACTTGACCTGCTCTTTCTGGAGATGACAATCCGGAATGTCGCCATTGAGTATGATGCCTTAAATGATCACAACACCTTCAGCAATGGGGACACTTTGGCAGGCAGGGTTATTGTGGAGGTGACAAAGGAAACCAAGATCAAAGCTCTCACTGTCAAGGCAAAAGGCAAGGCTGATGTGGCATGGACTGAGACACACGGGGAAGAGAATGTGACGTACTGGGATAAAGAGAAGTATTTCTCTCAAACTGTCTTGTCTGTCTTACCAGAGGATCAAGCAGATGGTAATATCTGATGATACATATGCTGTGCAAAAACACACTCATCTGTGCAAAAACAATCTTTGCATTTTATGCATAGACGTATGCTGCACCACAAAGACTAAAAAAATGGACTGGATTGTTATATTATATAATGTATTATGCATATATCAATGTGTGTCTATGTCTGAACCTTTTTTCTTGCTATATAGGCTCTGTTGTTCTTGTGGCCGGTAGACATGTCTTTTCCTTTGCCTTTCAGCTTCCCTACCAGTAAGTCACAGAACATACGGTCCGGTAACAGTTGATAGATGTGACTTACAAATCGACAGTATATACATTATTGATTCCTGTGAGAAACTCAATCTTCCTTTGAAACAGTCTCAATTACTTTTTGCAATGTAGTCAATACTTCAATGTGCTAAATCCTGTATATGCTGAAATATTGATGATGCAAGTTTTTCTCTCTGAAGACAGTCATTCATGTAAAATGTCTCTACTCTCAGGGGGCTGCCATCATCTTTCAAAGGGGCTCATGGTAAAATCCACTACCGACTTCTGGCCAAGTTAAGCAGGTCTTTGCGTGCTGCGCGCAAAACTGAAACAAAGTTCACCTTTGTTGCCAGAGCTGATTATGATCAGTCAACACTGATGGTATGGTTCCTTTGGTTATCTTCCCGGTCATAAGTGACCGGAGATCTAAAAATTAAACTCCCTCCACCCCAGTAAAACCAATGTTATTTATTTTTCTTTTTTAAAAACAGTATTTCAGGTTAAAATAAAGTCTAGGCCTTCCAAATAAATGTTTTTGAAGAAAGAATTCATGCAACCATGGGTGTAACCACTAGAGGCCTCTATGGAGAGACTAGGTCTCTTTTGAACACATTTAATTATTTTATTTTTTTAGATGGATTTGAATATATATTTAAAAGTCTCAAAGACTATTCATTATAAAGTTTTAGATACATTTTTTGTTATAAATAGTGATTTAAAGTGTTGGTTTATGCATTATGATTATAATAATAATAAGACGAATAATAATGTATACAGTGTGTGAGTGTCTGTGTGCGGATGTGTCAATGTCACACTCTTGATGACCTTTTTTCAGCATTGTGGCCGATTTGTAGATTGTACACACAAAAATTCTGTGAATTTTTATGTTTTTGCAGATTTCCCATTCATTTGGTGGTCATTTTTGACCGAAGAGCACAAGTGGGAGTATTTTTTTTACGACCACTTAGCATGCTCGAATCATGCCCTCAATTTTTGTGTGTTCACAGTCCTAATACAATAAAAGTCACCAAGTTTTATATCATTCTGAAGAAGTTGTGATTTTTAAAAATTCAAAAAGTGGTTCATAGGTTCAGTAGTTTATAGGTGTGTGTGTATATTTTTGCCGATTTCCCATTAGTTTCCTATGGTCCATTTGTGACCGAAGATAATGAAAGGTAAACTTTTTTTTACGACCAATTAGCATGCTCGAATCATGACCTCAATTTTTTTGTGTTTTTACATACCTAATGCCAACAAAGTCACCAAGTTTCATATCATTCCGATGAAGCTTTGATTTTTAGAATTTCAAAACAGAAAATTTTCCGGTCAGAAATGACCGAAGAGCGCCAGAGGGTTAACATGAACTGATTAACAGAAGTAACTGTTACTTTATGGATAGTAATTACCTAACAAGCTCTAAAACATTCATTCTCTGCAGGCACCTCAACATGGCAGTAAAGACAAAAATGTCATATTTTTTGCATCTGGAAATATTTCAATGGACATTTTCTTGCCAAAGACAGGCTACCTGCAAGGTAACCCAAGCAATATAACCTGCATTTTGGTAAATTAATGGAAGTATCAACTTCAAAACTTAAAAAAAAATCAAACTTTGATTCATTTGACAAGCTATAATGCAGTATTTATTTCTCAAACAGGTGAAGGGCTAGTTGTTAATGGTGAGATTGTCAACAGCTCAACTCGAAAAGTTGTGCCAAAGTACATTATCTACCAAAAGCAGAGCTTCTTTGCTGGAGGCCAGAGAGCCGTTCATACCACGCAGATACTGAAGGAGAAGGGAGAGCCTTTAGTGTCCTCCACCAGACAGAATCTGATGAAAGTATTAGTCCTTCCCTCAGAAATCAGCACCAGCATCCAGAACTGCAGAATCCTCAAAGTAGAGTATAGACTGAAGGTAGGTACTCGAAAACAAGACCTCTAGAAGGTTTCCAAAAAGGTTTGATTTCTCTCCAGCAGAAAAAAAAATATTTATGTTATCTTTGGTCAGGTATTTTGCCAATATTTTATAGTCTGTTTTTGTGTTTTCATGGAACTAAAAAGACATTACCACTAAAAATCAAGTGTTCACGACCAATTCGTACGTAGCCTATTTGTACGAGGTAGCTAATTCGTACGACCTCACTCGTATGAATTGGTACGATTTGTCTATACTGCAGTGATGGGTAGGTTTTAGGGGCGAGGTTAAGGGGAGGTAATTCGTACGAAATCATACGAATTGACCAACTCGTCAAATACGTACGATTTAGCAAAATCGTTATTATTCACTATTAACTTTTGAGTTAACACTATTCACTATTGATTTTTGCCTCAATAAACTCTACTTATTACTTAATTTTCTGCTTATTAATAGTTAATAAGGTAGTTTTAGTAGTGTTTAGGTTTAGCTAGGATTAAGGGATGTAGAATAAGGTCATGCAGAACAAGGCATCATTATGTGCTTTTTAATAAACAGCCAATATCCTAGTAATATGCATGTGAGTGAGAATTTAACCCTAAAATAAACTGTTACCAAGTTTCTCTCTTGTTCTTTATGTTGCAGGTTATTTTGGATGTATCATTCACTAAAAACCCTGTGATTAAACTCCCATTGATCGTGCTGCCTCACGGGATCTCATCCAAAGTGTTGGAGGCAGGATACCCGGACCTGGCCAAAATGAATATTTTAAATTAATATAAGCAATAAGCACTACTTTTGTTTTACACTTATATCAGATGATTGTATCAGATAGCCTATAATTTATTTAAAAAATACGAATGCATGAAAGAAGTATGCAAAAATTTAATATATATACTTATACATATATATATATATATGCAATAATATGGTTCACACAAAGTCATTAATTATTCATGTTGTTCCAAACCTGTATGACAAACTTTCTTCTGTGTAACACAAAAATAAGATTTTGAAGAATGTTGGTATTGTTTGGACAAAAAACATTTCTTAAAATATTTTCTTTTATGTTCCATAGAAGAAAGAATGTCGTGAGGGTGAGCAAATAATCTCATTTTCATTTTTGAGTGAACTATCCCTTTAAAAAAAAAAAAAATTCTGTGTGTGTGTTTTTTTTAATGATCTAAAAGAATAAAATGTATCTTAACTTAAAATTCTATTAACAAATATCTTAAATGTCTTCATTCAAGTAATATGAATGTATGTACATATGACAATGTCAACCCTTCAAGTGCTTTTCCGAACAAAGTGTACAATAATGCAAAAATACATAAATAAAATGTGTTTGCCTGAGAGTGTAATGGTCTCTATTTGCTGGATATGTTCTCTCTGTAACCTCATTTGTTATTAGATCAGCTCAGTTAATCCAACTAAAGGGGCAAGTGTGTCATATTCCTTTTAGAAAGCGGACATGTGAAGAGAAATAGAACATCTGAATGGCATTTACCGTGACACTCGGGCCCTCGGCGGTGACATAAATACAGAGGAAGACTGCCTGTCAACCTGCAGGCCACCGAGCACCATTATCCTACTGCTCTTTTGCTGTGTGTACTAACTCACTGCTCCTCATTTCAGTGCTCAACAGACACTTCAGAGTGAAGGATGTGGAAGCAATATTACAGCTAATCTGTGACCTTTGACTCTACAGCAAAAGATGAAATAACGTCTAAGGAAATCTTTGAAAATGGAGGAAAGTGAATTTATCTGTTCCGTCTGAAGCAGGGGCAATTCTAAGATCTTCATTTTAGGGGGTCACAGCCTAGCCTGGATGCCAGCCAAACTTAGCCCCTCCCACAACATTTGAGGTTGGGAAGTTCGGTCTGGACTTGATCTGTTGTGGAGCAACTGCTCTCGAACCAGAGCTGTTCGGACCAATCAAATGTCAGGGCGGGCTTTATGCGATGATGGACTGTAACGTAATCATACACATCACCAAAGAGCGCTTGGGTTGAATTCGTTCTAATCCTAAATGGAGAACTTGTTCATATATGCATTCACCTTTACTATTTCTCTCAAAAATTATGATCGTGTTGGTAAGTACTCTATGTATCCTTAAATTATTTTTTACAACACGGCCAAAGATCGTTTACACTCATCTTCTTCTTCTACTTCTTCAAGTCCAATTCTCACTACTAACTAGTAGTTTATTAGCATGCATATCACTAGGATATCGGCTGTTTAATATTACTTATAAAGCAAAAATTAATGTCTTATTCTGCATGACCATATTTTACATCCCTTATTCATACCCAGAAATATAGGCAGAGTTTTATAATCACTGAGATCCCAAATGTGAGGTAGTTAGGGGGGTTGGGGGCCATGCTCCCCCAATAATTTTTTTATTTCTATGATCTATGTGCATTTTAAGCTGTTCTGAAGGCCAGAAAATTTGATAATAGCTTAAAACCATGTCACTTATCTCTACTTCTCTCTTTTTCTCTTTGTTTTTAATCTTGCCCTGTCTCTTTTCCCCCTGACTGATATAGTTTTTCCATTTTCGTCAGTGAAGAAAGTAAACATATGGTTAACTGATATTTATATGTTTTATGAATCATTTTTGTAGACAGGAAGGCTAGGTAACTAAGTTTATTAAATTAATTCACAATATGCACACATTCATTACTAATCTTATGCCCAATACAGGCTGTAGTTTTTTTGATTGAATGACTACAATTGGAATTATATTAATTTACAATATGTACACATTCATTAGTAATCTTATGCCTAATCTGAAGTAAACGGCTTTGTTAATAGCCTATTTCTTATTCGTTAAGTGAAGTTCAAAACATAATTTCGGGAGGAGTGAACCCATGTAATCTTTCAATTAGCAACGTACACAAACGCAAATTCGGGAGGAGTGAACCCATCTAATCTTTCAATCAACTGCTAAGCATATAAGCAGCCTCCTACCTCCTTCAGGCATCAGTCGTTTGCATCCCTCCACCTCCCCAACTCCACCTACTTACATTCATGTTTACCTTTCTCTTCTTCCTAGCACTAGTAGTCCCTGGGGGGTAAATCTAAGCTTGAGTGGAAGCGGCTTCCTCGAGCCCCTCCACCGCGGACAGCAAGCCAAATACGCTAAAAACCTTATCAGCTAAAGAGTATATGGGTAAACGAACTCGTGAATTATTTTTAATCACATTAGCCTACATAGGCCTATTTTCAATTCAAAATGGAGAAATTAGACAAAGGTTTATTAATTTGCCTGAATATTTTTGTCATTTGTTTAACATTTATGACTTAAAGAAGCAGCTGTCAAGTATGAAATGTTTAGTTTAGTTTAGTTACTTAGTAACTACTTATTTAGTTACTATCTCACTTGACATTGAGTCGTGCTGCTAAAATTCAGCACCTTGTGTGTGACATAAAGCCCGCCTACTCTAGTTCGATTGGTTTTAACATTTTAGTTAAAGCAGCACTAGGTAACTTTTGCTCTCGGGGTCCCCCTACAGTTGGGAAACAGTATTGTCCTCTACTACTGTCGTAAACTCTGTCATCCTACATTAGGGGATGCATATAGCACATGCATTTGTTGACATGACAACTATGATAGCCCTGAACACTGCAGTTGTTCACATGCAGGTGTTCTGCTTGCGTCGCGTGTGAAGTGTCTTCATCCCAGGTACAGTGGCATATGTTTCAGCATGACATATGAATATATTTTCATGGGTTTAATTTTTTTTTTCAAACGCTAAATGATCGCGATGCTCACGTTTACAAGCCAGCGTCATTATAGTAGTCTAGTCTATTGGTTACCGTTTTACAGAATCTATATGATACTTCAATTCAATGTTTGAGTGGTAGGTAATAACCATATATCGTCAATATAATATCAAGCTACCATAGATGAATCTTCAAATTTGAAAAGTCGATTTGCATTATAGCTTGAGGCAAGACAAATAAACAAATATCACAGACATGTTAGGTATTGTAACGAGTAGGAAAATAGTGTGGCCCCTTTAAGAGCGTTCACCCCCGGTTGGAGCGCCTGCGTTCTGTGTATGTGTGTGTGTGTGTGTGAGTGTGAACACTGCGCCTCGAGCTCCCATGTGTGCGGATTATTTTCTGTCTTCTGTTGCAAACATTCATTTATTTTTGTTTTGGTGGGTAATGCTGTGGACGGAAGTGGAGTTTGTGCCGGACTCTTGTGGGGGTTCCACGGGGAATAAAGTGCGGGCTGTTTGATGTCAATCGCCTCCGTGTTTGCATCGACTCCAGTTGCGTTGAGTGAGCTATCCGTATTTTTCACCCGGACACACAGTATCCTAAAATATGATTTTGAACGTCTTATGTATTTACTTGCAAGAATGTAGCCCCTACCAAACTTGTACACGCCGTTTAGACATAGGCTTACATAGGCTAACCCTAACCCTCGCACGTCCGAATTTAAGGAAGTGACAAATATGCCGAAAAGCAGTTGAATTCTGTAGTTCTTTTTTTTCTCTGGTTACTAAACAAAACCCGAAGTTTAAAAGTACGATTAAAAACGATACAGACCCCGTCAGGCTATGGCAGACGTGTCATTCAACCTATTGTAAGTCGATGTATCATCACAAGAGTCTTGAAAATATATTATGAAGGTTGAAAAGTTACCTAGTGCTGCTTTAAAGGGCTACTTCAGTGATTTAGCATTAAGCTTTGTATCAGTAGAAACCCGGTAGGCTAGTATATTCAAATTATGGTACTTTCCCCCCTCATATCCCCCTGAGACGAGAGAATTATGAATTTTATTTCTGGAAAAAATCCTCAGATGAAGCAAATAAAATATCGTCATTTTGTGTCATGGGAGGATTTTTTGGCCAGAGGCTAAAGACTACAGCCAGTAGATGGAGCTGTTCCGCATGTTATCAATCCACAGAGATCTCACTCACAGAATGTAAAAGACACAGACGGCCGCGCGGACATTCGATGCAGAGCAAAGTGAGTGTTTCAACTTTTCAATTAATTCCTGTGATAGTTTAGCTTCCATATGTGATCAGAAAACATGCCAGACTGGTGCTTAACATTACCTCAGCTCTGCTCAGCTCTTTGGGATTAATGAAATCTGACACTGCTGCGTCTGTTTATTAAAAAAACACGTTCAGTTTTTAATTGTAGTGTTTATTCTCTAACTGAACGAAATGATTGTATTACTATGAAGATCAAAACTACGGAGTGGCCTCATAGGGCAGCGAAGCAAGTGCATTCTGGGAGTTGTTGTCTTTCATCCACGTGAGACAAAAATAGATTTTCTGTCTTTTCTCAGTCTAGAAGGCATCCAATTCAAAAATAATTTCACATTTCTACTACATAAATGACCCAGTTTAAATACACATTCATCTTCCCAGCGCTGAAGTACCCCTTTAATTTAATAAAGAACACATGATTTTAGCAGGATGGAAACATTTATCACAGTTTACACCACACTGCTTAAATCAACATTTAAAGAAAATCTGTTTCACTTATCTACCTTGTTAATTGGAAAAAGATTTTTACTGTGAATGATCAGCAGACAGTGATTGAAAGAGTTTGGTATTTCACCTCCCCCTGCTGGAAATCAAACGTTGTTACTTCTCACTTATCTGACTTGACAGTTTAATAGTAGCAGTTCTCTCTGCTGCTAGCCATGCAATTGTAGTAATTCACTTATTGAGTAGAAATCCTTAACTGCTGTGTGTGTAGCCTTGTACCATCAGTACATAATGTCACAACATCAGACAAAGCTCGCAGGAGGCTGAACATTTATCCGATGTTTTTTAAAAACCATTGCTTGAATCTAATTACAGGATGGCACATACGAATAGGTTAATTGGGGCAGCATAACTGAATCCTGCATTTGTTTATAGCAGATGACCTTTAATCTTTAACAGAGTGGTGACATTTACTTTACAATCTCCTGTGTAAAGTAGTCTCGAGTTAAAAGTTATTCAATGACTAATCTAGTTGCAATTCCTCAGGGAAATAGATTTATTTTACTAATCCAAATTAACTGATATACTGACTGCTAAATAAATAACAACTGATTAGCTGGAACATTACACAGTTGAGAGTAAAAGTGATACAATGATAAATGTTTCTCATTAGATAACATGAGGCGATGCCATACCTGTAGGGCTAGTGCCATATTGAAATACATGCATACTGTGATTGGTCGCTTTGTGTGCCTGTCAGATCATCAATTCTTGTCTGTCAATTCTTGGCTAGAATAAGCTGCAATGTGCAGCAGATTTTATGCGTCTGGCTGTGCGAGATTAGTGCAATAATACAAAAAAAATTGTGCTCCAGCCATTGTTTTAGCACCAGATGAAGGCTATCAGTTGTCTACAGAATGGGTGAAGCGTATGCCACATGCACATGCTGTACATCAGTTTCTCCAGGCCTGATTCTAGTATCATTAAGATTCAGAATACGTGTATTCTTTACAGATGAGAGACTGATAGAGGAAGATAGAGGTCTGTCAGTGTGTCTGAGCTAGAGTGTTTATAGCACCTCATTAGGTCCAGCACTTAGCCGTGTTTGAGCAAACTATGAGCAGACAGCTGTCACGGTTTGCCATTCCTACTGAGACTGGTGCAGCTGAGTCAGTGAAAAGACTCGGACTGATGGAAACTCATCAGAGACCCCTGTTATAGCAGCGGAAATTCAAATTAATTGGCCCGTATGCCAAAGAATGATGATTATTATACATTATTATGTTGATAATATAATTTTTACATATTATATACAGTATATATATATATATATATATATATATATATATATATATATATATATATATATATATATATATATATATATATATATATATATATATATATATATATATATATTAGGGATGCACCGAATCCAGATTTTTGGGGTTCGGCCGAATACCGAATCCACTGGTTAAGATTCGGCCGAATCCGAAACCGAATACCGAATCCTACACCCATCCGCAGTCCATCATCACAGTAAACACATTAATGAAGTTAACAACGTCCACAGCAGTGTAGGGATGCTATTGACCATTAACTGTTTTGGTCAAGTTTACTAAAGTAAACATTGTCGCTATTTCATGATGGTTTATAGAAAAATTACCCCGAGTCGTCCTCTTTCGTTTCAAAGAACAACCCAACGGAGAGCGCAGGAGGCGCGCGCTAGGGTTGTGCCACCATCGTGATGCCACGCCCCCGTTGCGAGTCTGTTGTGTGCGACACCAACCCAGTCTCATATAAAAACGTACCCTGACTACATTGGTCCAAAGTGCAAAACGTAGAGGGGTTACAATAATGGCCCTTGAATTGTATCACTGTTACATTTTTTTTGCCTATTCTTTTCCTCTTGTTTTGCGTCCAAGTCACGTGACTTTCAAGATTCCGGCCGTGAGAACAAAAAACATGGCGGACATTTCTCTCATTTTAGTGGAAAAAATCAGTATTTTGAGTTAGTTTCTGCATAAAAATAAGTTTTGATTACATTTCTAGCGAGAAATATGTATTTTATTTTCATAATATTCACTCAGTGAATGTACATAATCACTCGCTTGCTTGTTGTTGCGAAGATTTTTCAGATCTCTCCAGAAAATGTGAAACTGTAACGTTTTGGTTGCTATGGACGCTGCTATCAACACATGTGAACGTTATCATGATGAAATTATTTATTGGGTTATCATTTTTCCATTATGACATGTTGGAGTATGATTCTCAATTTAATCAGCCATCATAGTTTTGTTTACATTTATTTATTTTTATTTACGCTATTCAGACACAAACAGTAGCCCAACCCCGCCCCTAAACCTGCCCATGTGCGTTATATGATATAAAACACAGAATATTACAGACAACGGGCACACTTTATTGAAAAAGTTCAAGTATTCCAACTGTTCCGAGGTCAAACGATTGATTTGTGTGAAGAAAAGATGCGCCCCGGTGTCACAATGAAGAAGACGCCACAGGCCGGCTGCAAGTTAAACCCATAGATATGTATACGTAGATGCCTCATTCGACCGCTCCAGGCACGTCGACGCGCCGCCATAGAAACGTCGATAAAGGGGTATCTACGTATACACCTCTATGGGCTTACCCCTCGGCGTCATGAAATCGCGCTGAAGAAGTCTCGTTCAGAACACATCGCGATGTTTGGCATCAGTTCACGTGTCCCACGTGTTGGTGAGTTAATAGTCATAAATTATGTCCTAATGTTTGATATAAAGTATTTTCTGCTTGTTGTTATTGATCAGATTATGTTCAGTCACTGCATTATATCTTTCATCTCCACTCAGGCTTCACATTTCTTTACTTTCTAAATCAACACACCTTAGGGTGATTAAACACTGTCACGTGACGTGTTATAGACCGTTAAACATATGGTGCGTTCCATTATGGTCAACGATCCGACTCGGCCCTCGGATATGACGTCACTTCCACACTTCAAGCGTTCTGGTATGTTTTGCGCGTCCGAGTCGGAGAAAAACATGGACGCCACCCGGAAAGCTGTTGCTATGGTAGCACTGGCCGCTCCACACTCCGCACACACACTTGGTTATATAATAATAGCTAACAATAATCTAGGTTAACGTTATCAAATCAAATCATGCATTTTCTAACGTTACCTTCTAACGTTACCTACGTACAGGACACTTTTTAATGAACGTTTGTTGTAGGTCTACTAGGCATAGAGATTTAAACAACTAAATCGGTCCAAAAACAATGAAAACAATTCGTACTTAAAGTCACACAGGTCGCAGCCATCTTGTATTCCGATTCGGAATTCTTGCTCGGTGTCCTCGCGGTTGTCCAAACTTCCGAGCGGCAAAATCCGAGGAAAGGGGGCGTGTTGGTGCGTGTTGCTAGGTAACGTCTGTCTTCCTAGTCGGAGCTCCGACACGGATAAATAATAGAACGCAGCATTATTTCATATTTTTAATATTTAATAATAACTACTAGTGTAGTTCCAACGTGGCATTTATAGTAGAAGCACAATAAAAACAGCAATGCTTTTACCACAGTATTGGTAGTTTTAATGTGATTTTTGTTGTAAATAGACAGTAAACACAACACTTACCATGCTATAAATGCCTTTTAATGTTAAATCCAAATATTGTAATGTAATAGTACTTTTTACGGTATATAATATATGTATTATATATTATGACTTTTTTTCTCTCTTTCTTTTTTTTACCTGGAAAGAACAAAAGGGCCTTTCGGACTCAGTCAGCCCATTCTTGTTCATGGAGAAGTAACAGAGAAGACCGAAAGCAGCAACAGCAAATATTTGCAATGGTAAGTAAGTGTTGGTTTGAACTCTTTATCAAGCATTTGTGGTTACTTAAACATATTCTTACAAACCGCATGGCTCAATCAGTAAGAACATATTCTCTAAGTCTTAATAATTCACAAGATTTAACAAGTTGTCAAATTCATATGATACTCGTACATAATCCGGCAGCTTTTACTCCGACTCCTGCCATTGGCTACTGCCTCAATTCCTGTACATATTTATCATGATTTTTGTAAATCATTTGCTCCCCTTCTTGGAAAGTATGTCCCACACACTGTCAGAAAGTTTATATTAAGTCCAATGTTTTCTTTAAATTTATTACAAATTGGGCCCTGTCTGTTCATGTAATATTAGATGTCTCTTCAGACCTCATAACCTACCTCTGTTTGCAAGAGTAGAAATGCTCACATGACATCAGATATTCGATTATTTTGTCATAATAATCTATAATCAGATCAGTTGTACTTAAAAGTGTGAAGTGACGTGTGGCCAAATATGGTGACCCATACTTGGAATTTGTGCTCTGCATTTAACCCATCCAAGTGCACACACACAGTAGTGAACACACACACACACACCGTGAACACACACCCAGAGCGCTGGTATTCACTCCCCCCACCGACAATTCCTGCCGGACCTGAGACTCGAACCCGCAACCTTTGGGTTGCAAGTCCAACTCTCTAAACATTAGGCCACGACTGACCCGTAGCGTACTGCTGATAATGTCCTGTTTGCATGTAAATCATTTACGTGATCAAAAGATCAAGTGAATAATCATGAATAATCAACATTTTTAAACAAATTCATATGTGCTATTAAAGATATACTTTCAATAATGGAAATGCACACATATCAGTGAACTGTATTTAACATTTAATTATGCAACACTTTTTACAGAAAGAAATCCTACAGTTATGTAAAGGGACAACATCATCATCATGTCCTGTCCTGGGCACACTGGGCAACATGTGTCCTCCAACATATTCGATCTGTGGCCACGTTCTTCACATCTTCTCATGCGACACCTGCATTCTTCAGGTCTTCGCGAAACATCTGTCTCATGTCTTCCTTGGTCTTCCCTGTCTCCTGCGTCTTCCTGGTGGTGTCCACTTCATAACTGTTTTGGGGTGTTGTTGTTTGGGCATGCGTAGGATATGTCCAGTGAGGTGCACCCTTTGCTATGTCACAGTTTCTCAAAGTCTTCACGTGGAGTACCACTCCTCCTCATGATCTCTTCGATATATGCAGAACCAATATTCATAAACTGTACTCGATGTCTGCCTATGCCTTTATCAAAAAAGCATCAGTGCTCATCAGGAGTTTTAGTAAAGGACAAATGTATTGCCATCCACTAGTTCTAGTCATGCAGCGACTTCATGATGCTATAGTCCAATGTATATATCTGCATTTGTATATAGCGGGTGTTTGTTCGAACAAATGAAGATAGTGAGAGTGAATACCTTTTGAAATCAATATTTATTCATTAAACCTTTTATTACAGTGGTCATTATAGTAAATGTCCACCATAACTACATCTATGGTATCATTATATCACTACCTTGTTAATGTAAATGTAATATGAATGTATTTTATAGAAGAATTTTCTTACTGAAAATGGTTAACATTTATAATAATCATTAACTATTTGAATTGGCCTTTCATTTAGTTACAATAAAAGTGAACAATAATCACAAGGAAATAGTATTAAAGTTGAGAATGTACATTTTTTTTGCCTATTTATTTTTTTAAGGGAAGAAACAAATATATTTTCAGATAATAAAGTCGCACCTCATGTCTTGGTTTGTACTTCATAATGGTTATTTTTTTGAAAAGTTATGTTTCAATATATTTCTCTCTCTCTCTCTCTCTCTCTCTCTCTCTGTGTGTATATATATATATATATATATATATATATATATATATATATATATATAACTGATCTTCTTTATACTGTTGTGGAGTAGTTTGGGCACTACATTTGTCTTTGAAATGTTTGACATTAAATATTGGAATATGCTTATAAAATTGTGTGCATTCATTATGCTTTTGTTACATTTATTTTAATTCAGTTCAGATGAAGAATGGCATAAAGAAGTGATTCAATATATATATATATATATATATATATATATATATATATATATATATATATATATATATATATATATATAATCACTTCTTATTTATTCACATATAATACACACACACACAATAAATGTATATTAGTAGATGCAATTATCTTTAGTTACAAAAACTGCAACTACCCGTGCTGTTGTAGCTTATAAATATTTAAGAAATAAATATTTAGCAGCCTAAATAGTAAATATTTAAGGAATCTAGCCCTTCAGTTGAAACCGGATGAGATCTGTCATCATTTACCATAAATGGACAAGTAAGTGTGACGCCTCTGTTCTGCTGCGTTGTCATTGGCTGTGACTTTATTGCAGAACTCGCTGTGATTGGCCTATCTTTTAACCCATATAAAACGGCATTTCACGTTACAAAGTATGTTTTGATGTTTTTATTACGTTAATAATGCGTTAAGTTAATTATAAAGTGTCGCTATGTTGTGAGAAATTACTCCTTTACCGAGATCCCAACCCTAACCCTAAGAATTCCTGCACACTTCAATGAACTACAGCGCCATGTTTCCCATTGCATTTGTACAATGACAGAGATGTATGGGTAATGTAGTTTAAAACGTTTAATAATGAAACAATAAATGCTAAGTAAATTACATCTTTAATGGACAACTGGATATCTAAATATGTTCATTGTGTAAACATTTATGACATATATGAGGGGCAGGTTGAAATTTTATATTTTACTGTGAGCACTTTTAGAAAACCTTTATGCCAGCTTTCCATATCTGTCTGAAAACTGTGCCCAACATTATTTAGAAAACATAGCATAAGCAGTTGTCCTGCCAATTTCCTCTGTGATACGCTAACCAGACTTTGAGTAACAGCCATTTGAAATGTGCTTTTTTTTGCTCTTCCAGGGGCCTCTACTGGGTCCCTGAGGGCGGAAGGGCAGTACAACATTCACAGATCTATTCTCCTCATCATGGACAACAAACTTTGAGTCACATTTAAATATCAGAGTATTTTCTCTTTTCTATTCTAACATCATGCTTGTATTAGGTTTTGATGGGTATTGTGAGACCATCTGATGAAATGCAGAAATATTTGAAAGAAATGTTGTAATATAATTATTATTAATATTTATTTTTTCTTTTATGGATAAACACCAATAAATATAATGTATGAACCCGCAACAACTTGCAATTATCCAGTTTCCAGTGTAAACAAAAACTATTCATATGTACACTTCACTATTATTATTAAATATAGGACAATGCACCAATAGCAAAAGAGACATTGCCAAAATTTCATGTATTTTCACATACCTGACATCAGTATTGTGCATGCTTTAATTTTTATTGCAGTAGTAGATGTACCAGATTTATCAACATGGATCATCTTCAGTTAAGCTTGAAGTGTTTGTAATCCTGTCCTTTATTTCTGGCATTTAAAACTGGCATAATTGTCACAGCATGCAAGTATATGCAACTTTTTGGTGCATTGTACCAAATATAATATAACCAGATAAAAAAGGTTTATGTCTCAAGTAAAAGAATCTTGGTAATTAATTAGATAACCTAAATAAACTTGTGAAATGTGTATTTACTTTCCAAACACCATACACAATATTCACCATACTTTATCACTCAACACTTTATTGGAGGATACAGTATACAGTTGATACAGTAGCATAAAGACAAATGAGATTCAAGATAAATAAAAATGGGTCTTCAAAAATACATTAACATCATATTAATCCATTCACAGCTGCTGAAGCCACACAAATGAGTGCCACAGAATCCCATCCAGTCAACTATGATACAGAAAACAGATTTGATATTGTGTTGAAAAATAATGATTCATTATCACAGCTAGACTGGTTTCTTGCTCTTCCCTCTATCATGTCCATGTTCTATCCTGTTCTTCTTCTTCTAAGCAATTAGCTTACTTGTACCCTATAGTGTATAATTGATAAACAGATGATGTGGTCACTGATGTGGTGTAGCCTTTTCTCAACCAGAGGAAGAAGTTCTAACATCCCATAGTCAGGCATTCTCCAGTCCTGGTCTAAAAGTAAAACAAAAACACAATTCAAAATAAGTTTAATGTACAGTCAGGTTAGCATATATTCTGCATGATTTAAGCAATGGTTGGCTACGCTGGGCCTCAGCATCCATTGTCCTGGAGATTTAGCTCCAACCTCAAACCCACCTGCCTATAATTATCTATAAGTAAACCTGAAGACTTTAGTTAAAATTTTCAGGCGTGCTCGATTAGGCTTGGAGGTAAACTCTCCATTTCAAAAGGGCCAGAGTTGCCCATTCCTGATTTAAATTTACAAAGCCGCAGTCAGTACATTATATAATACACACTGAAGCATTATGTATATAATATTGCAGCACATAATATTAGCCAAGTACTGAACAAAAACTATTTTACCCATATCTACAGCAACCTTTTAAACAGCAGATCTTTAAAAATATATTTTAGAAAGGTATGGTCTCTACTTAGCCTTTGCCAGTGATGCTAGATTTCTTTTAAGACAACATACTCTTCTGTCACTTGTTTCAAGAGCATCCCTTGTGATAGCCTGGACATTGTAAAATTGTTAAAATATGGCAATACAAATTTCATGGAAAAATTAAGAAATAGGTACAGAGGCACAAGACTTACCATGCTTGTTATGAAGCACCCATGGCCATGCATAGTTCTCAGAGACTGGAGTTTTTGCCTCTTGTATTCCTCCTTGGCTGCACATTAGTCTTTTCCTGTAGAATCTTCTGAAGTGTGTGCCTTCTCTTGCTATCCATCTTAAAACATAAATGCAATGTGTTTTAATCTGTGGAGTATAAGAAATAAGTATAAAAAAATTAACCAGATATTTCACATAATTCAAAGAACATCTACTATTTGATTCCTAATATATGCCACAACTCAATATCTTCCAAAGCTACCCAGAACCATCCATGGTCTACAAAACAGAGAAAAACCTGGAGTTTATATCAACTAAATGCTTTTTATAACACTTTAAGAATTGAAGGCCAAAAGTCCAGTTCCAGCCTTTATGCTAAAAGGCAATCATTGTAATAATAATTGTATCAAAAAGGGAAACAGATATTTACCATTTTAGATAAATCCAAGATACAGAACCTCATTTGCTCATTTTAGGGTTTATAAAAAGATTTACACATGAATAATGGTGCATATTTTATCAGAGTAGAAAGAATGATCACTGCTGAAATGAATAGTTCTTTAAGAAATCAACATCAAATTCTGTACTACATATTACAGCATTGCTTCAATACAGGACATACCAATGGACTTGCGCACTTTTCTGTCGTCTTTGGGCACAAGATGGCCATGTTCCTTCCTCACCCTAAACAAAGGACTTATTCGATTAGCTTCCTTCGATATAAGGTCTGGTCTTTCTTCTCTGCTGTAAAACAAGAAAGCCTTACTTACTCTATGTGCAATTACTATTGTTTTTGAAACATATCAATTAAGACAGTTACAATACGATTCAGGGGAGCATTTGATTAGTAAATACTGATATAGTAAAATATTCTAGAAACTTTACCTGAAGGGCTGATTCGCTGCGACTCACTAGTAGCTCTTGTGAGGGTTGGCTCTTAAAAGAACTGTTGAGTTTGATATTGTAGAGATCTAAAAAAAAAAAAAAAAAAAAAAAAAAAAAAAAAAAAAAAAAGTAATCTGCAAGTATTCCTGCAAGACAGAAAGAAAGGAAATTTCATTACATTGCATGCAAGTTGTGAGTTCATGCATAACTCTTTCATAACTGTTTCTTTCTGTAAAAAGTGTTGCATAATAATGTTAAATACATTTATATAATAAGTTCACTGATATGTGTGCATTTCCATTTTTGAAAGTATATCTTTAATAGCACACATGAATTTGTTTAAAAATGTTGATTATTCTCTTGATTTTTTTGATCACATAAATGATTTACATGCAAACGGGACGTTATCAGCAGTACAACTGATCTGATTATGACAAAATAATCGAATATCTGATGTCATGTGAGCATTTCTACTCTTGCAAACAGAGGTAGGTTATGAGGTCTGAAGAGACATCTAATATTACATGAACAGACAGGGCCCAATTTGTAATAAATTTAAAGAAAACATTGGACTTAATATAAACTTTCTGACAGTGTGTGGGACATACTTTCCAAGAAGGGGAGCAAATGATTTACAAAAATCATGATAAATATGTACAGGAATTGAGGCAGTAGCCAATGGCAGGAGTCGGAGTAAAAGCTGCCGGATTATGTACGAGTATCATATGAATTTGACAACTTGTTAAATCTTGTGAATTATTAAGACTTAGAGAATATGTTCTTACTGATTGAGCCATGCGGTTTGTAAGAATATGTTTAAGTAACCACAAATGCTTGATAAAGAGTTCAAACCAACACTTACTTACCATTGCAAATATTTGCTGTTGCTGCTTTCGGTCTTCTCTGTTACTTCTCCATGAACAAGAATGGGCTGACTGAGTCCGAAAGGCCCTTTTGTTCTTTCCAGGTAAAAAAAAGAAAGAGAGAAAAAAAGTCATAATATATAATACATATATTATATACCGTAAAAAGTACTATTACATTACAATATTTGGATTTAACATTAAAAGGCATTTATAGCATGGTAAGTGTTGTGTTTACTGTCTATTTACAACAAAAATCACATTAAAACTACCAATACTGTGGTAAAAGCATTGCTGTTTTTATTGTGCTTCTACTATAAATGCCACGTTGGAACTACACTAGTAGTTATTATTAAATATTAAAAATATGAAATATGTTTAACGGTCTATAGCACGTCACGTGACAGTGTTTAATCACCCTAAGGTGTGTTGATTTAGAAAGTAAAGAAATGTGAAGCCTGAGTGGAGATGAAAGATATAATGCAGTGACTGAACATAATCTGATCAATAACAACAAGCAGAAAATACTTTATATCAAACATTAGGACATAATTTATGACTATTAACTCACCAACACGTGAGACACGTGAACTGATGCCAAACATCGCGATGTGTTCTGAACGAGACTTCTTCAGCGCGATTTCATGACGCCGAGGGGTAAGCCCATAGAGGTGTATACGTAGATACCCCTTTATCGACTGTTTCTATGGCGGCGCGTCGACGTGCCTGGAGCGGTCGAATGAGGCATCTACGTATACATATCTATGGGTTTAACTTGCAGCCGGCCTGTGGCGTCTTCTTCATTGTGACACCGGGGCGCATCTTTTCTTCACACAAATCAATCGTTTGACCTCGGAACAGTTGGAATACTTGAACTTTTTCAATAAAGTGTGCCCGTTGTCTGTAATATTCTGTGTTTTATATCATATAACGCACATGGGCAGGTTTAGGGGCGGGGTTGGGCTACTGTTTGTGTCTGAATAGCGTAAATAAAAATAAATAAATGTAAACAAAACTATGATGGCTGATTAAATTGAGAATCATACTCCAACATGTCATAATGGAAAAATGATAACCCAATAAATAATTTCATCATGATAACGTTCACATGTGTTGATAGCAGCGTCCATAGCAACCAAAACGTTACAGTTTCACATTTTCTGGAGAGATCTGAAAAATCTTCGCAACAACAAGCAAGCGAGTGATTATGTACATTCACTGAGTGAATATTATGAAAATAAAATACATATTTCTCGCTAGAAATGTAATCAAAACTTATTTTTATGCAGAAACTAACTCAAAATACTGATTTTTTCCACTAAAATGAGAGAAATGTCCGCCATGTTTTTTGTTCTCACGGCCGGAATCTTGAAAGTCACGTGACTTGGACGCAAAACAAGAGGAAAAGAATAGGCAAAAAAAATGTAACAGTGATACAATTCAAGGGCCATTATTGTAACCCCTCTACGTTTTGCACTTTGGACCAATGTAGTCAGGGTACGTTTTTATATGAGACTGGGTTGGCGACACACTAATCCTCTTCTATAGTATTAGTTAAACTAAAAACTTAGCAGGGATTGCTCTGTAAATTAAATTGAGAACGTAACTAATGCATATATGCTATTTTAAATACTGTAGTCTATGCCAGATATATAGCCTACATTTTGAAATCATTTGAGGCTGAAACATCCATAAGCATGCGTGTTTATTTTAGCACTTCTGTCAGTGAAACAACACCGCCTATAAAACAAAAACGATTTTCAGTAAATAATGGTAACCTCAAGAATATATGAAAATTAAATATTAGTTAGAAAAATATTTGATTCATACTATTATTTCCCCGCAAAGATGTGTCATATAGGCTATACCGCTCTGCGCTTTGAGAGGAATGGGACACTGAATAGACACCTTCTTGAATATCTTCGTCTTCATATGTTCTGCTGATGTTGCAAAGCAACACTTGTTGTAAAAGGTCTGAAGAGCGGGTTTTATTTTTCACAGGGTCCAGACATTTAGGCATTGTTTGATTATTCACTGCCAGAGAAAACAAAACTAAAATCACCGGCGTGTGTGAAATGCGCTATTCAAATAAACCAAACTTGACGCGCCTTACCAAGTTTAATAACAAGAACAAACTGTGTTAAATAAAATTTGAAGTAAAAAGATATTCGTCTTACAGTGTTTTTTATACTTTCCCACAGTAAAGGATGTGAATAGTTATAATAGACTTAATTATAAGCAAACGAAAGGAAGAAACGTTTATAATCCCCTGCGAACATGGGTGAGACGTGAGTGAAGAGTTGGGAAAAGAAACGAGATGTCCATGTCCATTGGGATAAAATGGACTACTAGGCCTATTGTTCAAATTCACGGAAAAATCGAGTGACCAGATCCAGATTGCAAAACAGAATGAAAAAGTGCTCTCTGACCATTATTTCCTTTCTAGGCTAAACAAAGCTTTGTGCTTCACTCCTGTGGTAATATTCACGTGAAACAGCTTCACATACAAAACACTGGGTTAGTAAAATAACGAAGTTATTTTTTAAAAAGTAGAAAATAGTATTTATGTAAAGAGATAGGCTATATTCAAATAAAAAGAGCTCAACTCTTAAGTGGAAGGAACCTATTTTTTCCCCCTCACGTGCAACCTAGCGGATGAATCATTATTTGGGTTAGTAAAAATAACGAAATGATGGTTTTAAGAGAATAGTATTTATGTAAAGAAAAGATATATAGTATATTATCTACCTATTTACCTAATTCCGGTTCTTCAAAGCTAACGGATTCAGTGTATTTTCGTTTTTTCATCTTAATTTGGTAATTATTTAAGTGAAAAATATTTAGTGTAGGCCTATATATTTTATTAATTTTATTTATATTTTATCTGATCTATAGATCTATAGGCTGTTTGCACGGTAAAATAAAATACATTTTGGCTGTCTGTAGATTCCTTCATGCACAACTCGTATTCTCTCGGATGTTTCATATGCAAATGTTTTAACAGCGGCTGTTGTTTAGGGTCCTTGTCATCACGAGACAAATCGCAAATTGAACGCGTAGCTCAACTTGAATCGCCTTCTTTTGACTTAAAGTATAGGCTACTGCCACGTTTTCTGTTCATGAGTTCCATTTTCACTTTCAACAGCGGCGTCATTACGTTCGACCAGCGGGGCGCGCATAGTGCAAGCCTAGGGTTCGGGTTCGGTGGAAATAAATTCTGAGGTTCGGCAGAAACCGAACCCAGTCAAAAAGCCCAATATTCGGCCGAATCCGAACCCGAACCCTGGATTCGGTGCATCCCTAATATATATATATATATATATATATATATATATACACTCACCTAAAGGATTATTAGGAACACCTTTCAATTTCTCATTAATGCAATTATCTCAACAACCAATCACATGGCAGTTGCTTTAATGCATTTAGGGGTGTGGTCCTGGTCAAGACAATCTCCTGAACTCCAAACTGAATGTCAGAATGGGAAAGAAAGGTGATTTAAGCAATTTTGAGCGTGGCATGGTTGTTGGTGCCAGACGGGCCGGTCTGAGTATTTCACAATCTGCTCAGTTACTGGGATTTTCACGCACAACCATTTCTAGGGTTTACAAAGAATGGTGTGAAAAGGGAAAAACATCCAGTATGCGGCAGTCCTGTGGGCGAAAATGCCTTGTTGATGCTAGAGGTCAGAGGAGAATGGGCCGACTGATTCAAGCTGATAGAAGAGCAACTTTGACTGAAATAACCACTCGTTACAACCGAGGTATGCAGCAAAGCATTTGTGAAGCCACAACACGCACAACCTTGAGGCGGATGGGCTACAACAGCAGAAGACCCCACCGGGTACCACTCATCTCCACTACAAATAGGAAAAAGAGGCTACAATTTGCACAAGCTCACCAAAATTGGACAGTTGAAGACTGGAAAAATGTTGCCTGGTCTGATGAGTCTCGATTTCTGTTGAGACATTCAGATGGTAGAGTCAGAATTTGGCGTAAACAGAATGAGAACATGGATCCATCATGCCTTGTTACCACTGTGCAGGCTGGTGGTGGTGGTGTAATGGTGTGGGGGGTGTTTTCTTGGCACACTTTAGGCCCCTTAGTGCCAATTGGGCATCGTTTAAATGCCATGGCCTACCTGAGCATTGTTTCTGACCATGTCCATCCCTTTATGACCACCATGTACCCATCCTCTGATGGCTACATCCAGCAGGATAATGCACCATGTCACAAAGCTCGAATCATTTCAAATTGGTTTCTTGAACATGACAATGAGTTCACTGTACTAAAATGGCCCCCACAGTCACCGGATCTCAACCCAATAGAGCATCTTTGGGATGTGGTGGAACGGGAGCTTCGTGTCCTGGATGTGCATCCCATAAATCTCCATCAACTGCAAGATGCTATCCTATCAATATGGGCCAACATTTCTAAAGAATGCTTTCAGCACCTTGTTGAATCAATGCCACGTAGAATTAAGGCAGTTCTGAAGGCGAAAGGGGGTCAAACACAGTATTAGTATGGTATTCCTAATAATCCTTTAGGTGAGTGTATATATATATATATATATTGTGACGAGCGTCCTCAGAGGAGTCAGCGTCGCCCTGGCAACAGACACAAAACACCTGCACGTCTTGATCGCGGGCTGATCGGTCACAGCTGCACCTCATCAGCCACAGCCATAAAAGCAGCACATGCTGCACAGACAGACAGACTCTGGTCTCGAGCTGAATGAAGAGCTGGATTAACCTTTCTCTTTGTTCGCCCCAGAAAGCAGCGAGTGATCAACAGCCCACCACTTTGGAGCACGTTTGGACACCCACTTTCACTTGGATTGAACACCATAGAGCACTTGGAGCACCAGCCATCACACACCGGCTCACCGACTTTCATCACCTGTTATTTTTCACTGTAAATAAAATCCACCCTCCGGGGCCTTTTCACTAAGCCTGCCTTGTCGAGTGATTCCTCACCCCGTGACAATATACATATACATATAGCCTAGATATATAACACAGTGCCCTCCACTAAAATTGGCACCAAATATGAACAAATGCGGCTGTGAAAATAAATCTGCATTGTTTATCCTTTTGATCTTTTCATTAAAATTCTAACCTGTCATTGAAGTAAAACAATGGAAAGTGTGTGGAGGGTGGCAATCACGTTGGCCACAATTATTGGCAACGTCCTTTCCCAAGATAACAGCTCTGAGTCTTCTTCTATAACGCCTGATGAGTTTTGAGAACCTGACAAGAAATCAGAGACAATTCCTTAATACAGAATCTCTCCAGATCCTTCAGTTTCCCAGCTCCATGTTTATATACTATTATTATTTTTTATATTTATCTCACAGAGTAAGGCTGATTATTATTATTATCATCATTATTTTACAATATCCATTGTATGGTCTTTTCATAAAGGCCACATAAAGTTACTACTAATAATAATAATAATTCAGCATAAAGGTTAAGCATAAAGGTCAGATTTTTTTAATAATTATAATAAATATATACTATATTACATTTTCAACTTAACTTTACTTTACTTACGTTTATCTAATTTAGTGGAAAGATTGGAAAATAAATGATCCAAAAATACTGGTTAAGAAAATGTTATTGCAAAATAAGCTGTAAAAGAAGATAGTTTTTTCTCTCTGATTGGTATCATGAGCAGGGAATTGTATGATGAACTCCAGATGCTTGGTTATTACTATATAAGTCAATCAATTGAAATCTTTTACATGTGAGCCCTGAACAAGCTGCTCTTAAAATGAGTTGAATGACACTAATCAGAAAGGCAGAATGATAGTGCGAATTGGGAAAACATAACACAGCAATTGAACACCTTATTGTTCTTCTAAATGAAAATGGAAAACAAACAACAGGAACCACTAGAGATACTATATAGACAGTCCCTATTTATTTCTCCCATTTCACTTCTACAATAATTAATTGCATGTGGAAGTTTGGTGTCACGCGCAAGACAGGCTGGGAATAAAATATTCTCTATAGAAAGGATGCTTCCATACTAGCTTTGCCACAGGGCCAGAATTGATATTTTGCAGCTTTGTGTTAAAATAAGGGTGCTTTGCATTTTAAGGATTTTAACAGATTCCGTAACACGGTTCAGTCATTGGACCCCATCAAATATGATTGCATGCTCTCATCAGCAGAATAATTTTGCACATATAGTAGCTTAGGAAGTCAGGCATGAACATCTGTTTGTCTGGTAAGAGGGGGAAGGACATTTGAAGAAAAAGAGAGTGAGAAAGTGTGGACCATCTGTTGTCTTTGTGCTGAAAGAATAAAATTTCAACTGTGCCTATAGTAAATTACCTCAATTTGTTGTGTGCAATGATGCAAATTACAAGTCCTTGAGAATTTTTGGGTTTTTAAACAAAGTTTAATTCTCAAATGAATAACTAAAAATGTTCTTGCACCCAGTCACGATAAGATAAATCTAAAATGGGACAAAATCAGAACATGCATTTTAAAAAACAAAGGTTCTTTATTGGCAACAATGGTTCCATGAAGAACCTTTAACATTCATGGAACCTTTCCATTGCACAAAATGGAAATGGTTACATATTTGTAGTGCTTATGAGAATTTGTTGCTGACAGATGAAAGCTAAGCAGTCGTATTCATCATTTGTTTGGTCTTACCTGAACAGAATCTAGCCAGAATCTGTCTAGTTGTATCAAGATTAATAGACCATTATGTTATTAGCTATTAAGGAAAAAAATATAACTCTTCTCTTTTTGCCTTTGGGACCTAAAAAGTGGCTGACAGATATTCCCTCATGGCTTTGGGCAAGTTTTTGCAGAAAATCCTTGGAAAATATGTGATGTGTGAGTAATACTGATGGCAGTTTTACAGGCTGAGCTGTATCCAATTCTCCTCCTCTTTCTGTTTCAGTATTTTTCTCAGTTGATATTGGATGTTTGGAATGTTTTGCAGTGGTCCTCATAAGTACTGTTGGCAGTCCACGTTCTGCATCTGGAGACAGCTGAAGGTCACAAGTGCAGACATTTGCAAAAAGATTTATGAAAAAAGTGCAATTATATCTTACTTTGTAGTGTTGCTAGTTGTCTTTGTGTGTGTTTTCTTATGTCATGATTTTTCACAAATTTTCTGAAATAAATAAATAATACAATTAAAAAAATTATATATTAAAAAACGGATTAAATACATTTTAAATAAACAAATTGTAAATCATTTAAAGCTGCAGTCCATAAGTTTTGCTTCTTTGTCGCCATCTCTATTTGAAACCTGCAATTGCAGTTATTTGTGGAATTATCGTCTGTACGTGGGTTGCGCATCGGCACTGCTCCTCAGCACGGATGAATCTAATGTTTTGAGGAGTTGGTGTGGCTGTCATATGTGTATTAGCGTTACCTGTAGATTTACATTTCCGTACAGTCTAATCTTTTGCTTTTGGTTACGGGTGAATCTCGAGTTGTCACAGATGATTGTCGTTTGGTAGCCTAGAAATCTAGACGCACCCTAGCGGCAGCAAATCTCATTTGCAGCCAGGGTCGTCTTGCAACTCTCCGTTGGCTTGCAAGCTGGAAAAACCAAACTCTGGTCAGGCCAATCAAATCATGGGTAGAGTCGTCATAACATAATGACGGTAGAGTTGCAGCAGTTCCGCGTGCTACTTGTAAACAAAGAAACTGGCGAACAGCGGGTCTGCAAGACTTGGAGTTTGGAGTCTGCAAGCTTTTCTTTAAGAAAAGAACAAAGAGCGGCACTGAAGTCATTCTGATGTCATAACTGCAGTCATTCTGATGTCATAACACTGAAGTCATTCTGACTTCATAACTGAAGTCATTACTGCAATTGCAGGTTTCAAACAGAGATGGCGACAAAGAAGCAAAACTTACGAACTGCAGCTTTAAATTATTTAAAATGTGTTTATTTAAAATGTATTTAAAAAAAATTGTATATACAATTTTTTTAATTGTTGAATTTAGTTATTTGAGAAAATTGGTGAAAAATCATGACTTATAAGAAAACACACACAAAGACTATACTAGCAACACTACAAAGTAAGATATAATTGCACTTTTTTCATAAATCTTTTTGCAAATATCTGCACTTGTGACCTTCAGCTGTCTCCAGATGCAGAACGTGGACTGCCAACAGTACTTATGAGGACCACTGCAAAACATTCCTAACATTCTTAAGAAAGGAAGATGTGTTTGGAGATTTGTAGACCGGATACGGCGAAAGTTTAATTTATCAACTAGCTCTGCTTCACCTTCTTTGTTGCTCTGGTTTTGTTGTAGCGCTATCCTATTGCGTGCAGAGGGAACTTGAAAGACAAATGGTTATCCTGCCAATGGTGAGTTCCCAGACCCAACATCTTGATGTGGGTCTGGCTTGTCAGGCTAGACGTTTGGACCTTTCTGGATTACCATCCGCCATCAAAATGACAAAAAGTTTAATTATTCCAGCTGCTGTGAGAAAAGGCTATAAATGATCCGCCACCTGCAGCATCCTCACATGCGATATAGCCTAGCCGGACTCCTTTATGTATACAGATGTGGCGTAATGACTCACAGAAATCCACCAGTAGCACTCAAATTATAACACATTTTTACAAGCTTACTGTTGTGAATCGGGCTAAGGTCAAATAAATGCGACAAATTAATTTGAATTAATTTTAAATAAAGTAAGAAATACATTTCTCTTATTCTTTTTGACAACAGCGTTATAACAACAGCCATTCCTTTTGCCATTTCCTTGCATACAATATTTATGACAAGATTAGCACAGCTCATTGTGTCACTCTCAGCATTACATGAGATGAAACTGAACCTGAGACACATCATGAGTTTGCTATTTTTAGATGCATATTTTCAGCACTGCTGCTTTTATTGTCTCTCTCTTGTTCATTCTGTGAACTGATGAAAGGGAATGAATTTAAACCACAGTAAGAGAAATATGACGCCGCCTCCCACACAAGGCTGCAAACTCTTTTGGTAACCACCCTCATATGGACTAGGTGTGATATATGTTTTGAGCTGCATGTGTTAACCAACAGCATGGTGACTGTACACCCACAATGTTGTTTGGTTCCACTTTAACCTCCAACGCCTTGTTCAACCCGTCTAGTCCCTTGGAGTCTGTATGCAGTTTGACATCAGTGCTCAGCAGAAGCTTAACCAGATGAGAACACAATTAAATGCTTCACTCACCAGTGCTGACAGGGGCTATATAAAACTGTTTCTTTTTAATAGAAGTGCACTCAAAAAGCTACATTTGATTAACTCTGTGAACTCTACTCAAAGATATGTTAATACAAAGTTCTGTCACAAAACTCTAAATTATGGTACCCCATCCAGTCCAGCAAGACAATCTACAACAATGTGGGATCAGCATTTTGGGCATTATTCAGGTTACCATGGCAATGGTTCACCCAAGTGTGTTCTTAGACTCGCCTTAAAAAAATTATTAAATATGTACTGAAGTTGAGTGTCGCTCCAGTGAGACTTATCATTTTATGTCAGGCTATTAATGGATTCAATGAACCCCTAAATCCTCTGGCCTGGGCTGTATCTTGGTAGGGTTCCTCTTCTCTGATACAAGCCTGCAGATGAGTGTGATCTCACTTAATGTGATTATTTGGCAACATGCTGGCTTTTGTCTCCATTAACAGTCAGATGGAGCATAAACACACAAGAGCTGTGACCAAATGCACAATCCTTAGGACTAAAAGCATAGCAAGAACAGCATCTGACACCTGCTCTCTTCCTGCCCTACTGTAGCTGAGATAGAACAATAATAAAAATATATATACAGAATAATAATATAATATGGGGGGGGTCTCATTATGAAATAAATGTTTTTCACTAATACACATTGGCCACAATTAATGGCACCCTTTTATTCAATTCTTTTTGCAACAACATCCAAGATAACAACTCTGAGTCTTCTTCTATAATGCCTGATGAGTTTGGAGAACACCTGACAAGAGATCAGAGACCATTCCTTCATACAGAATCTCTCCAGATCCTTTAAATTCCCAGGTCCATGTTGATACAAACTCCTCTTCAAGGTTCAGGTCAGGGGACTGGGACAGCCATGGCAGAACCTTGATTTTGTGCGCAGTGTCTCATTTTTGTGTTGATTTTGATATTTGTTTTGGATCATTGTCCTGATGGGAGATCCAACTCATAAAATGTGCCCATTATAAAATTTCTAGCAGAGGCGGTCATTTATATCGATTTTTTTATCGGTTAGTATTTGATAGAATCTGTTACATGTTTGCTCTGTTTTGTGTTTTTGGTTAAGTTTCTGTGACCAAGTTTACCCCAGTTTGTCTAATTAGTTATATCATTATATATAATGTTATATCAGAGGATGACGTCGTTTCCTGCCCCACTTCACCACCAGCGAGTGACTCCACGGAGATGTTTCACAAGACCGTGGAGACCGGCCACCCACGAGAGACGAGCCCGTACCAAGGACAGTGTTTTATCACCTCGGAGCCCGAACCACCTACAGAGTCTGACCAGGTGTGTGAGCCAGCAACACTGTACGTCACTGAGGGAGTGATCGTGGAGCTCGAGGGCTGGGAGGAAAGCCCCGCCCACAACACCACTGCTGTGGTAGAGTTGACTGAAATCGCTGGCAGTTATATCGAGGAACTGAAGAGTGTGTTTGAGGTAAACTTAATAGACTTTTTTGGAGAGGTTTCTCCAGCAACCTCTGTTTCTACAGTAATCCCTGTTTCTCCAGTGACCCTTGTTTCTCCAGCATCTCTTTCATCTTCAGAATTCCTGCCCAGCCTCCCTCTCCCGCCTCCTCATTCAGCCAGTTCCTCATCCTCACCATCGATGTTGACCTTCAGCCACTCTGCATCTCCCACATGCCATCCGGAAATGCCTAGTGTCTTCAAACCACCAGCTCCATCTCGCATGGAGGATTCCCTGTCTTCGCCTCCAGCCTCTGTGCCCCCTGCTCCACCTCGGTCTGTCGACACTTCGGCGCCACCTTGGCTCCTCCCTCCCTCAGCTCCACCGGAAACCATAAGCCATAAAGCTTCTCTGGGCCACCTGGTCGACCTACCTGTATCTTCGGCTTCGCCTGGCTCCGCCTTCCCCTCAACTCCGCCTTTGTCCTCAGTCCCACCGGTTCAGCCTCTGCCCTCTGCTTTCCCAGTTCCACCTCGGTCTCCAGGACCTTCAGCATCATGTGGGCTCATCGGCTCAATCTGGGTCTCCATCATTGGCTGCATCTTCGTTGGTCGTCCCCAGGGGGTCGTGTACAACCAAGTTGACTCCTCTATGGCTCCTCCCACCGTCGACTCCACCCTGGGGCTTCGTCCTGGCTGGTCTCTGGTGTACCATCTGGCTCCTGCTCCTGGCTTTCCTCCAGCTCCTCCCTCTCTTCGCTCCTCCTTGGACTATATTAGATCCCCCAGATTGTTTTTTTTTTCTTTTACTCCACGCCCTCCTCCAGAGCCCCCGCCCTCCCTCCTCAGTTGTTCTAGTTATACGGTGCGAGGACGCGCCTTCCCGGGAGGGGGCGATCTGTTACATGTTTGCCCTGTTTTGTGTTTTTTGGTTAAGTCTCTGTGACCCAGTTTACCCTAGTTTGTCTAATTGGTTATATCATTTACCTGTGTCTCGTTTATCACCTTGTTAGTCTCATTTGCTTTGTGTACTTAAGCCCTCAGTTCTCCCTCAGTGTTTGTCGGTTCTTGTCTATGTTCCTACGTGTGTGTGTGTGTAACAGTTTCCTGAGTTTTGTGGTTAAAGTTCCTCTCTACTGTATATCCTCGTCTTTGTGAGCTTCTATCCTATACGTGACGTGACAGAATCCATAATGCAATGTATCTGAACAAGATGTCCAAGACCTCCAGCAGGACCATAGGCCCACAACATTAAAGATCCAGAAGTATATTTAATCTTACACATGGGTACTTTTTGCTCTCTGTGCACCAAACCCATCTTGGGTTTGCTGCCAAAATTATATATATTTTTTTTGTATTATCTGACCGTTGAAGCTAGTCTGGTTTGAAGTTCAGTAGTGTCTGACAACTGAATATGCTGGATTTTTTTTTTTTTACACCCTCCCAAACAACTTGTGGTGATGTAGGTGCTGTTAGATTTTTTTTTTTTTTTTTTAAAGACTCCGCTAATCTCTGCGATTCTCCAGCTGTGCTACCTTATATTCCAGTCATGGATAATTTCATGTTCGTAAATATGTAGGGGAACATATTTCAGATATATTTCACTTGTAAGAATTTGTAATGGTATCAATAATTGTGGCCAACCTGTATTAGAGAAAAACATTTATTTCATAATGTGACTCCCCCTATTATTTTTGCTTCAATGAAAGGTTAGATTTTTGTCTTTTTTTAAATGAAAAATCAAAAGGAAAAATAATTCAGAATTTTCACAGCCTTCTATGATCATATTTACCAAGAGTGCCAATGACCATGGCTGTAGCCTATATAGGGGAAAATTGGTGAAGATGCCCTCCTGAAGAGCATTTACCTCTAAATTGTATATTGAAAATGAATTTCAAATTTTTATAGTTTTTTTTTATATATAATAAAAATACTAAATAGCCCATTTATTTTGACAATTTAGTGAATAATTAAATGATGACAGACAAATCAAATAACAGAATCCCAGTCAAAGAGATACATCTGAATTATATACATACAATACAACAATATACTCAAAATTAAATAAATAAAATAAAAATAAGACAAAGTGAAAATTGCAACTGAACTTTCCAGCAAGTGCAGTTTTGTTCAGGTTTGTTTTCAGTTAAAAGCAACAGTGACAGTGACTTAAATACTGAAATAACCAAATTTAGAATTTAAATGAGGGATTTTTACCACAGTGTTTTAGACAAACACCTTACTTTACTTATAATAATTGTTTAACTTACTTACCACTACTATAAATGAATACTTTTTTATTCAGCATAGATAAATAGATTAAATTGATCAAAATTCAATAAAGACAATAATTAATAAAGACTATTGATTTCAAATAAATGTGATTCTTTTGAACTTTCTATAATTTATAAATTACTTACAAAAATGTTTGGGTTGCATTTAAAAACATGTTTTGTGTTTCTCATTCTGGCTCCTGCAGGGCCTCCAAATAAATTCACATTTTGGATGTCTCCCTTACCTGACCCGCATATTTGTAGAGAGCTCCATAACCTGAATTGGGTGTCAGATTAATGAGACACCAAAAATGTGCAGTGCTGGGATGTAAGAGTGCAGAAGAAGGAATGCAGCCTTCTCGTACACATACTAATATCAAACCATTCTGTGTTTCCTCATTCTGTTTGAACAGTTGCTTCCAATGATCCATTGATGACTTCCACACATATAATAAGTCTGAAGTTTCTTCCATTCAGGTAATTCTGGTGTTGAAGGTCATAGATTGTGATCTTCTTCCAGGAACATCAGGCCAATCTACTGCTGTCCAGAATCAAGTGGGTTGTCTTCGTCTGGTATCTCAGCTGAGACCTGTCCACTATGGGTGACCCTCTTTTAGCGCATGTCATTATGGGCTGTTTGAGACTGACACCTGCAGACTGTTTTAACAAATGTTTATTTAATTATAATTACCTGGGGACAGTAAGGTAATGTTAAAGGAAAGTAATGGATCAAAAGTGGAAAGACATTTATAATGTTGCAAAAGATTTCTATTTCAGATAAATGCTGTTCTTTTGAACTTTCTATTTATTAAAGAATCCTGAAAAAATGTACACAACTGTTTTCAACATTGATAATAATAATAAAAAAAAGTTTAATAAAATAAATGGTAAACAGCAAATCATCATATTAGAATGATTTCTGAAGGATCATGTGACACTGAAGACTGGAGTAATGATGCTGAAAATACAGATTTGATCACAGGAATAAATTACATCTTAGAACATATTCAAATAGAAATGTTTAATTTAATCATTTTACAATGTTACAGTTTTTATCTAATGTAGCCTTGGTGAGCAAAAAAACTTATTTAAAAAAATCCTACTGAATTTTTGTGTGGTTGTGTGTGTATTAATTATTGTCATATATTAATAAAAATGTATATATATATATATATATATGTATATACACAAATTATATAATTATTACAATTATTTTGTTTGTGTATATAGTGGCTTTGCTATCATGGTAAAAAACAAATATGTAAATGTGTACAGACAGATTTAACGGTGCATATGCGTATTTGAGTAGAGTCTGCTGATGTGTAAAGTTTCTTTCTCTGTCCATCTAGACGCTGTTTTCTTCAGTCCTTCTGTAGCAGCCGTTGACATCAGTAGTGACAGGTCAGTAATGCTGTTATAGATGTTTCCCTCAGTGAAGAGAGTTTGATGATTTCTACACACACACATACACATACACAAGTTTCCTCTTCTAAACTCTTTGACTGAACCTGTTCATTGGACAGTCTGTTCATAACCGGTAGATCCCGACCCTGAAAATGGGTTGCAGGTCGATGTTCAAAACTGAGCGCTGAATCCAGTTTGAGAGTTTAAAGCAGATCACTCTTTAAACTGGCCTTCAGGAAATCAAGCTCACAGTTCAATCCAAAATGAAAATTGTCATCATTTACTCGCACACATGTCATTCCAAACCTGCAAGAAGATATTTTGAAGAATGTTTTGAATGTTTGTGTCCAGACAATGAAGTCAATGAGGTCCAAAATACATTAGACCACATTGACTTAAAACGGACGGAAAAAATGCCACATTTTTCAGAATATCTTCTTTTATGTTTGGTGAAAGATCCCTTTAATAGATCAGAATAATATATTGCCTTTTGTCTTTATATACATTAAAACATAATCAGACATTGAAAATGAAACTCAGACAAATGATAACTTCAATAAAATGTATTTATTGTAATTGTATTGTAACATTTTGAGATTTGATTGTTGATTAGATTGAAAAAACTAAAGCAATGTTTGATATATAGGTTTAGTTTTTCAGTATGTTTCATTTTTATTTTAGTAAGGCTTTGTTTGAAAAATGTTAAAACTTTGTTACATATTTTGGTTTCTTAAATGTGTTTAGACAGAAGTAAATATTAATTTCAGCACTTTCTATGAGTGTGATTTTGCGTAATTACATATTTTAATCAACTCACAGCTCTAGTTTTTATGTTTAACATGCAGATTTTGATTATTGAAGTACAAATAAGTGCATTACAGAGCTTCTTTTTTATTAATCTCTGGTTTATGAAGTTCAGATTACTGTGACAGTGTTTACATGTTATGAATAGTAATGGTTGTATTTAAATAATTTAATAATTTTCTCTGCTCTAATCGCCAGTGTTTACATGATCATGATTTATTTCATATATACAAACATTTAAGAAATTATATTCAATTGTCATGTTATTTATATTATATTATATTAATTATATTATATTATATATTTCACAATCTTCTGCTTCTTCCCTCTACGGTCCAGTCCTCAAGTCTTCTGTTCTCCAACCCTGTCTGCAACATAGAGAATAGTTAACCTCCAGCTAAGTCATCTACTACCTGATCGCTGATATGCTCACCATTGACTCCATCTCCCGCTGTTCTCCAGAACCTGCAAATAAAGAACTGTGTTTTGCTACTCACCTTGTTTGTCCTCTTCTGTTACATGACTATTATATTATATTATATTATTTCAGGTCCTCAAATTTGATTGGCTTAGCGCTGTAGAAAGAACACAGTTTTGTCGCACACCTTCACTAATATTAAACCAGTCTGTTTCCTCGTTCTGTTCGAGGAACTTCCATCGATCCTTCTGCGACTCCCACATATATAATCAGTGTGAAGTTTCTTCCATTCAGGTGATTGAGATGATGTTGCCGTTGTTGTTCGTGAGACCTTGTGATCTTCTGCCAGGAACTTCAGGCATATCTGTCCAGAATCAGGTGGTTTGTCTTGGTCTGGCATCTCAGCTGAGACCTGTCCACTATGGATGAGCCTAGAAGGAGATCTGAAGTACCAGTGGTGTAGCTCTCAGCATCACTGACGCACACAAGCCCTCACAGCACGTCAAGCTGCAAACCATGTGAGGGACCCTACCCTACCCTAACCTCACTGTTTAACAGCAACCGCATATCAACCGACCAATCAAAACGTCCAATGTAGCAATGTAGCAATGCACGAAAAAAACACTCAGAAAAGTCCAGCAACTGCACAGCAACGCACTAACAACAGCTCAGAAAACCTTGGCAAATGCATTCCAACACACAGGAAACCACCAAAAACATCCTGACAGCCACTTAGCAACACATTAAAAACCACTTGGAACAACCTTGGAGGAGTCGCATAACAACACAATGACCAAAAGCATCTTAACAATCTTACAGCAGTGTGCTAAATTTTTTTAAAATATAAACTTACTCTATAACTATATACAATATTTACATACGTAGGCCAAGCTCGGGTGCGCTACACCAGCCTCCATGTGACACTGCGATGACTCAGTGTCTGGGCTTCTTTCTTCGGGGTTCCTCAGGAAGGGGCTCTTCACTGATGTCCACGTGGATTTGTGGAGCCAAGCTTCTACCGGGTGTGGAGAAGCTCTCAGTGATGAGGATGCGCCCATCAGGCTGCTCTGTCTCCACCATCGAAGGGCAGCTGAGGGTCTCCCATAGGCGCTGCTTGATCTTCCTTCCCAGCGCAAGACTGTAGGGATGGCGGCGACCACGGCGTGTCTTCATCATGGGCTCCACCACAGAGCGGTAAATCTCCTTGTAACCCTCCACACTGTAGCCATGGATGGAGATAGGCTCTTCCTGCTGACACAGAGGTACCGGGCACACTTCCACCGAAGAGACTGAGGCTGCTGGGAGGATGTCGGGAAGGACAGCGGCGTTCTTCAGGTAGCGCTCTTCCAAACCCCTGGGTCTTTGTTCTTTCACAGAGATGGAGCTGTAAGTGTGGTCCAACCTGATTACAGCTGCCAGCTGTGAAAGCTCACAGGGGTCTTGAATGGAAGAGCCCTCCACCAAGAATCCCCTCAGGTGTGTGGGAAGAGCCCTTGTTCTTCTCGAGCGACGTTGTTCCATGCTGATGACTGAAGAGCAACTTCTCAAATTAGACAAATTGATCAAACTTGGAGAGTTGTGAAGAGCTTGTAGCAAGTATGATCAGACTTCAAGGCTTCAGCAACAGTTGTGTTGATTTCAAATAACAACAGTTGCTGTACTGACAATAGGCTCATTTAAATGTAAACAACACTTGATATCAGCAGTATGTATATATATATATATATATATATATATATATATATATATATATATATATATATATATATATTAGGGCTGTCGATTTAAGATGTTAATGTATTTAATTCGTTATGGAAAAAATAACATTTTCCTCATCAAATATCTATTGGGCTGTGTCCAAAAATGTAGGCAGCTGACTTGTTGCCTTGCTGCCCTATCAGGCAATGACTTTGCAGGCAGTTTTTGTGCATGTAGGTACCTCACCAAACTGATTTCGAACAGGGCAGCATTAGATAAAAAAATCTGTTCTTAGGCAGCGTAATAGTTTAATGATCTACAACAACATAGAGCGAGCTTTGGTGCAAACTTAGTGAATATTTAATACTATAATAGTAATTTCTCGCTAGAAATTACATTAAAAAACATAAACGTTGGTCAATAACTGGCACAGAATCGCTGTAAAAAAAAAAAAAATCAGGTCTCCAATTGAAAATGTTCTAGTGATTGATCACATCTAAATTTTTTAGTTGGCCAAATTGAATTTCTTAATCAATTAAATTGCATCAATTCACAGAAATTCAATTTGGCCAACTGAAAAATTTTGATGTGATCGATCACTAGAACATTTTCAATTGGAGACCTGAATTTGTTTTTACAGTGATGGAATGCAGAGGATTGTGGGATATCAAAGACAGCGAAGGATAGATCTATGCTGCCTTTAAAAATCAATCAGATGAAGGTATCGCAGGAGATAGGAAGTGAAGGTATTTTGGATCCGGATGTTCCTTGATGCCTTCAGGCATTTCTGAAGTTTTCGGACACAGCCGTGGTGTCTGTAATTTGTGATATCTGGCAAGTGGCAAACTTTCATCTGGAGCTTTAATAAGGAGAACTGTAGAAACATGGTGGCGAAAAATGGTGACTTCACTGTAAGGGGACCCGCGGTGTATGTAGATAGAAATGGCTCATTCTAAGGTAATAAAAAACATAACGGTTCATTATGTAAGGTCTTTATACACCACTGAAAACATTGTTATGTATATTATATTGTATTTCTGTCAATAGATCCTCATAAATATTACACATTGCACCTTTTAAGGAGCTTTTATAAACATGCCTTAGAAGAAAAACATTACTGGTGTGCTTCTTGAGACAAAACAATAGCACTGACATATTTTAAGATATGTCAGTTCAAGTTGATTTCAGTTAAAACAGCTCAAACATGTATTTTATATTATAATCAATATTATAATTTTTAGAGGAATTAAAATATAAATAGTCTAGTGGGGTGGGGCATCTTACCCTGCCTTTTAATCTACTTTTGTAAGGGTAGGCCTACACAGAGGCTGCACACAAGTAGGCTATGTGTAAAATAAATGTAGGCCTACAGCAAGCGTTGACGCTAAAACAAGGCCTGCATCTCAATGTGCATACTATCCATCATAGTATGTGACATTAGTAATATTCAATACTATATTTAGGGCGGACTTGAATAAAATGTACATTTTTATTTTTTTCAGGCCATGTGAGATGAAAACAAAACCAACTTAAAAATGTAAGTGCACTGCTCCAGTACATTCAATATATTAAAATAAATTAGACATGCAAATCACAAAATTAAGCATTTCACTTTATTTTTTGAACACAGGTTGCAAAGCTGTGAAGCCTGAAACCACATATCAGGAATGTACAACAAAATTTGGCAAATTGACAAATAAAGTTCACTTCCTTGATTTTTCACACTTTGCAAATTTATTTTCCAATATTTACTTTTGGAACATGCAAGGAATAAAACTAGTACAAAACCAAAGCATTTTCTTTCTTTCTTTTTTGTAAGACAGAGATTGCAATCTTCACAAAAGGACACTTTTTTTTTTTACCCTTTGCAACACTTCTTAAAAGATAATTTTTTTTCCAACATTTACTTTTGGAACATGTGACACACTTCTTAAGAAAACCTTTTTTGTAAGAGAGATTGTAATCTTCACAAATGTTCACAATAGGTCACTTCCTATTTTTTCACATTATTTTTTTTTATAAATATTCTGGAGCTGTTAAACGATAAATCACATCCAAAATAAAAGTTTGTGTTTACATAATACATGTGTGTGTGCTTTTGTATAATTATTATGTATATAAAAATATATACATGCATGTATATATATTCAAGATTTTTGAACTCACGAAGCACCAAGACGCATGCGCAAGAATATGACGCAGAACCGGCGTTCGGACACGTGACCCAGAAGCGAGGAGATGTGTTTACAACGAGCAGAGGAAGACGCGCCGTATCTAAGCTGTTGAATTCTACATTGATCGTGCTTTAGGTTTCGGCGTAGTGCTCAAAATGAGAATAAAGTGTGCATTTCATGGATTCCCGAACGCCGGCGCTACGTCATATTCTCGCGCATGCGTCTTGGTGCTTCGTGAGCTCACGGCAGAGGCAAACAAGGAAGACAAGAACTTGTAGAATAAAGTCGTTATTTAGATTTTTTTTTTCCGCACAAAAACTATTGTCATCGCTTCGTTAAATGATTGTAGAGCCACTGTAGTGAGATGGACTTTGTAACGACATTTTTAGTGCCTTTTATGGGTCTTGTGAGTGTAAATGTACTGAATGTCAATGGAGGCCTTTTTCTCAGCCATCAGCTTTCAACAAAAATATCTTCATTTGTGTTCCGAAGATGAACGAATGTCTTACGGGTGTCGAACGACATGAGGGTGAGTAATTAATGACAGAATTTTCATTTTTGGGTGAACTAACCCTTTAATTGCGTAAATTAGGCCAAGTAGAAAAACACAAGCCTTCGCAACACCTGCCAACCCTGTCATCACCTTTATGCCTTCCAGCACTATCCCAGTCTGTAAAGGATCACCTGTTGAGAAACCCTTTCGTGATGATCCTCAATGTGAGCTGTCCCAGTTCCTCCTCGTTCCCATGAGTATCCTTAATAAAAAATAAAAAAGCAAATGTAAATTTTCTTGCAACCACTTGGTATTATTCAGATTGTTGCGAAAAATACATTGCATTGAAATAACACAAAATGAGACAAAGTTTAAAAAAATTTACACACACACACATATACATTATATATATATATATATATATATATATATATATATATATGTGGTGGGCCGTTATCGGCGTTAACGCGAGACTCTTAATCGGGTGATAAAAAAAATATTGCCGTTAATCTATTCTCAAAGTTGGGTTGGGAGCTGGGTCTATACTACGCCAGCTATGATGACTTTCACCTTGATAGTTTAGCGCGGATGTACATCTAGCCGAATTGCACTGTAGGGGGCGAGAGAACGAGTCTTCGAACCTGTGTGTATGCCTACTAGTGTTGTCAAAAATATCCATATTTCCCTATGTATTGATACAGAAATATCTGAAACGATACGATACTCATTTCTACAGTATTGATATATCAGCTGCGCTCTCCTCTCCTCTCCTCTGAAATCTCCTCTCCTCTCCTCTCCTCTCCAGCGAGTGACCCGCACCGCCTCCTCTCATTCAGTCCGGTTAACCCTCTGAACATTGCGAACGCGTGTTCTACTGGACTTTTGTTAGTATTGGTGTGACCGGTCTGAATTTCGCGCGGGGTTGCACGAACGTTAACGTTAATTCTACTAATTCCCGCTGATTTCGCACTCGCATCTGAAGCGCACACACACATACCGTAATAAAGCCGCCTCTGACATACAAGTGCAAAAATGAGCTCCTTTTTCCATCTTATTAATGGTCAAATACACTCAAAAACGTCTCAATGCCCATCTTGGTGAGTTTTAACGTAAACACAGTCGTAAGCAGCTCACAGGAACAGTGTTTGGACATGCGTGCGTCAGGTCTTAAAGGGACAGAAGTTATTTATTATTCAAACTACAAAAAGACGGTAACACTTTACAATAAGGTTGTATTAGTTAACAGTAGTTAATGTATTAGTTAACATGAACTAACCATGAACAACACCTCTGTTCAGCATTAATTCATCTTTGTTAATGTTAGTTCATATAAATCCAGCTGTTCATGGTTTGTTCATGTTAGTTCAAAGTGCATTTACTAATGTTAACAAGATTTTAATAATGCATTAGTAAATGTTGAAATTAACATTAACAAAGAAAAATAAATGAATTATAAGTGCATTTCATTATTAGTTCATGTCAACTAATGTAGTTAACTAATTAACCTTATTGTAAAGTGTTACCAAAAAGACAAACGATCACTTAAGAGCACACATATTCTGAATGCCTTCGTCAGAATTCAAATGAGCCATTTTAACCTAGATTAATCTAGTTTTTATTATACATTACTTTTGGAAGTCAAATCTGGCACCTTCTCCCACTTTCAATATTGCCTCAAATTATAAAAATTAAAATATATATATATATAAAACTGTGACATACCGTGAAACCTACAAAACCGTGAAGTCTACAAAAAAACGTGATCAAACCGCCCAGCACAATTAAATAGTCTCATTAATGGAGTAACAAAGCAGATAGAGCAACCATTGACTACCATAGTATTTTTTTTCCTACTATGGTAGTCAATGGTTGCTCTATCCGCTTGGTTACAAACATTCTTCAAAATATCATCTTTTGTGTTCAGCAGAACAAAGAAACTCATACAGGTTTGGAACAACTTGAGGGTACGTAAATGATTACACAATTTTCATTTTAGGGTGAACTATTCCTTTAAATCTCTTTTTTGGCTCAATTTATCTGTAAAAGAAAACATGCCTAATAATTCTACACACCTGAATATAAGGTGTTTTTCATTTCCAGCCTTCATGAACAATTATATGTCACTTATACTTTTAAATACTAAATGAATAGTAGTTATTAAGTTTAATGTGGTTTGGAATTGGTAAAATGTGCCTGGAAAAAAATATGATCAGAAAATCAACGTGCCTTATAATTCTGCACACATTGTAAATCAATTAAAAATACTATTTGACCAGAGGAAAAGATTGAGAAAAACTTTCTTTTAAATGTATTTTTGTACTATTTTGATTTATTTATTAAAAATAAAATAAAGGCAGGGAAAGGCTACTGAATACATTTTAGCAATGTAACGTGATGCATAGAAGTGCATGATGCATTATAATTGTCCCAAATCCTTGTTAATGTAGGCAACATATTCACTTAAGATTGTACTTTTTACAGTTTAGTAAGACTGTAAATTGTAATACAAGGGCCAATAGTAAAAGTTAGATGCTACAAATATATTATTTTATTGATGACTGTTTAATCTGTATTTTTTGAAGACATATGCAGATAGGCTAAGAGATCACGTTCCTGAAAACATTAAACAGCCAAATAAAATAAAATCTATCTACAAAAAATTATACTAATGTGACCAATTTCGATGGTTTAGACAGAGTCGTCGTTGTCATTTAGGGATAATATTGCGTGAGTTTTTGAATCGAGATCGCAATTATTTAATTATTAATCGTAGCAATTCAGAAGTGAGTTTAAAATGCATTTCTTGACCATAAATGCAATTAACGAGTGTATGTAAAAAAAAAAAAAAGTTACTCACCCTTTTCAGCATTTTCATCAAGTGCATTTCACTGAATTGCAATCTTCATCCACTAAAATAAACAAACATGTGTTTATTAATGTTAAAACGTCAAAATTGAATATTTGACTTAGTTTATAGAAAGTTATGCTTACCTTTTTTCACCGTCTTCACATGTGCTTCACAAAATGGCTCCAATTTTTGACTGGAAAGGCATCACGTGAAATTTCATATCACGTGGCTCACAGTCATATACTTATAATTTTCTGCTAGATTTACTTAATTTTGGCATAATTGTAATAGTAGTTGATGTGAATTAGGTTTTTCCATTTTATTTATGCATACACTTAAGTTCACCTTGTAACTTATATTTTTGTGTTACATGGACTATATATGTTATGTAAAGGTTGAAAAGTTATGAATCATTAATTTTTTGTGTTTAATCTATTTACTTTTATAAGTAATGGTTGTTCAGCCAACGAATCGTTTTTTTCAGCAGGAGCAAGACTGAAAAACACATTATCACACCGCTCAGATCTTCATGTTATCTCAGTAAACACAACCCCACTGATCCTGTCCCTCGAATGAAAGAACATGGTTATGACTACCGGGGAATGCACAAAAGCTTGAGTGCACCATGACTGAACATACCTGCCATGTGCAATAAATCCTTTTTACAAATTGTCAATATTCCTGCACGTAATTTCAATTCTCAATAACAAAAACGAATTAAAAAACAACCTAGATGAGAGATTGGTCAGGTCTCATACTTCCCCAAAGACCCCTGTTGACCCCTGTATACATACTTTTATCCTCTAGGATTTTTCCAAACCCTTTCATCTTAAGTGTCATCTCACCCAGTAAAAAATAGCTTTCAGGTCACACCATAATACTCGTTGTTCTGGTGTTTTGTGAGTTATAAATAACTTCCTTTCCTCCAGAGGTGGCTGAGACTAGAAACTGATTTCCTACTCTCCTCCTTGAAGTGTGAAAGCATACAGTACTACACCCAAGATTTCACTGCAGGGGTGGAGGAACAACCCCACTGAATACAGTAAATGTAAGAATCCTTACACCATTATGAAAATTAGTCTTTTTGATGCAGTTTCAGGCAGGCTTCAGAGGAGATCATTTATTCTGATTTAGTCAGGCGTAAACCTACGAGAGGTGCTAGACCAGTCATTCGTGCTTTAGAGTGAGTCCCCCTGCAGCACAACATTGAGAATGACAGTTAATTAAATCAAATCTCACACTCAGTTTTCACATCGCACACTATTTTGATGAAACTGACTGTGCAGATGTTTTTTTTTCTTGCAGTGTTTTTATGGAGTGCAGTGTGCTGCGGTCTCCACCCATCAGCAGACAAAGCAGTGTTCTCATTACCATTTTATGAGGCCCAGGGCCAGGGCACTATAAAGGCTGATTTATACTTCTGCGTCAGACCTACACCGTATCCTCTATGCCGCAAGTTACGCATCGGTTTTCATTTATACTTCTGCGTTGTTGTCCGCATCAATGTGCAATTACACATGCAGAATAGTAGGCTAGTGGCAGTGTCCCCGGGCATGTTGATGGTGTAACCCACAGTATCAAGGCAAAAGCCGAAGAAGAAGCAGCTTGTTGTGTACATTGTCGGAGTAGCAGCAGCAGTGATGGTGGTTGTATCTAATACAAATAAAGCATTTCTTGTTGATTAGTAGAGTTAAATAAGAGGCGATCTGGCACTGGAATGCATTTTTGAAATCATGCAGAGTGCTCGTGGCCGCTGTTTTCAGCATCGTTGGCTTCAATCGATTGCTGTTGCGGAGACTTTATTCGTTCCGTTGAAATCACAAAACGGAATGCACCCAAATGTGTCCCTGTTCTTGATATACAATCACTGAACATCTTTGGTTTTAATGAGAAAATAAATAAACTATACATTGGTGGATTAGAACCTCTGGCATGCTTAACAAAAATTCTACCACTGGACCATCAAGAGCTCACACACACTCACAGCGGATCTATGTATTTATTCACTAACATAAAAAACCTCTGGACTACAAAATATTGTGTTATATAGCAGATGTAAGGTTGAAACACACACGCACACACACACACACACACACACACACACACACACACACACACACACACACACACACACACACACACACACACACACATACACACACACACACACACACACACACACACACATGTTGGTGCAACAGCATTATGAGGACTCTCCATAGGCGTAATGGTTTTTATACTGTATAAACTGTATATTCTATCCCCCTACACTGCCCCTGCCCCTAAACTTAACCCTCACAGGAGACATTCTGCATTTTTACATTTTTAATAAAACATTGTTTAATATGTTTTTAAAGCTATTTGATTTACGGGGACATTTGAAATGTCCTCATAAACCACCTTGATGTTGTAATACCAGTGTAATACCCATGTCATTATACAAATTTGTGTCCTCATAAATCACATAAACAAGCACACACACACACACACACACACACACACACACACACACACACACTCCTATCGCAGATTTTGTTTATTTATTTATTGACCTGAGGGAGGGGTTCTGGCAGACCAATCACAGCGCTTGCAGTCCGCGTAGAATTGACGCGTTGTTACATTTTTGCAGAGGTGCACGTCAGGGATACATACGTCATAGGCTACGCGTGCAACACACAGCCTACGACGTAGCTACAGCGTACACTCGACGCAGAAGTATAAATTGGTTAAGTCTGCAAGGGTAATGTCAGAACCAAGCTGTCATCTAAAGATCTTAATTTCATCTCATGCAATAAAAATGACATAAAAAGTTCAAAAAGTGTAACTTGAGCCAGTGTTCATTGAAGTTGTGCCAGTATTGCTTGAGCCAGATTCAACTGACTACTTGACAAGCTATTCAGAGAATTTAATTATAAAGTTAATTTCAGGTAATTTCCTGGATTTACACAATTCACCTGGACTGTGTTGTCCTAGTAATCCAGTCATAAACTAGGGTGGAGGTTTATCAGATTAGAAAGGCTCCATTAGGCTCGTCTGTAACTACATTTGGTTCTAAAAAAGCATTTTTCTGCCATTGACAATCAATCATTCAAAACGATCCATCTATACTGACCAAAAGTAGGTTAAAAAATGCAAACAACACATATCACTACAATTTGTTCATAATATAACAGATATTTTACCAGCAACAAGTTCTTTATTTAGGGTTTTCCTTGTTTTGGCTGATGTGTAGATAGGGATTTTAATATATGTTTACCATGTATTTTAGCATATTTACAATATATGTGCATACATCAATCAGGCATAAGGGGTCAGCATGGGCACCCTGACTGGTCTGTGGCTATGCAGCCCCATACGCAATAAACTGCGATGCACTGTATTCTGACACCTTTCTATCAAAACCAGCATTAACTTCTTGAGCAATTTGAACTACAGTCTGTTTGATCGGACCACACGGGCCAGCCTTCACTCCCGACATGCATCAATGAGCCTTGGCCGCCCATGACCCAGTCGTCTAGTCATCGCTATTTGGCCCTTGTCAAACTCGCTCAAATCCTTACGCTTGCCCAGTTTTCCTGCTTCTAAAACATCAACTTTGAGGACCAAATATTGATTTGCTGCCTGATATATCCCACGCATTAACAGGTGCCGTGATGAAGAGATAATTATTCACTTCACCTGTCAGTGGTCATAAAAATGTCATGCCTGATCTGTGTATATCTTTGAATATATTTTTTACTATTTAACATGCTTTTGTCAAAGCCATATGAATTCAAATGACTGAATTATAATGTATTTATTAACTCAAAAAGATCTTGTAAAATATTTTTTTATCTCATTTACTGTCAAAAGTTTGTAAAATGTTGTGTTTTGTTTCACATCTGGGAAGTCTTTACTCAAGAGCTTTCTGAAATGTCAGTGGAGGAATAGTGGAAAAACATCTTACAAATAACCCCTGCCACTAAAAAAACAGGGCGTTGTATTCTAAAAAGAAAACCTTGATTTGCTCATGGTTGCGTGTAACAAGATAGGTACAAGATACCTGCACATCACACAAAAAAGAAGAAAAAAAGAAAGACTCTACCCCTTAATACCCTGCTGGGAAGTCATGAGTTACTGCCATCATGAAAAAGAACAGGAATGTTAACAGGTTTCTTTCTACATTTACATTTATGCATTTGGCAGACGCTTTTATCCAAAGACAATCCCCCTGGAGCAACATGGAGTAAAGTGCCTTGCTCAAGGACACATTGGTGGTGACCACTGGGATCGAACCAGCAACCTTCTGCATATCAGTTCCATGGTTTAACCCACTGGACCACCATCTCACATAGAGAGATGTATAACTATAAACCATTTCTCAATGTATTATAGTGCTCCTTGTCAGATACATTTAATAGTGATATGACTCTCTTTCTTAGATAAGCCGTCACAATTGATGTTCTGCTACAGTGCATTTGACTTTTCTATTGCTGCAGAGAGCAGTGTTAACACGACAGCTGTTGAGATGAGAAATACTATGCAAAGCCTGGGAACAGAGATGAGTGCTTGTCTTATCACACCCAGTGAGAAATTCAAGCGTTACACAACTGTGTGTACTCAAGAGGGAGTACTTGACAAACACTGGCTGGGAACCCATGACATCACCAAGGGTTATCACTAAGGAATGCACTCTCTCTACCACTCACTCTCTCTCTCTCTCTCTGTGACTTTCGCACATCAAATCCGACCTGAGGCAGAGGTGCTGAGTCGTTGCTGACTGAGTGCAGGAACAAATGGTGCGGAACATGTTTTCATTTCATTTCTTATAAATTGCTATGTACTCATAGCCTGCAGACAGAACCATTAGCATTGCAAAATCACAAATCAGCTGGAACCATGGAGCCTGTTCCATTAAAGAAAAACACCAAGCACAGCTCTGACCTTTATGCTTGTTATGTTAAAAACAAACACAGATTTGTATTCTGTTAGACAGGTGTAGGGGGTCATCTTCAGCAAAACAACATAACGTAACCCCAGCGTGTAAAAACGATGTTAATAAAGCATCAAGGTCACATATTACTGAAGTGAAGCAATGGGCATTTTTCAGCACATTAAAAACTGTTAAAGATAGCATCCAGACCTGAAGCCCAGTTGTATAGCACTGCTTTTTTATCTTCACTGTATTCTGCACACCCTCCATAGTCGAACCCTACTGAAAAAGAGCAGCACTGCATGACTTCAACCAGCTTATTCAGAAATAAAAAAAACATGCTTGCTGACCAACTTCACCATATGTTATGTGCTATAAACAATCAAGATGTGTATGGCTATGCTGGATCACTATACAAGCACCAAACCAGCCAGACTGCAGTTAATGTAATAAACCTGTGCAGAAGGTGAGGACACTTTGCATACGTCCATATGTGTGAGCTGTGATGCTCGATTTGTGAACAAATACTCCTATGAACAGGTTCACGAGTTCACACTTACATATAATTTATGGAGAGTAGATTTATAACAGAGTGCGACAGTACGAACCCAGAGTACCCCCCGTGTATGTAAGTGGTTTAGAATTAAAAGTGTGGAGAAGGGTTGGTGGAGGGATGCTGACAACCTGTCAATGAACAGGTAACATATATAAACCTCTTATTGTTGATTAGCTGAGTGCTCTCCACTTGTGTCAATTATCTGACCGTGCTTCTCCCGAAACGTGTAAATAAAACAATCAAGTACACCGTGGAACTTGCTCATTAGTAAGCTATTTGAATAACACTCAGACAAATCATTCAGAATTCACAGTTCACACCTTCACTGAACTGTGAGTCACTGAACTGAGATATAAGGAAGCACAACTGTTTGATATTGATAATAATCATTGATAATAATATGAAATGTCTCATCAACATTCAGCCTTACGTCATGAATAAATTACATTTTAAAATATATTAAAATGGCATATTGCACTCATAATAAAGTGGTAAAGTATTCTAAAACAACACATTTTCTAAAAGAAACAAAAAGAAAATCTGAATTACAACTGAATTAAGAAAGTTTCAAATCCTATGCTTAATTTAAAATCCAATTTGCCTCAATGAGATGGGGCATGATGCTTCTTGCCCCTTCATCAGATCCCTTGAATAAAACAGGAGATAATGCATCTGAGCGTGTATGCCAGTTATTGACTGCACTGCCGGGAGATGAAATCTGATATTGAATTTGTACTGAATCACAGTGAATTATTGACTACTTTATTTTTAGGCAGTGGCGCATTTATAATTAATCAAATAATGACTGCCCGTGTTTTTATGCACGGGGCTCTGTTGCAATTTCTGGAGGTCTAATTTCAGAGGTGTTGAACTTGAATGAATGAAAGCAACAGGCATTGTCGCTGCTGCATTAGCAGTCTTGTTCGCACAGTGAGTCGTGCATGGGAAGAGGGTGTCCGACGCTTGGGAGAGGAAAACACTTCACATATGGATGCACAATTGTGTCAAATGCAGGTTTCAATAGACTCTCAAACACACTCACACAACTCACAAATGTCATGTACTAAATGCAAAAGGACTGTTCCAGAGAGGGCTTCATCCTTTTGCAACACTCTGTTTAGCCAGGCAGACTGAAATGCCCCTTAAAGAGTAAGTCAATCAATTCTGATGTTGATAGATGGCAGACTGAAAGAAGCATCTTGGTCTCTCAGGCATGTCTGACTGACATTCTTCAAATGTGCGAATTGCAAAGCTTAAAGTCTCTTGGTGTACATTAACTGAAGCCTGATGCATATTGCTCTCAAAAAACAATAGAATTCACCAGTTTCATTCAAATTGACATGTCTACAATTTTTTATCTTTAAAAGATATTCAGTTTTGTCGGATGCATATAGCAACAAGTAAACTAATGAATTAAATAATCCATTCTTTTTTCTGATTCTGATATACGTACATTTTTGCATTTGCTGGTTTGTTTTAAAAAATAAACTTTTAAACTGTAACGTATGTAGTTCTTAGGAGTGGGGAGTGGGGTTTACACACACAGCTCTTACTGGCCTATGTCCATTACACTCACGCTACTAAACTTTACTCCCAACAACCGGTCCTACTCAACCCGCTCTGAGCAGGATTCGAACCGTGGTCTCCAGTGTGGGAGGCGAGCATGCTAACAAGAGCACTAAAAACTGCAACCGCTAATATCAGTTGTTAGCGCGCCTCTTGAGACCAGGGGAGGGAGGTTTGCACGCACAGCTCTTACTGGCCTACGTCCATTACACTCACGTCAGTAAACTTCACTCCCATCCGGGTCATGGCACCAAATATAACCGGACCCGCTCTGAGCAGGATTTGAACCATGTTCTCCGGTGTGGTAGGCAGGTATGCTAACAAGAGCACTAAAAACTGCAGCCTCTAGCGTCAGTCATTAGCATGCCTCTTGAGACCAGGGGAGTGAGGTTTACATGCACAGCTCTTACTGGCCTACGTCTGTTACACTCACCCCCCTTAAACTTCACTCCTATCCGGGTCACGATTAGCCTGGCTCCGCCCTCCTACGTACTTCCGCTCAATTTTCATTTTCCTTCAGTACTCCGTCTGGGACTGTGGTATAAGCAGTCCTTCCAGAAAAATTCAGCTTTTTTTGTGATTGTTGCGGGCAAAAATCCTTGATTATGCTGCACGTTTTCTTAAAAAATGGGATGGAAAATGCGGGATATTTATGCAATTTTATGCGATAAAATTGCGGGAACTTGCAAAAACTGCGGTTTGATGAAAAAGAGAAAAAAAGCACTACATCACAGAAAGTGCTGGGAATATTTAAGTTCTCATCTTGTTTTATTGAAGACCTTAATAATGGCTCAAATTTGCAAAACATTGAGTCAAACAAGTTCTGTAGCTTTACAAAACAGACATTTGAGTGCTTCCAATGCACAAAGTGCAATCTCTTAAAGGGTTAGTTCACCCAAAAATGAAAATTCTGTCACTAATGACTTCCCCTCATGTCGTTGGACACCCGTAAGACTTCCGTTCATCTTCGGAACACAAATGAAGATATTTAAGTTGAAATCCGATGGCTCAGAAAGGCCTCCATTGGCACAATGCACTGTGCACTCTCAAGACCCATAAAAGGTACTAAAGACGTCGTTACAAAGTCCATCTCACTACAGTGCAGGTTCTACAATAACTTTATGAAGCGACCAGAATAGTTTTTGTGATAAAACCTAAATAACGAATTATATAGTGATGACCGATTTAAAAATAACAGCATCATGAAGCTTTGAAGCGTTATGAATCAGCGAGTCGATTCATGATTCGGATCGCGTGTCAAACTGCTGAAATACGTGACTTTGGCGATCCAAACTGCTGAATCGACTCACTGATTCATAACGCTTCGAAGCTTCATGATGCTGTGTTTTAAAATCGGTCAACACACCGGGAAACTGCTTTGTGCGGCTTTTTGCTGTTATTTTTGTTGGCAAATGGGAATTTGCGTGCTTCATCATGGTTTCACCGATATCTATGGTTTCACCACGGGGTTTGCAGCTTTTCGATGACGTTCACGTCGGGTAATTACGTCACTTCAAAATGTTCCCATGGCAATAGGGGGAAATGGCGGCTCTTGTGTGAAGTAAACAAAAAATTTTCAACTTTCTGCTAATATATTACTTTTTTTGCAACGAAAATGCGGGGATTATGAAATCATGCTAGCTCCGCATATTTTGCACGAGGAAATAGGCAATTTACGTGGCGAAAGTGCGGCGTATTTGAAAAAATGCGGCCCCTGCATAAATATGCGGACTTTGGCTGATTATGCATTAAATCATGGGATTGCATAATCGCGTTTTTCTGGAGGGACTGTATAAGGGAGAGCGGGGCACAACCTAACGCTTTTTGACTTTCTCAGTTTGTGTAAATCCACTTGGGGTTCAGAGTATTTATTTTTTCCCACATTAATTGCACACATGTCTAGTACAATTATGTGGTTTTGTTTCATTAATACAGTGTATACTTTTTTTCTTGATTTACCCCGAAAGAATGGAAGTGAAATGTGACAACATGCCCCATATAGGTGGGGTACATTGTAACATGGGAGAGGCACATTGTAACATGACCAAATGACAGCTTTAAATGTTATCTGATAAAATAAAATAAAATATCCAAGACAAACTAAAATATTTTTTCAACAAAATACAATTATTAACTTTTTAAAATAAAATAATGGCATTTTTTAATCATTAAAAATATGCAAATTTTTGAGTTTGACAACAAACACATTGCTAAATATAATAGCATTGTTCAAAACATAATAATAATTAATAATTTCTGAACATTGACTCTCAGTCATTATTCACCCTTTTCTCATGGTTCCTCAAAAGAATTCATAAAAGTATAATATAATGGCATATTTCTAATAGTGGCTCATTGTAACGCAGTGTTACAACGCACCCCACCTGCTCATACGGGGTTTAAATCGTGGCTCGTGTCTTCTGCTGGTTAGATCAGCATTAAAGAACCATCTCAACTGTTAAATAACAGATATAACATTACAATAATATCGAATTTGTCTTATTTTAAATAAACACAAAAAACAGAGATGAAAACTAAACTTAAGTAAGAAATTTACTTTTGCTATGGGCAAATACATGTTCAGTAATATCTTCCAGAGATTTTTTAATTTTGGTGCTATTTTTTCTCTAAATAATGTTGATATGGCAACTAGTAAATACACTAAGTTTCGTCATTCTGGCATGTGTGGAAAGGGTTAAAACATGCGCGTTACAACTAACCCCGCGTTAGGTTGTGCCCCGCGCTCCCCTATTCTTAGGTTTTCTCCGAACAAATTTTTACCGGTCCAATCAGTGAACAGAGGGAGTGGTTGAGAGCGATGATGTTGATGTCATGCGCTAGTTTGAGTTGTAGTTCACTAATGGCGGTGGAGAAAGATACGAGCGAAGCCATTCATTACGTTGTGGCACCACTGCCGAATATCCAGAAGTTAAAGCCGGAGCAAGAACAATCTTTGCCGAGTTTTGTTGGTGGCCATGATGTTGTGTCCCGGGAAAAGTTTGATTTTCCAGTTCGCTCCATTAGTGGTGAAGGAGTTGGCTGAAGCCCCGGTAATTGTTTCTTGTGCGGTCGGAAGGTATTGTCATCATTTACAGCCAGGGGCTAGTCAGTGTTTTTATTGCCGTCCGTCTCCCACCACCTGCGTAAAAATCCCTGGCCGAATTACCTACTGTTTTAGACACACACCAAGGTCGTGTGGTAATTTAATTGCTGTCCGAGTCCACATCTCTGAGTTTTCAAGAATATATATCACTTCAAAATTCACTGTTTATATACTTTTTGACCACTGCAGAGCACTGTGCGGTTGCACTTCGCTGTAATTTGGATGCATTTCTAGACTTTTATTTCTTTAGTGCTGGAAAGTATTTTCAAGAGCAATATACTTCTTCACCGCTCAAAAAATAAAAGGAAGAAAAGCACATAAACATTTGAATTGGGGCGTTATTTACGGCAGCATTTATTCTTATCATACCAAGCATATGATATTTTATTTACAGCATACAATCATGTTATGGACCACGCGAGCAGTGCGTTCCTGATCACAAAAATCCCCTCGACCGTGAATAAATCACAATCAGAATGCACAAGGTTTTATCACTGAGGTGGCTGCACATTTAAGACATGTGAGAAATAAAGGCGAAAGGTGCATGACAAATGTTAGCTATTGGTTATGGCAGATCCAGAGTTGCTCTTGGCAGATCCAATAGTTTTAAACTTCAACAGAGTACCCGCCTTCAAAGAAGTAAACGCTTGTCAATGGAGAGTGGCCAGACTCTCTGTACAAATTAAATGGCTAGGTCACGATACCAATTACAACCGGTTCACCCATCCGAGTGTGATTCGAACCGTGGCCTCCGGGTGTGGGAGACGCGCATGCTAACAAGGACGCTAAAGACTGCAACTGCTAGCATCAGTCGCCTCTTGAGGCCAGGGGAGTGAGGTTAAGCGCACAGCTCTTACTGGCCTACATCCATTACATATGAAAGATTCAAATCATTGAATTGAATTTCATTTAAAATCCACTTGCCTCAATTTGAATGGGCATGATAATTCTTGCCACTTCATAAGATTCCTTGAATAAAACTGATGTTTTCTCTACATTTTCATTAAAATCTTTTTCACACTGACCTATTATGGTAATATATTTTAGACCCATCTAAACAGAATGTCAAAACAAAGCAAACTGTGACTGGTTGCTTTACATCACAGTCAGTCAGTCAGTCTCTTCCTGTCTAAGCGTCTGGTTCTTGGCCAGAATACTAATCAGTATCAGGGTTTGTGCTGTCAAACGTGTGCTCACGCTAGATGACGAATGTAAAGGGAAATAGTGCAGAGTCAGATGGTTAAAGTGGCAGTGAATGAGTGTTCATGGGTCCTTTAAATGCTGCAGTGCTCCTGATTACTGGAGGTCAAGAGTGTGATCATGACCCGATTGACCATTTCATTAAATGCTCTTTCCTACTTAAACATCTAAACCTGACTAGCCCACAGCAGGTAAAAAGCTGTGAAATGTGTCATGTTAAATAATATAGAACCTCTCATGGACTGTTTTCTCCCGCTCTTTTCTAGCACATGCACAGATGGCTGTTACATTTTTTAACATGAAAGAAATGCTTCAGTCCTGTATCTTACATAATCTCAGCTTCTCACTTCTTTCATCGTGTTTATGACTATAGTCAAGTTTAGACTGTTCTTGGATGTAACACATCATGAAACATCTGTTATATTTATCATTTTAACAAATTTCTGTCACATCTAATTGTGTGTCTGTGCAACATTAAAAAAATGATATAATGTAATATAATAACCTTGGATTCCCTTAGATATTTGCAGAATCATCTTCGCCCTACTAAATACATTAGCTCTTTGTATGTAATTCAGTATAGTGATTCCATCATCTGAAACAGGATCTTCCCATGCTTTCATTCTTTCTTTCACTGATTGCATATTTACTCATATCCTTCAATCAAGAGGCTCCTCTGTGTGCTGTCTGACCCCTAATTGGACCAAGAGGGGAATTATGGTGGACACAACAGAGTATAAGCAGCCAACAAGCTTTATAGAGAAAGGACAAATACATCAAATTTACTCTGATTAAACATTCACAACACACAGCATCATCAGCTCACAACTTTTGCTAAATGTTTGTAGACCTCTGGTAAAGGAGAAAGTTATCTGTGATTCACATCAGCCTGACACCCACATACGTCAGATTTGTGGAGATAAGCTTTTGGCATTGTTGGTGCTGCACACAGTTCCCCTCTCAAGACCAGGCTGGATTCTAAGACCGATACGTGAATACTGATTTATAATTTTCAGATAACCAAGAGCACGGAAAGGTCAGTGGGCAAGGAAACAGAATTCCAGAGTTCCAGCTGCTGTTTGAACATTGGTTCAAACAGAAGGAGAATCTACTTATTTGGCCAAAATGAGGCAAAGAAATAACATTTCTTACATTAATATTGTTGTTAATAATTTTGTAAATAAAGAAATCAATTCATAATCTGCTTTATTTTTACATGAATCTGCATTATATTATGTACCTTATGAACGCATCCATAATTGATATGTACTGTATGTGAAAAAAGACTCCTTGTACTCCTTGAGGACAATATGACAAAAAATACTTTGAATATACTTGGTATTCATAAAGGCAAGTGTGCAGTTCTCTTGCTTTGCAATATTGCACAACCCTGAGTAAGTCATTATTCCACAGGATTGAATGAAGACCTTGACCTTGGCGTTTACCTTCCTTTTGCCATGTTACGTTCCTTTACAATTCATCTCCTGGGCAAGACACTTTACCATTCTATAATGCATAAAAAAACACAATGTCATTTTGACACTTGTGTCTATCAAACATTTTTGCACGGGCCATCTTATAGCTTTCCAGTGGTAGTTTACAAATTTTAAAACCCACTGTTCCTTCACCCTGGGTTTCCTGAGGCTGCCAGTGAATCTAGTATTGATTTTGAAGTACTGGGATCACTCTTCTGCGTCTTTGCTGAAACGTAATTGGACAGACATGCAGGTAGTAACCCTGCAGTGTAGTCCTGTCAAAGTAGGGTGAGGGGCTGTGCTGTCAAGTCCTTGACATGCGCTGCTTTGGGTCCATCATGGATTTCAATAATGCTTCAAATCCCAAGAGACCTTCTTTTCTCCCCACAGCATGGCATAAATTTGTATTAATCATCGGTTGTTATTGTATACGGTGTCTCAGATGAATATTTCAGTGGCAGGATTTTTTTCCTCTTAATGTATTTACATTTACATTATATTTATGCATTTAGCAGATGCTTTCGTTTAAAAGCGGCACACCAATGAGGAACATTGCAAGCAATTTATTTTAATAGAGGCATACATTGCCAAGTAAGCTAGAGTACACAAGCGGAAGTGAAATGCAGAAAAGCAGAGAAAGAAAAGGACATTGTTTAGGTCCACGTGGAATTTTTACATTAGTTTTGCTAATTGTAAGTGGGACATCTGAGGAATTCTGCAGAATGGACTTATAATCTTAAAGGCAAATGGCCCCACTTTATATTAGGTGGCCTTAACTACTATGTACTTACATCAAAAAATAAGTACAATGTACTTACTGTGTTCAAATTGTATTGCAAAACACCTTTGCTGATATTGAGGTGGGATACGGGTAGGGTTAGGGACAGGTGTGGTGGTGTGGTTTAAGTTTAAGGGTAGGGTAGGGTTAGGTGTAAGGGAAGTGTCAACTGTGTAATTACAAATATAACTACAGAAATTAATTACAGATGTAATTACATGCAGGTATTTTTTAAAATGTAAGTACAATGTAAAAACATGTATGTACACAATAAGTGCATTGTATCAAATGATTAATTAAAATGTTAGTACATAGTAGTTAAGGCCACCTAATATAAAGTGGGTCCTTTTCACCTAGTATAGCAAACACATAGCATGTTGGTTACACAAAGTGCAGTATAGCAATAGATGCTATTTACACAAAGTGTATATGCACATAATATGCTATTTGTACTAAAGGTGAAAAAAGAGTATTGCAGGTGGTGTTACTGAAAATAGCCTCTGCCAACAATGTTGGCTACTGGCATTCATTGTAAACAGACACTGTTTAATTAGAAGAATTAGTTTAATTTAGCTACATTGAACTAATTCTGCTAATTAAACAGTGTCTGTTTACAATGAATGCCAATGCCGTAGCTGAAAGCATTTTCACAATATTAATTAACATTTCATCAGCAAATGCATTTTTTTTTTTTTATAGAATCATGAGGGCACAAATTACATGCAGGCATGCTCAGATGGATCCTATATGTAATTTGAATATGTGATTGAAAATCAGTGGGGGTTTAAAGGGGCTACAGCAGTTTATCTAAACTCTGTCTTTTAGAAGTTTTCTTGCTGTTTACAGAGACAGGTGTGATTTCTCAGCAGATCTATTTCAGTGAAATCTGTTATGTTGCATTTCAGGGCCTTTTATATTCTGAAGATTTTAAAGAAATGTTGAGTGGGGGGGGGGGGGGGGGGTCAGATGCCTCACTGTAGGCAGCAGGATTAAAGTGTGATTATGCAAACTCTGCGGGCCATCTGGATGAGTCTAAATCAGGCACAAAGTCATCAGATAATTATTGTTCGGATACTGCTGAATAATAGCCAAAAATAAGAAGAAAGGGGAATTATTAATAATAATTATTATTATTTATTTACACATTCTTGTTCAAATGTGCATTCAAATATAGATATATATATAATCTGATTTAATCTGAGTAAAATTATGCATATTTGGCGAGCTTGAGGGATGCTCGAAAACTGTCGTGGGGTAGAGGTAGGTCGGCTATATATATAACCGATTCGGCATAACATTATGATGAAGTGAATAATTGTCTCTTCATGACGGCATCTGTTAGTGGGGTGTAAATATTAGGTAGCAAATGAACATTTTGTCTTTAAAGTTGATGTGTTAGAAGGAAGAAAAATGGGCAAATGTAAGGTTTTGAGCGAGTTTGACAAGGGCCAAATTGTGATGGCTAGACGACTTAGTCAGAGCATCTTCAAAACTGCAGCTCTTGTGGGGTGTTCTTGGTCTGCAGTGGTCAGTATCTATCAAAAGTGATCCAAGGACAGAACAGTGGTGAACCGGCGACAGGGCGGCCAAGGCTCATTGATGCATGTGGGGAGTGAAGGCCGACCCATTTGGTCCGATCAAGCAGACGAGCTACTGTAGCTCAAATTGCTCAAGAAGTTAATGCTGGTTCTGATAGACAGGTGTCAGAATACACACAGTGCATCGACGTTTGTTGTGTATGGGGCTGCATAGACGCAGACCAGTCAGGGTGCACACGATGATCCCAGTCCACCGCCTAAAGCGGCAACAGTGGGACTTAAAGGATTGGAACTTACAGGACTTAAAGGATCTGCTGCTAACATCTTGGTGCCAGATACCACAGCTCACCTTCAGGGGTCTAGTGGAGTCCATGCCTCGACGGGTCAGGGCTGTTTTGGCAGCCAAAGGGGGACCAACACAATATTAGGAAGGTGATCATTAATGTTATGCCTGATCGGTATACCTCCTCTCGTGCTAATTAGGTTGATTATCTAAAAGTTCTCCTCCCAAACTTTGTAAATAAAATATCATTATGTTAAGGCGAGACACTACAGGTGAATAGGGATTTTTTTTAAATTACAAGATATCACTGTGAAACTTCTCCAGTTTATTACTGGCATAAACATAAGAAAAAAATGTATTACAAGTTTTGTGTAAATTAATGTTTTAATATGCAAATGAGGCCTTATGTACTTAAATATACGCTCATTTGCATACTTTTCCAAAAACAAAATCTGGAAATTGGAAAGGACCATGTTTAAAATTCTTGGTTCTATTTGTTGACATGTTAGATGAGAGGGCTTTTACAGAGGGGATTCTGGATATCTTATTTTGTGCTTTAGTAAATTAGAGAATACTGACAATAGCCTTAAAAAATCAATTTTCGCCATGTTTTTTGGAGTTAAAGGACCTATAACTCAGGATAGGAAAGATATATGAACAAATCCCTCTGTAAAAGCCTTCAGAATATAGTTCAGTATAAGACTGCAAAAGTGAGTGCTTGTAGGTGCTACTGAAGTGGATATATCTGACTCTGAGTTTGAGGAAAAACTAATTTTGAGAAAACGGCCTTTAAAGTTTTATACTGTATAACTGCATACATTTCTATAAAACCCCCAACCTACAAACAAAATATATATTCAGTTAATTAATATCAGTAGTGTATAATATTTAAAACACGTGGAAATTGATAAATTAATAAATTATTAATAGCAATAGCTATTAGAGAACTACCTTAAGAGAACTACCTTAACAAACAACACCAGTCACAAAAACTGCAGACGAGCTGTCCCTGTTTGTTGTATTGGTCCATCTATAACTATTTGAATCTAATTTTGACGGGGTTTCGTCGTCTAATCTGTTGTTGTTTACTTTCTTTTTACTAGCTCTTGCTAGTTGGTCTTTTCTGTGAGCGTTTATGAGCCAATTTCAGCGTTGTCTGCACTTTCAGGCGGAAAATACACAAGCAAGAGGCAGCGCGTGAGAAATTCACATTGACAAATCAGATGTGGTTTTCGGCTGCAAACATTCGCGGTTGGTCAGTTCTACAAAGGAAATATCCATATTTGGATTAGCCAGCGCTGTGTGTGAGACTGAGAGCTTTACAATGATACCAAGCATGACACGTTTCTGTGAATGGAGACGGCACGAGAGATCGCGCTAGAATAACTTTTGATGATTTCGGGTAGAAATCTAAAGGCGCACGGTGACAAAATATAATGAAATAACCACCTTAATGTGTAATATTGACATTTTTTTTATTTGGACATGAAAGCTTACATGTTAAGGGAGCAAACTGGCCCAAAATCTCAAAATTGACCACTGCATGAAAAAACGATGTTTTCACCTGCCGTGTCTCGCCTTAATCACTAATTATGACAAAAAGAGAAAAAGATGAATACAACACTATAGTAGATTAATCAATCACACTAATTGTGACAAAAGAAGAGAAAAATATAAATAGAAGTGAAAGAAATCCAATCTTAGATGTGTTATAAAAAGATAAAGGACCACAAATTCATTAAAATATATGAAATATTCATGGAAATACTGATGAAAGGGTATAAGTGAGAAGGCAAATAGAGCAAGAGGCAGAAGAGAATCAAAAAATATATCAAAATGAGCCTTTTATGTTTGAGCTGATTGAGTTAGCAAATCTCTCCTGCTGAGTCAACCTATTTGTGGCTAAATCTATTCCAAATGAGAATACACTGTGAAATTATATGTTTCTGTTCACTATACCTGAATTACCAGCTGTGCCTCCTGATAATAGAGGATTACACTCACTCCCACAATGCAACGGGGCAACTCGAGATAAGCACCATGTAGTAGCCACTGGACTTGAGTGAGCAAGACTAATTTAAGGAGAAAACTAAAAATAGATCTGTGGAGGAAACAAACCAGTCAAGTAACCCTATAGCCTTGTTTAATCCTTGATGATTGCTGTGAATGCGTTTAAAAGAAAACGAATTTTCATGCACGTCTCCGTATAAAATGCCCATGGAGGATGATAGAATCTTTACATTATGTTCAAGATAACATGCCAGAAGTAGCTTCCCTTGAAATTAAACATACAGAATACTGTTACAAATATCCTAAGATCCTGCTGAAGTTATTCCAGCTTTAGTTTGCTGGAATATGCTTTAAAACAAATTAAATGGGAAGGTTCTATATTTGTTCAATTAGATGTTACATAAACAAACAGTCAAACGTTGGGGGTATGTATATTTAATGCATAAGTGCTTACCAAGGTTGTATTTAGGCCTATTTAATCACAAATACAGCAAAAACAGTAATATTGTGAAATATTATTCCAATTTAAAATACGTGATGGCAAAGAAGTCATTTCTCCAGTTTTCAGTGTCACATGATCCTTCAGAAATCATTCTAACTATGATAATTTTTCCCCCAGGATTTTCAGATCAATAGAAAGTTCAAAAGAACAGGATTAATTTGAGATATAATGTTTTTAAACATTATAAAAGTCTCTATGACCACTTTAGGTATATTTAATGCGCCCTTGCTTGATAAACATGTCAATTTCTTTCAAAGAAAAAAATCTTTCTGAAATAAAATTTTAAAAGATAATGTACATAATATCTCTCAGCTTTTGCCAGTTGAACACCACAGGGTAAAATCTTCATAAAGTCAGCTTACTAGTCTGTTTATTTCTTAAACGTAAATACAACTTACACTTAAAATAGGTTGAATTCTATGCTCTTTATTCATATCTTTGCCAAACAATCAAATGCACAAAAAGTGCAGAGTAGAGCAATTCAAGTAATGCTCGAGCTGGCACTGCTCTCCCTGCAGGCTTACTCAAAGCCCTTGCCCAATCTGGCAAAGTGTGAACCAAAAAGAGTTTTAGAATCTGATGTTAGAAAAGAACACTTTGCTCCACAGACTCAGTCTTTGAAGAGGCACTTTAAAGAACCCAGAAACCATTAGGTCGATTGATCTGAAGAACCAACAGTATAATGTAACATCAAGATTTTTTGTTCCCCATTTACACTTACAGCAAAAATGGATAACATTTACATCTACATCTTTACAAAAAGTAAAAAAGGAACCCTACTCCAAACTTTAGGTATAAACTGCTTAAACAACCAATATGAATTCAGATGTACTGTATAGAGGGCGTTTGTGTGTCTGTCACTATGTGGATCTTGTGTCAAGCCCGGTAGACATCTTAATTGTTTCAAACAATAGGTGAGTAGTTAGCTGCAATATTTTATGTTTCTTCATAAAAGCCTGTATTGCAAATAGTGCAATATAATAGTGTTATATCTGTAGAGAGAAGATGCATTATAGCCAAATAATTAAAATGGAGGAAGAGCTACTTTGAATCAACCAAATTAATAGGTATTGAATGGATAACGACATCAGCTCTAAATAAAACCTTGATCGCTAAACTAGGATTTGATTAGCCTGGTCCTACCAGACTCCAGTACATTTCATTTGTACAGAGAGTCTGGCCACTCTCCATAGACAAGCGTTAACATCCTTGAAGGCGGGTACTCTGTTGAAGTTTAAAACTACTGGACCTGTCCAGAGCCACTCTGGATCTGTCATAACCAATCGCTAACGTTTGGTCGTGACGTATGTCATCGCTAACTATAACGCACAACATCAACGTCATCGTTTTCAGCCACTCCCTCTGTTCGCTGATTGGACCGGTTAAAATTTGACTGGTTGAGAAAACCAGAGAATATACCTCAATCCCAGACGGATTACTGAAGGAAAATAAAAATTGAGCGGAAGTACGTAGGAGGGCGGAGCCAGGCTAGGATTTTATGTCTTCTCACCAAAAAAAAAAAACAATTACAATTCACATGCATCTTTATAAACAAAGGCTACTACTCATCAAATCACACATACATTTGGCCGTCAAACCAAAAAGGTGAGAGACAAGCAGAGTAAGATCATTCTTAAGATGAAAAGATATGACACACTAAAAGTATGAAGAAAAATCGTCTGCTTGGATGTCTGGTGGATAACAACAAAATGGCATGTGAAATGAAGTATTAGACAGGACAATGGTGTGATTGACATGTCAGCGTCTGTTCAGACACATTGTCCAATTCCACTGTGGCTCAACAGACCACTGACGACAGCTCAGGATCTATTCGTCTGCCGGTTCACCAAGCCATAAAGACAGCAGTGTGTGAGAGGAGTAATATTGAGAACAGACATTGCCCCAAGTGAAATAACTTAAGCCGCTAAATTGTACCTAAATCTTACTGTTTTCCCAGATGCTGTTCACACATTTGAAAAGCCCTGTGCCTATAACACTTCCCCTGAAACCACATCTGGGATGTAGCCTAAATACAAGCAGTTTGGGAGTAACTATAGTTAATAGACTTGTTTGAGATGCGCCTCGCCTGAAATTCAGCCGAGACTAGGCGGCTACAGTGAAGGGAGGAGTGAAAAAAAGTGCTGGCAAGACAGGACAGACAGTTCTCTCTTCTCGTAGTGGATCAGAAACCTGCGAGACCAAATGTGGATATCGCGGGATTCACACTGTTGCTGATAAACTGGATGTAATTTAAGTTCTGTTACTTTTATATGAAAATAAATATTATGAACAAGACACCCAAAGTTTATGTTATATATTTCCATTCGAAAGACGTGTTTATCAATAATTTTTACTTTACTTACATACATGTTTTTATATATATTTTTTATAAATATGACAACAATAACCCCAAGAGAGATCGCACTGTCTGAGAGTTTGGGAATATTCACACATAAAAACACAATATCAGAGTTTTAAAATCAAACATTTAAAAAAAGAACCATACATCACGGTTGTTTAAATGTCCCATGGCATGGATTTTTTATTTTATTTTATAATGTGTTCTGAGGTGTACTTATATTGTTAGTATGATTTTGACATCATAAAATGTCATAATTTAGAAATTAATGTAGCAATGTTCGTTCGTGTGGGTGTAGGAAGGAAGAAGACAGGGTCGGCGTGACTGGGACTGCACTCTTTATTACTCAGAACACTTAAACATAAAGCATGCACAAGGGCGTTCAACTCGGAAGTTACTCAAAACACTGTCGTTTCACGTTTCACTCGGATTCAGCTTCGTTTCTCTCTGCAGAGATTGGGTGCAACAAGCAGTCCCAGTCCAGGTCTCTCTCTCCTGACTCTCTCCCCTCAGCGGCTTAAATGCGGTCTCTCCACGCCAATTACTGCAATCAGACACAGGTGTTATTCATCTGCACTTGACCTACTTACTCACCGCTTGGCATTCTCTCTCTCCCACTACAGACCTCGCAAAACCATGCCTCCCTTGCCACAATTAATTAGGCATTTTTTCTATACTGATGTTTGCCCTCTGGATGAATGCCCTGTTTCAAGGGGCATGTCTGCTGTGAGACTTGTGATTGGCTGACATCTTTGCATTTGAAATGAGCGGAGGGGGCGTGGTTTAACGAGGTCTACGAGGCACAAGGCTGTGCCAGAGAGACGGATGTCACTTCTCATCAGTTCTCTCAGCACGTCTCAGTTCAGTGAACTGTTGTAGTTACTAGCATATACTTCAGGTTATTCATTTATTTGTAGTCGGAGGGACTGTCACTCATGTCTGAAAGTTAGTAAGTTAGCTGACTCGAGACGCGAACCGTTTAGAATGATTCAGTCCGATTTGGTGAACTGGTTCGACCGGTTCCCTAAAAAGAACCGGTTCACTAAAAAGAACAGGTTCAAAAGAACGATTTGTTCGCGAACCGGACATCAATGGACCAGAGACGGAGAGATTGCTAACAAAGTGATATTGTACCGAGTTGTGAGAGCGCTGTCAGCGCGAGTTTATTTTGTTTGTATCTGAGAGTTCTGAATAAACACGAGTCTCAGTCACGCCGAGTCCATCTTCCTCCTTATTACAAACTTTGTAACACATGTAATGTACCATTACAGGAGTTGAAGGCCGACCGGTCAGTGCAGCCAGAGCCTCGGCGTGCGTGAAGTTTATCTCTAAAGATGTGGCTCTGCCGATGTTGAGCAGAAACTCACGACTGTATGCACATTTTAGAACAGATAGACGCGACAAGGACGTAAAAAAACACTGACTCACAAGATAGAAAACACCGTTCTGTCGGGAGAGAGAGAAGGCGCAGCACGAATAATAAAGTTCTGTGTGGACTTGAATAATTAGCTACACATCAGAAATCACTGATCACAGATCAGAAGGAACTGAAAAAAGACTTCTGTTTTCATTTGTACATCCAAACACTGAAAAACTGCCAGCATTCACTCGTTCACAAGCCATGATCTCTCAAGGACAAACAAATATGGCGCTCGCATGGGCGTGCCAAATTCTCTGGGCGGAGGAAAGGGAGGTAACCATTCCTGTTATGACGTCCTAACAGGAAAATTCAAGATCAGCTCGTCTGAGCTGTCATTTTCTCAAAGGCAGAGAAAGACAGCCAGAACTCGGTTTACACCGATCAAAATTTCTAGCCACTTGTGGACAATATTCAGGCTAGGGGAACTCATATTAATGTTGAAAAACCTCATAAAATGAAAATTTCATGCCATGGGACCTTTAAACCAATAAGCATTAAGCTGTGTCGTCAGTAAGTTGTTTCCCATCGTGCTTTTGGTCAGCGCAGTCGGTGGAGAGCAACTGCGCCCGACTGCAGATTCCGACAAGTCCGCCTTGCCATCGCGAGAGTTTTTGGTCACATGTCAGCATGACATCAGAGCAAGTCGGACCACGTTCGGACACATTTCTAACCGGCATGCATCTCGCGGTGATAACCGGTGATCGGTTCTGCGCAGATTTTGTTCATCTCAAACGAGCCTAATGTTTTAACGTAACTCTGTAACAGAGTTACCTAATTGAATTACAAAATAAATGTAACTGTAAAAAATGTGTAATTCAAATTTTTAAATATAGGATATGTTGAATAATATTCATTTGTTGCTTTGCCTGTTTTTGGTGTGCACGATGTCTCCTGCCATTTATAGGCTGTTTAGTAAAGCGATATTCTGATGCTTTTGCTTGGCTCTCTTGTTTGAATTTGCAGCGCACCACGTCTGCCAATTACATTAATCCACCACATTGCCGCTGAAAGCTTTAGGCTACAACCTTTCTGAGAGTTGCCAACATCGCGAGTGATAAAAATGTGTTCCAGTGCTGAAGACAATTGTTTTAATATTCCATTCTAAAGTAAGAAAAACATAAAGGGCATTAAGCATGTGGTCTTAAAATGGACTTTCAGGTCCATACCATTGATCAAACATTTATACATTTTGAGTTGTATTTAGTTACATTTAAGTTATATTTCAAAACAAACAATTCTAGATCATTATACTGTAATAAAAAAAATCTACATACTATTCTTTTTACCACTATGTGTGTGTACGATTGAAAATAATCAAAGATACTTGAAATTTCAAAATTGAACAAAGACATTTGCTTTACTGTTGTCAACCCCCATCCCCATCTTCTTCATCAGAAGGGCCATTTGGAATTCCTAAAGACAAAGAGATTCCTAAAGACAAAGAGATACTGAAGGCCTGTAGGCCAAATGTGTGTCACACCTTTACAGTGGGGGAAGTTTGGCCTGATTGGTCAGTTTGAATGTCTCACGTTTCCCGTAGGTTTCTGAAGAGCATTTATGAAGCCCAAAGGTGGGCGGAGCCATACGACACTCCAGGATAACAGAAAATGAGCAAAGAGGCGGGACATGGAGCTGAGGTGCCTGGTTGCTGAAACCCCACCCACCCAGCTCGAACATAGCAGCAATCCTTCTGTCACTCAAGTGGCCACGCCCCTTAATTATGCAGATCTTTAAGGCTTAATAACATTTAAACAGATGAGTTATAAAAAAATGTCACCCCCTCACAGTTGTCATGAAGGGCAAAATTAGCTATATAGACCAAAACGATGAATTGCAGTTTAAGTCACTTCCATGTTGGCTTCAAGAGAGAGACCGGAGGATCCTGAAATTAGAAAAGGGTGCAAATATAACAGTTCAGTGCAAAATATGTTTGCCAGTGCCAACTATTAAAATGCTATCAACAGCGAAGGTTTAAATGTCAAACCTGAGGAAGCATCTCCTATGATGAATGTTAACCGAGAACCTTCCGGTCTCTCTCTTGAAGCCAACATGGAAGTGACTTAAACTGCAATTCATCGACTGGCCACTAGAGACAGTCTCCAAAAGGGAGTCAATTCCATATATTCCCTGTGTTAAAATTTTACCCAACTTTATAGCATAAAATATGTTTACAGCCTGGTACAAAAATTGGTTTTGGTCTATATAGCTAATTTTGACCTTCATGACAACTGTGAGGGGGTGACATTTTTTTTTATAACTCATCTGTTTAAATGTTATTAAGCCTTAAAGATCTGCATAATTAAGGGCGTGGCCACTTAAGTGACAGAAGGATTGCTGCTATGTTCGAGCTGGGTGGGTGGGGTTTCAGCAACCAGGCACCTCAGCTCCACCCACGTCCCGCCTCTTTGCTCATTTTCTGTTATCCGGGAGTGACGTATGGCTCCGCCCACCTTTGGGCTTCATAAATGCTCTTCAGAAACCTACGGGAAACGTGAGACTTTCAAACTGACCAATCAGGCCAAACTTCCCCCACTGTAAAGGTGTGACACACATTTGGCCTACAGGCCTTCAGTATCTCTTTGTCTTTAGGAATCTCTTTGTCTTTAGGAATCTCTTTGTCTTTGGAATTCCAAATGGCCCTTCTGATGAGGAAGATGGGGATGGGGGTTGACAACAGTAAAGCAAATGTCTTTGTTCAATTTCGAAATTTCAAGTACCTTTGATTATTTTCAATCTTACACACACATAGTGGTAAAAAGAATAGTATGCAGATTTTTTTTTTACCACAGTATAATGATCTAGAATTGTGTGTTTTGAAATATAACTTAAATGTAACTAAATACAACTCAAAATGTATAAATGTTTGATCAATGGTATGGACCTGAAAGGCCATTTTAAGACCACATGCTTAATGCCCTTTATGTTTTTCTTACTTTAGAATGGAATATTAAAACAATTGTATCTTTTCACCTTTGGACAGCTCCATCGTATCGAAACAGAACCCAGGAAGGCTCAATCAAATCGACTGTTATCGACACACACACTCACACACACAGATTGTTCAGTGATTGCTGATCTCGTAACTCTGTCTATGTCAGCAACTTTACATGTTGGTACGTTATATCCTCCACTGCCTTCTCCAATGAGCCACAGATTCCTCTTATTTCTATTCTGTCATGTAACACACAAGCTCATTTAGAAAACAAGCATTCACACATTAATTGTCAAGGATATTATTGTAACTCCAAAACAATCAGCTTGAGATCAGATGAACTCTGCTATTTAAAGAGGTATTTGTAACTCCAGCTGATGCTGACCCTAATGGTACCACAAAGATCAAACACATTATACAATAACAACACTCCAAATAGTTTCTCTACTGACTATGTCCAAATGTCTAGAAACACAACGCTGATTCTTCAAGATTGAAGACAGCTGTTTAAGGAAAATCTGCAGATGTTATTGTCGAGAAGCTGTCAGTTGTGGTTAGGCTAGCTATATATAGAGCTGTTAGAGGTTGTGTCTAGAATGTCTAATAGGTTTTTAAAATAGCGTTTAAGTTGTTTATAAATAAAAAAGGGTTTATGGTTAACATTACTTGATAAGAAATTAGGAACATCAAGAACAAACTTGACCATGAAGTCTTTCCACATCTAAAAAAAAAACATCTCTGGGACTCATCAAAACAGAATTGTATTTGATTGTCTTTGTAGGATGATACCACACTAAATACTGAAACAGCCATGACTCCTAGAGAATTACATTATAGTAAATTAAGTTGTGTGTGGAAAGACTGCCTGGGTTTTTTGTTCTATTTTCGCGCAAATCATGAATACATGAATTAGTATAAACACTGCCAACTTTCTGTGTACAGAATAATGGACAGTTCACACATAACGCATTCAACTGCGCTGCATTTCCAAATTTTCTATGTGATCATGCACCAGATGGGTGTGTTTGACCTTTGCACTCACGTCTTTTGCAGAATCTCGCACATGACATGGTGTTGTAAAACACTGTGCTCAAGTTAAACTTTTAAAAAACACATCAATTGGCCTTGCTTGCCCCCACTGCCACCCCCGTTTTACTGCCCTGCATCTCGCATTTTTAACTGTAAAAGCGAGTTCTGTGTAAATGGCCATTAAGAATGTCCTTGTTGTAACTTGACAGCAACTACACAATGGTTTCAAATTCCACATTTGATGTATGATTATGTGTAATTTATGCTCTTCAATAAATAAAAATAAAATAAACCATGCACAGACCTTAATTTACTCATAAATTAAAGCAGGCTATTCCAAAAAAGCATTTGAGAAACTGCGCACCAGAATGTTTTGCATGCTCACGCGTTACAATTTCAGGTTTATGTACACTATTTCCTTTGTGAGTTACTCAAAAAATTGTCTTTCATTAGTTTCGTCAGTCTTTTTCATAAGCAAAATTCCTGTGTGCACGTGAAAAGACACGTACGAGATTGTTATTTTATTCCATTCGAAATAAGTGTTTATCAGTAATTTTTACTTTAATGTAAGTATATATTATTATTATTTATTTTTTAAATATGATAACCCATAGAGAGATCGCACTGTCAGAGAGTTTGGGAATATTCACACATAATTAATACACATAAAAACATGACATCAGAGTTTCATTTTCAATCAAGCAAGTTATTTCCTATGGTTCTTTTGACCAGCGCAGTCGGTGGAGAGCAAATATGCCCAACTGCAGAATCCGACATGGCCGCCTCTTGAGAGTTTTTTGTCGCATGTGAGCATGGCATCAGAGCAAGGTGGCTCACACTCTGACACATTTCTAACCGGCATGCATTGTGCAGTGATCAGTTCTGCACAGATTTTGCTCATCTCAAACAAGCCTATAGTGTGTGGTATTGTCCATTCACAGATTGCAGTAGGTGCAACAGAGAACAGCAGGGCTGACAGGTAAATGACACAGATCATAGTGCAATCATCATTCCGGGCTCAGTTCCCATTTATTCCCCTCTGGTGAGGAAGAGGAATTTATGGGAATCATGTGAGGTCAGTCGTGCAATGAGTTCACGCTTGCTGCAGTTGCCACGGAAACAGACTGAGTGTACACTTTAGGCTCGGTCTAAGACATGTGTATCCTTCATGCATTCGGATGACAATTAACCATTTCCGGCTTCAGGTTCAGTGTTTGACGTATAGATTGCATTCAGAAACCTGTATAGCTACAGAAAATTGATGACATGATGAGATCTAAGAATCCCTCTTAACCACATTCTGCACAAAGAAAACTCCTGACAGCGCATTTGTCCTCTGGCATTAGGCTTACAAGCTTTGATTCTTATCGCTTTGAGTAATTCAGGTCATTATGAGGATGTTTTGACAAAAAAACGAGAGGTTGGCTTGATATCAAGCCCTCAGAGCTTGTTCAAATCCCATAACTCACTCCCTCCATATTCCCCAGAGAGAAAACGCTGTAATCAAACAGTGGGTCAGAAAGCAATCTGCAAACCACAAAATTGAATGCGCCACAACACAAACATCAACTTATTTGTTTAGATATAATCTTCAAGTGTATCTTGAGCAGCACAAAGCAATCTTAAACAAATACATAATTCATTTCATGTTCCAATCACGATTTCTTAACCAATAAAAGTACAAAAATGTATTTCCCAGCGCCATGGATGACCCACAGCCAAAAGGAGCCAGCAACCAATCTGGGGTGGCACAGAAATCTTCATTATTCATAAATAAAAAATGAGTTTGACTATACTGTTTTAGTGCCTACAACACAACTAAATACACTCAAAAAAATGCTATTTGGGTTGAGCAATTGGGTTGTTTTAACCCAGTGAATGGGTCGTTTTAACCCAGCGGTTGGGTTAAATGTTTGCTTAAAACAACCCAATCGCTGGGTTAAAACATCAAAATTGCTGGGTTAAAACACCAAAATTGCTGGGTTAGTCCATTTTCAACCCAACTTGGGTTGTTTTTAACCCAGCATTTTTTAGAGTGTAGCCTAACATTAATTGTACTTAATTGTAATTGAGGAAGTGGTGGAATAGTTCAAGTAATACTGAGAGTGTCAGTATCTCCGAGAGAGGACTCAAATGCAGAAAGAGTGTTAACAGGTTTATTGACAAAACAGCAGATACAACAAGATTGAGGGAGAGGAGGTGATAACAGTCCAAACGATATGCAGGGACAAGATGACAGGCAAGCTGAGGGAATGGCCGCTGAGAACAGCCCGGGGTGTGAACAGGCTGGTGTGCTGTGGTAGAAGTGAAGCAACAGGCCGATGGATGCAGCGAGAGTCAGACAGGATCACACAGCACACATGGATAGAGTAAAAGGGGACGATCAGGGACGATGCAGGGCAGGACTGGAAAAAACAGGAAACCTAACAAGCACAAGACAAGGCAGATAGCAGAAACAAATGCTTGGCAGTAACTAGAGAAACTACTACTACTAGCAGATAAACTGCAACCGCAAAAATGATTAACTAACTGGCAAAACATAAGGGAGAGAGCACATTATAATAATAATAATAATAATAATAATAGTAATAAACTTTATTTTATATAGCGCCTTTAAAAGTTGCATCTCAAAGTGCTTCACAGAAATACAGTATATAGATAAAATACATTGAAAAAACATAAGAAAACATACATTAGAGCAAATTTCAGTCACTTTTATGCTAGCCTACAAAAATAAGTTTTACGTGATTTAAAAACACTAAAAGAGTCAGCATGTATGATCTCAGTGGGAAGAGCATTCCAGAGTTTTGGAGCAAAAGAAGAAAAAGCCCGGTCACCCAACGTAAACGCGTTGAAGGAACAATTAAAAAGCCAGATTCAGAAGAATGGAGATTGCGTCTTGGAGTGTATGCAGTTAAAAGTTCAGACAGATATTGTGGCGCTAAACCATGCAAGGCCTTATAGGTGAGCATGAGAATTTTAAAATCGATGCAAAACCTGACAGGGAGCCAGTGCAAGGACTACAAGATGGGAGTGATGTGCTCACTTGTCCTGGACCTTGTAAGGATTCTGGCCGCTGAGTTTTGCACATACTGCAATTTGTTTAGGGTGGATTTAGAAACCCCAGCAAGCAGAGCATTACAATAGTCGATGCGAGAAAAGACAAATGAGTTAATCAGTTTTTCAGCCACAGAGAAAGATAACATGGGGCACAATCGTGCAATGTTTCTAAGATGAAAAAATTTAATTTTGACCATATTCTGGACATGAGGGTCGAACGTTAAATTTGCATTAAATATCACCCCCCCCCCCCCCCCCCCCCCCCATTTTTCTATTTAGTTTGAAACTCCAAAGCATAGCCATCCACTATTACGGTTACAGCGTCAGCTTTGCAAATTTGTTGGGGTGAACCGATGAGCATAACCTCAGTCTTGTCGCTGTTGAGACAGAGAAAACATCCATGTTGAGACATCCATATTTTTATCTCAGAGATACAAAGTTCCAGAAATGCAACAGTCGTATTATTGCCAGGTTTTGAATGAATATAAATTTGGGTGTCGTCTGTATAAAAATGAAAATAAAGAACCAAGGATCTGAGAAGTTGACCCAGGGGAAAATTGTACATACTAAAAAGTAATGGACTCAAAACAGATCCCTGGGGAACTCCAAATTGCACTGCCCCAACTTTGGATCTGCATCCACCCAGGGACACAAACTGCCTTTGTTCTGAGAGAAACGACTTGAACCAGTTTAATACAGTAAGTGTGAGTAATACTAAAAACTGTTTCCAAACGATTTAGTAAAAGAAAATGGTCCACTGTGTCAAAAGCTGCGCTAAGATCTAGAAGAATCAGAATCGAAAGACAGCCAGAGTCAGCAGCGATTAACAGATCATTGACCTTTACTAATGGCATCCACAAATTTCCTACGCCCCATGAAGCCTTGTGTCAAAAGTTGGAGGGTCTTCCGGTTTGAAGTAAACATGTATCATTCATGTTGCATATGTTGCTTCACAGTAACCTTCACTTAACCCTTCTGGCACCATCTGATTTTAAAAAAATAGTAAAAATTTTAATTTTGAAACCTTGCCAATGATCCGAAAAACACTTAGCTTCTTCACTAACTAGTAGACAAAATACCATTTGTATAGGCCAGGGGCGTCCAAACTTGGTCCTCGAGGGCCACTGTCCTGCAGAGTTTATCTCCAACTTGCCTCAACACACCTGCCTGGAAGTTTCTAGTATGCCTAGTAAGACCTTGATTAGCTGGTTCAGGTGTGTTTAATTGGGGTTGGAGCTACACTTTGCAGGACAGTGGCCCTCCAGGATCAGGATTGGACACCCCTGGTATAGGCCAACTACTTCTGCCGCCTCACCGCAAGTTGTACCCATGATCTTTTTTACAGTAGCGCCCCTGGAAAAAGGTGGATAAAGGAAGCAGAAAACATGAGGAACAGGTAAACACACTCAGACAAACGAGGGCTAAACAATGACTAAAAAGGATGTGGTAATTGGAAACAAGAAGGCAAAAACAGGGGAGCACATGGCCAACACAAACCAAGACAAAGCCATCTGTTCAAGCACAACACAAACAAAGACACATTAAACAAAGACAAGACTGACAGAACTGTCAGAGGAGAACCCTGACAGAGAGAATTTAACCATTTTATAGTAATCCTGTAAAATATGTTTCAAAAACTTCCAACTGAAAAATTAAACACTGAATGTAACATTCAATTAGTTGCCAAAATAAATGAATTGCAACAATTATTTCACACAAGGGGGGGGGGGGGGGGGGGGTCTCTTTTGAATTCACATGTGCAGCAATGTGAAGCTGCAGCACATAAAAAAATGCCAGATTAAACAATATGTAACTTTATGCACAATTAAATGAGATCCATTTCCATTTGTACTCTGCCAACTTAGACAAAATGGCGCCTGTTTTCGAGTACAAATGAACTGCACAAAATTGTGTAATTAAATTACACACAAAAAAATACATAGGTTCCTTATAGTGTGAGTTCACATAGTAGCAGTATATACATTAAAGCAAAACCGCTTTATCCCTTTATATTAAAAGTGCAGTTCATCCCTTCAGATCTGTTCCACTATACTGCAATTTCCAGCAGAAGCTACAGCAGATGTTGAAGGGGAAAGAGGATGTAAATATATATCATTTGCAATAAATAATGTAACAAGCCCAATTTCCCTAAAGGTGTTAAAATAAACAAAGATGTTCACAGAAATCAATGGTTTGTGGTAAAAAGGCAGCAGAGGTCATTTAGGATGCAACATATTCTCTCTGTTTATCCTGTCAATGTTCAGATGCATGTTAGTAATCGGCCGCTAAATGAAGTGAGTGAATATTTGCTACTGCATGCGAAAAGCAGAGAGAATGATTCCTACAGTATGAGCTTGAAAATGCTCTGGTATAAAATGCTTTGTCTTCTAATTCCTTTGTATGCATACAATGGGTTCTGGGGTCAACATATTAAAGATTCAGAATCTGATTTAAACCTGGAAATCAAAACATTTTCAGATTTTAAAAATCAATTGATTAACTGTCAGACTTTCAATGTGTTTTCATTGGTCACATGGTTCTTTGTTCTGTTTCCCGCCACTCATCAGTTCCCATGGTTACCATTAGTTCTGTTCAGCTGTGTCTTGTTCATTATCTCGTTTCCGTTTACTATCTAGTTCTCCCCTTTCTCTCAGTCCTTCGCTGCGTTGGAAAACCTAGGCAGCTGACATTAGATCAGCCGATCGTTAGATCAGCCGATCTTTGCCCGTTAGATCTACCCAGCTGACTCGTTGCCGTGTTGCCTCGCTGCCTTATCAGACAATGGCTTGTAATGCTGCGTTCACACCGAATGCGAATAGAGCATCAAAATCGCATCTATCACGTCTAGTTGGACACTTGAACATTTTGAATCCATTCACGCATCCACAGCGAATAGGATGCACGTATAAATCGAGCGTTTGAAGCTAAATAGACGCACGTTCAAGGCGCTCCAGGAAAAATATGTCTAAAAACACCAATCTGCCTCTTTTCATTTTCATTAAAAAAATATATTAAACATTAATAGCCACACAAATGTGGTCCAGGCAAAACACTACCTACATTATCTTCTATGCATGTATATTTAAATATCCTAAAAAATAGTTATGAAACTTCTCTTTGCCCTCAGTCAAAATGATTTGGCAGACAACAAATTATAGATTCATGACACGGGCGATCTTTGCCCGTTAGATCTACACAAGATGAATTCTATCTCATGTTAACCACTACAGGCTCCTGCTTGGTTATCTCGGGAGACAGGAAGTGAAGCTAACATTAGATTCGGATGTGCCTTGATGCCTTCCTGCCTTGAAATGTGTCCTCCGAAGGCAGCATTTTCCAGGTTTCAGACGTAGCCGTTATGTGTACCTACCTACCTGCCTGTCTCCGTCCATAGCTCAGATGTCCTCAATGACGTCTCTTATCCTCAACGAAAGTCCAGAGAGGGCTTCAGCCCGCAACGAGTTTCCAGTGAAGGCTCTAGCCTGCGATGTGTGTCCAGAGAGGGCTTCTCCTCCGTCCAGAGAGCACTTCTTCCTTCATCCAGAGTCCAGAGAGGACTTCTTCCTTCGTCCAGAGAGGACTTTTGTCTCCCATCCAGAGTCCAGTAAAGTCAACAGCACCGCCAGAAGATCCTGGATTCCCACCCAGCCTCCCTCTCCCACCTCCTCTCATCTACTCCTTATCCTCACTTCCACCACTTCCTGTGGACCCATCCGCTCACTCCAGTCTACCATTGGAGTGGTGTGTTCGCCGTGGGTCCGCCAGTCATCAGACACATCATGGCTGGTGGATCCACGGTTTCCACCTCCGGCCTCAGCGACCAAGACTCCACCTCAGCCCGTCAAGCCACCAGCACTGGCACAATGGAAGTGCATTTAAAGCATGTTAGTACAGCTGCTTGGGCAAGAGACAGGTTGAAAATGTCTGTAAAAACCCCAGCGAGCTGATCCGCACATACCCTGAGCACACGTCCAGGGATGTTGTCTGGTCCAGCAGCCTTGTGTGCACTGATCCCGGTCAGTGCCTTGCAGACATCTGTGGAGGAGAGTGTGATTGGTGGGTGGTTAGCTGAGGGTTTGAGCTTGGTGGCAGTTTCTCTGTTGTCTCTTTCAAAGCGAGCATAAAAGCAATTTAGCTCGTTTAGGAAGTTGACATCAGTGGCTGCGGGGGTGGAGTGGGTGGGTTTGTAATCACTGATGGCCTGAATGCCCTGCCACATGCGTCGAGGGTCAGAGTTGGAAAAGTGTCCCTCTATCTTTAGCTTGTAGCAGTGCTTGGCCTTTTTGATGCCCCTCTTCAGGTTTGCCCTGGATGTGCTGTAGGCTTGTGCATCTCCTGATCTGAAGGCAGTGTTGCGTGACTTCAACAGGAGTCGCACTTCCTTGTTCATCCAAGGCTTCTGATTTGGGTATGTGGTGATCTGTTTCTGGGTTGTAACACTGTCAATGGTGGTATTGATATGATCCAATACAGAGGAGGTGTAGGAGTCAATGTCCGTGTGAGCGCCACTGGTGGCCTGAGAAGCAAACATACTGCAGTCTGTGTTTAGAAACCTTTGCAGGAGTGTGGAATCTGCCCCCGCAGGCCACACCTTGATGGTCTTCACTGATGGCTTAACACGGTTGATGAGGGGTGCATATTTGGGGGTGAGGAACACAGAAAGGTGATCTGACTGTCCCAGGTGGGGGAGGGGTGTTGCAATGTAAGCTCCAGCCATGTTTGTGTAAACATGATCTAAGGTTTTGTTAAATTGGGTTGTTAAATACCATCTGTAGAATTGAAGTAAATAATTATAAAATGAGTGTTTTGCTTTTAGATACATTTGCAAAACAGAAGCATTTTCACTAGTGATCTAAGATGTTTGGACCTCACTGATAATGAATGTGTGCGCACACATATTTATTCTGTATATCAAACAACACCGATGTGTTTGGCATGTAATAGTTTGAACATCGTATATGTGTGTGGCGCATCAACAGAAATCTTCCTTAATATGCTGTCTCACTCAAAAGAAACAGGAAATCCAACAAATCTATTCCCCGTCTATCTCCCAGACACCTTGTAGCCTTTTCACTTAAATTTTTACCCTCTTTCCTCCTCTTCTCATTCCTGTTTTTAAACTCACTTCCTACCTCTCTATTACTCTTTCTGCTATCTAACTCCATCATCTCTCTATCTTCCACAAATTCTCTTCCCTCTCTGTCTTTCTCTAATAATAGCTTCCTCCCTGCTTGAATGTCCTGCAGATTAGTGTCCACTTCTCTCACAGAAATACTACTCATCTGCACAGCTTCTTTGGCAGCACACAACTCCACTTGAAGCCAGGAACTGAAGCAGAAGTGCACTGTTCTGCACCTGGCGTTGTTCATCGTCTCATCCATTCTTATTCTGCTAACAAGTTTCTTAAGCAGCCAGGAGACATTTGTTAGGTCGCTCCCATTCTGTTACGTTTGATCAGATTTTATTGCTAATAAAATGAATGGTATGCCTTCGTGGGTTATAATGACTGAATCTCTTTTTGCAGTGTGCGACATTATGCCTCTCATTCCTCTGAACAAATGGTGTATATAAAGAGTGTCTGTCTCTGAGAGATTCTAATGCCAATCACTTTTTTGTTCAATCACACAACAAATGCTGAGGATCATAAAAATCGTGAGCAAATCCCATTGAAATAAATGGGGATGCTAACTAATAGCTTTTGCCAGATATTATAGACCTTCTTAGGTAAAAGTGTATCATGCCAAGTTAAATCTGGGTAATGAGAAAAACATATGTGGCAGGTATTGCTTATCTTTATCTGATGAAAGCACAGTTTAAAGGGTACATAACACACACAGTTTCTGAGAATCTCATGTTAATCTTGAGTACCTATAGAGTAGTATTGCATCCTTCTTATCTCTGAAGAGTCTTTTGTTTTATCATATTTATAAAAGACAGATACATTGTTCCAATTCTTTCCAAAAACCGGCGAACTTGTGGAGGCACAACAGGGCCATACTCGGAAAAAAACTTTCAGAAACTTTTTCAAATCCTGAAGGAGTGTATTTGGCACAAAATACTCTGACTTATATTTATATTTTGGCCATGTTTACCTTGAGAATCCAACTCTTTAAAGTCCCTGTAAAGTTTGTGTGTATTTCTGAGGAGTTTGTCACATCACAGACAAATGTGTTATTAACCACCCAGCCAAATCTGAAGCATAAAAAAATCTACCAAGTAAATAAAATAACTTAAAGAATAAGCAGCATTCTCTGCTCACAAACGCTGGGGGCGTGTCCGCTGGCAGCGTTGAAACCACGGCCACTCGCGTGAAAGCTGCCGTGAGCACACAAGATAACACTCACGTAGCCTACAGCTCACGACGGCACCAGATGTCGGTTGGACGGGAGGATGAAGGCCCGGGCAGGAGATAATCAGTTCGGCCCCATTGTGCAGCAGATTATCAGTGAATTCCAGTTGTCTCCGATGAAAGTTTGTAAAACTATCCGGTGTAAAGTCACTGCAGAGGCAGGTGTTGGTGGTGATCCTCAGCTCTCCATCAAGGTAGCTGTTCACAAAAATAATCCACCTCTACTTGATACCATCATTTTTGTTTTGTAAACTGTTTTGTAACTAACGGTACTGGCAGTAACTCGCGATGGAGTGGGCGAACTGATGCGAATATGCTCTAGTTATGACCATAGACTGTAAAAAAAAATATGGGTGTAGTGTCCGTGACATCACCCATAGGATTCTGAAGGGCAGTTTTGAAGCGTAGGTACAGTAGGGTCGAGCTAGCCGTTGCCATCTTGGCAGCGCGTCATTGCGCGTCACTCCCAAGTAACAGAAAATGGGCAAAGTGGCTGGACGTGGGTGGAGCTGAGGTGACGCGATGACTAACAGACAGCAGATAAATGGCTATCCACCTGTCACTCAAAGTGGCCACTCCCTTAATTATGCAGAACTTTAAGGCTTTATATAATGTAAAAGAATGAGTTATTAAAAAAAAAAAAATCACCCCCCTCACAGTTGTCATGAAGGGCAAAATTAGCCTTATAGATCAAAAACACAATTTGTTGGGCATTTTAACATGGGGCTCAATGAGATTCTACTCCCTTCTGGAGCCTGTCTCTAGCGGCCAGTCGATGAATTGCAGTTTAAGTCACTTCTGTATTGGCTTCAAGAGAAACTGTGGGAGGTTGTCGTTTGGTTATGATCGTGTTAGGGGATCACAGGTCACAGTCTTTGTAACGTGTTTCAGCAATACTTTCTAACATTTATAAATGTGTTTAGAAACAAATCTCCGAATTGCCTTTACAGGGACTTTAAAAGTGTAAATAAGTCAGAATGCATTAAATAGCATTAGAACCCCCACCCCTTAATGTGTTTATATGACCTTATACAAATCTGTGTAAGATTGTGCGTTTAAACATTCATTTTAAAACACAAATTTGCTATGTCTGTTCTGCAGCAGCTAAATAAAATATTTGATTTGCATGAATAGACTAAGTGAGTGTCTCCATGTGCGTGTATGTGCGTTAGTGAGAAAGAGAGCAAAACAAGAAGAAAGGAGTATTGTAGATGAGGCAGCATTAAAGAAACAGACCTTAAGGCAATAATCTTGCTTGGAGAATGGTACACGATAACGAAACTCTGCATGATGACCTACAGCATCGCTCAGTCTCTACCCTGCTGTCTCTTTGTGCTACTGAGAACCCACTCATAGACCCCCAACCACGAATTCTATGAATCTCAGATATGAAATGCAGTAATAGCCTTGAAAAACCATGTCATCCGGCTTCCTGTTATGGACAGAATGAAGTGGAAAATTGGCCATTTAGAGTCCTGACTGAAATTTCAATTGACTGGGTGAGAAAATCAAATCAAATATAAATTAAAATACACAAAACTATTAAAATAAACGAAATAATCTTTTTCTTAAATGACATTTCAATGTGATGTTTACACACTAAATCAAGACGTGTTCAGCATCTAGTGTGATAAGGTAGAAAATGAGCAATGGTTATCTCAAAAAGAAACTCAAAAATATGTGAAGACCCTTTGAGGCTGACTCTGACAATGCAGTCAAAAGAATGTTCTCTAAAAAAGCATGTGCAAATACTCTTCTTCACCCAACTTTCTACATCTTTTTGT